>CM077150.1:85583535-86183535 GCA_039583875.1 Platanthera guangdongensis
AATACTTTTATATCAGATTTTGGGAGCGAACTAGACTAATTTGGGATTGTACTTTTAGTCAAGTTCTTCTTGATTGTGGTTGTGAACGTTGCGTAATGAACGACAAGTATTTAAGCTGTTAGGAATCATAATTTTAGGTGTTGTGACTGTTGTGGTATGGATTGATGAGACAAGGCTTACACGTTCTAACTTAATCCCTTATGTTAAAAGAACTTCAATTCAGAACTAAGTTAGTTGATTGGAAACCCATGATACGCACGCTACTGTTTTGTTATTGTCCAACCGTGAGTGCGTTTCATATTATTGTTAAATCGATGGCCTACATCAATTTGTATCAAAGCGAGGTTCGCGTCAATTTCCTAATTAATCACCATCCTCAATCATAGGACGTCGACACACACTTGTTTAACACGTTTTTCGTTGTTCAAAATAACAAAAAAAAATTCTGGTCTGCTAATAGCGGCCTAAAATTCTCAATTTTTTTCGAAATAAATTTTTTTTTTGTATGTTCTATCTTCCTATATTAGTAAAAAAAAATATATTTTTACTTTGGTCCTATATTGAGGTGGAAAAATAATTAATTATAAAATTTATTCTGGCCAGGGTATTTTGCCTACCAAACTTTTTTTTCCACTAGCAAGCACATTAGGCCCGAGAAGATTATACTCTTCCATCCACACCAAGTATGACCTATGACGTTAACGTTTCCCCGATTAAAATCTTCTGGTTCCATGATGAATGTTAGGAAACAAGTTCATTTACCTATAATGGATGAGATTAGGGTTTTGCTTGTGCAACTAACGGCTAACCAAGCGGCACCACCCCGTAGACAACCCCACCAACATCTGGACTGTCGACCTAAGCGAGAGGTTGACGTTACTAGGTCGTCTAGGAACGTTACACCCACCTACGATGGGTTGAGAGGTCCTCAATCTTCCTTCATTGGGTTTTTGGATAGAACGCTATTTCAAGTGTCTTTGTCGTGCAACCTCCACAAGGTCCCAGTGGCAAGCTAGCAGTTAGTGGGGCGAACCCAGACCTTCTGGTTCAATGAGGAGAGATGTTTTGGGTCCCCTATAGGTTGACTGGTCATGAAGAGCCTCCTCACCTATCAGTACGCTCCTGCTTGGATGTTCGATGAAGTTTCTACTACATACGCTAGGGCACTAGACCTGCATCTGATGATAGGAGTGACCTTAGACCTCAATGTGCGAACAAGGAAAAGTAGACCAAAAACTTGGACAAACAAAATTTTATTATCAAAATAATATAAATATTACAATGGTATGATCTCCATTTTATAAAATGAAGCAGATAGGAGAGATTACAAATAAACAATGTTGGACTAATAATTACAGGAACAAGGAACTATACAAGCCACACAAGCCGCACGGTTAGACTAACCGCCCCGACAACACAATGAAGAGAAGACAACCCGACATTGTCTTCAAGTCGCCTGTGTTAAGCCGCCAGACCGCCAGATCACCAATCAACAATAACCAACTACAAAACCGCTGGAGAGAAACCGCCAGACCGCCCGGTCGCCAAGCCGTCGGGGGCAGACCGCCAGACCGCCCTGTCTCCAAGCCGCCAGGGGCAGACCGCCAGACCGCCCGGTCACCACACATCAACACTCCCGCTCAAGCTGGAATATATATATATCAATCATGCACAGCTTGTTGCAAATGTCAGAAAAGGAAGCAGACACAAGCTTGGTGAAGATATCTGCTAACTGGTTATCGGAGGCAATGAAGGGAGTACATATCTGTTTCTTCAAAATCTCTTCTCGAATAAAATGACAGTCGACTTCAATGTGCTTTGTCCTCTCATGGAAGACCGGATTTTTAGAGATTTATATAACGGCCATTTTGTCGCAAAATATAGGTAGAAGATGGTTGTAGACCTCTCCTAAGTCAAGCATGAGAACCCGCAACCACTTAATTCACATGTGGTCGACGCCACACTTCGATATTCCGCTTCTGCACTAGACCTAGAGATGACAGACTGTTTCTTGCTCTTCCAGCTCACAAGGTTTCCCCCCACAAATGTGCAAAAGCCCGATGTGGACTTGCGATCTCATTTGTCATCAGCATAGCTAGAATCCGAGTATACTTCAACCTTCAAATGATCATTCTTTTGAAACAGTAGTACTTTACCTGACGCCGCTTTAACATATTCCAATATCCTCAGGGCAGACTGCATGAATGACACTCCTAGGAGAGCTTGCATGAACTGACTAACCTTGTCTACAATGTAGGAGATGTCGGGTCTTCTTACCGTGCGATAGATGATTTTGCCAATCAGACGCCTGTACCTCGTAACATCTGATAGAGGAGGCGATTCATCTGTACAGGTTTTATTTTCTCCAGTAGCCATGGGGTATCGAGCAGGTTTATCCCCAATCAACCCTGTCTCTTTAAAAAGATCAAAAACATACTTATATTAGGAGAGGACCCAGGGAGTTGAGCTTTCGAGAGATTTCTATCCCCAGAAAGTATTTTGGGGATCCCATATCCTTCGTGATCAGGTGTTGACAGAGATGTTTCTTTATCAAGGCTATCCCTACTGGTCATCTCCAGTGAGAAGAATATCATCCACAATATGACAAGAATCACCAGACCCAGGGAGGTTTTGCGAATGAACAATGAGTGATCAACTGAACTCCTAGTAAAGCCCACGGCCGCCATAATGTCACTAAACTTGTCAAACCAAGCCCGAAGGCTTTGCTTTAGGCCATATGACTTTCTTCAGCCTGCATACCTGTGTCTCCTCCTGAGCAACATACCCTGGAGGTGCTCCATGTAAACATCTTCCTGAAAATCACCGTAGAGAAAGATATTTTGACATCCAGTTGGGAAATTAGCCAATCCCTGTTGACGGCCATAGAGAGGAGAACCTGAATAGTGCTGAGATGAGCAACCAGAGATAAGGTGTCAAAATAATCAATACCATAAGTCTGAGTGAAGCCTTTGGCGAGAAGACGTGTCTTGTAACGGTCCACACTACCGTCTGGACTGAACTTCATAACAAAGACCCACCGAAAACCAACAACATCAGTGCCCAACGGAGGAGGAACAAGGGTCCATGTACCCTGCTCAATGAGGGTTGCAATTTCCTCATCCATGGCCGCCTTCCAATGAGGAATGACAAGGGCTTTCTGGTAGGTGCGGGGAGTGGCAGTGGCAGAGATCGCCAATGCAAATGTCCTGCGAGAAGGAGTAAGACGAGCATAGAAAATAACAGCAGCTAGCGAATATTTGGTACATGTCTGCACCCCTTTGCGAAGAGTAATGAGAATATCCAGGTCGGCGTGTTCCTCAGTTTCCGGTGCATCCGTGGCGGAGAGAGCTGTCCCGGGAGTAGAGAGAGACGGCTGCGAAGAGGAGGAAGATAGCGGAGGCGGGGAGAGAGCAGGAGATGGTGGACACGGTGGAGGAGGAGAAATCTCGGTAGGTGTAGATGGGACGGAGGGGACAGTAGAAGAAGCCGGAACATCAGGAAGAGAAGAGGAGTCATAAGAGAAATAAGATGCATTTTCGAAAAAGGTTATGTCCGCAGAGACGAATTGCTTGCGAAGAACCGAGTCAAACAACAGTAACCTTTCTGAGTGGTAGAGTAACCCAGAAAGACTCATTCGGTGGCACGTGGAGAGAGTTTGTCCGGGTGGGGGAGCGAGAGTGCACAAAGGTCGTGCACCGAAATACGCAAAGAGGGAGAAGAAACATATCTTTGCCCGGATGGAGAATGGAGAATGAGGTTTTTACCGTGGCGAACCGTGGATGGAATGCGATTGATGAGATAGCAGGAGATGAGAACAACATAGCCTCAATAGGAGCGAGGAATCTGCATTTGTGTAATCATAGTGCGCGCGACATCAAGGAGGTGACGGTTTTTGCGTTCCGCCACGCCATTTTACTTTGAGGTATAGACAGAGCTAGTTTGATGAACAATCTCATTTTGCATACAGAAAGAAGAAAAATCATTACTAAGATATTATTTTGCATTATCAGAGCGAAAATTTTTATAGAAAACATTAAACTGAGTCTTAATCATGAAATAAAAAGATGTCCATACAGACAATAATTCAGAGCGATCTTTTAAGAGATACACTTACGTACAGCAGGAGAAATCGTCAATAAAAGTTACAAAATATGTACTACCCCGACCTATGATGAGGGTAGGAGCAGGACCCCAGATATTGAAGTGAACTAGATCAACTGGACGGGAAGATCAACGACCTTGTTTTGGTGGAAGGAGGAGCGGTGATGCTTGCCAAGCTGACATGCGTCACATTTGAGAGGACTCTACAAAGGAAGGTTGTGCAGAAGCAGACGAAGAAGCGTGGAGGAGCACGACCAAGGCGAAGTGCCACTGGAGAAGATCAGTAGGAGAGGAGGAGAAGGCGGATAGAGCAGAAACGTTGTCAAGGAAGTAGAGCCGCCGCTCTCAATCCCGTAGAAATCGACCGTTGGGAGCCCGGATCCTGAAAAGAACAAGAAGTAGGAGTGAATGTGACGGAACACTGTAGTTGCTTGCACCGAGAAGTAACAGATAATAAATTGCAAGGGAACTTGAGCACGTAGAGGGTATCAGCCAAGCGAGGAGACGAAGTGACTTGAACCACTCTCGTCCCATTGACCGGTGAGGGAGAACCGTCCGCAATGAAGACTGGGGGCAACCGATCATGTGTTTTTAGGAGAGAAAAATACTGAGCATTGCCGGTCATATGATTGGTAGTACCAGAGTCAATCAGTCATTTACCTCGAGTAACGACGTGTGCACTACCTGAAGATGTGACCACCGTAGCGGATTGTTCGAAGAGGGGTGGAAGCGTCCCCCTTTGTGTCGAAGTTGAGGATGCTTCTTCCAACAGCGATCAACCGTATGGTCGGTGCAACCACAGTGAGAGCAGAGAAAACGAGAAGGACCGCGCTCGCCGGATTGGTGGTTGCGGCCACCAGAGCCACTCCGCTTAGTCTGGTGAACATAGTGGTTCGGTTGAGGAGGGGAGGATAACAGCGGACGTTGTAGCATAGAGGTAATCGCGGCGATGCGGGCAGCATTGACATCCAAGGTGGGAGAAAATCCGCCTCGCCAACGATCTGTTGACGGATCATGTCATAAGACTCAGGAATCGCAGGAAGATAACACACAACCAGAAGCTCTTGGAAGTGCTTGTGTTTCCTCAGTCAGATCCGCAGAGAAGGGCAATTCTTCTGGAGACTCTCGGCTCCGAGAGACTGACCTGTTGGTAGCAGTGACAAGAGACATAAGGACGAGCAAAGAGGTCTGCATACGAGTATAAATATGCGAGGACTCTGAGCCCCTTTGAGTACAAAGCGACAAGATGAAGCAAGGAGTCTTGACCATTTCATCATGACGTATAAGGGAGGCAGTCATCAGAAAGACTGTTAGCCAGCCAAGTGCGAAGGCGTCGCTAGCTTCCCAATCATCAAAGTGAGCGGAGTCTGTGAGGAGGAGGGTCATTATGAGAGATTACGTTTGACGTTGTGAGCGGAGAGAAAGGTTGTAACACCCCCTATCCGTCGCATAGCATATAGCAGTAGGTCCGGCCGGGGCCCGACGCCATATACCACAGACAGACCGGGTGGTTACTTATGGAAACCATCCAACCAATCTCAACGTCCTACACAGAGCATTCTAGCGGAAGCAGTTTTATAAGTTGCAAAACAAGAACCCAGCACAAGCATGAATGTCCACTAACATGATAATAGGAATGTATACAAAATACCCAAAATATCGGCCTTAAGGCCTTACAAAATGTTTCACTTGTCTTTTACATGATTTCCAAACCTCGGCTCGCAGGCCGGCCCATAACATGAAAAACATAAAACATTTCCACTTGGGCCTTCGAGGGCCAGCTTCGCAAAAAGGGCTTTAGCCCGCTATTGACCGCTTGGTCCAGCTGCACCTGCAAGCAAACAAACCACCGCACGGTGGCAAACAAAGCAACGGTCAGCAATGCTGACCAAATTATAACGATCCCGCCCCCAACTCGGGGCGGCGATGCTCCTTCCCTGCATTTCATTAGCACAAGCGAGCAATGCATATAATCATAGCCATTTCATCACAGACGTTGGCTCGTACGGCCACACGTCCCGTGCACTCAGGGCACATTCTCGGTGAACCGGTCGATGTCTACGTCAATTTAAGCCATTAACATTCCGACTCACCACCGCCACTTGGACGGCCATTCCTATGAGCAATTCGTCTTCATGGTATTGGTCACGTCAATTTAAGCCATCGACCACCGAAGACCCCACATCTATGCCAACGCGAGTGCCATGTACTTTAGGTCTCTCTAACCCGAACGACATAGAGCGGGTACGGCTCCATCTAACCCGTGCTCACATCGCAACGGCAATTTAAGCCATATGCGCGGGTCAAACTTTCACCGAGTCCCATTCTAACACAAGTCACATAACCCCGTTATGTTCAAGTTGGCTCTCAGGCCACCAAGTTGGCAAGACCTCGTGTCCGCCCAGTTTTCCGGGTGCACCTTTGGGTTAGTCCCCAAGGCTCCCTGCTGCAATCTACCGCGTAGAAAACCCGAAAAACACCAATAGCACGGAGTCTTCTCCGGCCTTATGCAATGCAACATCACCGATCCGACTACATGTCCGGGTAGGCTTCAACAAAATGCCTATGTCCGTTCTCGCATACGGACTCTAAACAACGGGGACTTTACATATCTACCCGAAGGAACGCCTCCAACTCTTCGCAAACTCGCGAGAGCGGGCTTCCTATGCTAAGAAAGAGAGCTATCATGCTCAAAAGTGAGGATCGTTACCCTTGCGTTCCTCTTTGGCGCCATCGAAAAGTAATCGGATGGAAATCACCGCACTAGCGTTGCCTCCGTGGATCCGGAGTCGGCTTGCGATTCGGAGCTCCGAAGCTCCTCCAATGGCGGATCTAGCTCCTCTTCTTCTTGCCTTAGCTTTTCTTTCTCCAAGGTTTGGAGAGAGAACAAGTGGAAAAAGTGAGGGTTTTCTAAGTCAAAACCCGGGTATATCCCTTCAGGAACAACCCCCAGCCATTGGATCCTCAGTCAAAGAAATGAACGGCTTCGATTCGGGACTGAAATGCCCAATCTGGGCCGAACACGGCCTGGCACACGCCCGTGTCCAGGGCCGTGTGCCTCATTCGCCGTCAAAATCGAATCACCTGGAACCTCACACGGGCATCGAACACGCCCGTGTTCGATCTGACACGCCCGTGTTCAACTGACACGGCCGTGTATCTGGCCGTGTACCCATCCCCATTTCTCCCGTTTCCAACCCGAGCACTGCACGGGTTCGGACACGCCCGTGTCCTTGCCCGTGTCACCTTGACACGCCTGGGCTCCAGGCCGTGTACAAGGTCTCGGCACTTCGCGGCTAAGTGTCGACACGGGTCGACACGCCCTGCGACACGCCCGTGTCGCAGGCCGTGTGCCATGTCTCGACACACTGTCGACACCAAAGTGTCGACTTCGCGGACGAGTGTCGACACGGGTTGACACGCCCTGCGACACGCCCGTGTCGCAGGCCGTGTGCCGTGTCTCGACACAACGTCGAAGCACTGTGTCGACTTCACGGCTAAGTGTCGACACGGGTCGACACGCCCTGCGACACGCCCGTGTCGCAGGCCGTGTGCCCAGTCTCGACACAATGTCGAGACCAAAGTGTCGACTTCACGCCTTAGTGTCGACACAGGCTTGACACGCCCTGGGACACGCCCGTGTCCCAGGCCGTGTGCCTGCAGCCAGAACTCAAACTGGCCCAAATTATTCCCCTTTGCTCCTTTGAGTTTCGGGGCGTTACAACTCTACCCCTCTTAAAAGAATTTCGCCCACGAAATTACATAAAGGGAAAACATGTACAAAACTAAAATTTGTACCTGAGCGGAACAACTCCGGATATTCGTCAAGCATCGTCTGCTCTCGCTCCCAAGAGCTCCTCACGACCGCAATTGTCCCACCGGACTTTGACCATCCTGATCTCTTTATTGCGTAGCCGCTTGACCTCCGAGTCCTCAATCCGCACGGGCTTGACTTTTGTCGTTAGCCCACTATCCACCGGCACTTGATTGGCCGCGATCACTTGCGTAGGCTCTTGCACCGCCTTCCGAAGCACCGAAATATGGAATACATCATGTAAACCACTTAGCTCCACTGAAAGCTTCAGCCGATAGGCCGCTTCTCCTACTCGCTCCAGAACCTCGAACGGTCCAAGGTACCTCGGGCTTAGCTTTTTCAATCGCCGCACCCGCGAGACACCCTTGAACGGCTTGATCTTCAAGTATACATAATCGCCCACAGCGAACTCCACGTTCCTGTGCTTGGCATTATAGTACTTTGCTTGCCGGTCCTGAGCGATAAGCAACCTCTCCCGAATGGTTCTCACCAAAGAAGTAGCATCATCTCACTTCCGATCGCTTATACAACTTCGACTCGCCCGTTTCTAACCAAGACAACGGCGTGCGACATCTTCTACCATATAGGGCCTCGAAAGGCGCCATCTGAATACTTGCTTGGTAGCTGTTGTTGTATGCGAACTCCACCAAATAAAGGTGGTCCTCCCATTGCTTTCCAAAGTCCAAGAACACACGCGAAGCATGTCTTCCATGGTTCTATTGACCCTCTCGGTCTGCCCATCCGTTTGCGGATGGAAGGCTGTGCTAAACTTCAGCTTTGTTCCCAACATTTGCTGCACCAGCCTCCAATCATTGGACGTGAACCGCCCATCTCGGTCACTCACGATGCTGCGGGGCACACCATGAAGCCGCACTATGTTATCCACATAAAGCTTCGCCAGCTTCTCCACCGGATCATCCTTCCTATGCGGAATAAAATGCGACACCTTCGTTAATCGATCGACCACCACCCAAATGGCGTCGTTCCCCTTTTGCGACCTTGGCAAACCATGCACAAAGTCCATAGAGATGTCGTCGAATTTCCACTCCGGAATAGGCAAGGACTTAAGAAATCCTCCCGGCTTTTGGCACTCCGCCTTTACCAAGGCGCAGGTTTGGCACTTCGCTACATATAGCGCCACATCCTTTTCAAACCCGGCCACCAAAATAGTTTCTTGACATCGCGGTACATCTTCGTGCTCCCCGGGTGAATCGAGTACTTGGTATGGTGCGCCTCGTACAACAACTCCACCCGTAAATTGCCCACACTTGGGACGCACAACGACCGTCTTTCCACAGCAATCCGTCCTCCACAACGAATTGGGAATTTGACCCATCCAGAGCCTCTATCATGAACTGCTTCATATGAGCATCCATATCCAAAGCCTGCCGAATCCGATCAGCCAGGTCATATTGGACTTCAGTCCAATTCAGCACTGCTTCAGCACTAGATTGTCTATCCACACAAACAATCTCCAACGCCTCCAGCTCCTGCACCAACCGCTCATCATGCACTGATAGCCAATTCGCTTGAGCTGGGGCTCGGCGACTCAACGCGTCCGCAACCGCATTCCCTTTGCCAGGCACGTAGTGGATCTTGAAGTATAGTCCCCCAGGAACTCCATCCCCTACGCTGCCGCATATTCAGATCTTTCTGATCAATCAGATACTTAGGCTCTTGTGATCGGTGTAGATATCAATCTTCACACCGTACAAATAGTGTCTCCACAGCTTCAAGGCAAAAATCACGGCCGCCAACTCCAAGTCGTGGACCGGATAATTCCTCTCGTGCACTTTTAGCTGTCTCGAGCCATAAGCTATCACGCTTCCGTGCTGCAGTAGCACGCAACCCAAACCGCTGCCTGAAGCATCGCTATATCTCATAGCCTTCGGTCCCAACCGCGAACTCAGCACAGGCGCCGTGGTCAACCGACACTTCAATTCCTCAAAAGCTCGCGCGCACTCCGGCGTCCAAACGAACTTATGCTCCTTCCTCGTCAAAGTAGTGAGAGGTAGCGCTATCCGCGAGAAGTTCTCTACGAAGCGCCTATAATAACCGGCAAGCCCCAAAAAGCTCCGGACTTCTGCTACCGTAGCAAGCTCAGGCCACTCCCGTATCGCAACAATCTTCGCCGGATCCACCGCAATACCCTCTCCACTCACTATATGCGCCGAGGAACGCCACTGAGGATAGCCAAAACTCGCACTTCGAGAACTTGGCATACAACTGGTTTCTCCTGAGTGTCTCCAACACCAAATGAGATGCTTGAAGTGATCCTCCTCACTTTGCGAGTACACCAAAATATCGTCGATGAAGACGATCACAAAATGGTCCAAGTACTCCCTGAACGTCCTGTTCATCAAATCCATAAATACTGACGGCGCATTAGTCAGCCCAAACGGCATGACCGTAAACTCATAATGCCCGTATCTCGTACTAAACGCTGTCTTCGGGATATCACTCTCCCTTATCCGCAGCTGATAGTACCCAGACTTGAGATCTAACTTCGAGTACACCGTCGACCCGACTAACTGATCAAAGAGATCATCAATCCGGGGATCGGGTACTTGTTCTTCTCAGTCAGCTTGTTTAGCTCTCGATAATCAATACACAACCTCAAGCTTCCGTCCTTCTTCTTAACAAAGAGGACCGGTGCGCTCCAAGGCGAAGAACTCGGGCGCACATACCCTTGCTCCAACAACTCTTGCAGTTGAACTTTCAGCTCCGCCATTTCCTTAGGCGCTAGCCGATACGGAGATCGTGACACAGGCTTTGCACCTGGCACTAGCTCGATCGTAAAATCTATCTCCCGTTGAGGCGGGGCTCCAGGAAGATCTGCGGGGAACACATCAGGGTATTCCGATACCACTGAAATACAATCCATCGCGGGCTTCGGCTTTGCAACCTCCACTAGTGTAAAGAACAGTTCTGCTCCGGCACGAACCGCCTTCACCACCTGAAGAGCAGACATCAACGTCTTGCTCGACCCCTTTAAGCCCGTAAAAGTCGTCTCACGACTTGCTCCCAGCTTTACTTCCTTGCTACCGCAATCTATATGGGCCTGCTGCTCCGAGAGCCAGTCCATTCCAAATATGACGTCGAACTCCACCAACGGAAGTAAGGACGCCCGCAGGTCAAACTCCTGCTCTCCAATACGAACTTAACATCGCAGATCCTAACCGCTCGCATCGAACACCCATTGGGCAACAACACATCCAACTTATCCTTCGCCATCGAAGAAGGGACTCCGATGCGTGATATAAATCCTTCGGACAAGAAGGAGTGTGAAGCTCCCGTATCAAAGAGTGCTCGTGCCGGATTTTCACAAATCATTACAAATCCTAAACAAGCAGTGGTAAGGTAACATGTACATAACAAGCATATAAAGGAATTGACTTGCTATAAATTAAACCGTACCTGTCACCACGTCAGCTTGTTTAATGGCCTCCTGTTGGCCAAGATTGTAAACCCTTGTTGGGCCGGAGCATAGTGGGATGCGGTCGACTCCACCGCCTTTCCCTTCTCTTCGTAGGTAGCTCCTGGCCTCCTTTCGGACTTAGGACGTCCGCTCCAACAATCACGGGCGAAATGCCCCGTCTTGCCACAAGTAAAGCACGCGCCCGGGGTCCGACTCGTAGTCGCCCCAGAAGCACCAGAAGGAGCTGGACCCGAAGTCCTATGCTTCTTGAAAGTCCTCCGATAGCCAGACTTCGAAGTAGTCGGCACTTTAAACTCAGATTTTCTTCAACCAAGCCTTTCTTCGCTTGTACACTCTTCATGTCCTTCTCCAAGGACCGGGCAGTATTGACCAAGGTCAAGAAACCCTGCGTCATCGGCCCCGACAGTAATAGTCTCAGCTCATCCCTCAGACCTTCGTAGAAGCGATTAGTCTTGCGCTCCTCATCCATGATGGTAGAGCTCGCATAACGACTCAACCGCGTAAACTCGTGGAGATATTCATCCACGCTTCGCTCACCCTGCACCAACTCAGGAACTCATTCTCCATTGAAATCCTCTGAGTAGAAGGGAGGTATCTTGCTAAGAACAATTCCGAGAACTCTTCCATCGGAACGTCTATCAATTGTCTTCCTCTCAGATGATGCAGCTCCAAGCCTTCCCACCACATCCTTGCTTCACCGTCCAACAGGAAGTAGCAATGGTGGTCATCTGCCACTCCTCCGTCTCCGTCGCTGTCATGACTCTCTTCATCCTAGAGAGCCAGTCTTCAGCCTGAGATGGGGTTCCCAACCCCGAGAATAACGGAGGGTTAAAGCTCATTACATGCTTCAACTGCCTCTCAGTCGCCCTCCTTGGCACTATTGGTTCTACAACCACTTGCTCCATCCTCCTCGGCTCCGCCTCTTGAAGAGGTACTTGCTCCATCACAGGAGCTGGCTGCTGCGCTTGCCTCCCAGGCTGCGCATTTATCACGGCCAACACCGCTTCAGCAACCAATCGTATATTTTCCGCCGACAAAGGTGTTGCTGGAGCAACCTCTGGTGCACTACTAGCCTCAGAACCTCGGCGTTCTGACGGCCCAACACCACTTCGGGTCACCTATAGTGGTACAAAACACCGTTAAGCGACCAAATAACATTGCAAACAGCAATTATAGGAACACGTAGGTTCCTCAAACACGAGTATTTTCATTCCTAAGTGGACATTCATGGGTTCTTTTTACTGTTATTACGATGACGCACACAATGTGCTCACCACCCCTTAAAAAGAATTCGCCCACGAATTCACTTTAAGCCCGACCAAAACCAGTAGTCTGATACCAAATTGTAACACCCCCTATCCGTCGCATAGCATATAGCAGTAGGTCCGGCCGGGGCCCGACGCCATATACCACAGACAGACCGGGTGGTTAGGTATGGAAACCATCCAACCAATCTCAACGTCCTACACAGAGCATTCTAGCGGAAGCAATTTATAAGAGTTACAAATCAAGAACCCAGCACAAGCATGAATGTCCACTAAAACAAAAGGAATGTCATTACAAAATACTCAAAAGTCGGCCTTAAGGCCTTACAAGATGTTTCATTTGTCTATTACATGATTTACCAACCTCGGCACGCAGGCCGGCCATACATGAATAAAATAGAAAACATTTCCACTTGGGCCTTCGAGGGCCAGCTTCGCAAAAAGGGCTTTAGCCCGCTATTGACCGCTTGGTCCAGCTGCACCTGCAAGCAAACAAACCACCGCACGGTGGCAAACAAAGCAACGGTCAGCAATGCTGACCAAATTATAACGATCCCGCCCCCAAGTCGGGGCGGCGATGCTCCTTCCCTGCATTTCAATAGCACAAGCGAGCAATGCATATAACCATAGCCATCTCATCACAGACGTTGGCTCGTACGGCCACACGTCCCGTGCACTCAGGGCACATTCTCGGCGAACCGGTCGATGTCACGTCAATTAAAGCCATTAACATTCCGGACTCACCACCGCCACTTAGACGGCCATTCCTATGAGCAATTTGTCTTCATGGTATTGGTCACGTCAATTTAAGCCATCGACCACCGAAGACTCACATCTATGCCAACGGCGAGTGCCATGTAACTTTAGGTCTCTCTAACCCGAACGACATAAAGCGGGTACGGCTCCATCTAACCCGTGCTCACATCGCAACGGCAATTTAAGCCATTTGCGCGGGTCAAACTTTCACCGAGTCCCATTCTACCGCAAGACACATAACCCCGTTATGTTCATGTTGGCACTCAGGCCACCAAGTTGGCAAGACCTCGTGTCCGCCCAGTTTTCCGGGTGCACCTTTGGGTTAGTCCCTCAAGGCTCCCTGCTGCAATCTACCGCGTAGAAAACCCGAAAAACACCAAATAGCACGGAGTCTTCTCCGGCCTTATGCAATGCAACATCACCGATCCGAACTAACATGTCCGGGTAGGCTTCAACCAAAATGCCTATGTCCGTTCTCGCATACGGACGCTAAACAACGGGGACTTTACATATCTACCCGAAGGAACGCCTCCAACTCTTCGCAAACTCGCGAGAGAGGGCTTCCTATGCTAAGAAAGAGAGCTATCATGCTCACAAGTGAGGATCGTTACCCTTGCGTTCCTCTTTGGCGCCATCGAAATGTAATCGGATAGAAATCACCGCGCTTGCGTTGCCTCCGTGGATCCGGAGTCGGCTTGCGATTCGGAGCTCCGAAGCTCCTCCAATGGCGGATCTAGCTCCTCTTCCTCTTGCCTTAGCTCTTCTTTCTCCAAGGGTTTGGAGAGAGGATAAGTAATGAAAAGTGGATTTTTCTTAAGTCAAACCCGTGTATATCCTCCCAGGAACCATCCCCAGCCGTCGGATCTCAACCTAAGAAAACGAGCGGCTTTGATTCGGGGCTGAAATGCCCAATCTGGACCGAACACGGCTTGGCACACGCCCGTGTCCAGGGCCGTGTGCCGCATTCGCCGTCAAAATCGAATCTTCTGAACACGCACACGGGTATCGAACACGCCCGTGTTCGAGCTGACACGCCCGTGTTCCAGATGACACAGTCGTGTAGCCGGCCGTGTACCCCATGATTTTCCCCCGTTTCCAACCCGAGCACTGCACGGGTTCTAGGACACGCTCGTGTCCTTGCCCGTGTCACATTGACACGCCTGGGCCCCCAGGCCGTGTACACGGGACATTTCGTCGAGGGGAGAATGACGACTCGCTGACACGGCCTTGGACACGCCCGTGTCCGAGGCCGTGTGCCTTGTCTCGACGACCGTCGAGTGAATCTCGACGATTTCACCTTGACGCTCGTCGACACGGGTCGACACGCCCGACGACACGCCCGTGTCGCGGGCCGTGTGCCCATTCTCGACGAATCGTCGAGAATAACTCGACGATTTCACGGCTAAGGTCGACACGGGTCGACCACGCCCTGCGACACGCCCGTGTCGCAGGCCGTGTGCCCATTCTCGACGAATCGTCGAGAATAACTCGACGACTTCGCGACTAAGTGTCGACACACGCTTGACACGCCCTGGGACACGCCCGTGTCCCAGGCCGTGTGCCTTCAGCCAGAAACCAAAACTGGCCCAAAACGTCCCCGTTTGCTCCTTTGAGTTTCGGGGCGTTACAGGCGTGTTCCTCAGTTTCCGGTGCATCCGTGGCGGAGAGAGCTGTCCCGGGAGTAGAGAGAGACGGCTGCGGAGAGGAGGAAGATAGCGGAGGCGGGGAGAGAGCAGGAGATGGTGGACACGGTGGAGGAGGAGAAATCTCGGTAGGTGTAGATGGGACGGAGGGGACGGTAGAAGAAGCCGGAACATCAGGAAGAGAAGAGGAGTCATAAGAGAAATAAGATGCATTTTCGAAAAAGGTTATGTCCGCAGAGACGAATTGCTTGCGAAGAACCGAGTCAAAACAACAGTAACCTTTCTGAGTGGTAGAGTAACCCAGAAAGACTCATTCGGTGGCACGTGGAGAGAGTTTGTCACGGGTGGGTGAGCGAGAGTGCACAAAGGTCGTGCACCGAAATACGCAAAGAGGGAGAAGAAACATATCTTTGCCCGGATAGAGAATGGAGAATGAGGTTTTACCGTGGCGAACCGTGGATGGAATGCGATTGATGAGATAGCAGGAGATGAGAACAACATAGCCTCAATAGGAGCGAGGAATCTGCATTTGTGTAATCATAGTGCGCGCGACATCAAGGAGGTGACGGTTTTTGCGTTCCGCCACGCCATTTTACTTTGAGGTATAGACAGAGCTAGTTTGATGAACAATCTCATTTTGCATACAGAAAGAAGAAAAATCATGACTAAGATATTATTTTGCATTATCAGAGCGAAAATTTTTTATAGAAACATTAAACTGAGTCTTAATCATGAAATAAAAAAGATGTCCATACAGACAATAATTCAGAGCGATCTTTTAAGAGATACACTTACGTACAGCAGGAGAAATCGTCAATAAAAGTTACAAAATATGTACTACCCCGACCTATGATGAGGGTAGGAGCAGGACCCCAGATATTGAAGTGAACTAGATCAACTGGACGGGAAGATCAACGACCTTGTTTTGGTGGGAAGGAGGAGCGGTGATGCTTGCCAAGCTGACATGCGTCACAGTTGAGAGGACTCTACAAAGGAAGGTTGTGCAGAAGCAGACGAAGAAGCCGTGGAGGAGCATGACCAAGGCGAAGGTGCCACTGGAGAAGATCAGTAGGAGAGGAGGAGAAGGCGGATAGAGCAGAAACGTTGTCGAGGAAGTAGAGGCCGCCGCTCTCAATCCCAGTAGAAATCGACCGTTGGGAGCCCGGATCCTGAAAAGAACAAGAAGTAGGAGTGAATGTGACGGAACACTGTAGTTGCTTGCACCGAGAAGTAACAGATAATAAATTGCAAGGGAACTTGAGCACGTAGAGGGTATCAGCCAAGCGAGGAGACGAAGTGACTTGAACCACTCTCGTCCCATTGACCGGTGAGGGAGAACCGTCCGCAATGAAGACTGGGGGCAACCGATCATGTGTTTTTAGGAGAGAAAAATACTGAGCATTGCCGGTCATATGATTGGTAGTACCAGAGTCAATCAGTCATTTACCTCGAGTAACGACGTGTGCACTACCTGAAGATGTGACCACCGTAGCGGATTGTTTCGAAGAGGAGGTGGAAGCGTCCCCTGTGTGTCGAAGTTGAGGATGCTTCTTCCAACAGCGATCAACCGTATGGTCGGTGCAACCACAGTGAGAGCAGAGAAAACGAGAAGGACCGCGCTCGCCGGATTGGTGGTTGCGGCCACCAGAGCCACTCCGCTTAGTCTGGTGAACATAGTGGTTCGGTTGAGGAGGGGAGGATAACAGCGGACGTTGTAGCGTAGAGGTAATCGCGGCGATGCGGGCAGCATTGACATCCAAGGTGGGAGAATCCGCCTCGCCAACGATCTGTTGACGGATCATGTCATAAGACTCAGGAAGTCGCAGAAGATAACACACAACCAGAAGCTCTTGGAAGTGCTTGTGTTTCTCAGTCAGATCCGCAGAGAAGGGGCGATTCTGGAGAATCTCGGCTCCGAGAGACTGAACCTGTTGGTAAGCAGTGACAAGAGACATGAAGGGACGAGCAAAGAGGTCTGCATACAGAGTATAAATGCGAGACGTCTGAGCCCCCTTTGAGTACAAAGCGACAAGATGAAGCCAAGGAGTCTTGACCATTTCATCATGACGGATGAAGGGGAGGCAGTCATCAGAAAGACTGTTAGCCAGCCAAGTGCGAAGGGCGTCGCTAGCGTCCCAATCATCAAAGTGAGCGGAGTCTGGAGGAGGAGGGTCATTAGTGAGATGATTACGTTTGCGTTGTGAGCGGAGAGAAAGGTGAAGGAGACACTACAGTCCGGGTAGTTGGGACCGATGAGTTTGGAAACAGTGCCAAGATTGCCCGAGGGAGTAGGAGGAGTAGGAGGAGGAGTGGCAACGGGAGTAGTAGTGGTAAAGGTATCAGAGGGAGCTTTAGACGAGAGCAACGAGAAGAACAAGTCACAGCGAGAAGGTTAGGTCGCGTCGACTAAGAGTAGGGTACGGCTAGACAAACAGGTCGCGGCTAGAAGAACAATTCGCGGCGAGAAGAATAAGTTGCGACAAGAAGAGGAGGGCGTGACGACTAGGAACAGGTCGCGACGAGAAGAACAGGTCGCGACGACTTAAGAGCAGTTCACAGTGAGAAGAAAGGGGAATCAGGGAGGTCACGCACACAAAGGCAACGACAAGGAGGAGAAAGAAACCGACGAATAGGACGCACACAGGAGGGAGAAACAAGCCGCGAAGATAGGTCATGAAAAGGAGGAGCAAGCCGCGAAGACAAGTCGCGAGAAGACAGATCGCGCGGACAGAGGAAGCTCACCGAATCAGGTGGAGAAGATCGAGTCCTCTGATACCATGTGCGAACAAGGAAAATGTAGACCAAAAATTTGAACAAACAGAATTTTATTATCCAAAAAATGTAAATATTACAAAGGTATGATCTCCCTTTTTATAAAATGGAGGAGATATGAGAGATTACAAATAAACAATGTAAGATTAATAATTACAAGAACAAAGAACTATACAAGCCGCACAAGCCGTGCGGTTAGACTAAATGCCCGGCAACCACAATGAATAGAAGACAACTCGACACTTTCTTCAAGTCGCCTGTGTCAAGCCGCCAGACCGCCAGATCGCCAATCAGCAACAACCGGCTAGCAAACCGCTGGAGAGAAACCGCCTGACTGCACGGTCTCCAAGCCGCCTGGGGCAGACCGCCTGACCGCCCGGTCTCCAAGCCGCCAGGGCCAGACCGCCAGACCGCCCGGTCTCCAAGCCTCCAGGGGCAGACTGCCAGTCCGCCCGGTCACCACACATCAATACTCAAGCTAGATCCTTTCCCCAGACTGGTAGGGCTACACGTTGTGTACCTCCATCCACTGTTAGGGAAAGGGAGCATTTTAGATCCATTGTCCGAGACTCCGTGGTTGTTACTGCTAGGATTGCCATGAGCTCACAGGGTGAGAGTGTTTCGGGCAGTGAGGGTTATCCCACGATGATTACACACGATGTTGGGGGTATACCTGACCGATATACTGTCGAGTGCCCAGTTCAGCCTTCGACCTATGTCTTATTAGTGTCCTCCCCCGAGCTTTATTTTCCAGTCGCTGACTCTTCTGATGATTTTGGGCCAGTGCTTTTGACTGAGCCCACCGCTGAGGGTGATGTCGGCATCGTGGACGAGCTTAGCGATGTTGAGGAGTTCGGTTACCCCAGTGACATGGAAGAGGAGCTCTCCTCTAAAGTGCCACCCCATATGATTATCCGACCCATCCTCGACCATATTTCGGGTCCGACATCCATAGTAGTTGAGGAGTCTCCCGATGATTCTGAGTTAGATGACAAATCTAGTGCGTTGGAAGAATTACCTAGCGAGTGAAGGATATTCTTGGAATATTTGAGTGGTATTAATCCTGAAGAATTTTCTTTGATGATAAATCCATTGTGTGACAGTCAATATAACTTTGATCTTCCTCCAAATCTGACTTTTCCAATCCTCCTTCCTGATCATGTAACTCGACTAGATGACTTGGTAGGACACAGATTTGTTATAACTAGTTCGAGCCATTTGTTGTTGCCTACGTTAGTAGCCCCGCCGTTGGACATGTCTCGTAGGATATGTATTAGTGAGTTGTTAGAATTCGTGTTCGGTCTTGTCACAACTCTTTGTAGTTCTGTATCTTCCAAATTTCCTATGATTGATCAATTCTTTGATTATATGTCTACGATGAGCTCGTCTATTGTGCCCACTTCGGATTTCGTGACGGGTGTGCCTCTTGGTTTGTGTCCGTTAAACTTTAAATATAAATTAAATTGATTAAACCAATTAGCACCACCTTATTCTCAACCATGTCACGATATCTATGCACCCAATCTTGTGGCCATAGCTATCCAATGTGAGTTGTATCATTTGCATGCCAGCTTACTCCCGAGAGTACCCAACTTACAAGTTGACGGTACAATTTTAGTTCGTTCATCTCCCAACCGGTTGCTTACCGGTACCATCTTGAACATAACATTTAGGAGAGCTGACTCGTACTTGATTTATATTGAAAATGAAGACATTACGATTTTTTTTGGATTTTATGAATGATTGGGGTGTTTCACCCATTTTCAACATCCCGGATTTTATGTCGTATGCTTCTCCTCCTCCAGAGTGTCTTTCTCTGTCGTTTCTTCCTCCCACTACATGTTCTCATGGGTTGGGGAGTGAGGTTATTGCCGTATCTATCTTCCACAGGGATTTCATGGTACTTGCACTGGTTGGTAAGACAAAATTCATATTTCTTCCTGTCACATTTTTGTCTAGTTTTTTGGAAATCAAGGTTGTTTTGGTGATGCCTCACAGGTTACACTCGGTTGTTACTTGGGAGCTTGTCATACTACATTTGGAGGATGCCTTATTCCACAACTCTCTCCCAGGCCACTGATCGGCGATGAGTGATTTTGAGTGGGGGAGAATTGATGGCGACGAGGTCCTGCCAGGTGCTTGTGTTGCTCGTGACCGTTCGACTATCGGCGACGAAGTCCCGCCACTTGTTCATGATGACGTTGCTGATTTGGCTGCTGATCTCCGCCATAGAGAGTTTGATGATTGTGACGGTCGTTGCCGCGAGCTTGAAGATGAGATTTTACCGCGACATCCATCGTCGATGTCGTGCCAAATCCCCGCTACATGTTATCCATGCCGTCCATCTTTACCCTCATGTGAATATATGATTATAAATTATATATTTATTATTATATATTTTTAAGCATTTTATCTTTTAGCATTTTATTTTGTACTGTTGTTATTTCAATTTTATGTTTGAGATGGGTTGCTTATAACCATCTAGTTCTAGTTTATTATTGAATGGTGGAGATGGAGTGGTGTATCCTATATATAGACTTGCATGGATAATGAAAACAGTGATTTGGATGAAAAAAAGAACCCTAATTCTAATTTTAGAATTCCCCTCTTGCTCTCCTCCTCCTTGGCCGCCGGCGCCTCCCTCTCCCCTTGGCTAGTTCGGCCGCCCCCTCCCTTCCCCTCCTCCTTAGCACCATTCGACCACCCTCCTCTCTTCTCCACTTCGTGGCATCTCTCGACCTTCCCCTCTCCCCTCTTTCTCTAAGCACTAGCTCGGCCAACCCTACTCTCCCTTCCCCTTCCTTCCCTCTTGAAGAAACCCAAAGCACCCTCCCATATCTCTTCCGTGGATCTCCTCCGGTGACTCCGAAGAAAGCGGCGTGCGTCATCTCCTTCTGGTGCGGCTCCGTGAAATTTCGTGGAAGTGGATCCTACCCCTTTCATTGTGTGTTTCCTCCACTCATCCTTGTGGACGAATTTGAAGATCAATTGCTTGGGATTTGGTAATGATTTCTGATCCTACTCTTGTGTGATTCCATTCTTAATTAGTTGGAGCTTGTGAGACATCGACTTTTATCCGCGGCTTTGAATCCGTCATTTTTACAATCTGATTTTGTTGTTTATGTTCTTCAATTTCTTTAATCGAATCCGGATCGGGTGGATCCTTTTCTCTTGATCCAAATATTGACAAATAACCCTTATTAGATCTCTAAAGGATTGACGATCCTTCATGTTATATTCAGATTTTGGGAGCGAACAAGACTAATTTTGGATTGTACTTTTAGTCAAGTTCTTCTCGGATTGTGGTTGTGAACGTTGCGTAATGAACGACAAGTATTGGTGCGGTTAGGAATCATAAGTCTAGGTGTTGTGACTGTTGTGGTATGAATTGATGAGACAAGGCTTACGCGTGCTAACTTAATCCCTTGTGTTAAAAGTACTTCATTCAATAACTAAGTCAGTTGATTGGAACCCATGATACGCACTCTACGTGTTTGTGTTATTGTCCAACCCTTGAGAGCGTTAATATTATTGTTTGAAATCGATGACCTACATCAGGTTTTACAGTCACCTTCGTGACCCTATGCGAAGGGAGCATGCAAATGCGTCCCTTGTAACGTGCAAGGCCCTCATGCACCGTCCAGTGAGGTGGAAGATGCCATTCGGTAATCCGCCGATTGAGTTCCACGAGAACTGGAGTCTTGAGACGCCTGGCGCAGCTGGGGAGGATCGCGGTGGTGGTGATGGAGATGGCACAAAGTATACTGTCCTCCTTATCACCACAAGAAAGAATGTCGACGCACAGTTCATGCGCTGTCCATGTACTCCACAGTGTTCGACGAACATCGCCTCTGGGATTTGTTCGTCTCTGAGGTTGGTTCTGCCCTTCCCGGTGTCCCCACAAATGTATACATCTTTAGAGAAATTTTGGGGCAGGATACTGCTGCATTCTGTAGCTTCCAAGAGGTATTGATGTAGGGTAGGCTAAGGGGGGCATAAATCCAAGATTACTAGGGATGGAAATGAGAACTTGACACTTTAATTCCTATTCTACCAGCAATGCTACTGTCGATGGCGACGACAAATTAGTATGAGCAACAATTATAAATAACCTACACAATAATATTGAAAAAGAGAAGCATTCAGTTAGCAAAGTATTTAATGACTTTCTTTCGCTCGGAGGGCCAAAGCAAAACATGTGGCGAATGAGTTTTATTTGCAAATCACAAGCAATTTGAGAGCGAGCCATCCACATGCAATTTATCTAACAAGCATAAGATACAAACCAATAATAATAATACTGAAAATAATCGTCCAATACAACAAGTGACTCCCCAAATAAGTGGTTGTCCAAGGCAATTGAGATTTCAGAGAAGGAAGCACTTTGACGGCGATTCAATGTGTTCTTTTCTCGTCGATAGGAGTGGCCGTAAGCTAACATTTGGTATTACAGAAGTCTTCCTCCACCGTCGACCACAACAACCCACGACACACATCTCACGACACTGGAAGAGTGGCAACAGGGTCTTCAGGATCTCATGGAAGCGCTGAAGCAGAAGTTGTCACTGAAGCTATGCGAGGGAGAGGAGCGCTTCCGTGCGGCGATGCTGGAGGCGTCAAAAGCTCTCGGGGAGCAGATCAATCACATCGAGCGGGTGACTGACCGCGACATGGGCATGGCAGCTAACAGATGGACCGCATGAGAACGGGAGGATTTTCGCCGTCGATAGGAACTGACGGGGGGGGGGGGGATCTGGGTCCTTGTCAGAGCTACGGGGGCCGCCGCTCCTGACTAGCGAGTGTCAGGGCAGCTACCGCACAACATCGGTAGAACCGACGACAGTTCTTGAGGTTCCACTATGTTCATCAGGGACCCGAGACTTGTTCAGCAGCCGCGACAACCTCATTGGGGCTGGGGAGAAGGTGAAGGAATCAACAAAATCAGCATTGGATGGCGCGAGGGAGTTCGAGCCGCACACAGAGGCGGTGGTGAGGCACTAGCAGAGGACCACTGGGGTCGAGGGCCCATCTTGCAAGGCAGAGGAAGGCCAGGGGAGAATATGGGACCGTGGAATCAAGGCTGGGGGCAACCTCTAGAGTTCTCGGAGGTACGGGCGCTGCAACAACACTGACAACCAGTGCAGCCTCGACTGACGAGGATGGAGTTTCCTAAGTACTAAAACGGCGCCCCCCTGGAATGGATCGAGAGGGTCGAGTTGTTTTTGTGTACCGGGAGCTTCCCAAGCACCAGTGGGTACACTTCACTTCTTTTCATCTGGAAGGGGAAACATTTCAGTGGCTGAGCTGGTGGAGGAGGTAGCGACCCTGCCCCACATGGAAGGAATTTTGCCATGGGCTCATCGCAAGGTTTGGGCCGACCGAATATGAGGACTTCGACATGATGTTGAACAAGCTGAGACAGACACAGACCGTTAATGATTATAGAAAGGAGTTTGAAAGGTTAGCTAGCCGGGTGCTTCTGGGGTGTTATTTGGCTGGTCTCAAGGAGAAAATCAGCTATGAGGTGCAAACATTTTAGCCCAGGAGCGTAGCACAAGCCATCGGGATGGCCCAACTGCAAGAGGAAAAGTTGGGAAGATGCAATGCGACAACGACTTACCGAGGGAGCAGTAAGGAAGCAGAGCAGGGTCAGGGGGACCAACAACTCATCCACATGGAGGGAGGCCGCAGTGAAGCGATTGTTGTGGCAAGAGATGCAGGACCAACGGGCCAAGGGACTGTGCTACACTTTCGACGAGCAATTTTCTCTCGGGCACAAGTGTTAGGTGGTGCAGGTATACATGTTGCAATAGGAGAAGGAACTGGAGGCCAATGAGGATAGCTCAACTGAGGAGAGTGAAGTCCTTAATCTAGAAGAGATTGAAGTATCCGTGCATGCCTTAGAAGGGGAGGGCAACCCTCCACAATGAAGATTGCGGGAAGAGTGGTGGATCAAACAGTGTTTATACCGGTGGATAGTGGGAGCCCCCCAACTTCATCAACACCGAGGTGGCCAGGAAATTAGCCATCACATCGACTGAGGCCTAGGTGTTCAAGGTACTTGTTGTAGACAGAATTCACCTGCAGTGCACGAGGGTCGTGAAGGTGTCACTGGCGATACAAGGGTTCAGGTGCCATGCGGATTTGTATATACTACCGGTTCTGGGCTCAGATGTTATTTTGGGGGTGTAGTGGTTGAGGCAACTAAAACTAGTTACAAATGACTGGGAGAATGACCTTGGAGCTCACACATGGCGGGAAGACACAAAAGATGAAGAGTCAGACCGGCCCGTGGGTGAAAGAAGCCACGATCTTGTCATTAGAGAAGTGGGTCGAGTAGGACTACCCCATGGTACGGGTCCTGGCCGGAGGATATTCAGGGGAGCGCAAGGAAAAGATACTAGAAGGGTTGCAGGAGGTCATGGTGGTCTTCGAGACACCCAAGGGGTTGCCGCCATCGTGGGCATGCGATCACCGAATCCTGATCAAGGAGGGCGCGGAGCCCACCAGTGTTTAGCCATACATGTATCCTCATATACAGAAGGGGGAGATCGAGAGATGCGTCCGGGAAATGTTGCGGGAGGGAACCATTCGACACAACACAAGTCCTTTTTCTTCTCCGGTCCTATTGGTGAAAAAGAATGACGGGACTTGGAGATTTTGCATAGACTACAACACGATCAACGGGGTCACCGTTAAAGAAACTTTTTAGATTCTGATCATCAACGAGCTTCTGGAAGAATTGCAAGGAGCTCATTACTTCACAAAGTTGGATTTGCGGTCTGGATATCATCTAATCCACATGCAGGAGGGGGACATAGAAAAGACGGCGTTCCGAATACACAAATGACGCTACGAATTCCTAGTGATGCTCTTCGGATTGACGCATGCACCGTCAACCTTTCAAGCGGCCACGAATGAAACTTTCAGGAGGTGGTTGTGTAAGTTTGTGCTAGTTTTCTTCGACGACATTCTCATCTACAATCCGAGTCTAGACGCGCACAAGGAGCATCTGCGGATGGTGCTGCAAGTTCTCAAGGAGCAAAAGTGGTACATGAAAAGATCGAAGTGCTCATTCGGGAAACAAGTGGAGTATTTAGGCCACCTGCTGAATAAAGAAGGGGTGCGACTGAACCCACAAAAAATCCAGAGGATGATGGAGTGGCACACACCCATCAACATCAAGATGTTAAGAGGGTTCCTGGGGCTTACAGGCTACTACAACAAAGTCATGAAGGACTACGAAAATATCGCTAAGCCGCTCACCACATTACTTTTAAAAGGAAAGTTTGAGTGGGTAGGGGACACAGAGTTAGCATTTCAGGCACTGAAGGGGGCCATGGTGACGACCCCAGTTCTGGCATTACCAAATTTCACAAAGTTGTTCATAATGGAAACAAATGCATCAAGAGCCAACTTGGGGGCGGTGTTTATGTAGGAAGGGAGACCATTGACATACTACAACAAGATGATTCAAGGGAAGGCGCTAGGATTGTCGGTTTATGAGGAGATGTTGGCGATCATGCATGCGGTGGGGAAATGACGACCGTATCTTATTGGGAGGCACTTCAAAATATGGACCGACCACCGAAGTTTAAAGTACGTCCCGGAGCAGCTGGTCTCATCACTTAAGCAACAAAAATGAGTGGCAAAGATGCTGCGATACGACTACGAGATAGAATACCGAAAAGGGAATGAGAATCTGGTGTCTGATGCGCTTTCGCACTTGCCTATGACCAGTTCTATTTTTATTATCTTTGCGCCAGTCTTGGGCATAGTGGAGGATGTTCATCGGGAGGTTAGCCGATGCGGAGCTGCGGAAGATGTTGAAAAATATTGCGGAACGTAGAGGAGTGGAAGCGGCTACCACGTCCTTAATGTCCATTTGTACTATAAGGGACTCTTGGTGATTGAGGCAGCATTTACTTCACGTGTTTCACAACACCCCCAACGGCGGGCAGTCTGGATTGCTGCGAACCTATCAGCATATTAGATAGAATGTGTATTGGAAAGGTTTGAAGCCGGATGTAGCGCAACATGTGAAGAACTGTAGGGAAAGCCAGAGGTAGAAATCCGACATGACCGCTCCAGCAGGGTTACTGGTGCCGATGGACATCCCGGAGCTTACATGAGAGAGTATTGCCCTGGATTTCATCGAGTGGTTACCCAAATCTCAGGGCAAGTCACTCATTCTGGTGGTGGTGGACCGCCTCTCTATGTATAAACACTTCTTCGCGCTGGTGCCCCCTTACACCATAGTGGCCGTAGCGGAAGCCTTCGTTCGGGAGGTGGTGAGACTGCATGGGATACCGACTTCCATCATTTCCGATCACGACACCGTGTTTACTAGCAGGTTTTGGAATGAGCTTTTTCGTCTCACAGGAACGTCCTTACAAATACAACCAACCACCCCCAAACAGACGGATAGACGAAGGCCCTCAATAGAAGCGTGGAGACCTATTCGCGGTGTTTCATTGCGGGTAAACCCCACCAGTGGAGTAAATGGCTCCCTTGGGCGGAGTACTGGTATAACACAGACCAAACAACAACAAAGATAACACCGTTTGAGAGCGTGTGTGGGAGGGCTCCACCGACACTTTAGAACTTTGAAAAAGGATTGACCGAGGTGCCAAAAGTGGAGTTCGCATTGCGAAGACGGGATGACATCTTAAAACAGCTGAAGGGGAATTTCAGAAAGCACAACACCGCATGAAGAACTAAGCAGACAGGCACCGGCGAGAGCAGAAATTTGAGGTGGGAGAGTGGGTGTACCTCCAATTACAACCCCACCGACAACTGTCAGTTGCAGGAGTGAAGAACTAGAAGCTGGCACCCTGCTATCACGGGCCTTTCCGGATTTTGAGTAGTGTGGGGGACTGTGGCTTACACTCTGGAACTTCCGGCGGACTCTCGTACGCACCTAATCTTTCATGTGTTGCTTCTCAAGAGGGCGGCACAAGGAGACTCTCTAAATGTTAGTACCTTGTCGGAGGTTATGGAATTGGGCAAAATTCGGCCGGTACCGGGGAGAGTTCTTGAAGCGAGGGCCAAGACAGTGCAGTGGAAATCCATCGTCCGACTACTGATTCACTGGAGGGGCATGGTTGAGTCCGAACGGATTTTGGTGCATTACGACGAGCTCAAGGAGACATACCCTGAGTTTCATCTTGAGGACAAACAATTTTTTGAAGATGGCGGGAATGATACAAACTGGAGCCGCTTCGGTGTGGTCTACCATTGGAAGTGGCCAAGGAACAAGGAGACCGGTTCAGTCTCTCCCTCATCTTAATCAAACTGGGTGGGCCCAGCCGGTTCAGAGCTGGGTATATGGGGGAATCGTGGCATCCCCCTAGGGCATCAAAAGTGATCGCATGTATTGTTCTTTTCTCGTCCATAGGAGTAGCCGTAACCTAACAGATTGTGTCAATGGATCAACAAAATCTCTGGAAGTGGTGTGCCGCGATCGAGAATAATCATAATAGTAACGTGAGCATTTCTCTGAAGGGGCTCTATGGGATCGAGTATAGGTAGACTCGAGATCCCCAAATAGAGGAGAGTAACGCCTATGATAAACAGACAGACTCTATATGACCTACCACTACATATATAAATGTGGTCTAAACCTTGAGCTCTGATACTAATTGATGTAGGGTAGGCTAAGGGGTGCACAAATCCTAGATTACTAGGGATGAAAATGAGAACTTGACACGCTAATCCCTATTCTACATGCATTGCTACCATCGATGACAACGACAAATTAATACGAGCAACAATAATTATTAATCCACACAATAATGTTGAAAAGAGAAAAACATTCAGTTAGCAAAGCATTTAAAGACTTTCCTTTGCTCAGAGGGCCAAAGCAAAATGCGCGGCGAATAAGTCCCACTTGCAAATCACGAGCGATTCGAGAGTGAGCTATCCACATGAAATTTATCTAAGCAAACAGAAGATTCAAACCAATAATAATAATGCTGAAAATAATCGTCCAATACAACAAGTGACTCACCGAATAAGGGTTTGTCTAAGGCAATGGAGATTTCAGAGAAGGAAGCGCTTTGACGATCATCCAATGTGTAACCGGAGAAGGGATGACAACGAAGATGGCTGGACTTGGCGGTAGGAAGCGAGATCGAGCCGGAAAGGGATAAATCTGTCTATATGGAGGCGGATCCGGTGGGGGATTTGGCGGTTTAAAAGCGGATCTGGGTTGTGGGAGGTGGATCAGATAGGTGGGGGGACTGCATCTCGGTTGGAATGCACATGCACAGATCGTGACAAATTTGGGTAGGGGAAGGGATTTGGAGGTGGATCCACAGGAAGGGGGGGGTGGCAAGGTCGGGGGGTTGTAGGAAGTAAGGAGGCTGTTTTGGGTGGTCGGAAGAAGGGGCGACAGGGGTTGTAGTTGCTGGAGGGTCTGACGGCGATGGCTGTTGGGGCAGGAAACTTAGGTGGCAGCTGCGTTTGGGATTTGAGAAAGGGGCGACTGATGTGGGAAAGGATTTTCCAGTGGGGCAACGACAGTTTGGGAGTTGTTGGGTGGCGGTAGAGGGATTCAGGGTGGGAGGAAGGTTTTGGTAGTACCTTGGGGAGAAAGATAACGTAGTACCTTGGGGAGAAAGATAAGCTCGTAAGAGTCTTCACCCAGGGTTCCACGCTGTCGGCACCGTGGAATGATCACGAGATTACGGGAACGGTATTTCCAAAATCTGCAATAGTCTATATTAGGGCATCCCACTCTTATTTATAGTAAAGAGATATTCCAGGATAGCCTATATTCCGGGAATGATATTTCCAAAATCTGCAATAGCCCATACACTCTTATTTATAATAAAGAGATATTAGGACATCCCACCATCGACGGCTATGATTGGCCGGAGATGAGGTACTCTGATTACGTCAAACAACAACAACACTCAAGCCTTTATCCCACTATAATGGGGTTGGCTATATGGATCCTTTGTCTCCATTGTGCCCTATCTTTTGTCGGAACGACGGGCCGGACGGACCCGTGGAGTCGGATCATCGATTCGGGTAATACATACGGTAAGCAGCCAATCTTATAAGGCCATAATTATTGGGAGCTGCTCACATATTACAACAACAATAAAACTCATTCCTTTATCCCACTATAGTGGGGTCGGCTATATGGATCACTTGTCGTCATTATGCAATCTTTTGTCATAATCCCACTAATGCCCAAGTACACCTTGTCTTTTCTTATAGTTTCATTCCAAGTATTTATTGGTCTACCCCTCCCTCGTTTAACATGCCTAGTGACTAGACTCTCACAACGCCTAACAGGTTCCTCTAATGGTCTCCTCCAAACCATCTTAGTCGAGGTTTTCACATCTTCTCTGCAATTGATGCTTTTGTTGTCTTATCCTTGATACATTCATTCTTAATTTTATCCTTTATCGTGTGTCCACATATCCATTCAAGTATTCTCATCTCCGCAACTCCCATATTTTCGTCATGTACACAATTCACTGCCCAACACTCAGAATCATAGAGCATCGCTGGTCTAATTGCAGTACGGTAAAACATGTCCTTAAGTTTTAATGGTACTTCGCGATCACATAAGATCCCTGACGCTCCTCTCCACTTCAACCAACCTCCTTGAATTCTATGTGTCATATCATTATCAATACCTCTGTCGTTTTAAACTATCGATCAAAGATATTTAAAGCACTCATCGCGGGAACTATCTTGATCACCCAACTTAATAACGATGTCATTCGTTCTTCTTGTACTGCTAAATTTAAGCTCCATATACTCTATCTTTGCACCGCTCAATCTAAAACCATTCTTTTCTAAAGTGTCTCGCCAAGATTTAAGTTTTACGTTTACACCCTCGCGCGTCTCATCAATCAAAACGATATCATCTGCAAACAATAAACACCAATGTATTACTTGTTGGATATGTTTGGTTAGCTAATCTAAGATAAGGGTAAAGAGATAAGTGCTTAAAGCTAAACCTTGATGTAAATAAACAGTGATAGTGAATTCCCATATTAATCCTCTTGATGTCCTCATCCTTATCACTGAATTTGTATAAATATCTTTCATTATGTCTATGTACGATACATTTACATCTCTCTTTTCTAAGACTCTCTATATGATCTCTCTTCGAACTCTATCATAAGCCTTCTCAAGATCGATTAACAACATTTGCAAATCTTATTTTCTTTCTCGATAGGTGTCAATGAGTCTCCTCAAGAGATGTATAACTTCCATAATGGACCGTCCTGACATGAATCCAAATTGATTCTCCGAGATGTTAGTCTTTCGTCTTACTTTTCATTCAATTACTTGTTCTCATAGTTTTATGGTATGATTCATCAATTTAATTCCTTTGTAATTAACATAATTTTGTATCTTCTTTGTTCTTATATAAAGTTATCGAGTTACTTTCTCTCCATTGGTCCGACATCTTATTTGGCTTCAACATCTTATTGAAAAATATGTAAGTCACAAAATTCCTTCATTCCCTAGACATTTTCATACTTCGATGAGTATATCTTCTGTCCCAACCGTTTTTCATTTTCCATCTTCTTTAAAACATCATTTACCTCGGATAGTTGAATTTGATGATAAAACGTTCTATACTTCTGCGATTTACTTAACTTTTTCAAGTTTAATTCATTGTCTTTTGTTTCATTATAGGATTGATAAAAATATTTTTTTATCGCTCTTTAATATCCGCATCATATGTCAAAACTATATTTGTTTTATCCTTTATGCATTTTACTTGAATTAAATTTCTTGTATTCCTTTCTCTACCTCGAGCAATTTTATAGAGAAAGGAAGGCTTGAGTGTTGTTGTAATATGTGAGCAAATCCCAATAATTATGGCCTTATTAGTTATATCTTTGCACTTGTTTGGAATTGAAACGCACAAACAAACATGGCCAAAACCATTTATAAGTGTAATGCTAATGTTTGTATGAAGAATTGTACTTTCTAAAGTCATTTGTGATGCGGAGCAGAGAAGAGAACGAGTTTTGGGCCCGCTCGGGGCTGATTTGGCGACTTACCATATATAGCGTACCCGGATCGACGATCGGACTCCGCAGATATGTCAGAATTCGCGTTGCGAATCGATTTGATATATTATTTTACTATGCTTGCATTTATTTTGATGTATTTGGGTAGCCTCATCTCCGACCAATAATAGTCGTTGATGGAGGATCCCATAATCCTTGTTTTATTATAAATAGAGGTTTTAGAGGCTGATCTAATGCTTTGCAAATTTTTGGAGAGTGTATTCCCGGAATCCAGCGATCAAGCCACGATGCCGACTCCGTGGAGCCCTAGGTGACGACTCTTAGGCGCCCAATCTTCGCCCCAAGGTATCCCCCTACCATAGCCTTCTCCTCCTCTCCCCTCATTCCCGTTTCCGCCGCCCAGGAGCCCCCAAAACAGTCCACAATTGGTTGTCCAGAATTCTCATTTTCCATTCACTATCACTATCCAAAAAAGATTTTTGTTGTTCATTTATATAGTTTTTTAAGCCCTTAACCACCGTCGGCATGTTGCTGCCCCTCCCCTGCACTGTCGTCCTCCCTTTGCCTGCTGCTGCCACCGGCCCAGTCATCTTCCAGCCAGCAACCACCCGACCACCCATAGCCCAGACCGACCACTCCTAAGTCACCCCTCACGTGGATCCACTTCCCTACATCCCCTATTCTCAAAGATCAATCCAGATTTGAGAATTTCAGCCCCCGATCCATCATCCCCACCACTCATATTTCTGTTTTAGCCCGTATCCGCTCATAAACATCGGATTCACCCTTCTCTTGCCCGAATCTACTTCCACGTGACCAAATCTATCTAGATCCGGTCCGATCTTGCCATCCACCGTCAAGGAAAACCACCATCATCATTCCCACGCCGCCGGTTCCACCTTCGATCGCTGATCTTCGCATCCGGACCCAAAGTCTTCAACGCTTCGGTTAGCCCGCTACTTTGGTGAGCTCTTGTTGTATTGGAATATTTGAATCTTCATTATTATTGGATTGTTTTTGTGCTTTGCTTGGACTAGCGCTTGTGGAACTTTGTTACGCTGCAATAATAATTTGCAGGATGGGTTTATTCGCCGCATGCTTGGCCTTGACCCTCCGAGTGGAGGAAGGCCATTACAAAATTGTTAAATTAAATGCTAGTTCTTTGTTCTTTAATTATCATTGTGGTGTTGATATTTTCATTGCTCAAAATTAATCGTCGTCGTCACCGACGGTTGCATTGCATTTAGACTAAGATTTGTGTGTCGCATCTACATCCTGTCCCTAGTAGCCTTAGTTTTGTGCACCCCCACAGCCTACTCTACATCAATTTGAGAATTTCTATTTTGTATTCTATAATTTAAAATAGAAGTTCTCAAATGACTTTAGAAAACAAAATTCCTAATACAAACACTAGCATTACACTTATAAATGGTTTAGGCCTAGTGACTAAAATCTCACAACGCCTAACATGTGACTCTAATGGTCACCTTCGCGATGCAGGACGAGGACTCCACCTGCCCGCCACCTTGGAGTTCACCAGGGGCCTACCTTGGAGTAGACCATGGGGTTTTATTAGGGCCACGACGTACACCCCAACCAACTCTCCGCCATGAAGTCCAACATGCGACAGGTTGTTGAGGCCGCAGATCAGTTGCTGATGAAAGCGCTTGTGAAGACCTCTTATCTAGGAGGTATAGGGATCGACCCTTGCTTCAACAACTTGCCGCATGGTAGACTCCATGACAGAGAGCTGATTGAGGTGTACGGGCCGCGACCCTGATAAACCCCCTTGGTGGACTCCAAGGTGGTCCCTTATGGACACCAGAGTGGCAGGCAGGTGGACTGCTGCTCCTGCATCATAAAAGTGCACTTTTATGATGCATGACATACGTCACACCTGCCTGCCACTCTAGAGTCCCACCAGGGGGACCCACATGGAGTCAACAATAGGTGGCTTTCATCAGGGCCGCGATTTGTACACCCCAACCTGCTCTCTGACATGGAGTCACCACCATGCGGCAGATTGTTGAGGTCGGGGCTCGATCCCCAGGTCTCCTAGATAAGAGGTTTTCACCAGCGCTCTCATCATCAATTGAGCCGCGAATCAGTTGATGATGGGAGCGCTGTTGAATGTCTCTTATCTAGGAGATTTGGGGATCAAACCTCGACCTCAACAACCTGCCGCATGGTGGACTCTATGGCGGAGAGCTGGTTGTGGTGTACGGGCCGTGACACTGATAAACCCCCTTGGTGGACTCCAAGGTGGGCCCCCGATGGACTCCAATGTGGGCCCTTGGTGGACTCCATGGTTTCCGGCAGGTGGACTCCTGGTCTCGCATCACTTTGTACGTGTCCAAACCATCTTATTTATGCTTCTCACATCTCCTCTGCAATTGGTGCTATTCCAATCTTATCAGTGATACATTCATTCCTAATTTTATTACATTTGAAAAATCATATTTCTAAACAAATTAATGATATAACTTTTTCCCTCATCACAATAACAACCATAAACAAGTGTTTTGAGCATGAAATCCATTAAAAGAAGCTTTCAAACCGCTGTTCTGCCGAACTGTTAAACTTGAAATATCATATTAAAAATACTAAGATGTATAAAAATACTAAGATGTAGATTCCAAACAGTCAACAATTTTCTTATAAGTGTTTTTCTGACAGTTCTATTTTCACCATTGGGTTTTCACATCATCTTTCTCATTAGCACTAGCTGCCCCAAGCAAAGCCTTAATTAAAAAGAAACTTTTTATTTCTCCTATTTTATTTAATACAATAGTTAAAAGGATATTTAATAATTCCTTTTGCAGGCGATCATTGTACCAACCCTATGCTTCTTGAAAATATCACGGAACCGAGCCACAAATTGGCAGGTAACTAATCACCATCTTAAGCCTAAGGCTTCGTTTTGCATAAATTTGTGAATATCGAAAACAACAATTCATCAGTTTTACCTCTTATATAATCTCAGTTATTACAATTTTGACGCTTGTATATCGGAGATGAATTCAGTAAATAAAGCTATAAATGCTCTTAATTTCTCAATTGTTGGCGATGGCAATTTTCAGGTCGCTGCAGGGGTGGTTATTGTGGTTGCGGGCACCATCATCGCTGTCTTTGGTACCTACAGCTCTGTTTCAAAGATTGTGAGGAGCTACTGAGGAACAGGTTCCTTTGAACGCTTTCAAGACCTCAATAACTTTTACCAAATTTATTTTTTTATAATAAAATATTGTTGAAAAGGATCCAAATATTGTTTATGTACCTTTTGAGTATAGTGGGTATACATCAATAGCACTCCTGCAAATTTTAGTGTTGAGGTAATTAGAAATGCAGCTGAAGGGCAGTACTACAGAAAATTGGCGCAATATTAACAAAAAGACCTTCATAGTTTGGGCAATACTTCCAAAGAAAGGCATCTTCTATACGTTGAAGAAATGGATAGCAAGAGAACATAACTTTAATTTGGTAAAACTAGGCGGTGCCACATGTTTTGTTTTTCTGTTCATGCTAGTCACATGCTTAATTTTCTTTATAAGCAATATACTTCAATTTATTGGTGAAGTATTTTATTTATAAGTGTCGAGGCAAAATGTGAATATGGCTCCACTTGGCACAGTGGTGACGGTTGTAAACTCATTGGTTAAATCGTCATTTGTTAAGGATCATCTAACAAACATCATCCATTTGAACATAAATGTGGATAAAGTTTTTTAGATGAGTGTTAACGAATAACAATTTAACCCTCATGGTCATGACCGTCATCACCGTGCCAAATGGAGCCTAAATCTAAAGAGAACTTAACCGTTGTGGCTCCGTTTGGCACGGTGGTGACGTCATGAACATTGGGGGACGGGGTTAAATTGTCATTCGTTAGCGCCCACCTAAGGAACTTCATCACCATTTATGTTCAAATGAACGATCTTAGTTAGGTTTAACTCATGCATTTACAACCACCATCGCCATGCCAAACGGAGCCGAGATTTTGGCATAACTAAGTGGTACCATGATTTGAGTAAATTATACGCGGTCACCCATAGCATTTCAATTAACCATCAGCTAATCTATGTGATGATTTTACATGTTATGAGTACTCGCATTTTGTGCACTACGTGTACTTTCCCACCTGCTTGTCCGCTAGTCCCTTTTCTGCACAACATTTCGAGGATCCCATGAATGTTTCATTTTTGTAGCAACTTGCCATTAATTTTGTTTTTATTTTTTAGGATTAACTATGATGAACCTTTTCTCGTGCAAATAAGTTGCCCAGAAAACTCTAGTATCTCCATTTGAGAGCATTCCAAGCAAATTGCTATGCCATTTAACTATCAGGTTGTTGGTCTTCAATAGTTGTGTTAGTGCATCAGCATTTGCAGGTATCAGAGCTCAGTTCTGCGCGGTTATTTTATTCTGCAGCTCGGGTGAGTTTGGACAAAAAAACCATCGTCCAATAACTGTTTGGACTGACATTGGTTATGAGTGCTCCCAATAAAGGAAACTAATTTTGAACATAAAAGTTGATTTAAGTTCCTTCGATACGGCCGGGTCTTCACCAACAATGATTCATAATAGGGGTGGGCATAAGGCGTGGCAGAATAAATAAATAATTATTTAATTAAATATTTATTTCTAAAATAAAATTATCATTATTAATTTAGGTCAAAATTTTAAAAAAAAATTGCATTATTATTAAAAAAAATAATTACAAATTTACAATAATCTCAAAAAAATTTATAATAAAATTTAAAATATTCAAATCTGAAAAATTCAAATCTAAAAATTCAAATTTTACATTAACATAAAAAATTTCAAATCTCAAAATACAAAAAAAGTGCACTCTCAATCACTCGAAACTCGAAGATGTCGTTCTGGTTTGATCTTCACCGGCCAAATTTAGGCCGCTAAGCTCCTCTTCAACTTCGGACGAGCTATCTTCGATCGATGCAACATGTTGTCTCCTCTTCATAGCATCCAGGTGGTCCTTATAACATATGCAAATTTTCAAAGCCTCGTCGCTCAGGCGGCTCTTTCGCTCATTCAGAATACTGCCACTTAAAGAAAACGCAGACTCCGAAGCTACTGTACTTGCTTGGATTGTTAGTAAATCTCGGGTCATGAAGGACATAACAAGATACGTATTAACTTTATTTTTCCACCATTCTAAAATATCAAAATTTTCTATTTCATTTGAACTCATAAAATCTTGAAATTGTGTTTTCGTATATAATCCTAATTCATTTAAAGTACTTGACGTTCTTTTTTTTACGGACTACTAATTCTAAAATTTTATTTTTAAAACTATCTTTTGTTTTAGGTTGTGTGCTTTCTTCTCTAGGTCGTGATCCATATAGCTGATCGTAATAATTATAAAATTCGGTAAAATCGTTATTAAATTTTGAAACGCTTACATTATCATAATGCATAGATGTATGATTTAAATTCAAATTGCTATTTATTTCTTCTATAAGATTTTCTACGCCATCTACACATATTAAAGGATTTAAAGACGCGGCGCATGAAAACATAACAGACATTTCTCTATAATATTTTAAAAAATTTTCTTCTATTATTTTAATTAACGGACGCCAACTTTCATATTTTTTATAAACACTAAATTTTTCTGCAATTAATACAAAATTTTCGATAACTAGTGGACTCAGTCAGATAATAAACGCCAGATAAAATAGTTGTTGATTTATAAAAAATTTCTAGCAAATCCATATAACTTTCAATCACATTCCAATCAGAATCTTGAAGATCGTGCATTTCAGACATACTATAAAATTTCATTAGTTGCGTTTTTTGTCGCACAGCTCGTTTTAACATTTTATAGGTTGAATTTCATCTTATAGACATATCAAATTCATGTTTTAAAAATTTATGACATTGTGCAGTTACAATGTTTTTAAAATCTTGTTTTCGTTTTTTAGAACTGTAAATGTATTTTAACATAATACGAATTTTATTAATAAAAGGTTCCATATATGTTAAACTATTCTGCACAACTAGATTTAAAACATGACATACGGAACGAGTATGAAAAAAAAATTCTGTTTAATATTGGTTTCAAATCTCGTTTTAAATACTCGATTGCTACCATATTATTAGTAAGATTATCAAAAGAAATACTAATAATTTTATCTTTAATTTTAAATTCACGAATACATTTAGTAATTACGTGATAAATAGCTTGACCTGTATGTGGATATTCAAAACATTCAAAACATATAATACGTTTATTTAGCTCCCACGAATCGGAATCGATTCAATGACACGTAATACATATATACGGTAATCCTGCTTTAATATTGCTACTCCAGACATCACTCGTTAGACTAACTCTATCGTCGAAAGTTTCAAAGTAATTAATTAAATATTTTTTCGATTGTAAATAAGCTTTATATGCATCTCGCTTAAGAGTAGATCTACTTACCTGTTGATATTTTGGTTAAAGTCCTGCGTGTATGTAGTATATCTCGCCATCGTTGTCGTAGTGTCCGAACGGTAATCCTCATTTGATGACGTTCTCCATTTGCAACTCTCGTTGATTCATTTGATTGTACGTCCAAATTTGTCCACCTGCCGCAATTTGTGCTTGACTTGTCTCTGGGGCTTATTTAGCAAGACATGATTTGATATGTCGCGCGAGCGTCGAATTCCCTCTAACGGTCAGAAGTTTGGAGCAGTGTTTGCACTTCGCCTTAAATTCTGCGCCCATATGCACTTTTTCAAAGTGCTCCCAGATTGGAGCCATCTGCTTGTGCTCCACAATTTCATGTGCGACGGATGTCGAGGACATTGGCATCGAAAAGGAAGACGCCATCGAAGAGGAAGACAAATTTGAGAATTTATATTTTAGAGAGAGAGAGAGAGAGTCAGAGAGAGAATGAGAGATTGAGGGCGGGGGGGGGGGGGGGGGGGGGGGGGGGGTTATATTTATAGTTTAAACTTTAAATTATAATAAAATAAATATATAATATATAATAAAATATATTTAATTTAAATAAATTTTTTTTTTAAAATAAGGCAGCCTACGTAGCCACTAGGCTGCCTAGGCTGCGGCTTTTTCCTACCATCTTGCCAGGAAATGACATTTCCTGGCAAGATGCCAGGAAAATAGGAAATGAGCCTTAACGGCTCTTTAACAAGAGTCGTTAAGGCTCTGTTTCTCTTAACAGCTCTTTTTAAAGAGCCTTTAAGAGCTCGTCCTTGGCCTAAGATCAGCTCGATGAAATCGTCGAGCTGAGCTCGACGATCGTCGAGCTCTGCTCGACGATTTCGTCGAGCTCTGCTCGACGATTTCGTCGAGCTGAGCTCGGCAAAAATCGTCGAGCTCTGCTCGACGATTTCGTCGAGCTGATCTCAGGCCAGACTTTCCACGGCCTAGTCCCAGGCCAGGCTAAAGCCCGGGCAAAGCCCAGGCTATGCCTGGGCTGGGCACCAGGACGGGCTAACAGCTAAAAACTGGGCATGGTCCGGCCTTAAAGCCCGGGCCTGGGCCTGGATCGGGCCTGCCCGGGCCCGAGCCTTTCAGGCTTTTTCCAGGCCGGGCCTAGGCCGGCCCGGCAGGCCCAGATTTTATGCCCACCTCTTAACAAGTGTGTCACGTGGAATAAACAGTGATGTCCGAGCGTGTGTCGCGGCTTGTTAAAAGGGATGGTTTAGTCCCACACCGTCTAGCGTGGTCCTTGGTCCTAGGTTTATAAGCAGGGTGGTCACTCCTCCCCTCATCACCTGGTTTTGGGAAGTGATGTCACAATACTTTTCATCTACTGGATCTGCTAACATGAAAATACGATATGAAATCTGTTGGTGTTACCATGGTGATCTGTAAGTGATCAAACATGTAGTCTCACATCCAATGCAATATGAGTTTATGAGGTCGCACATAAGAGCTTTGGAGAAGTTAGAAAAGATTGTGTTGACATTATTCATATGTGATATGAGTGACATGCCAAGCCTGTGACATCATGGACTTGGAATTAAATCAGGCAAAGGACCTGAATTTTGAATTCGAGGGGCCTTCTGGAAATCATCAGAAAAGGTAAGTCAGTTCATTGAGTATTCTGGACGAATTCGTCGAGTATTCTCGACGAGTTCGCCGTGTACACTCAACAAATTCGACATGACAGTTTGTGTTCGTCGAGACAGTCTCGACGGATCCTTTGGGATTTCCTTTTATTCGTCGAGTATACTCGACGAATTGCTCTCGACGAATCTATTACAATGAATCTGATATTCGACGAATCTGTCGAGTGGACGTTTCGTTCGTTGTGTTTACTCGACGAATTACACTTGACGAATTCCTCTTGACAAATTCCACTAGACGAATTGTTCTCGACGAATAGTTGCAGGTCTGTTTTTCCGATAGTTCTTTTTCGGTCTGGTCTCCGGGTAGCAAACATTTCGATCCTGGGCTATATATATAGACGAGATAAATGTTATCTTGTACGGTTTTAACCTAATCGATCTAGAGAAGTGCAGAGACTTTTATTCCGCCACAGAACTGTTCTGCTACGTCGAAGTCGCAGCCCCGATCCATTGCCACCACTCATTCTGACCCGTCGCTGTCGCCAGAAAGTATTTCCTAGGCTTCGTCTTCGTCACTGCCGCCTCTCCTTTAACGGTTCTAGCAAACCATGGAGACTTTGATGGCATACCTTCTTCCAACCTAGATCTTGTGTGACAAGAGTCTAACAGTTCTTCGTGCTCGTGTGGATATCCGTAGAGGCGTGGACACAATTCTACGCTCAGAACTCTAGCCGCTAGTGTTCGTTGGAACAATGGGCAGCATCGTTCCCCTTCCATTTGCACAAAGTACAAACAAGCTCTCCTTTGGGAGAGCTCTGAATCGCATGGACCTGCTCTTGCTTCTGAGCTCTCAATCTCTTGAAGCATCTCTCAAATGGATGGACTGACCGGTCACAGAAACTGCACACTTCCCTGCTTATTTTCCTTGAAGCAGAACCAGACTCCTTAGAGTTCTTACCCTCATCAGACTTCCTTTTATATTTCCTCATCTTTTGGCCTCGAGTCTTCGCATTGTCGATTGGTTCGACCTTTAAGGCGGCTTCTACAACTACATCATAGCTTCCATTCTCATAAGCACTAGCCAGCTGTTGGATGTCATTCCGATGACCACCCAGAAAAATGCCTAACTCTATTAGTTTTAGATGATACCAAGTCCGGAGCAAACCGGCTCAACTTACTAAACAACACCTCATACTCACTCACTGTGAGTTGTCATTGCTTCAAATTTGTATCCAACTAACTCAATCAACTCTTGCATCCAGGTTTGTGGTTGTAGTTATCTTTATCATACTGAACCGATGGATTCAGAAAATATGCGGCGGAATATATCTCTTGATGAAACTGACTATCCCATCTACTTTTGATAATACCTTTGTATGGCTTGCACAATCTTTTTTTATTTTTGAACAAATTTTTGATTGCTTTCATTGCCCTGTATAATCCATCATAGACATATCCAACTGATGGTTTCTCATCCGAATCAGCAATACGTAATAGCCTTATGATAGGACCCGATATCTTTGTCATTATCAAGCAAGAGGTCCAATACTTGTTGTCCAAAATAATTGAAGTTGCCTCTTTCCCTTTAACTATTTTATATAGCATGGAATCAGAGAAATATTTGCTTGTGATCAAAGCTTGTAAATTATGCTTATGATCATGCACACTCTTTAATGTTATGAAAGTAGTTGCAAATTGGGTTGCCCTAGGACGCACGATCTCCTTCCATCTGTAATACCCCAAAATCCCAGATTGGGTTCAAGTTGGGTGACACGGCCTGTGACACGAGCGTGTCCTAGGGCGTGTCCTGCTCGGGATAGATGAGCAGTCTGTCGAGTGGTCGACGAACTGCCCTCGACGAGTTCTCGAGAGGGAACATGCCCAGTGACACGTGCGTGTCAGGGGGCGTGTCCTCCTCTGATCGACTAACTTCGTTCAACGAAACATCCGACAGAGGCGTGTCTGCAGCCGTGTAAGGGCACACGGCCAGTGACACGGTCATGTCACAGGTCGTGTCCTATTCAAGATTTGGCCTGGGCAGGGCGGCCTGGTGAACACGGGCTGGACACGGGTGTGTCTCTAGGCACACGGCCTATGACATGGGCGTGTCACATGGCCGTTGTAACGCCCCAAAATTCTAAAGAAGGACGAGCAGCGTTGAGAGCCATGTTTGGGTCTTTGTAAGGGTCACACGGCCTAGGACACGTGCGTGTCCATGGCCGTGTCATACCGGGTTCGTCGAGAGCCCGGGAAGTCGACGATTGTTTGCTCATTTCTTCGACTAGAGGGGGACACGCCAAGGTAATTTTATTTTATCCAGGCCAACCTCAAATTCAAAAGAAATGAAGTGAAAATGGTCAAACCAAGCTTATATATAAAGATACAACTGCGCGGTAACTAGCTGCCGCCGCGCGATATCTTAATTAAATGACTCGTTTCGAGCGCAACCACCCAAACCCTCCTATCACAGACCAACATATGGCCAACATCATTATAGTTTCATTACAGCCGCGCGATAGGACACTAACGCCACGCGATTGTCGTCGTCGGTTACGACACGACACCAACTGCTATCACCGCGCGCTAACTGCTACCGCCGCGCGGTAGTATCCCGAGAGACCCAGCCATTAAATTGACCCAGTTATCGTCAGCGGTAACACTATACCCAGGAGATAGCTTCCCGAGGGATCTACATGTTTAATTCCCTGGCTATCGCCGCGCTGTAACACTTTCCACTACGCGATAGGTCCAGCGTTGAGTTGACTCAACCCTCTCGATGCTCTTGACGCTCTCGACACTAACCCTGGAGCTACCGTCACGCGATAACTAGCTACTGCTGGGAGATAACCTACAGAGAACCATTTCCTACCTTTGGGGCGTTATAAATCTCCCCCACTTAAAGAATTTCTTCCCGAAATTAAATCATGCAGGAAACTAAAGAATTAAATCAACTTAAACTGTGTACCTTAATTGAATAACTCGGGGAACTCTAACTTCATGGTTTGCTAGCGCTCCCATGAAAGCTCCTCTCCGCCACAGTTGTCCCAAAGGACCTTGAACATTTTAATGGATTTGTTTCGCAGCTGTTTGACCTCTACATCCTCGATTCGAATGGGCTTGACCTTCAACATCAACCCACTATCGACCGACACTTGATTCGCAACAACCACTTGATTAGGCTCTTAAATAGACTTCTACGGCACTGAGATGTGAAATACATCATGTAAACCGCTGAACTCCACCGAAAGTGCCAAATGATAGGCGGCTTCACCAACCCGCTCCAATATCTCAAAAGTCCTAACATACCTTGGACTATGCTTCTTTAAGCATCAAATTCTTGATACACCTTTAAACGACTTTATATTGAGGTATACCCAATGGCCCACCGCAAACTACATGTTCTGGTGCTTGGCATTGCAGTACTTGGCCTGCCTATTTTGAGCAACAAGTAGCTGTTCTTGAATCAACCGTATCGTTGAAGTAGCGTTTTCAACGTTCCTTTGCTTGTACAGCTTCGATTCTCCTATTTCTACCCAAGCCAAGGCGTACGACACCTCCTTCCGTACAGAGCCTCAAAAGGCGTCATCTGAATGCTGGCTTGGTAGCTGTTATTGTACACAAACTCAATCATAAAAAGATGTTCCTCCCACCTTTTTCCCAAAATCCATAGCATATATACGAAGCATATTTTTCATTGTCCAGTTCACCCTTTCAGTCTGACCATCTATCTGCGGGTGAAAAGTCGTGCTGAAGTTCAACTTGGTACCCAACAACTGATTAATGAGCCTATAATTGTTAGATTTGAACCGACCATCTCGATCTCTAACGATGCTCCGAGGTAGGCCATGCAAACGGACTATGCTGTCCACATAAAGTTTCGCTAGTTTCTCCACGGAATCATCCTCCTAATTGGGTACAAAGTGTGACACCTTCGTTAAACGATCAACGATCACCCAAATGACATCGTTCCCCTTATGCGATCTCGGCAAACCATGCATGAAATCCATGGAGATGTCATCAAATTTCCACACCAGTATAGTCAAGGACTTCAGGAATCCGCCAGGCTTCTGGCATTCGGCCTTCACCAAGGCACAAGTCTGACATTTCTCCACATATAATGCTTTGTCTTTCTTCAGACCTGACCACCAGAACAGTTTCTTCATGTCCTTGATCATCTTGGCGATCCCGAGGTGAATCGAATACTTTGTGAAATGCACCTCATACATCAATTCTTCTCGTAACTTCCCCACATTGGGGTGCACAATCGGCTGCCTTTCCATAAAAGGCCATTGATAGAGAATTGGTCGTTAGACCCATCAACAACCTCCTCCACTTGATGTTTCATGCTCACGTTCAAATCAAAGGCCCGCCGAATCCTGTCTGCGAGGTGGTATTGAACCTTCGTCCACCTCAAACACATGTTTGTACTAGATCCCTTGTCAACACAAGAGATTTCCAAGGCCTCCAAAACCTGAATAAGCCACACGTCGTGCAATTGTAACCAATTGGCCCTCATAGGAATCCTACGACTCAGCGCATTAGCCACAATGTTCCCATTCCCGAGAATATTGATGCATGCTATGTCTCCTGACGAACCGTCGCAGACAAAATAACATCGATTCGTTCTCTCACGTTCCAATTTATGCTCGCACAAACTAAAACACAGCACACCTGATTTTACAATTTTATTATTCGGATGCTAACGTACAGGTCCACCACACCCTTGGCAATCGAATAGAAGCTATAAGCTAATATCCTCTCAAGCGAAAGAGATCTACCCGATCCGGTCGAGCATGTGTTGTACCCAAAGAGATCCACCGAAAATAAATGATTCGAAAAATGGTAGATCTCTCCAAACAAAAAGAAAATGAGGTCCGCCAAGCCTCACAAATTTAAATTGATAAAAGAAACAATAAAATTGATTGGATCTAAATCCACGAAGAAATCAAAATTTCGCAAATAACGCCAAAGTAAACCACCACATGAATAATCTAGAGAGAGAATCTCACAATGATAGAAATTTCGTTACCCAATCGGAATAGATGATTCCGATGAAAAAAAGTGGTCTCAATTCTTCAGTTCCGCCGGAGTTACGCCGAACAGAGAGAAACTCGTTCGCCTTCCATGCTTCACGCCGGGAAAAGTTTGTCGTCGCTGGAGTAGTTGCCCTTGGCTGAATTCCACAAAGAGGGAGAAGACTTGTTGGGCCAAACCCTAGGGGAAAAGCCAGAGGTTGCCGAACTCCAAGATGGGGGTGGGAACACCTTCGGGTTGAAAGGATTTAGGGAGTGGGTGAGGGAGTTGTGGTGGAGATGAGAGGAGGGAAGAGGGGAGGAGGCTTATGTCCCTATTCCATAAGAGGGAGAAGGGGAGGCCGGCGGCCAAGGAGGAGTGGAGGGAAAATTTCACTTTGGAAATTAGGTTTCAATTTTTCTATTCATCAATCTTCTCCATTTCATTTGCATAATATGAATATATATAGTTCTTACAAACCAAATCATGGTCACCCATCATGAAATCTAATCTAGGCCATCCACACCAAAAAAAAATCTGAATAAAAATTACACGAATTAAAATGTTGGAATTAATTGTAGGAATTTAAAAATGTTGAAATAAAACTTTCATGAACTGTGGCAGAGACTTGACGCGGCGTTGGCAGAGGATGTCGCGGCAAACTTCAACTATTAATTGCAGGAATTTAAAAATGCTGAAATAGAACTTTCATGAACTGTGGTGGAGACTTGACGCGATGTTGGAAGAGGATGTCGCGGCAAACTTCAACTTTTCAAGCTTGGCAAATATTTCGCAGCAACTTCCATCAACGTCTTCAAAAGTCAAGTGGAGATGGCAGTCAGAATAATGCGTCGAGTCAGCGTTGACACCGAACCAGTCACGAACATAAGGCGGGACATTTTCGCCATCAAATATAATGAATCTTGTAGGTGTAGTCCACAAGGAACTCCATTCAACTTCGCTGATGCATATTCAGGTCCTTCTGATCTGAAAGTTATTTAATTGAAGGATAGCTAATCACCTAGAGAGGGGTGGGGGGTGAATAGGACTTTGAAATTTATAGCTTATTTTGTTGTTTTCTAATTGTACTATCTAGAACTTGTCCTTATGTCCTGCAATAAGAAAGTAAAACAAACAAACACAGCAAGCACACAAGTATTTATTGTGGTTCCCTAATTGGGTACATCCACTGTCCCTCCCGCCTTTCCAACTTACTTGTTGGACAAGGCACAAACTCCAGCACTATACTCTTTAGAGCTTACACCTCAGGATCACAGCCTTAGAATCAATGTGCAGCAGCACTCCTACTCTCATTACCCCTCTAGGTACCTACAACTCAGCCTCCTCCAATGCCTACAACTCAGTGACAAATTTGTCACCTAGAGCTCAGTGGCTTTACAACCACCTACCTCAAGCATAAGGTCATACACTCAGGTTGGGAGGACAACCCTACCTCAGATGCACACTTGAATACTACCACAGAGAGATAAACTCTCCAGGCTCAGTCTATCATGCCTTCCAGCAACTCAGATCCACTTGGATCCTACCACAGAGAGATAAACTCTTCAGCCTCATGCTATCAAGCCTTCCAGCAACTCAGATCCACTTAGATCCTACCACACAGAGATAAACTCTCCAGCCTCAGGCTATCAAGCCTTCCAGCAACTCAGAACCACTTGGATCCTACCATAGAGAGATAAACTCTCCAGCCTCAAGCTATCAAGTATTCCAGTAACTCAGATCCACTTGGATCATACCATAGAGAGATAAACTCTCCAGCCTCAGGCTATCAAGCCTTCCATCAACTTAGATCCAGGAAACCTGGATCCTACAGTAGAATGGTTACAAGTTTTAAGATGAAAAAAGAAAAAAAATAACTTTGAGATTAGATCTCTGAGTTTGCCCTGCTGGACTGAGCAGATATCAGTCCAGCAAACTTGCTTTAGAAGGGATGAGTCTTCTTCTACAGCTATCTTCTCTCTTGCTGCATAGATGAGCAGCTATCTGTTGTTGAGTTGATCAACAAGCTTGCTTTGTTCATGAGAGAACCAACTTGCTGAACAAGAAGTGCTCCAACTATCATCTTCTTGACCTTTGGCTAACTTTGCTGGCTTCAGCTTTTAAGCTTGATCGGAATAAATGTCTAGCCGCCACTCTTTGTTTCTCTCTCTATTTCTTGGATTTGTCGCTTTGATTCGTTAACCCTATCCCTTTTACTATTTCCGCTTTTATATGCGTTGATTTGAATGAACAGTAATATAGTATGTTGGAGCACCAAGGATTGGTGAGCACCAACTTCATCAGAAAGGGAAAATATCTTTCGGCGCTGTAGTAGCTTTCCCGCAACGACTTTCTGTAGATTTGACATTAATGACGTCAACAATGGTCATCAACATCTGGACTTAGAAAATTTCTTGAATCTCATCAAGCGTTGAGTGATGTTGAGTCACTCAACGCCATCAGCCTTGGATCTCAGCGCTTCTGGACTCAGAAAATTTCCTGGTTTTGTCTCAGCGGTCTTAGCGGTCTCAGCGGTTTTCTATTATTAGCTAAGATAAGACATTGTCTCAACGCTTTCCTCTAATCTACTGTCTCCGTGGTTTTTCTACTTAAACTGTCTCTGTTGTTACTTAAACTGTCTCAGTGGAATTGTCTCAGCAGTTTTTCATCTATCAGCTGAGACTGTTCTTGGTTTCATTGATTTCCTCTTCATTAGAAGCGCTGAGTGAACCTGCTTCACTCAACACTTCTGGACTTTGAATAATTCCAGCTAATGTTATTCTCAGTTGTTTGCCTCTTGACTGTATCAGAGCATCCTACTTTATATAGAAGCGTTGAGTGAACTTTCTTCACTCAATGCTTCTGGACTTCGAATAATTTTCAGCTCAATTTCTCTCTGCTGTCTCAGCCATCTCAACGCCATATTCTCAGTTGTCTCAACACTATCTTCTCAGTTGTCTCATCTGTCTCAACGTCATCTTCTCAGTTGTCTTCAGCTGTCTCAACGCTATCTTCCCAGCTATCTCAGCTGTCTCAGCGGTGTCAATGCCTTCTTCTCAGTGGACTTAGCGCTTATTGATGGTTAAAACTCCAAAATTATTTACGGTCACGCGGCGACCCGGCGGTTTTATTTGAGAAAAAGGTGGAATGATTTTATTTAGAAAACGGGGCGCACGTATTTATTTATTTGGATATAAAACAGTTTAGATCGAGTTTTAACGAAAGGAGGCAAGTGCACCTATGGTGAGTAGTACAGGATATTCCGGGTGGAATATCGAGGTCGTATTGTTCTCGGGGCCGGATTGATTATTTCTACTCTTCCCTGGAGGGGACTATTATTTTACCGATAATTATCTTGTCGGGATATTTTATATATAATAAAAATGACAAAATAAAACTGAAAATGAAAGCAATAAAAAGAAAGCATGAAGGTGGTGCCGATGAAGAGCTTAGCTCGATGGCACCGAAAAAACATTTGAACTAAAATAAACTTTAAATAAAAAGAGCTCCTAAATTTCTAATTAATTAAGGCGGAGACTTGGCCGTGGAGGTTCCACTAAAATGAGCTCACCTATCTCTAGGACTATCGCTCACCTGAACGCTAAGACTATTCGACCGAGCTCTCGTCCGACGAAGGATTCCTCTTAACGCCCGCATTACGCTAAGAACCCCGCTATTGGGTGGGGAACCCAATCCGGTAGAGTTGGCGCGCCTCTTCTCTCGAGGGTTAGTGCGGAACTCTCTTTGCCAAGGGGTGATCTGTCCATATGCACAGCCTTTCGGCGAGCGTATGGAAAACAGAAATAGGGCCCACACATCGATATGTGGTCCTACGCGTCGTTAACCCCGGGCAAACCTTAAGTACTTTTAATTAATTAGAAAGATTAGACCTTTAATTATTTTAAGCTATTTTATCTGTCCCAATGCTCTTCGATGCTGAGGGCTAAGAACGGTTAGCCACTCATCGATATGGGGACGGCTTGCGAGGAAAACAGTAAATAAAGCAGAAAATGGAAAGCAGGAAATGAAAGCAGTAAAATAAAGCAGTAAAGGAAAGCTGAAAATTGCAAGTCCTACCCAAACGAGTAGGACTGAAGAAAGCTGTAAATTGCGAGTCCCGGCGCAAATACGTGGGCGGGAGAAAGAAAGCGGGTCCTACTCAAATGAGTACGACTAAATAAATGCAACACACTCACACACTCGACAGAAAGTAAAACTCACGCACACGCTCTCTCGACATAAATAAAAACACACACACTCTACAGGAAAGTAAAACACACGCACACGACATAAATGAAAACACACGCACTCTACTGAAATGAAAATAAAAGCAATGCGCCATTTAACTCTTAACGAGTAGGCGGAAATAGATGCACGAGTACAAAAAATTAAGAAAAGCTAAGTTACCAAAAAATTAAAACGACTGCATTTCTACCGCTAAAATGCGGTAGAAATGCATAAAAAGTGAAAATAAAAATTAAACGAGCAAAAAAGGTTTGCAAATAAACGAAAAATGCAAGTGGCTGGAAAATGAAAACGAATACATTTCTACCGCTAGAATGCGGTAGAAATGCATAAAAAGAGAATGAAAAATTTAAAAGAGCAAAAGGTTTTGGGAAATAAAGGAAAAAAAACAAGTGTTGGGAAAATCAAAATAACAACATATTCATTCTTATAATGTTATAAAAATGCTTAAAAAGTGGTTGAAAAAGTAAAAGAAGGAAAAAAAAGTTTACAAAACTAAACAAATCTAAGTAAAATGAAGAGAAAACAAACCCACTTTAAAACCATTTTTATAACTTTATAAGGATGAATATTGGAACAAAAATAAATTAACTACTATGAAGGTGAAAATAACTACTTAACCATAAAAAAGAAATAACATTTTACTCTCATACACACACGCACACGTATAAAGAAGAATGAAAAACTAAGTTAAAACAAAATGAAAAATAAGATTGCTTAAGAGAGTGTTGCTTAGACTCATTCCAACACCATATAAAGAGACGAAAATAACACATTTCATTAAGTAAAAATACGGTTACAAAGGAACGAAAACAAAAAACTAAAGAGAGGGGGAGAAATATCCCTTACATAGACTTTGGAAGCAATCCAGCAGCACAACTCCTAAGCAAAATGGATCCAAAAAGGGAACAGGAACTCAAGCAGAACACTGGAATTTATAGGGAAAAATTTACAAGTACACGCCCTCGGTCACGGGCGTGACAGGCTTTTCTTCTCGAAAATTGCTGATTTCACTGGAGTTTGACATGTCACGCCATGGTCACGGGCATGACCAATTTGTCACGGGCATGACATGTCTATTTTTGGCATTTTTCCTGAAAATTTCAAGAAACAGAAATAAATTTAAGTTAGCAATATTTATAAAAAAAGAAGCAATTTATTAAAGAAATATAAAACAAAAATAACAAAAATAAACAAAAATGACTTATTTAATGTACATAAAAATAGGTATATTTACAATTCATCAAATACTCCCATACTTAAGCTTTTGCTATTACAGAGCAAAAGTTGGAGATGAACTTATAAGGAATAAAAGAAATCCTAAGTTTAGCTACCGCTTGAATTAATTAAAAGTAAGATCAAAATAAATATCCGGGGTTAAAGAATTAAATCCTAATTTATGAAATGTTATGAATAGAGGAAGAGTTTCAACAAGACTTCTAGATAAAATAAAATAGAAAGCAAAAATTCATTTTTGTTAGTTTAACAAAGATGGATTGGATTTATACAAAAAAACCTTAGCTTAAAAGAAGTTAAAAGAAATAATGCAATTTAAAAATTATGCTCTCAAAAAAATTTTAAATTAAGTCTAGAATCATTGAAATGAGATAAGTGGTTTGGTGGTTTATGAAGAAGGCTTGAATATTGAGGCGAGACAATTTTTTCTCGAACCTCCAAAATTTTTCTTTTTGGATAGTTAGGAAAATGAAATCTTATTTTCCTAACACATAATAATTTTAATTTTTTTTTCTTTATTCATAATAAATAAATAACCCAATGTATATGCGTAGGAGTAATGAATTTTATCCTCTTACTCCATAACATATAATCTTTTTTAAATATTGGGTGCCTATGTTTACGGAATGAAATCTTATTCCCATTGACATAAGATCTTTTAAGGGATAGGGGTAAACATGTCAAGTAAGACATGAAAAAAAGGAAGTTGGTTTAGTATTTTCAAAAAGAAAACTAGATTTTAATAAAAATGTTTTGAGAGCAACCTTTTTAAAAGGAACGTTCCAATGTTTCTAAAAGCAAAGAGTAGAAATAATTGAAATCCATGGATGTTATTTTCTAACATAAAAAATGAGCTTCTATTTATAAAATTAGAAGTGGTGATGAAAAACAAGTTATCTATTATAAGGAAAAGACATAAAAAATTCTTTAAATGTTAACCCCAAACACTTAAATCTGTCAAACTTTAATTAATAAACGAATAGTAAGCAAAGAATAACTAAAATTCGCATATAAATTAACTCGAAACTAGATTTTTGGAAAGCAAAAAGGGTTAAGATATGCTATATTCGAATTATTTTGTTACATAATTTAACAAAACATTTTTTTTGGAATTTTTAGAGTTTTTATCATTTTTTTGTGTTTTAATTATTATCTTTTTAAGATTTTTAGAGTTATTATCTTTTTTTTTGGTATTTTTGGTTTTTCTAATTTTTTTGATTTTTTTTAGTGTATTTCGATAAGTAATTTACAAGAATGAGAAGAGAAAGAAGTGCTATTTACAAAGAAGATAGAGGGAAAAGAGAGATTTTTACAAATAAAGTACAAAGTAAAAACTCGAATGCAGCCCCCGCGAACAGACTCTATTTGGATGGTTGGTTCGATGAGTCGAACGTCACGGGCAGGCAGAATGCAAGCTTTTACAAATAAGAAGATGGGGGGGGGGAGAGAATTTTTTTACAAAAAATATTTACGAAGTAAAAAGATTTTTTTTGATTTTTTTTTTTTTGAGTTTTTGGAATTTTTTTTTGAAGTTTTATGATAATAAAAACAAGAAAAATTATTTTAGATTTTAAGTGGTGAGTATTCCCGCCTGTCACGCGGGTGACCCGGGTTCGATCCCCGGCAACGACGCCAAAAACTTGATGGTTAAAACTCTAAAATTATTTACGGTCACGCGACGACCCGACGGTTTTATTTGAGAAAAAGGCGGAATGATTTTATTTAGAAAACGGGGTGCGCGTATTTATTTATTTGGATATAAAACGGTTTAGATCGAGTTTTAATGAAAGGAGGCAAGTGCACCTATCGTGAGTAGTACAGGATATTCCGGGTGGAATATCGAGGTCGTATTGTTCTCGGGGCCGGTTTGATTATTTCTACTCTTCCCTGGAGGGGACTATTATTTTACCGATAATTATCTTGTCGTGATATTTTATATATAATAAAAATGACAAAATAAAATTGAAAATGAAAGCAATAAAAAAAGCATGAAGGTGGTGTCGATGAAGAGCTTAGCTCGATGACACCGAAAAAACATTTGAACTAAAATAAACTTTAAATAAAAAGAGCTCCTAAATTTCTAATTAATTAAGGCGGAGACTTGGCCGTGGAGGTTCCACTAAAATGAGCTCACCTATCTCTAGTACTATCGCTCACCTGAACGCTAAGACTATTCGACCGGGCTCTCGTCCGACGAAGGATTCCTCTTAACGCCTGCATTACGCTAAGAACCCCGCTATTGGGTGGGGAACCCAATCCGGTAGAGTTGGCGCGCCTCCTCTCTCGAGGGTTAGTGCGGAACTCTCTTTGCCAAGGGGTGATCTGTCCATACACACGGCCTTTCGGCGAGCGTATGGAAAACGAAAATAGGGCCCACACATCGATATGTGGTCCTACGCGTCGTTAACCCCGGGCAAACCTTAAGTACTTTTAATTAATTAGAAAGATTAGACCTTTAATTATTTTAAGCTATTTTATCTGTCCCAATGCTCTTCGATGCCGAGGGCTAAGAACGGTTAGCCACTCATCGATATGGGGACGGATTGCGAGGAAAACAGTAAATAAAGCAGAAAATGGAAAGCAGGAAATGAAAGCAGTAAAATAAAGCAGTAAAGGAAAGCTGAAAATTGCTAGTCCTACCCAAACGAGTAGAACTGAAGAAAGCTGTAAATTGCGAGTCCCGACGCAAATGCGTGGGCGGGAGAAAGAAAGCGGGTCCTACTCAAATGAGTAGGACTAAATAAATGCAACACACGCACACACTCAACAGAATGTAAAACTCACGCACACGCTCTCTCGACATAAATGAAAACACACACACTCTACAGGAAAGTAAAACACACGCACACGACATAAATGAAAACACACGCACTCTACTGAAATGAAAATAAAAGCAATGCGCCATTTAACTCTTAACGAGTAGGCGGAAATAGATGCACGAGTACAAAAAAATTAAGAAAAGCTAAGTTACCCAAAAATTAAAACGACTGCATTTCTACCGCTAAAATGCGGTAAAAATGCATAAAAAGTGAAAATAAAAATTAAACGAGCAAAAAAGGTTTGCAAATAAACGCAAAATGCAAGTGGCTGGAAAATGAAAACGAATATATTTCTACCGCTAGAATACGGTAGAAATGCATAAAAAGAGAATGAGAAATTTAAAAGAGCAAAAGGTTTTGGGAAATAAAGGAAAAAAAACAAGTGTTGGGAAAATCAAAATAACAACATATTCATTCTTATAATGTTATAAAAATGCTTAAAAAGCGGTTGAAAAAGTAAAAGAAGGAAAAAAAAGTTTACAAAACTAAACAAATCTAAGTAAAATGAAGAGAAAACAAACCCACTTTAAAACCATTTTTATAACTTTATAAGGATGAATATTGGAAAAAAAATAAATTAACTACTATGAAGGTGAAAACAACTACTTAACCATAAAAAAGAAATAGCATTTTACTCTCATACACACACGCACACGTATAAAGAAGAACGAAAAACTAAGTTAAAACAAAATGAAAAATAAGATTGCTTAAGAGAGTGTTGCTTAGACTCATTCCAACACCATATAAAGAGACGAAAATAACACATTTCATTAAGTAAATATACGGTTACAAAGGAACGAAAACAAAAAACTTAAGAGAGGGGGAGAAATATCCCTTACATAGACTTTGGAAGCAATCCAACAGCACAACTCCTAAGCAAAATGGATCCAAAAAGGGAATAGGAACTCAAGCAGAACACTGGAATTTATAGGGAAAAATTTACAAGTACACGCCCTCGGTCACGGGCGTGACAGACCTTTCTTCTCGAAAATTGCTGATTTCACTGGAGTTTGACGTGTCACGCCATGGTCACGGGCGTGACCAATTTGTCACGGGCATGACATGTCAATTTTTGGCATTTTTCCTGAAAATTTCAGGAAACAAAAATAAATTTAAGTTAGCAATATTTATAAAAAAAGAAGCAATTTATTAAAGAAATATAAAACAAAAATAACAAAAATAAACAAAAATGACTTATTTAATGTACATAAAAATAGGTATATTTACAATTCATCAAATACCCCCATACTTAAGCTTTTGCTATTCCAGAGAAAAAGTTGGAGATGAACTTATAAGGAATAAAAGAAATCCTAAGTTTAGCTACCGCTTGAATTAATTAAAAGTAAGATCAAAATAAATATCCGGGGTTAAAGAATTAAATCCTAATTTATGAAATGTTATGAATAGAGGAAGAGTTTCAAAAAGACTTCTAGATAAAATAAAGCAAAAATTCATTTTTGTTAGTTTAACAAAGATGGATTGGATTTATACAAAAAAACCTTAGCTTAAAAGAAGTTAAACGAAATAATGCAATTTAAAAATTATGCTCTCAAAAAAATTTTAAATTAAGTCTAGAATCATTGAAATGAGATAAGTGGTTTGGTGGTTTATGAAGAAGGCTTGAATATTGAGGCGAGGTAATTTTTTCTCGAACCTCCAAAATTTTTCTTTTTGGATAGTTAGGAAAATGAAATCTTATTTTCCTAACACATAATAATTTTAATTTTTTTTTCTTTCTTCATAATAAATAAATAACCCAATGTATATGCGTAGGAGTAATGAATTTTATCCTCTTACTCCATAACATATAATATTTTTTAAATATTGGGTGCCTATGTTTACGGAATGAAATCTTATTCCCATTGACATAAGATCTTTTAAGGGATAGGGGTAAACATGTCAAGTAAGACATGAAAAAAAGGAAGTGGGTTTAGTTTTTTCAAAAAGAAAACTAGATTTTAATAAAAAAATTTTGAGAGCAACCTTTTTAAAAGGAACATTCCAATGTTTCTAAAAGCAAAGAGTAGAAATAATTGAAATCCATGGATGCTATTTTCTAACATAAAAAACGAGCTTCTATTTATAAAATTAGAAGTGGTGGTGAAAAATAAGTTCTCTATTATAAGGAAAAGACATAAAAAATTATTTAAATCTTAACCACAAACAATTAAATCTGTCAAACTTTAATTAATAAACGAATAGTAAGCAAAGAATAACTAAAATTCGCATATAAATTAACTCGAAACTAGATTTTTGGAAAGCAAAATGGGTTAAGATATGCTATATTCGAATTATTTTGTTACATAATTTAACAAAACATATTTTTGGAATTTTTAGAGTTTTTATCATTTTTTTGTGTTTTAATTATTATCTTTTTAAGATTTTTAGAGTTATTATCTTTTTTTTGGTATTTTTGGTTTATCTAATTTTTTTGATTTTTTTTAGTGTATTTCGATAAGTAATTTACAAGAATGAGGAGAGAAAGAAGTGCTATTTACAAAGAAGATAGATGGAAAAGAGAGATTTTTACAAATAAAGTACAAAGTAAAAACTCGAATGCAGCCCCCGCGAACAGACTCTATTTGGATGGTTGGTTCGATGAGTCGAACATCGCAGGCAGGCAGAATGCAAGCTTTTACAAATAAGAAGATGGGGGGGGGAAGAGAATTTTTTTACAAAAAATATTTACGAAGTAAAAAGATTTTTTTTGAATTTTTTTTTTTGAGTTTTATGAATTTTTTTTTGAAGTTTTATGATAATAAAAACAAGGAAAATTATTTTAGATTTTAAGTTTTGCAAATTTTTTTGTAGTTTTGATGAGTACAGAATAAAAAATGCAGTATAGGAAAACACCCCCATACTTAAACCCAACATTGTCCCTAATGTTGCAATCTAAGTATGCGGAATAGATAATATACAAAATATAATAAGTACAAAAAGGAAAAGGAGAAAGGTAGGAGCTTCCCTTAGACGAGTCCGGGAGCCCCAGGTCGAAACCCTGCATTATTATTAGAAGAGAAAAGAATAGCAAAACAATAATAGAAAAAACAAAAAACGAAAAATTCGGCTAAGGGGTTGCAGAGGGTAGGGGGGCAAGTGCGTGGGGGAGTCGAATGTAGCTAAGGCCTTAGCGACCACTGCGTGATAAATATGTGATTCCCTAGCGCGCACAATAATAGAAGCGTGCCAAAGTAAAATGAAACGAAATAAAACAAATTAAAATAAAAGAAGTTAAATAAAAGATATATAGATTTATTAATATCAAATTATATTTTTTGGTGTTTTTAAGTAGATTTTTTATTTTTTAGTTGATTTCTTTGTAGGTAGGTTTTTCAGTTTTTAGTTTTTTTTATAAAAATAATGAAAATATAAGTTTTTTATTTATTATTATGATTTTTTTTGTTATGTTTTTGATTTTTTCAAATTTTTTAGTTTTGTTTGTTTTATAGTGTTTTTTTTTTGTTTTTTGTTTTTTTTCAAAAACAATAATGAAAATAAAAATATTTTTTGTTAAGTTTGTTTTTTCATTTTTTGGATTTTTAGTTTTTTTTTTTGAGTTTAGGTTTTTTTTTAGTTTTATAGGTTTTTTTTTTCAAATTTTAAGTTTTTAAGGTGTTGCAAAATTTTTTTAGTTTTATAAGTTTTTCAAATTTTTTTTTGTTTTATAATTTTGTAATATTTTTTTATAGTTTTTATTATTATTATTATTATTATATTTTTGTGGGCCATTTTTAATTTTTGTTATATATAGATATACGGAAAATTAATAGATTTCCAGGGTTCAAAATAACGAAACGACGATTTCCCCGACAACGGCGCCAAAAACTTGATGGTTAAAACTCCAAAATTATTTACGGTCACGCGGCGACCCGGCGGTTTTATTTGAGAAAAAGGCGGAATGATTTTATTTAGAAAACGGGGCGCGCGTATTTATTTATTTGGATATAAAACGGTTTAGATCGAGTTTTAACGAAAGGAGGCAAGTGCACCTATCGTGAGTAGTACAGGATATTCCGGGTGTAATATCGAGGTCGTATTGTTCTCGGGGCCGGTTCGATTATTTCTACTCTTCCCTGGAGGGGACTATTATTTTACCGATAATTATCTTGTCGGGATATTTTATATATAATAAAAATGACAAAATAAAACTGAAAATGAAAGTAATAAAAAGAAAGCATGAAGGTGGTGCCGATGAAGAGCTTAGCTCGATGGCACCGAAAAAACATTTGAACTAAAATAAACTTTAAATAAAAAGAGCTCCTAAATTTCTAATTAATTAAGGCGGAGACTTGGCCGTGGAGGTTCCACTAAAATGAGCTCACCTATCTCTAGGACTATTGCTCACCTGAATGCTAAGACTATTCGACCGGGCTCTCGTCCGATGAAGGATTCCTCTTAACGCCTGCATTACGCTAAGAACCCCGCTATTGGGTGGGGAACCCAATCCGGTAGAGTTGGCGCGCCTCCTCTCTCGAGGGTTAGTGCGGAACTCTCTTTGCCAAGGGGTGATCTGTCCATACGCACGGCCTTTCGGCGAGCGTATGGAAAACCGAAATAGGGCCCACACATCGATATGTGGTCCTACGCGTCGTTAACCCCGGGCAAACATTAAGTACTTTTAATTAATTAGAAAGATTAGACCTTTAATTATTTTAAGCTATTTTATCTGTCCCAATGCTCTTCGATGCCGAGGGCTAAGAACGGTTAGCCACTCATTGATATGGGGACGGCTTGCGAGGAAAACAGTAAATACAGCAGAAAATGGAAAGCAGGAAATGGAAAGCAGTAAAATAAAGCAGTAAAGGAAAGCTGAAAATTGCAAGTCCTACCCAAACGAGTAGGACTGAAGAAAGCTGTAAATTGCGAGTCCCGGCGCAAATGCGTGGGCGGGAGAAAGAAAGCGGGTCCTACTCAAATGAGTAGGACTAAATAAATGCAACACACGCACACACTCGACAGAAAGTAAAACTCACGCACACGCTCTCTCGACATAAATGAAAACACACACACTCTACAGGAAAGTAAAATACACGCACACGACATAAATGAAAACACACGCACTCTACTGAAATGAAAATAAAAGCAATGCGTCATTTAACTCTTAACGAGTAGGCGAAATAGATGCACGAGTACAAAAAAATAAGAAAAACTAAGTTACCCAAAAATTAAAACGACTGCATTTCTACTGCTAAAATGCGGTAGAAATGCATAAAAAGTTAAAATAAAAATTAAACGAGCAAAAAAGGTTTGCAAATAAACGCAAAATGCAAGTGGCTGGAAAATGAAAACGAATACATTTCTACCGCTAGAATGCGGTAGAAATGCATAAAAAGAGAATGAAAAATTTAAAAGAGCAAAAGGTTTTGAGAAATAAAGGAAAAAAAACAAGTGTTGGGAAAATGAAAATAACAACATATTCATTCTTATAATGTTATAAAAATGCTTAAAAAGTGGTTGAAAAAGTAAAAGAAGGAAAAAAGTTTACAAAACTAAACAAATCGAAGTAAAATGAAGAGAAAACAAACCCACTTTAAAACCATTTTTATAACTTTATAAGGATGAATATTGGAACAAAAATAAATTAACTACTATGAAGATGAAAACAACTACTTAACCATAAAAAAGAAATAACATTTTACTCTCATACACACACGCACGCGTATAAAGAAGAACGAAAAACTAAGTTAAAACAAAATGAAAAATAAGATTGCTTAAGAGAGTGTTGCTTAGACTCATTCCAACACCATATAAAGAGACGAAAATAACACATTTCATTAAGTAAAAATACGGTTACAAAGGAACGAAAACAAAAAAACTAAAGAGAGGGGGAGAAATATCCCTTACATAGACTTTGGAAGCAATCCAGCAGCACAACTCCTAAGCAAAATGGATCCAAAAAGGGAACAGGAACTCAAGCAGAACACTGGAATTTATAGGGAAAAATTTACAAGTACACGCCCTCGGTCACGGGCGTAAGAGGCTTTTCTTCTCGAAAATTGCTGATTTCACTGGAGTTTGACGTGTCACGCCATGGTCACGGGCATGACCAATTTGTCACGGGCGTGACATGTTAATTTTTGGCATTTTTCCTGAAAATTTCAGGAAACATAAATAAATTTAAGTTAGCAATATTTATAAAAAAAGAAGCAATTTATTAAAGAAATATAAAACAAAAATAACAAAAATAAACAAAAATGACTTATTTAATGTACATAAAAATAGGTATATTTACAATTCATCACTTATGCCTTAGATAGATTTTCTGGCTTTTAAATTGATAAGCTTTGAGCTGAGCTCGATGAACCGCAACCAGAGCTCGATGAATTTTGATCTTCTCAGCGCTCTCAGCGCTTTTTTTGCCTTCGTCGATTTTTATCTGCATCAGCTTCACAAGCGTTGGGCTGAGCTCGATGATCTGGAAATTGAGCTCGACGAACGTCGGTCTGAGTTCGACGAATTTAGTATCCTGATTTCTTAAGCTTATACCGAGTCAAGCTCGATGATCAATAAGAAGATTTCGATGAACTCTGAGCTGAGTTCGATGAAATTGGAGTTTACTGCCTGACTCATTTTACTTGTCCAATCATGGACTACCTGCATACATGAACTAAAGCATTCGTCAAATACACTATTTGTGTATGTCATTGACCCGTTTGACTTCTTACAAATCTGGGATATTGGGATCAATGGACAAAACAATTTCTGCTTATTTGAATTAGTTAAAACAATACAGGTCATTGACAACACAATATTTCATCATAACAAAATTTGATAGTAGAAGTAGAAGTAGATTTTTTTACCATTTCTCCAACCTATGGAGAATTACTTACTCCCCCTGGCATGCTGCCATCCTTACAGTTCCACTTGGCTGTACTTCTCAGCCCTTGACATCTTTCCTCCCCTTTTTTGGCTTCTACAACATTGAGCATACTGATAGGTTATTCTCCCCCTATCTATCTCAGTTATTGGGCTAGCTCCCCCTCAATAGTTACACACCATCTTCAGTATCTGGAGGAAGTGCTTGTTCTACCTGCAAAATAAGCAATGCAACATATGGTAAAAGAAAGCATTGAAGCTATACAAGATTCAACATGCCCAATTCAAATTTGAATGTGTTGAACTTGACTTCATCTAGTGGCTTAGTGAAGATATCAGTCACTTGCTTGTCTATAGAGACAAATTTAAGGGAGATGTATTCCCTTTCCACATGTTCTCTAATGAAAATGATACCTAATTTCTATATGCTTAGTCCTGCTATGGGTGACAGGATTCCTAGCTATAGAAATTGTACTGGTAGAATCACAAAAAAGTGGAGTTCTACTTACCTGAACATTGTAGTCTTGAAGTTGATGGTGAATCCACAACAACTGAGCACAGCAGCTTCCGGCTGATATATACTCTAACTCTGCTGTTGAGATTGCTAAACTTATCTGTTTCTTGCTGCTCCAAGAGACAAGCCTTCCACCTTAAAATTGACAGGAGCCTAAAGTGCTCTTCCTTTCCTCCTTGTAGCTTGCAAAATCTGCATATGAATAACCAGTTAGTTCAAATTCCCCATTCCTGGGTACCATAGGCCTAAATCTGCGGTGCCCTTAAGATATCTCAATATTCTTTTCACAGCAGTATAGTGAGACTCTTTAGGGAAGGCCTGATACCTAGCACAGACAGATATTGCATACATAATGATAGGCCTACTTGCTGTGAGGCAGAGAAGGGAGCCAACTATACCTCTATACAGAGTTTGATCAACAGGCTTCCCTGGATCATCTTTGCTTATAGGCATACTTGAGCTTATGGGAGTTCTTATGGTGGAAGCATTCTCCATGCCATATTTCTTGATTATCTCCCTAGTGAATTTTGACTGGGATATGGATAGTCCATCATCAGTCTGTTTAACTTGGAGTCCCAAGAAAAACTTCAATTCACCCATACTTCACATCTTAAACTTCCCCTGCATATGTTTTGCAAACTTCCTGTAGAGTTGTCATCAGCAGGGCGAAATATTATATCATCAACATAAATCTGGACAGGGATGATGTTGCACTTAGATTCCCTTAGGAATAGGGTCTTGTCTATCTTCCCCCTTAAGAATTTATTCTCAATGAGGAAGATAGACAACGTCTTATACCATGCTCTTGGGGCTTGCTTAAGCCTATAAATAGCTTTCCTAAGTCTATATATAGCAGTAGGAGAGTTAGAGTCAATAAAACCTGCAGGTTGTTCTACATAAACTTCTTCCTTCAAGTCTCCATTCAGGAAAGCTGACTTGACATACATCTGGAATACCTTGAATCCCTAGAAGGCTGCAAATTCAAGGAATAGTCTGATTGCTTCCAGCCTTGCAATTGGGGCTAAGGTTTGATCATAATCAATCCCTTCTTCCTGTCTATACCCTTCGGCCACCAGTTTGGCTTTATTCTTGATTACAATGTCATTTTCATCAAGTTTATTCCTTAAAATTCACTTGACTCTAATGACATTGAGTCCATTTTGTCTAGGAACCAGCTTACAGACCTTGTACATTTTGAACTGGTTCAGTTCTTCCTGTATTACATCAATCTCGAATGGATCTTGATTTGCATCTTCGAATTTCATGGATCTTCTTGTAACAGGAAGCTGGAATTGAGTGTTGTGTTGAGACTCCTACTTCTGGTCTGTACACCTTGGCTAACCTCACCTATTATTTGCTTTGGAGGATGATCTCTAAGATATTTGATTGTTGGGGGCAATCTGACTCCTTCCTACTGATTATTTTTTTCTATAGCAGTTTGGTCTTCATTTCCAGCTTGACTGCCCTGTGCAAAGCTGGGTATTTTTCTTTGATGGAGAGTTTTTCCATCATGACTTATATTCCTGCAGAGCTAGGCAAAGAGCTGGACAGCTCATTGTTAATCATGCATTTCTCATCAAAAACAATATGGACAGACTATTCTACAACTTGATTTGTCAATTTATAGACTCTATATGCCCTACTATTGTTGTTGTACCCAACAAATATCCCCTCATGGGATTTGGTAGCAAACTTAGGCTCATTTGTTTTAGCGGTGGTGGGTCGATCCGGCGGGTGGAAACGGAGAGTTCGAACCGGAGGGGGGAGGTGGCTGCTCCAGACAGAGCTTTTTGGTGCGTTTCTCAAGGCAGGCGGGTGGAAACGGAGCAAATACGCCGAAGGTTCATTTGTTTACCCTCCTTCTAGCGGCGTTTGCCCAAAACGGAGTTGCAAAATGCCCAAACAAATAGAGCCTTAGTCATCTTTGACTTACCATTATCCAGGATGAAACACTTGCAACCAAAGATCCTGAAGTAGGAAATATTTGGTTTTCTGCCCTTCAAGATCTCATAGGGAGTCTTCTTGTGGCCTTTGGTGATAGAAGCCCTATTGAGCACATGACATGCTGTGTTAACTGCCTCAGCCCAGAAATATTTAGGGAGAGTAGTGTCACTCAATAGTGTTCTCCCAACTTCTATGAGAGTCCTGTTTTTCCTCCCAGATAAACCATTTTGCTGGGGTGTTCTTAGAGAGTAGAACACTTGATGAATACCTTGCTCTTCACAGAATATAGCCATAGCAGCATACTGAAACTTAGTTTCGTGGTCACTTCTCATTCTGACTACTGAGCATGCAAGCTCATTCTGAATTTGCCTGACAAAATTTGTGAAGATTTTAAGGGTTTCATCCTTTCTTTTAAGGAAGAACATCCAAGTAAATCTCGAATAGTCATCAACCACCATAAGGGTGAAGACATTCCTACCTAGACTATGAACAGGCATAGGGCCAAACAAGTCCATATGTAGGAGATACAAGCATCTCACAGAGTCTTTGGCCCCAATGCTCTTGAAAGAGGTCTTAGTTTGCTTACCGTTTTGGCAAGCAGCACAGATACCATCCTTGGAGCATTTTATTTTGAGACCATTCCTAACAAGCTCATCACTTAAGAGCTGACCAATGGTCTTATAATTCAGATGAGCCAGTCTCTTGTGCCACTGGACACAATATGAGACTCTCATCTGCAACTAGACATATAGGGGAACTATTTTCTAAGCAAGAAAAAATCAAGCAAAAATATTTCCACTCCTTGTGCTTGTTAAGATGACACTTTGGTCACTTAACCTCTTGATGTTGCACTTATCCTTGTGGAAGGAAATGTCATAACCAAGATCACATCGTTGGCTTATACTTATGAGGTTGTGTTACAACCCCTCCACATAAGCCACCTTTGTGATGGTGATTATGCCATTTGATATGTTACCATAGCCTCTGGTTACCCCTTGTCTGAGCCTCCAAAAATGAACTTGGGTCCATTCTTTAGTGGAGTGTACTCCTTCAATAGCTCCTTTGTTCAAGGCATGTGCCTGGAACATCCACTATTCAAGTACCATTTACGGGATTTGGTACTTGAACTAACCTGAAAAGAATGTAAGTCCCCTTACCTTAGGACCCCAATTTCTGCTAGGTCCTAGGTTCACATTAGACTTGAAATAACCCTGCCTTCCTGCAAAATTCCTGACAGGTTGGCAACCTCTGGACACTAAGGGATTGTGCCAGCAATCCACAGCATAGTGACCCACTTTGCCACAACACCAGCACTCATAGATATTATATCTCCTTTTTTGTTTGGGACCAGCATTAGACTGTGTTGCTTCCTGAACAGTGGGGCGATGTGCTGCACTATATTTCTTCCTTATTTCAGCAGCAATCTAACTGAAGGATAGTCTTTCAGCTGGCTGTGTTGGTCTTCTCTGAGAACCACCAGCTGCATGTCTCTTTTCAGCTAACATGCATTTGATAGCATCTGAGATGGCCATTCCATCCCTGCCAGAACAATCTCCTTGAGTCATAACTTTTACTGTATGATTTAGATTTTTAGCAGCAGCAATATCTTTGAGTATTGGGGCTGGGGCACCAAAAACAAATGGTCCGGGTTGGGCCATTTGGATTTCCTCATGTAAAGCCTTAAAGTCTTTCACAAAGCTGTACCTTCCCCCATGGATGGGGCCACATTATTCTATACCAGTGGATCTGTCGTTCTCCCAGTGACCATAACAACTTTCATGGTCATACCTGTTAGAAGGCAACAATACTCTCTGAAAGGAAATTTGAGGCAGTGAGGCTAGAGGCACAAAAGGTGCCTTCCCTTTTCCCTTTCCTCATGGATGAGAAGGTCTAGAAGGTCCCTTAAATCCCAATCCTTTCTTACCAGCATGGGTAAGGTGGGTATGTATTAACGGTAGCATAGTTCTTAGCTTGGAAAATTTTGTCTCCAACAGTTTCTCATTTAAGAGATCATTTTCAAGTTTCTGGATAAGTTTCTCATTTGAGACTCTTACCACAGACCCACTGTCAATGATTTCCTTGAGCTGGGTTGCATGTGCAGCCATGTCAGTGAGGGCTTTTTATTGCTCTTCACACTTGCATTTAAGACTAAGAAGCTCTTTTTCATGCCTCTTTGCAAGTAGCTTGCATTTCTTGGAAGCCTCAAGTTGTTCTCCATACTTGGCAATTATGGAGTTTACATCATCCTCAGAGTCTGAATCACCTTCATCTCTTGATGATTGAGCTTTAGAGACTGAGTCAGCCTCATGACTAGGAATAAAATACTGTGGTTTAGCATGTACCTAAAACTGACCAGGCTGATCCTGGCTGCTTTCATCATCTGTCATTGCCATTAGTACATGACACTGAGCATCTCCTTATTCATCTTCATCCACCTCTGAGTCACTCTCTAGATGTGACAGAGGGGCCATGATCCCTATTCTAGCAGCAGGGAACTCTTCTTCAGCAACAACAATAAGCCCAATGTAGGCTTTATATTCTTCACTGTTTGACTTAGAGGAAGAGTCTGACCATGTCTTCTATTTCTTGGCCACTAGGGACTTCTCCTTCTTCTTTCCCTTATGGTGCTTCTTCACTCTTTCTTCTTTCCTCTATACTGGGCAGTTAGCAATTACATGCCCAGGTTTACTGCAGCAATAACAAATAATGTTAGAGGAAGATTGTTTATTATAGTTAGGAGCATATTGTACTCCTTAGAGGATTTCCTTCTGTGTTGAGAGGAGGAAGAATCCCTTTTGTTCTTCTAGTGCCCCTTCTTCATGAATTTCTGAAACTGCCTGGAGAAGGCAGCAAGATCCTCATCAAAAGTATGGCTGTCAGATGAGTTGGACCTGGAGCTCTCAGATTCTGACACAACAGTTCTCCTCACTGGAGAGGTATTCCTTGTGCTCCTAGTTGAACCATCAACTTTGAAAGCCACAGATTTCTCCTTGCTCTATGACTTGCTTGTCTTCTCTTCTTCTTCCTTCCTTGCAGCAAGCTATATCTCATAGGATAGAAGCTTTCCACATAGGGTTGGAGGTGGTGTGTCTGCTAGTCTTCCCATCTCCCTGATGGCACAGATTTTTGTGTCCCAATTCTTAGTGAGGGACCTGAGAAAATTGTCATTTAGCTCATAGGTGCTGAAGACTCTTCCATAAGTTCTCAGTTCATTAACAGTTTGAAAAATCTTTCAAAACTTTCAGCAATGCCCTCAGACTTTCCTTTTCTGAAGGCCTCATACTCCTGGTTGAGCATGGATTTCCTGTCATTCCTCACTTCTTCTGAACCCTCCATGAACACCACTAGGGTGTCCCACATCTCCTTGGAGGTCTTGTAGTGCACCAAATTCTGTAATGTAGGATCATCTACTGCACTAGAAATGAAGTTTTGAGCTCTCTTGTCCCTGGAGGCAAGGTGGAGCTCATCCTTGTTCATTTCTTCATATGTTTTGGGAGTCTGGATGTTGGCATCCAGAACTGAGATCTTCTTGGGGATGAAAGGTCCCTCTTTGACTGTGATGAAGATCTTAGGGTCAGATGCTTCCATGAACATCCTGACCCTTTCCTTCCAAAGCCTAAACCCTTCCTTTCTGCAGATAGGCAACTTCATGGCTCCTAATTCCTTGAAATTTACACCAGACCACATTTCTTATCTTTTAGCTAACCTTGGAGGTATACTCAGATTGTTAAATCCTTTTTGAGTAACCTCCCTCTGATATCACTTAAAAGATATTTAATTGAAGGTTAGCTAATCACCTAGAGGAGGGGTGGGGGTGAATAGGTCTTTTAAATTTATTGCTTCTTTTGTTGTTTTCGAGATGCACAATCTAAAGCTTGTCCTCATGTCCTACAATAAGAAATTTAAACAAACAAACACAACAAGCACACAAGTATTTATTGTGGTTCTCCAATTGGGTACATCCACTGTCCCTCCCACCTTTCCAACATACTTGTTAGACAAGGCACAAACTCCAGCACTATGCTTTTTAGAGCTTACACCTCGAGCCCAAACCTTACACTCAAAGTGCAATAACACACCAACGCTCAGTACCCCTCCAGGTACCTACAGCTCATCCTCCACCAAGGCCTACAACTCAGCGACAAATTTGTCACCTACAACTCAGTGGCTTTACAACCACCTACCTCAGGCATAAGGCCCTACACTCAGGCTGGGAGTATAACCCTACCTCAGATCCACACTTGGATCCTACCACAGAGAGATAAACTCTCCAGCCCCAGGCTATCAAGTCTTCCAACAACTCAGATCCACTTGGATCCTACCATAGAGAGATAAACTGTCCAGCCTCAGGCTATCAAGCCTTCCAGCAACTCAGATCCACTTGGATCCAACCACAGAGAGATAACTCTCCAGCCTTAGGCTATCAAGCCTTCCAGCAACTCAGATCCGCTTGGATCCTACCACAGAGAGATAAACTCTCCAGCCTCGGGCTATCAAGCCTTCCACCAACTCAGATCCCTGAAACCTAGATCCTATAGTAGAATGGTTACAAGTTTTAAGATGAACAAAGAAAACAAAAATAACTCTGAGATTAGATATCTGAGTTTGCCCTGATGGACTGAGCAGATATTAGTCCAGCTAACTTGCTGTCGAAGGAATGAGTCTTCTTCTACAGCTATCTTCTCCCTTGATGCACAGGTGAGCAGCTATCTGTTGTTGAGTGGATCAACCAGCTTGCTTTGTTCTTGAGAGAACTAACTTGCTGAGCAGGAAGTGCTCCAACTATCTTCTTCTTGCTCTCTGGCTAACTTCGCTGGCTTCAGCTTTCAAGCTTGATTAGAATAAATGTCCAGCCGCCTCTCTTTGTTTCTCTATCTGTTTCTTGGATTTGTCACTTTAATTCGTTAACCATAACCCTTTACTATTTCTGCTTTTATATGCGTTGATTTGAATCAACAACAACATAGTATGTCGGCGCACCAAGGATCGATGAGCGCCAACTTCATCAAAAAGGGACAAAATATCTTTCCGTACTGTAGCAGCTTTCCTGCAACGGCTTTCTAAAGATTTGACTTTGTTGACGTCATCAGTAGTCATCAACAACTGGACTTAGAAAATTTCTTGAATCCCATCAAGCATTGAGTGATGTTGAGTCACTCAATGTCATCATCCTTGGCTCTCAGCACTTCTGGACTTAGAAAATTTCCTGTTTTTGTCTCAGTGATTTTGTCTCAGCGGTCACAACAGTCTCAGTGGTTTTCCATTATTAGCTGAGATAAGCCTTTGTCTCAGCGCTTTCCTCTTATCTACTGTCTCAGCGGTTTCTGTACTTAAACTATCTCAACAGTTTTGTCTCAGTGGTTTTTTATTTATCAGCTGAGACTGTTCTTGGTTTCAACGCTCTCCTCTTTATTAGAAGTGTTTAGTGAATCCGCTTCACTCAATGCTTCTGGACTTAGAATAATTCCAGCTAATGTTGTTCTTAATTGTTTGCCTCTTGATTGTCTCAGTGCTTCCTGCTTTATATAGAAGCGTTGAGTTAACTTGCTTCACTCAACGCTTCTGGACTTAGAATAATTTCTAGCTCACTTTGTCTCTACTGTCTCAGCTATCTCAACGCCATCTTCTCAGCTGTCTCAGCTGTCTCAATGTCATCTTCTTAGCTGTCTCAGTTGTCTCAATGCCATCATCTCAGTTGTCTTCAGATGTCTCAATACTATCTTCCCAGCTGGCTCAGTGGTGTCAATGCCTTATTCTCAGCGAACTCAGCGCTTATGCCTTAGACAGATTTTCTAGCTTTTAACTTGATAAGCTTTGAGCTGAGCTCGACGAACCGCAACCTGAGCTCGATGCATTTTGATCTTCTCAGCGCTCTCAGCATTTTTTTTGCTTTAGTCGATTTTTCTCTACATCATCTTGACAAGCGTTGGGCTGAGCTCGACTATCTGGAAATTGAGCTCCACGAACGTCGATCTGAGTTTGATGAATTTAGTATCCTGATTTCTTGAGCTTATGCTGAGTTGAGCTCGACGATCGACAAGCTGATTTCGATGAACTCTGAGCTGAGTTTGACGAAGTTGGAGTTTACTGCCCAACTCATTTTACTTGTCCAATCATGGACTACCTGAATGCATGAACTAAAGCATTCGTCAAATACACTATGTGTGTATGTCATTGACCCGTTTGACTTCTTATAAATCTGGGATATTGGGATCAATAGACCCAACATGATCTATCAGATACTTCAGGCTCTTGTGATCTGAATAATTATCGACCTTAACACCATACAGATAACGCCTCTAAAGTTTGAGTACGAATACCACAGACGCCAACTCCAAATCATGGACCGGGTAATTCCTCTCATGCACCTTCAACTGGCGCGATCCATAGGCTATCACCTTACCGTGTTGATGAAGAACAAAGCCTACTCCACTCCAGAGGCGTCACTGTAAATCTCATAGCCCTCCGACCTACATAGGGAACATTAGACCGGCACCTTGGTCAGACAACACTTTAGTTCCTCGAAATCTTGTGCGCACTCTAGTGACCAAACAAACATCTGATCCTTTCTTGTCAGAGTATTGAGGGGCAATGTTATCCATGAGAAGTTCTCCATGATGCGCCTGTAATAGCCGGCAAGCCCTAGAAAACTCTGGACTTCCGCCGCAGAAGACAACACAATCCACTCTCGTATCGCAACTATCTTCACCGTATCTATCACAATTCCCTCACCACTAACCACGTGACCAAGGAATGCTACCGAGGACAGACAAAACTCACATTTGGAGAATTTGGCATACAGTTGGCTCCTCCTTTGGTTCTCCAATACTAAAAGTAGAAGCTCGAAATGATCATCCTCGCACTGTGAGTACAACAATATATCATCGATGAAGACTATCACGTACTGGTCCAAGTACTCTATGAATGTCCTGTTCATCAAATCCATAAATACGGATGGCACATTTGTCAGCCCAAACGGAAAGACGGTGAACTTATAATGCCCATAACATGTGCTGAAAGCCGTCTTGGGAATGTCACTTTCCCTTATTCTCAGCTAATAGTACCCGGATTTCAAATCTAGCTTCGAGTACATAGTCGACCCGACCAGCTGATCGAACAGATCATCAATCCTAGGGATCAGATACCTATTCTTCTATGTCAGCTTATGCAACTCTCATTTATCAATGCACAGTCGCAAAATTCCGTCCTTCTTCTTAACAAAAAGGACTGGCGCGCTCCAAGGTGACAAACTTGGATGCACATACCCTTGATCTAACAGCTCTTGAAGTTGTACCTTTAATTCTGCCATCTCTTTAGGTGCTAAGCGGTATAGGGAGCGTGACATATGCTTGGCACCTGACACTAACTCGATGGTGAAGTCGATCTCTCGCTGGGGTGGGGATCCAGGGAGATTTTTTAGAAAAACATCAAGAAACTCTGATACAACTGGGATACTATCCAGACCTAGCTTGGGCTTCAAAGCCTCCACTAAAGTGAAAAATAGCTCTGCACTACTACGAACGGCCTTAACCATATGAATAACATATATCAAAGTCTTGCTCGATCACCTCATGTCATAGAATGTCGTCTCACACTCCGTATCCACATCCAATAAAACCACCTTGCGGTTGCTATCAATGTACGCACACTGCTCCGAGAGGGAGTGCATGCCAAAGATCACATCAAACTCCACTATCGATAGTTGTGACGCTTGCAAGTCAAAATATTCAATCCCAATTTGTACCTTCACACGATAAACTCTATCCGCGTGCATAGAACACCCATTAGGTAGCAGTACATCCAATTTATCCCTTGCCTTCAAAGAAGGCACTCCGATAAGCGATACAAATTCCACGAACAAAAAGGACTGTGAAGCTCCCGTATCGAACTGTGCTGTCACCAGACAATTAATGATCAAAAAAAAGCCTAGCACAACACGTCATAAGCTAACATGCAAAAGGCAACAAGTATATAGAGCTAAATGTGCTATCAATTAACTCATACCTGTCACCACATCAGCCTGCATTATGGCCTCCTGTTGGCAAGGTTGTAAACTTTAGGCTGGACTGGAGCGTAGTGGGATGCGGTTGACTCCACAGCCTTCCCCTTCTTCGCATAAGTTGCTCCAGGCTTCTTCTCTGACTTTGGGTGCCCACTCCAACAGTCTCGGGCGATGTGTCCCTGCTTGAAATAATTATAACAGGTAACCAGGCCTCAAACTGTAGTAACTCTAGACACAGCCGAAGGTGGAGCTTGACCCGAAGTCCTGGGCTTCTTGCTCCACTTTTGAAATCCAGACTTTGATGAGCTCGACACCTTGAACTCCAACTTCTTCTAGCTTGAGTCCTTCTTCTCTTGAACTCTCTTCATATCCTTCTCCAGAGATCGGGCGGTATTGACCAGATTTAGGAAACCCTACGTCATGGGACCAGAGAGCAGTAGCCTTAGGTCATCACATCGACCCTCATAGAACCAATTGGTCTTAAGCTACTCGTCGGCGAAAGTAATGACAGCATAACGTCCCAACCTCGTAAACTCATGGAGATACTCATACATGCTACTATCTCCCTGTGTCAGTCTCTGGAACTGATTCTCCATGTCGATCCTCTATGTCGAGGGGAGGTATCTAGTTAGGAATAACCTCGAGAACTCCACCATCGTGACATCGGTGAGTTGTCTTCCAACCAAGAGATGCAGCTCCAACTCTTCCCACCACAGTCTCGCCTCTCCATCCCACAGGAAAGCGGCTATAGTTGACTTCTACCATTACTCTGTTTCAGTCGATGTCATGAATCTCTTAACAGGAGAGAGCCAATCCTTAGCATGGGTTCGGGTTCCAGTCCTCGTAAATACCATAGGATTGAACCTCATCAAATGTTTAAGCTGCTTTTCTTTCGGTCTTCTTAGAGCCAAAGGGTATACAACCACTCTTTCCACCACTCCAGGCTCTGTTGTACGAAGCAGCACCTGCTCCATAACAGGGGCAGGAGGTTGTGCTTGCCTCCCTGGTTGGGCATATATCATTGCAAATACCGCCTCAGCCACAAGTCTTATCGTCTCTGCCAAAGGAGGGGTTGCAGGAGCATCATTAGGTGCACTGCTTTCCATAGAGTGCGGATGATCCAACTATCCAGCACCAGTCCTGATCACCTATTATTATAGGACACACCATTAAGTGACCAAATAAAATTGCAAAATCAATCAAATGAACATGCAGGTTACTCAAACATGTGTATTTTCATTCCTAAGTAGACATTCCTGGGTTCTTTTCATGTTATAATAATGACGCACATGCCTGTGCTCACCACCCCATAAAAAACATTTGTCCATGAATTCTCCTAAGAAAGACTGACACCGTAGTCTCATACAAAATTCTAACACCCCTATCCGTCATGTGGGATATAACAGAAGATTCGGCTGGGGCCCCACGCCATATTCCACAAATAGTTAGTGAAGTTACATATTAAAACCAAATTACTAAAATGAAATTTTGAATCTTAACACAAAGCATTCTAGCGGAAGCATATAAAATATGTTGGAAGAACCCATCACAAAACATCAATGTCCACTATAGCCCAAAGCAAGAATGAAAGAACAAATACACAAGGAGTCTCGGCCTTATGGCCTTACAATTGTTTACTTAAACAATAAGTGTTTTGCATACTTCGACACACAGGCCGGCCATACATGAAAATAGTAAAAGAAAACATTTCACTTTGTTCTTCAAGGGATATCACTACAATTAGGGTCTTCAACCCGCTATTTCCACATAGTTCACTTGTTCCTGCATAAAAATAATCCACCGAACGGTGGCAAAACAAGGAAAGGGTCAACTAAAGTTGACCAAATTATAACGACCCCATCTCTTACTCGGGGTGGCGGTGCTCCTTCCCTGTAATATATTAGAAAAACCAAACAGCAATGAAAGTGTAATTTAAGCACACTTCACCACATGCGTAGGCAGGAATGGACACACACCCCATGTAACGACCTGAATCGCACTAGGCCCCTTGTGCGTGTTTTTGAACCAGGAGAGCTGGCTTGGGCTCAGGGGAGTGCTGATAACTGGGAAGCATGTAGCAGCCAAAAAGTCTGGTTTGGAAAATTTTGGGTGACACGGCCTGGGACACGGGCGTGTCCCAGGGCGTGTCCTGCTCGGGTGCGTAGCAGTCGCGAGATCTACGAAAATTGGTTCGATGAAGTGTTTGGGCGAGACACGCCCCGTGTCATGGGCATATCACGGGTGTGTCTCATCCGACACGGGCGTGTCGGAGGGCGGGTGTTCCCTCTGGCAGATGACCAGCGCTCGAAGATCATCGAGTGTCAAGTATGGGGCACACGGCCTGTGAAACGGGCGTGTCATAGGGCGTGTCCCACTCATCCTCGAGTAGTTCTCGTGTAAGTCGAAATATACTTGAGTATGTGGAAAAGTACTCGTGTAAGAGGGGGTGACACAGGTGTGTCATCCCTGTGACACGGGCGTGTCCTACCCGTGTACTCGAGTAGTTGGATTTCTCTCGAGTAAGTACTCTCGAGTAAGTCTCGAGTGGGTTACACGCCCCATGTCACGGGCGTGACTGGGCAGTCACGGACGCGTCCAATCCGTGTACTCGAGTAGTTGGATTTCTCTCGAGTAAGTCCTCTCGAGTAAGTCTCGAGTGGGTTACACGCCCCCTGTCGTGGGCGTGAGTGGGCTGACACGGGCGTGTCCCACCCATGTGCCGTGTCAAGTATTGAACCAACGCATGAAAACCATCGTAACGCTTTGCCTAAGCAGGACACGGGTAAGGACACGTGCATGTCCCTACCCGTGTCTCTTTTATATAACAAGGGAAATGAAAACCCTAGCCATTTGCACTCCTCATTCTAGCCGTTTTTCTAAGAGGAACTCCTGTTGAGAGAAGGAAGTCGCTGGATCTAGTTCTAGAGGAGAAGATCCGCCGTCGCCGTGGAAAAGAAGATGCCGCCAAGAAGAGTCACGAGATCCATTGCCGGAAATGGTGGAAACGCCGGAAGTGAGGTGAGTTTCCTACCCTCTCCCTTGGTGCTAGATCATTAGTTACTTTCTTAGGAGAAATATTGACTCAAGAGAGTTTTGATGGAGAGAAGGAGTTTTCTAAGGACGGCCAAGCTAGGACATGTGTTCTAGGTTTTAGATCTCTTCAACCTCCCCTTTCGTCTATGTGATGATTGGTGGATGGTTTTGTGAAGAATCATGGACCTTTGAGGGTGAATAAGGGAGGAGGAATTTCTGGAGTGATTTTGGAAGATCGACTTGGAGAGGAAGATGAACCGATGTCATTCATTCCTCTTTACGAAGCGTGCAGAATCTGTATTCTGCGCGCAGCAATCTTCTTGGCCATTTTCAAGTAGGATATGGCCAGATCTGGGCTTTCGGCTAAACACGAAAGTTGAAGCCCTTGAAAATTCCTTTCCAACGGGTAGTTGCACATCTTCATGTGAAGTGTGTAGCCACGGGAAAGTCTGAACTAACATGACGTCCGATAAATCCTGCATGCAGAAATTGTGTTCTGTACGCAGCGGACTTCAAGGCTGATTTCAAATAGGTTACACTCAAACCTAGGTTGTGGGCTGAATATGAAAGTTGTAACCCATGGAAATACCTTTCCATCGAGGGGTTATACGTCTTCACAGGATTCAATATAGCTTCAGAAATCTCCGGTTGAATTTGCTATCCAGATTTATTTTGCACTTAAATACTGGGGTTTATATAATATGAAATTGAATTCGGTGGTACCGATGTTGCTAATTAACTCTATATTATGATGAAATATTTTGTGCTGACCACCGTTGTGCTATGAATGATAAATCTTATTAATCGGATTTCATATAACTAAATTGTGAAGCAAGCTGACTTAAATGAAATGACAAGATACAAATTGGTAGATTATCATTTATGCGCATCATGCTTGTGATCTGTTGAAATCATTTGGAATGACAAATAGAGGGATAAGCAATGTCCATGAGTATGTATGATGGTTAGAATGAAATGTAGTAGTCCAATACTTAGAGCGTAGTCTCCCTACAGGTAGTATTGTGAATGGATGTAAGTGCGGTGTTAACTGTCACTAGTTGGTTTGTGTTGAGATGTGGTATGGACGGATGGTTGGGTTGTGCCCTCGTGCTTACTTCCAGGCCCCTTCCATGCCACAGTGTTGTGGAATTTGCATGTGGGGTGAGTCGACATGCGGTGTCGTAATCCTGGGTTAAGGATAGTGTGGCAAGTCTACGGGCTCGCCGATCGTCAAACCAACGGGAGTTGACGGTTAGACTTTGGGTGGTTGGGCTGTGTCCTCCTGCCTTCTTCTGAGGCCACTTCCGGGTCACACAAGGCCAGTTCGGGCTGTGTTCTCGGTGCACATCTACCTAAGACCCCGCTGGGACATAGTACGAGGGGCTCCGCTGTACTATGTTCTTAGCGTTGAGGCGTATGGAGGCCTATGTGAAGTAGTGTGGGTACCCGCCTAGTATTATAGATGAAAGATATTGTACCTAATCACCTAGAGGGGGGGGGGGGTGAATAGGTGACTTAAATCTTTTTAACTTTTTAGGCAGATTTCAGATTATAACACAGAATTATATCTACTTTATCACAGCACACAATCAGCAATCACAGAATTCCACAAGCACACAGTAGACACTCAGATTTATAGTGGTTCCCCAAGGTTTGGGTACATCCACTTTCCCCCTTCGCCTATCTAGCAGTGTACTAGATTCGGCCAAACTTCTCCACTATCTCAGATCCTCAGATCTTACACTCAGAACCCCAAAACAGGTTCCTACAGCTCAGGCCCAAGGCCCTACAACTCAGCTTTTTCACAAATCCTACACTCAACTTCTTCACAAAGCCTACACTCAACCACCAAGGCCTACACTCAGGCCATAACAGGCCTACACTCAGAGATTCAAATCTCCTACACTCAGGCACTCAAGCCCTACACTCAGCCTTTATAATTACAGGCTTACAAACTCAGATCCCTAAGGATCCTACAAGAAAATATGAATACAGAAATGTTAACCCAACAACTCAAAGTAAAGAGAGAAGAGTTGTGAGTTTCTTGATGAGTTCTTGGAAGAACTCAGCTGAGATCAATCTGACTTGGCTTTCTTCAAAGCTTCTTGAATGTTGAACACAATAAGATTGAACTCTTCTGCAGTTGATCCTTGATCTCTGCTACTTAAGATTCAGAACAAAATCTGAACCCTTCTTCTCAGCCTGGTTCCAACGGCTGTCTTCTTGGATGGAGCTCTCTCTTTCCAACTACTTAGATCTTCACTTGATTCTTCAATGAATAGCTAGATCTTCTTTGTATATTGATCACTTGAACAATTCAATCTGAACAACTGTTTCTGTAGACAGTGTAAGCCTATTTATAGGCCTTCTTCATGGTAACCGGCTGGTCCGGTTCATAATTGATTTCTGACAACTCTGACAGGTGCAGTAGACCGGCTGGAATGGCAGCTGTCAAGTCATCCAGTCAGTTCTTGAAAATTCTGTAACTGTTTGAAAGTGTCGAGACTGTCTGTCTTTAAGTGTCGACACTTATAGACTAAGTGTCAACACAAGTTGACTAAGTGTCGACACTAGCCTACAAGGTGTCAACACAACTCCTTGTGTTGTAGAATTGACTTCTCGACACAGCTTCTTCTTCATGTGTCGACACAAGTACTTGTACTTCAGTATATTGCTGAATTCTTGTAAGTGTCAACACATCTCCTTTGTGTCGACACATCTTAATGTGTTGAACTTGTTAAGTGTCAACACATCTTCTTGGTGTCGACACATGCCTTCTGTGTTGATACTTGCTGAGTGTCGACACAGCTCCTTGTGTCGACACATCCTTCTTCTGTTGAGACTCTGGCTGAGTGTCGACACTTCTCCTTAGTGTCGACACTTGTACTTAGAATTTTGTGGAACTTTGATAAGTGTCGATACAGCTCCTTGTGTCGACACTTTCTTCAAGTGTTGAGTCTTCAGCTGAGTGTCGACACTTTCTTTCTTGTGTCGACACTTACTTCAAGTTTTGAGTCTTCAGCTGAGTGTCGACACATTCTTTCTTGTGTCGACACTTTCTTCAAGTGTTGACTCTTCTGCTGTGTGTCGACACATTGTTCTGGGTGTCGACACTTATACTTAGACTCTGCTGACTTTTGTTGAGTGTCGACACAGCCTCCAAGTGTCGACACTTTCTAATGTAGACAGTTTCACTGGGTGTTGACACAACTGCTAAGTGTCGACACTGCTTCACTGCACTTTTCTTCACTGAGTGTCGACACAGCTCCTTGTGTCGACACTTTCTGTCTAGTGTCGACTCTGCATCCCTGGTGTCGACACAATGACTCCAAGTGTCGACACTGCTTGCCTGGGTGTCGACACAAGTCTTCTTAAGTGTCGACACTTTCCCTCTAGGTGTCGACATATGGACTTAGAAACTTTTTCATCTTCCCTGCAAATACTTAATCTGCACAAGTAAACTCAAAACACATCAAATACATTTTGATGTATATCATTGAGTTGGGTGAGGCTTCTTCAAATCAGGTACATTAGAACCAATGTACCCAACAATCTCCCCCTATTTGTAGAAGTCATAACCCTTAGTCAATGATATACACTATTCATAATAAAATTATAGCATGATGTAAAGCAGGATTATATATCAGGGAACTATAAACATGTATACATAGATATTATCTCAGAATAATTATGAAATAAATTTATCACGCAGCAAATTTATCACACAGCACATTGTTCTAATAACTTGTCATATTCATTTTCCAAAAGTTTACAGAATGTTTAACAACAAAAGATTACATAGTAAACTTAAGAAAATTCTATGCTATTTTTGATCAGCATCTTTGATCACTATCCCTTTTCCAGACTGTATCTTGGCTTGCACAGAAGCTTCAGCATCTTCAGTTTCAGCAGGCTTTTTCCCTTTTAGCTCCTTCTTCTTTAGCTCTTCAGCTTTAATCTTTTGCCTCTCAAAGTAGTGATAAGTCTTGGGAAAGTACTTGCTAGGCTCCTGAGCAGTAGGAGGTAGCTTTCCCATCTTGGCCTTTCTCCTATATTGGACTATGGCTTCTTGCCTTGTCTCATGTTTCCTCCATTCTAGTTCAGAAAACCATTTGTTTTCGTCTTGTATATTATCTTTTGCAGCTTTCCATGCAGTTAAGATAATGTTTCTTGAAGTGGGGCTCCACTGCTCAAAGTCTGGTCTTTGTTCAGCTTGCTCTCTGAACCTCTTCTTAGACAATTGGTTTTCTGTTCTTTCAGCATAGCTTCATGTTCTTTCAGCAAAGCTTCTTGCATAGCCTCAGATACTGGCTGAACCACCTTCTCTATGATGATATTGTCCTTTCCCCCAGGTGGGCTATACATGGATTGTATATCAGCTTGAACCATATCAAAATCTGGTGGAGGATAGATAACTTGGGCTACTTCAGGTTGCTCACCTCCAAGATATGCAGGGTGAATCCCAGATTCTGCAACATTGTCATCATCACATAAAGGAGGATATCCAAGAGTTGCTCTAATAGAATTAGATATCCACTTGGCATGATCAGAGCTGGCTTTGACTAACACCCTCTCACCCTTTATGACATCTCTTTCTATGTGATCTCTGACATCATCTTTCTGAAATCTCACTTGGTTATCCAAATAGTTGACTCCATCTTTAAAGAAAGGTTTCAACCTTTGGAGTTTGTCAGTTATCAACTTCTGAGAGTCTTGAATTGCAGTTGTAACAGCAGTTAAGCTCTCTTGCAAAACTTTCTCAAACTCTGCCTTAGCAGTAGCAGTAGAAGTAGTCTGTCCTGCAGCTATATTCTTCATCTCTGTTACTATGGCATTGTGGGAGGCAGTTAAATTGTCATTCATTCTGAGCTGGTTCTCTGGAACATAACCTTGCTTCAGTGCAATGTCATCTACTTGAGCTTTTATCTTTTCCTGATGAGTTGCTAAGTAGACCACTGCATTCCCTCCCTTGTGGAAGCAGTCAGTCATTTCCTTCTTATTGAGATTCATCTCAAATCTGATAGATTTTATGTCTTGGGCTAGATCAAACTGTAAGGATTTATGCCCTTCATCCACATACTTCTCAATGGCTTGCCTGTGCTCATCAAGTTTGATCTGCATAGCAACCATCAGTGCACTGTAATCTACTGATGGAGTTGGCTTTAGTGCTGGCTGAGATATAGGCTGTGGAGCAATAGTTTGTAGAGCCTTTTTGTAATTTTGACTCCTCCTCTTGAATACTTGGAACTTTCTTTTCTTAGCTCTTGCAGCTTCCTCATCTTCTGAAGCTGATGTACTTGCAATTTCTACCCTCTCCTTAGGGCTTGGAGGTAACTCCTTCTGCACTTCTGTTGCCTTCTCAGGTTCTTCCAGAATTTGCACTTGCTCCCCCTCAACTGGAGCATTCTCCCCCTCAGCAGCAGCACATTCCTTGTCAAAATCTGTTTGATCCAGATTTAGGAAAAGATCTTCCATTGTATATTCTTGTGGAGAATGGGCTGGAGAAACTCTTTGCTCATCTACCACTGGATCAGATATAACTTGATCTGTAACAGATGTGTCCTCCATGACAACATCTGGGACTTGGCTATCAATCTGAATTTGCTGATTAACATTATTTAAGGAATCAGACAAAACAGTATCCTCTATAAGGAAATCTAAAGCATTAAGCTCAGTGATTACCTCAAGAATTGTGTTTGTAGCTTGCTCACTTTCCAGTGGAGTTGGCTCTTCCACTACTAGGGGCTCCCCCTGGACTTGATCCCGGTGTATGGGGCTAGCTGGTGGTAGCTCCCCCTGCCTCACTACAGCATCTTTTTGAGTTGGAGACCTCCCAGCATGTCCTTCTACATCCTCATCAGGAGTAAAGACAACTTGTTCTTCACTACCAGAGCTGCTAGAGGAATCCTGAGCCACTGGGGTAGGCTTCTTCTTCTTCTTTTGGGGTGTTACTTTCTCAGGAGTAGGCATCTGATGAGTCCACATTTTACACTAATTTTTGGACTCATCTAGGCTAGTTTTATCATCTTAGCACTACACTTGAGAGCCGTTATTGCTTATTTGTGCTTATGTACCTTTTTCACGATTAAGTGCACTGTATGCCCGCTTCTGTGTGCTTTCTATGTTTCCATTTTGTTGTTATTCTTTATCCCTATCTCGGGGATGTGGTGTGCACGTTCTGGTGGCCTTTCTGCCCCTTCTGCTGGTACATGGGTCGTGTGCGTGTTCCGGGATGGTTGTGAAACAGGAATACTGCGCACGATCAGGGGATCTAATGCGCACGACCACTGGTCATGCGCCCCCGATCGTGCGCACTACTCTACGTTTTTTATAGAATCAGCCTGGGGTAAGCGCACGACCACTGGACTTACTGCGCACGACCACTGGTCGTGCGCCACTGTTCGTGCACATTACACCCCCTTTTTCATAACCCTGTCTCGGTAATCGCACGAGAACTGGCCATAGTGCGCACGACCACGGGTCGTGCGCCACTGCTCGTGCGCGTATATGCTGATGCTTCTTGTCCATGTTGCAGGTTTATTTGGAAAAGCCGCACGATCATCGACCTACAGTGCGCACGACCACTGGTCGTGCACCACTGATTGTGCACATTGCTTCTGTTGTCTCCGTTTAAAAGGCCCTGCTCCGCGTTTTAGGTCAACGCCTGTCATTTGCTGCGATCGGAGAGTGCGCGGGAATCGCCTTTTCACTTCTCCAGCTGCTCCATCACTTCCACCTTCGTCGGGAAGCCATTTCCACTTACTCCGAAGCTTTTCAACACACCGGCGAAGCCCTCGGCCATTGGTGACTTCAAATCCAAGCTTTCCTACAGAGTTGGTGAAGTAGATAACCTAGAGAACGGACTTAAAGGCCTTCGAGGTGACAGATCGTTGGTACCGGAAGCCTCCTTGGACTGAGCCCGGAAGCGGATTGACAACTCGCTACTCCGGCCACGACCCGCGGTGGATCTTCATTCTCTTTTGGTTTACTCCTCTTCCCCTTCCTCTGTGTTATGAATGTTTTGAGCAGTGTAATGAAAATTTCCATCCCTGAACATCAAGTTTACTTTCTAGTTAATGGAATGTTAGTTTCTTCTTATGCTTGTGAGTTCTGTCTGTGAATGCACCTCACTCACCCCACATCCACTTCATTCCTGTGCCTTGTCCAATTGCAATCCACACAAGAAAGCTGCAATCCATTAGTTTCCCTTCCACTCGCACAACTGAAGTTCGGCATAGCGGCCGACAAACCCATTTCACCTTGCGAAGCGGTGCCGTCGACCCGCATAGCTTTTACTAGTTCAGTAGATCAAACATCCACAATCTCCCGAGTCCGCTATTTTCTTTTTGTTCTATTTTTAACTCTCATAACGATATTCTCAGTACTGTTGCCGTTCTACGCTAATTGCATTCCTCAAGAGACCGACACTTGGGGATTTACTCCCAAAACTTTATTACTTGTGCGACCGGTGCGCTTGCCGTATTACACGCATCAAGTTTTTGGCTCCGTTGCCGGGGAATGCAACTGTAGAGCGACTTCAGATGACTTCCAATATTGTTATAAGAGTTAGTATTGTTTTGTTTTGACTGCTGTTTTCTTCTAGTGTGTAGTGTTTGCCGCAGTGAATGCAGGGTTGAGGCACAAGAGATCTAGTAGCTTACTACCCCTTTTTCATTCAAGCCTCTTTTAATGACTACAATTCAGCAGCAGACTTATAAAGCAAGCCTTATCAACCTCACATACCGAGCAGAAACGGGAAATAACAGTTTCGAGATCTCGCCTGACCTCATCGAATATATCATCGAAAACTGTCAATTCAGCGGAGACGGAAAAATTGATGCACTATGCCACGTGCAGCGGTTCTTAGAAATTTACAACACTTGCACGCCAAATGCTGCCAACAACGAGCAACAGAGGATCCGACTCTTCTCCTTCTCCCTGAAAGACGAAGCAAAGCGATGGTATCAAGATATTCGGAAGGGAATATCCTCATCCTGGAAACAACTCGAAAGGAAATTTTTGGCCAAATTCCGACAACCGATGCTAGCAATAGACAATTACAAGAAGCTAATCACCTTCACCCAACGAAATGAAGAGACCTTGTTCGATACATGGGAGCGTTTCCAGTCCCTGTGAAGGGAATGCTGCAGAGTGGAAATGTCAGACATCCTCCTAATTAAAACTTTCTACTTCAGCATTGCAGACAGATTCCGGCCATTACTTGACATCGCAGCTGGTGGAACCCTGTTTAACAAATCCAGTAAGGATGCCTGGGAAGTTATAGACAACATTGCCCAAACTAGTAGGCATTGGAACTACCCGCCTTCTTCCGACTTTCTGGTAGAGATAAATTCAGTAGTCTCTGATGAAGCCACCGACCACAATCTCTCGTCAAAGACAGAGCAATTTTTTTCTTACGCGTGCAAAATGATGGAGATGTTCAATGACCAAGCCACCACCATTCAGCGACTACAAACCACCATAGGGATTCTCACAGAAACGTTACTATGTTCAGTCAATCAGAAACAGGAAACGGTACATACTATGAGATTAAGAAGCGGAAAAAGCCTAGAGAGGGCCTCGCCTCCTGACCCTCCCACACAATCACTCCGCGAGCCCATCGTCGATTTGATAAAGGAACCCCCATCCTCACCTACCGCACAAGAACCCATGGCAGTACTACAACCTATGAAGAACGCCATGAAGCCGCCATTTCCCCACCGACTGCAAAACGAAAAGGCTGAAAAACAATTTCATAAATTCCTTGAGATCATGAAAGGAGTGCAAATAAGTATACCTCTGACAGAAGCTATCACTCAGATCCCAGGATATTCTAAGTTCCTAAAGAAACTCATCACACAGCATAAATCTATAGAAGGACTAAAAACGATCAATCTCACTGAAGAATGCTCAACTCTCCTCGCCAACTATTCCCCAACCAAACGAAGAGATCCGAGCAGTTTTACCATTCCCTGCAGAATTGGCCTACACCGATTCGTACGCGCATTATGTGATTTGGGAGCTTCAATAAATCTAATGCCGCTCTCCGTCTTCTGCGAGCTAGGAGTTGGGATTCTACAGCCAACCCACCTGAGATTGCAATTAGCTGACAGATCGGTAAAACAACCGGCCGTAATAGTCGAAGATCTTACTGTCATGGTCAACAACCTCTCCTTCCCAGTAGATTTCGTCATTCTTGACATGATGGCCGATCCCAAAGTGCCTATCATACTAGGACGGCCCTTCCTTGCCACGGCTCATGCCATTATCAATATTGACCAAGGAGAGCTCACCCTAAGCCTGGGGGACGAAACGATTTCTTTCAACGTCCACGAACCCTCCCAACATCTCAGAATCACTAATTGGGACAAAGAAGATTTGATCGACGAACCGGACTTGTACAGCGAAATGATTCTTGACCCAGCCAAGCCAGTGTGGGAAGAGGAGGATGCCACTAATGTTCCGAGCACCCCGCATCCAACCAAAGAACCGTTCATCACATCTACCATCACAACCACTGCCACAACTCTGAAGACACTGCATGAATCCCTGAAATACGCTTTCTTAGAGGAAGGCACAGCGTGCCCAGTCATTATCTCTGCATCTCTCTCCGTCGACAACGAACTCGCCTTGGTCAATGTCTTAAAGAAATACAAAAATGTATTTGGACGTTCATTAGCTGACATAAAAGGGATCAGCCCGGCGTTTTGCATGCACAAGATTCTGCTTGAAGATCAATACAAGCCGTTGGCACAACCTCAAAGGTGACTGAACCCCAAGATGCATGAAGTGGTACAGGCCGAAGTAATAAAATTGCTTGATGCAGGTATCATTTACCCAATCAGCGACAGCAAATGGGTCAGCCCAGTGCAAGTGGTGCCCAAAAAGGGCGGGATTACGGTGGTGGCCAACGAAAAGAATGAATTATTACCCACCCACGTGGTCACCGGGTAGAGAGTCTGCATAGACTACCGGAAACTGAATGAGGCCACCCGCAAAGATCATTTCCCGCTGCCCTTCATCGTCCAAATGCTGGAAAAATTGGCCGGTCAGGAATACTATTGTTTCCTCGACGGGTACTCTGGATACAATCAAATCACAGTTGACCCCGATGACCAAGACAAAACGACGTTTACATGCCCTTCCGGCAGCTTCGCATTCAGGAGAATGCCATTCGGATTGTGCAACGGCCCAGCAACCTTCCAGCGATGCGTGATTGCCATCTTCGGTGACATGATTGGAGACTTTCTCTAAGTCTTCATGGACGATTTTTCTCTTTTTGGTAACAGCTTCGATTCCTGCCTTGTGAATCTAGACAAAGCTCTGAAGCATTGTGAGGATACAAACCTTTTCTTGAATTGGGAAAAATGCCATTTCATGGTTCGCGAGGGCATTATCTTAGGCCACAAAGTCTCTCACAGGGGGCTCGAAGTCGACCAAGCAAAAGTCAGTATCATCAAAAATCTTCCTCCTCCATCTTCCGCCAAGGGGATCCGCAGCTTCTTGGGACATGCCGGTTTCTACAGAAGATTCATCAGTGATTTCTCCTCCATATCCAAGCCCCTCACAAATTTGCTGGGCAAGGACATCCCGTTTGACTTCGAAAAAAATTGTATGCAGGCCTTCGAGACTCTCAAAGATCGACTCATCTCCGCTCCAATCTTGGTGGAACCAGATTGGACTGTGCCTTTCGAAGTCATGTGCAACGCAAGCGATGTTGCAGTCGGAGCAGTGCTCGGTCAAAGGAAAAACAAAATCTTTCATACTATTTCCTACGCCAGCCGGACTCTCAACGATGCTCAACTGAACTATACCACTACAGAAAAGGAGCTATTGGCAGTGATCTTCGCTTTCGAAAAATTCCATTCATACCTAGTGTTATCTAAGGTCATTGTGTACACTGACCATGCCGCACTAAGGTATTTATTCAAGAAAAAAGACGCCAAGCCCCGACTAATCCGTTGGATTCTTCTTCTACAGGAATATGCCATCGAGATCCGAGATAAGAAAGGGGTCGAAAACGTCATCGTCGATCACCTATCAAGATTGGAGAGCAACACCGCAGGAGTTGTCCCCATCTGCAACCGCAACGAGATTGCCGACTGCTTCCCGGACGAAAAATTATTCACCATCTGTTCGCTCACTCCGACAATCCCATGGTACGCAGATATGGCCAACTACCTCGCCTGCAAATCTGTCTCCCCTCACATATCATCGCAGCAAAAGCGAAAACTATTGTCCGATGCCAAATATTATTTCTGGGAAGACCCGTTACTATTCCGTACTTGCAACGACAGCATCATCCTGGCGTTGTGTACCCGAGATCGAATTTCAATCCGTCTTAACACACTGCCACGATCGGGAGGCCGGCGGTCATTTCGGCGCCACCCGAACAGCACGCAAGATACTGCAATGTGGACTGTTTTGGCCAACCCTTTTTAGAGACACTCAAGCTTACGTCGCAAAATGCAATGAATGCCAAAGGACAGGGAATATCTACAAGAGGGATGAAATGCCTCTCAACAATATGCTCGTCTGCGAACCATTCGACGTTTGGGGAATTGACTTCATGGGACCCTTCCCCATGTCGCATGGAAAACTCTATATTATTGTAGCAGTAGACTATGTTTCCAAATGGGTCGAAGCCGAGGCTGTCGCAGCAAATGATGCCCGCACCGTTTTGAATTTCTTACACAAGAACATTTTCTCTCGATTCGGCGCCCCGCGCACCATCATCAGCGATGGCGGAGCCATTTTTGCAACAAGTCGTTCTTGCAACTCATGAAGAAATTTGGAGTACAGCACAAAATCTCTCTTGCCTACCATCCCCAAACCTGTGGGAAAGTCGAGGTCTCCAATCGCGAGCTCAAAAGAATCATCGAAATATCCATCCATTCCAACCGAAAAGAGTGGGCCAAAAAGGTCGACGACGCCTTATGGGCGTACAGAACCGCCTTCAAAACTCCTATCGGTATGACCCCTTTTCAACTCGTCTACGGAAAAGCTTGCCACTTACCAGTCGAGCTGGAACACAAAGCACTATGGGCAACCAAATTGCTAAACATGGACATCGAAGCCGCAGCCGATAAGCGCCGCACTCAACTGAACGAATTAGAGGAGCTCCGGCATTTTGCATACGAAAATGCGCGGATATACAAAGAAAGAACAAAAAAATGGCATGACCGTCACATCATCCCCAAAGACTTCCAACCAGGCGACCAAGTCCTGCTGTACAATTCCCGCCTCCGCTTATTTCCCGGCAAACTCAAATCGCGGTGGAGCGGCCCTTTCACAGTGATCGGAGTCTCCCCTTTTGGCGCCATCGAAATAGTCGGGAAAAGCGGAGACAATTTCAAAGTCAATGGGCACCGGTTAAAATTATATGATGGCGGCGCAAACACTGGCGACTCTCAAAGCATGCAGTTCGCCGACCCCACGCAAAGCCATGGCGACACTCCTTGAGTGAGTGGAACTCACCGCAGAGCTAGTCTACCACGCCTTCTGTTTCTTTTCTATTGTTTATATTTTCTGAGCAAGACAGCTACTATATTTTTGTGAGCGCCCATCTGGGAGCCGGCTGTTGTCTTTTTTTTTATGTATCGAACTCTCTATTTGAACTGTTAATACAGGTATTTGGTCCACCTTAAGGACGGTAAACAAAAGGGCTTTCAGGAGACAACCCAAGTTGGACCGTTCGGTCCTATGCTGTGTTTTGATTTCGGTTTATTTCTTCATATATATATATGTCCAGCTTTTGTTTGGCTTGCATCCTTTAATCGCAGGTGCAGGATTATTAGAGGCGCGGCAACTTGGCCGCACTTGGACATCTCATTGCCCGACTGGTATGCTCAATTTTGAGCATAGGTACTTCCTACCCTAGCTATTTCTCCTCTTTGGAATACTTATTTTTACTCGTTGTCAACTTTAAGTCTGAGGGGGGGGGGGGGGGGGGGTAGTCTGCCTGTGGTCACTACACCGCACCTTCTGTTGCATTCCAGTTTCTTATTTACTTATTTCTTGTTTTTTTGGTTGCACACACTGAATCACCCACACGAGTGCGCTCTTACCCACGCGCACAACCCGAGTTAAATTTATTGCTTTTGTGTCAACTTTAAAATAGTGGTACTGGCTTAGGATTTCAGGATTGAGTCGTTCGAAACTCATGCAGTGCTCCTAATCGAATACTCATGGTTTGTGTAGAGTTAGGATAGAACTAATTTTTCTTTATGCTCGTAGAATTATTCTTTTCTGCTCACGTCAATATTGTTTGTACTGCTCAAAATCTGAATCTGGGATAATCAAACGATAGTGTAGGAATGTGTGTAGCCGCCACTATACTCGTATTGCTCGAGTAGGGGGGAAGGATCATCTTTCTCGGTGGCTAAGAACTTGCCCTAAGCTACTCTCGAAGCATTGGTGCACGGTTAGTTAAGCATGAGCATGACGTAGGCCTTCTTTTTGGCTAGTTTGAGCTTTGTTTAGCCATTCCTACCTGTTAACCATTGCATGCCAAATTTGTGCCTACCCTTCCTTTGATCCAGCTCCACTCACTTTCACCAAGGCCTGAAGCTAAACCCACCTTCGCAATCAAATGCTTGAGCTGATTTGTAATTACTGTTTTGCCGAGGTTGTGATTAGTGGACATTGTTTTTGGGGGTGCTGATTTTATTCCCGTTTTGATTGCTTCGTTTGGGGATTATTAGCGCAGAAACGAAAACAACAGTTTACGAAAATAAAACGTTGATTCGCGCAATCTAAAAAACAAATATTTATGTGAAAGAATTGCTTTGAGATTTCGATCCCCATCCTCTTTATTGAATTTGGTCGGGTTCAGCCGTGTTCACACCCGGATTTCAAGCTAAGTCTGGGGGCATGTGCCCCATTCTTTTCTAAGTGGCTGTTTTGGTTTGGGTTGTTTTCGCTCGCTTTGGTTGCATAGAGCCTTCATGTTTATCTTTGACCACCAAGCCGTTGCCTAAGCCCCATTTCCTCCTACAAGTCCTACTGATTCACGCTTGAGTCTAACCCGCGCCATGGAGAGAGTGTGAACGTGCAAGCGTATGGTCCCCGACATTGGTGGATTCCTTTGGAGGTGATCCTGAGTCCCGAACTTTGGCAATGCTCACCTTAGTGGCCTGCCTACTTTCTTCCTGCACATGATCGCACGATTCTCCAGAATTCTAATTTTGAGCAATTACAATATTTATTTACGTATGTCGGATAGTTTAAACTCCGTTGTATAATTAAAAAGTTTTTCTATTATATCTTCTATACTCATGATATATTTGATTTCTCGTCTTACTTCTTTTTGAAATTGCTGAGCCAGTTAGCTATCTTCGAGTCCATGGAGTGATGATTTGCTCGGGACGTGCAAATGGTTAAGTCTGGGGGTGTGATGAGTCCACATTTTACACTGATTTTTGGACTCATCTGGGCTAGTTTTATCATCTTAGCACTACACTTGAGAGCCGTTATTGCTTATTTGTGCTTATGTGCCTTTTTCACGATTAAGTGCACTGTATGCCCGCTTCTGTGTTCTTTCTATGTTTCCTTTTTGTTGTTATTCTTTAGCCCTATCTCGGGGATGTGGTGTGCACGTTCTGGTGGCCTTTCTGCCCCTTCTGCTGGTACAGGGGTCGTGTGCGTGTTCCGGGATGGTTGTGAAACAGGAATACTGCGCACGATCAGGGGATCTAATGCGCATGACCACTGGTCGTGCGCCCCCGATCGTGCGCAATACTCTACGTTTTCTATAGAATCAGCCTGGGATAAGCGCACGACCACTGGACTTACTGCGCACGACCACTGGTCGTGCGCCACTGTTCGTGCGCATTACACCCCCTTTTTCATAACCCTATCTCGGTAATCTCACGAGCACTGGCCATAGTGCGCACGACCACAGGAAGTGCGCCACTGCTCGTGCGCGTATATGCTGATGCTTCTTGTCCAGGTTGCAGGTTTATTTGGAAAAGCCACACGATCATCGACCTACAGTGCGCACGACCACTGGTCGTGCGCCACTGATCGTGCACACTGCTTCTGCTGTCTCCGTATAAAAGGCCCTGCTCCGCGTTTTAGGTCAACGCCTGTCATTTGCTGCGATCGAAGAGTGCGCGGGAATCGCCTTTTCACTTCTCCAGCTGCTCCATCACTTCCACCTTCGTCGGGAAGCCATTTCCACTTACTCCGAAGCTTTTCAACACTCCGGCGAAGCCCTCGGCCATTGGTGACTTCAACTCCAAGCTTTCCTGCAGAGTTGGTGAAGTAGATAACCTAGAGAACAGACTTAAAGGCCTTCGAGGTGACAGATCGTTGGTACCGGAAGCCTCCTTGGACTGAGCCCGGAAGCGGACTGACAACTCGCTACTCCGGCCACGACCCGCGGTGGATCTTCATTCTCTTTTGGTTTACTCCTCTTCCCCTTCCTCTGTGTTATGAATGTTTTGAGCAGTGTAATGAACATTTCCATCCCTGAACATCAAGTTTACTTTCTAGTTAATGGAATGTTAGTTTCTTCTTATGCTTGTGAGTTCTGCCTGTGAATACGCCTCACTCACCCCACATCCACTTCATTCCTGTGCCTTGTCCGATTGCAATCCACACAAGAACGCTGCAATCCATTAGTTTCCCTTCCACTCGGCCCAACTGAAGTTCGGCATAGCGGCCGACAAACCCATTTCACCTTGCGAAGCGGTGTCGTCGACCCGCATAGCTTTTACTAGTTCAGTAGATCAAACATCCACAATCTCCCGAGTCCGCTATTTTCTTTTTGTTCTATTTTTAACTCTCATAACGATATTCTCAGTACTGTTGCCGTTCTATGCTAATTGCATTCCTCAAGAGACCGACACTTGGGGATTTACTCCCAAAACCTTATTACTTGTGCGACCGGTGCGCTTGCCGTATTACACGCATCAGCATCTGCTTAGTCAAAACTCTGTCCCACCTTGAGAATATCCTCATGTCCATTTTCCTCATATGATTGATTTTACTGCTAGCAGCTAGACCCATAACCTCTGGTATGCTACCAGCTAGGTATAAACTTATTATTTTACCCAAATTGGGTTTCTTCAGACTCTCCTTAATCTTATCAAAGACAACAACAGACCAATCTGTTTTCAAAGTGAAGATTATCCTTGTCATGATGCTGATCATATGGGCTGATACCCTATCATGCCCTCCAGGCTTACTCAAGATTACTTTTCCAACAATTTCTGATAGAACTTTTCCCTGGCTGTTCATGCCTTTCCTATTGAAGATAGAACCAATTTTCATTTTTGAATCCAGTCCACACCAAGTTAAAGCTTCTCTGGTCTTAGAAGCAGTAACTTCATCCTCTTCTTTAGTCCTTGGTAGATTTAGGATCTTTCTCAAACTTTTAGGTGATACCTTCACCTTTTCACCATGAACCCTAGACTTGATCTTGAATCCAGATTCGTCTACTTTAGCTCCATTCAGAAACTCTAAGACTTCATTCTTCCAGATCTTAGTCGGCTCAGAAACAAGAAATTCTAACCCTGAGTCTGCAACTAGGGTTACCACAGTCTTGATCTCCAGGTCTGCATCACCAAACGCATCTCGCACCAGTTCATAGCCTTCATTGACGTTCTCCTCGAGCTTTGGCGCCATTAGGGTTTGAAGAATTTGAACTGAGAGAAGAGAGGTGTCGACACACAAGTTTGGTCTCGAAACTTTTGAAAGCGTGTCGACAGACAAAGGCAAAATCCTATTTATACCTTTCTAGGTTTGAAGATGAAAGGGCGGGCAGCTAACTTTAAATTGTGTCGACACTGTTGAAAAGTGTCAACACAGACTTATAATGTCTCGACACCTATGTGTCGACACAAGTTTAGTCAACAGATTATATGTGTCGACACTTGTTTATGTGTCGACACCACTTAACTCGACATTTAGTCGAGACTCTACTTAGATAATTCTGAGTAAATACTAAGTGTCGACACCACCTTGGTTGTGTCGACATCTACTTGTCATGTGTCGACACTAATTTTCTGAAGTGTCGACACCAACTTCCTAGATGTGTCGACACCTTTTCCCTGAAGTGTCGACACCACTTTCTTGTGTCGACACAGATATCTCTGTGTGTCGACACCTTTTTACTTAGCCATTTCTATAAACTTATTCTAAGTTTATCATACCTAGTTCAATTTTAAACCTATTGAACTTTGATTCTTCTAGGGGCTTAGTATACATATCAGCTAGTTGATTATCTGTTCTAACATATTCCAGTAAAATATCTTGTTTTTCTACATGTTTCCTAAGAAAATGATATTTTATTTCAATATGTTTAGTTCTACTATGGGAAACAGGATTATGTGCAATTGATATAGCACTTGTAGAATCACAAAAGAGTGGAGTTCTACTTACCTAAATTCCATAGTCTTCAAGCTGATGTTGTATCCATAGAAGTTGAGCATAGCAACTTCCTGCAGCCACGTATTCTCACTCTGCAGTGGAGATAGCCACAGTTGTTTGCTTCTTGCTACTCCATGAAATCAGTCTTCCACCTAGGAATTGACAGGTTCCAGTTGTGCTTTTTCTGTCTTCTTTGCAGCCTGCAAAGTCTGCATCTGAATAACCGGTTAGTTCAAAATCCCCATTCCTAGGGTACCAGAGGCCTAGATAAGGAGTGCCCTTTAGATATCTCAGTATCCTTTTGACTTCTTTCAAATGAGACTCTTTAGGGCATGCTTGATACCTTGCACAGACACATGTAGCATACATGATATCTGGTCTACTTGTAGTAAAATATAATAGGGAGCCAACTATCCCTCTATACAAAGACTCATCTACAGGTTTTCCTGCATCATCCTTGCTAAGAGACATACTTGATCCCATAGGAGTCTTCATGGTACTGGATGAATCCATACCATACTTCCTTATGAGTTCTAGAGTGAACTTAGACTGGCATATGGATAAACCATTCTCAGTCTGTCTAACTTGGAGACCCAAGAAGAACTTATGTTCCCCCATACTACTCATCTCAAATTGCCCTTATATTAGTTTTGCAAACTTTTTGCAAAGACTACTTTCAGTAGACCCAAATATTATGTCATCTACATATATTTGGACTAGTATTACTTTGCCTCTAGATTCCCTAAGGAATAGAGTCTTGTCTATTTTCCCCCTTGTGAACTTATTCTCAATGAGGAAACTAGACAGGGTTTCATACCAAGCCCCAGGGGCTTGTTTTAACACATATAATGCTTTCCTAAGTCTATAGACATGATTAGGTTGAGTTGAATCAACAAAACCTGATGGCTGTTCCACATAGACTTCCACTTTTAGATTACCATTCAGAAAGGCTGACTTTACATCCATTTGGTAAACTTTAAATCCTTGAAAGGTTGCATAGGCCAGGAACATCCTTATGGCTTCCAGTCTGGCTACTGGAGCAAAGGTTTGATCAAAGTCAATACCTTCTTCCTTCCTATATCCTTTAGCAACCAATCTTTCTTTGTCCTTAATGATGACTCCATGTTCATCCATCTTGTTCCTAAAGATCCACTTGGTCCTAATTATGTTGTGGTCTTTTGGTTTAGGAACAAGCTCCCAGACCTTGCACCTCTTGAACTGATTCATCTCTTCTTGCATTGCCTCAATCCAATGTGGGTCTAGGATGGCTTCTTCAAATTTCTTTGGTTCAACTTGGGATAGAAAACTGGAGAAGAGCACTGCATTCAGATTTCTGCTCCTTGTTTGTACCCCTTGTCTTAGATCACCAATGATTTGCTCAGCTGGATGATCTTTAAGATGCCTATTGGCTGGAGGCATCCTGGATTCAGGTTGAACTTCTTCAACTTCTTCATCTTGCTGTACTCCTTGAACTTCATCTGCATTAGGTACATGTAGTACTCCCCCTGGACAACAGCCACTATCTTCTACTTGCTGTCTTGCAGTAGGTTCTTCTTCAATAGTGAGCTTGTCCAACTTCTTAGTTATACCTGTGGAGCTGCATATACTACTAGACATCTCATTGTTAATAAGTCTAGCTTCATCAAATACTACATGTACAGATTCTTCTACAACTTGTGTAGACAAGTTGTAGACTCTATAAGCCTTACTATTGTTGCTGTACCCAACAAATATTCCCTCTTGGGACTTGACAGCAAACTTAGTCAAGTAAGACTTTCCATTGTTAAGTATAAAGCACTTACAACCAAAGATCCTGAAGTAGAATAGGTTTGGTTTTCTTCCTTTTACAACCTCATAGGGGGTCTTGTTGTGGCTTTTAGTAATGGTGGCCCTATTAATAACATGACATGCAGTATTAACTGCTTCAGCCCAGAAATATTCTGGTAGTGATGTGTCACTTAATAGGGTCCTACCAGCCTCAATCAAGGTTCTATTCTTCCTCTCAGCAATGCCATTTTGCTGAGATGTTCTTGGTGAAGAAAACTCTTGAAATATCCCAAATTCTTCACATAGTTTTGCCATACTATCAGACTGAAATTCAGTACCATGGTCACTTCTTATTTTGACCACTGTACTAGCTAGTTCATTCTGAATTTGTTTGACAAAGCTATAGAAGACACTAGGTGTTTCAGATTTCTGTCTAAGGAAGAACACCCAGGAAAACCTTGAGTAGTCATCTACAACTACAAAGGTATAGACCTTCCTACCTAGGCTGTGAACTGACATAGGACCAAAGAGATCCATATGCAAGAGGTATAAACACCTCACAGCATCTTTGTTTTCAATGCTATACAGGTGGATCTTGTCTGCTTGCCCTTTTGACAAGCTGAGCATATTCCATCTTTAATACACTTAACTTGAGGACCATTCCTCACTAGCTCTTTACTAAAGAGTTTGCCAATTGTCTTGTAGTTGAGATGGGCTAGTCTCTTGTGCCATTTGACACAATGAGAGACTTTCTCATCAGCTACAAGACACACTGGAGAACCATTGTTCTCACACATAATATCTAGACAGTAGACATTTCTTTTTCTATAATTTGTCAAAATGATCTCTTGATCATTTGACATCCTGATATGACAACCATCTTTCACAAATGAGATGTCATATCCTACATCACTCAATTGACTTATACTAATAAGGTTATGTTTCAAACCTTTAACATAGGACACTTGAGTAATAGTTATATGGGAGCTAGAAATGTTACTAAAACCCTTGATGATTCCTTTTTCAGAACCACCAAAGGTGACTTTTGGACCATCCTTGATGGGTGTGTACTCCTCTAACAATCCCCTTGTTCCAGTCATATGTCTGGAACATCCACTGTCCAAGTACCATATTGGGGCATGGCCACTTGGACTCACCTGCAAAACAGATTAGTGAACCTTAGAACCCAAAGAATTCTTAGGTCCTTGGTACTGGTTAGTTTGCTTCCTAACAAAGCTACCTGCAGGTTTTCCAACAGGCAGTTTGCTACTCACTTTGGCACTAGCATTATGCCAACAGTCCATGGCAAAGTGGCCTACCTTACCACAACACCAACACTCAAACTTATTGTACCTTTGCTTAGGTACAGTCTTAGCTGTTTTATCCACAGCTGGCTTGTTGAGAGCTGGGGCTTTGCCCTTGGACTTGGACTTGGACTGAACAGTCCTAGCTGGTTTAGTAAACCCCAGTCCAGCTTTACCTTTTTGATGAACAAATTCATCAATTAAGGGTAGAACTGACTTTGGTTTAGAAAACCTAGCAACTAAATCTCTCTCCTTCTGAAGATTAATCTCCAGACTTTTGATTTGATCATTCTTAAATGATATAATCCCCATCTGAATCACAGTTATGTGCTTTAGTCTGGCTATCTCATTTAGCTTTTGATCAAACATCTTCTCATAATCAGTTGCAGCCATTTTGAGACTTGCAATCTCCTTAGCTTGACTTTTGGCGAAGGATTTGCATTTCTTAAATGCTTGCAACAGAACTCTATATTCATCAATCAATTGATGAATATCCTCTTCAGACTCAGATGCACTCTCATAATTTGATGATGATGAATCTATTTCTGAACTAGCACATGAAATTGAACTGAAAGAACAATCTTGTACCTTACTAGGTCCTGGCTGCTCCAGGATTTTGTCACTTTCTGTCAATGCCATCAGTCCTTGGCACTGACTGTCCTCTTGTTCATATATAGAGTTCATGATCTGAATGAACTCTTCTTTTTCTTCCTCAGCAAACAGTCCTACATATGCTTCAACATCTGACTCAGTTTCTGATGAAGAAATGTCTGACAGGCTCTTATCCTTTTTGGCAACAAAAGACTTTTCCTTCTTGCCCTTGTATTGAGTCTTTTTCTTGTCATTAGACTCCTTCCTTTTCTCTGGACAGTCCGCAACAACATGTCCTTGTCTATTACAGCAATAGCATACAATTTTTGAAAGAGTTGCTTTGCTAGACTTGGTCTTTTTCCTGCCTTTCTTTGAAGACTTTTTATTCTGATAATAGTCTTCTTTACCCTGTGAAGTAGATGACCTTGTCCTCCACTGTTTCTTCTTTAAGAACTTCTGAAAGTGTCTTGTGAAGGTAGCAAAGTCCTCATCACTTTCACTGCTTTCAGACTTTCTGCTTGCTGACTCATTTGACTCAGTTTCAGCTACTTTTGGTGGTGGAGTTGGTGACTTACTTCTGTACTTTCTGGGGGCTTCTGTTTTAAATGCAACTGTCTTTTCTTTATGTTCACTTCTTGTAGATTTCTCCTCTTCTTTCCTCACCATCAACTGCATTTCATAGGACAGCAGTTTTCCAAACAGTGTTGGTGGAGGAATTTCTACTAACTTTGTCATTTCCCTAATGGCACAGATCTTGGTGTCCCAATCTTTTGTAAGGGACCTTAGAAACTTATCATTGAGCTCATAATTACTGAACTCTCTGCCATAGGACATTAGCTCATTCACAATCCTATAGAACTTCTTATAGCATTCAATTATGCTATCAGATCTACCTTGCCTAAAGCTTTCATATTCTTGGTTTAGCAAGGACTTTCTGTCTTGCCTCACTTCTTCAGAACCCTCCATATACACAATAAGAGTATCCCACATTTCCTTGGATGTCTTGCAATGTATCAAATTCTGAAAGGTAGCATCATCTATAACACTCACAATGATGTTCTGAACCCTCTTGTCCATTGTGGCTAGAACTATTTCATCCTTTGTCATTTCAGAGAAATCCTTAGGTGTTCTCTGATTTGCATCTAAGACTGAAACCTTCATGGGCACATATGACGCTTCTTTCACTGTGATATAAATCCTACGGTCTGAGGCTTCCATAAACAGTCTCACCCTTTCCTTCCAGATGTCAAAGATCTCTTTTCTACATATGGGTAGCTTCATGGATCCCAATTCCTTATGATTCTCAGTGGAACCCATGGTTCTTGATTTTCTTGATTCTGTAATGTACTTATACTGAATCTGCCAACAGGATCTACTCAGACAGTTATGTCCCTTTTTGAGGAACCTTGCTTTGATACCACTTGAAAGATATTGTACCTAATCACCTAGAGGGGGGGGGTGAATAAGTAACTTAAATCTTTTTAACTTTTTAGGCAGATTTCAGATTATAACACAGAATTATATCTACTTTATCACAACACACAATCAGCAATCACAGAATTCCACAAGCACACAGTAGACACTCAGATTTATAGTGGTTCCCCAAGGTTTGGGTACATCCACTTTCCCCCTTCGCCTATCTAGCAGTGTACTAGATTCAGCCAAACTTCTCCACTATCTCAGATCCTCAGATCTTACACTCATAACCCCAAAACAGGTTCCTACAGCTCAGGCCCAAGGCCCTACAACTCAGCTTCTTCACAAAGCCTACACTCAGCTTCTTCACAAAGCCTACACTCAGCCACCAAGGCCTACACTCAGCCACAACAGGCCTACACTCAGAGATTCAAATCTCCTACACTCAGGCACTCAAGACCTACACTCAGCCTTTATAATTACAGGCTTACAAACTCAGATCCCTAAGGATCCTACAAGAAAATATGAATACAAAAATGTTAACCCAACAACTCAAAGTAAAGAGAGAAGAGTTGTGAGTTTCTTGATGAGTTCTTGGAAGAACTCAGCTGAGATCAATCTAACTTGGCTTTCTTCAAAGCTTCTTGAATGTTGAACACAATAAGATTGAACTCTTCTGCAGTTGATCCTTGATCTCTGCTACTTAAGATTCAGAACAAAATCTGAACCCTTCTTCTCAGCCTGGTTCCAACGGCTGTCTTCTTGGATGGAGCTCTCTCTCCAACTACTTAGATCTTCACTTGATTCTTCAATGAATAGCTAGATCTTCTTTGTATATTGATCACTTGAACAATTCAATCTGAACAACTGTTTCTGTAGACAGTGTAAGCCTATTTATAGGCCTTCTTCATGGTAACCGTGTGGTCCGGTTCATAACTGATTTCTGACAACTCTGACAGGTGCAGTAGACAGGCTGGAATGGCAGCTGTCAAGTCATCCAGTCAGTTTTTGAAAATTCTGTAACTGTCTGAAAGTGTCGAGACTGTCTGTCTTTAAGTGTCGACACTTATAGACTAAGTGTCGACACAAGTTGACTAAGTGTCGACACTAGCCTACAAGGTGTCGACACAACTCCTTGTGTTGTAGAATTGACTTCTCGACACAGCTTCTTCTTCATGTGTCGACACTGATAATGTGTGTCGACACAAGTACTTGTACTTCAGTATATTGCTGAATTCTTGTAAGTGTCGACACATCTCCTTTGTGTCGACACATCTTCATGTGTTGAACTTGTTAAGTGTCAACACATCTTCTTGGTGTCGACACATGCCTTCTGTGTTGATACTTGCTGAGTATCGACACAGCTCCTTGTGTCGACACATCCTTCTTCTGTTGAGACTCTGGCTGAGTGTCGACACTTCTCCTTAGTGTCGACACTTGTACTTAGAATTTTGTTGAACTTTGCTAAGTGTCGACACAGCTCCTTGTGTCGACACTTTCTTCAAGTGTTGAGTCTTCAGCTGAGTGTCGACACTTTCTTTCTTGTGCCGACACTTACTTCAAGTGTTGAGTCTTCAGCTGAGTGTCGACACATTCTTTCTTGTGTCGACACTTTCTTCAAGTGTTGACTCTTCTGCTGTGTGTCGACACATTGTTCTGGGTGTCGACACTTATACTTAGACTCTGCTGACTTTTGCTGAGTGTCGACACAGCCTCCAAGTGTCGACACTTTCTGATGTAGACAGTTTCACTGGGTGTCGACACAACTGCTAAGTGTCGACACTGCTTCACTGCACTTTTCTTCACTGAGTGTCGACACAACTCCTTGTGTCGACACTTTTTGTCTGGTGTCGACTCTGCATCCCTGGTGTCGACACAATGACTCCAAGTGTCGACACTGCTTGCCTGGGTGTCGACACAAGTCTTCTTAAGTGTCGACACTTTCCCTCTGAGTGTCGACACATGGACTTAGAAACTTTTTCATCTTTCCTGCAAATACTTAACCTGCACAAGTAAACTCAAAACACATCAAATACATTTTGATGTATATCATTGAGTTGGGTGAGGCTTCTTCAAATCAGGAACATTAGAACCAATGTACCCAACAATAGATGCCCGCTCTACTATCACCGCCTGGCCACGACGGCTGATGCCTGAGAGGTTAGCTACCTACTCGAATAGTGGGAACTATAGTCTGTGTCGATATAGCAATTGCATGTGTGTGATCATGGGTGAGTCATTGCATAGTATACATACCATTACATAGTATTGCACAAACAAGACCATCATCGTATAAGTTTGTATGGGCACTCTTATATGATGAGTTACTTTTATGTAACCCGATCCTTAACTTATAAGTTTGTATGAGCATTCTTATAAGTTAAGTTGCTTTCCTACTGTATTTAATTGTACATGTTGATTTACTAATATTGTTATTTAAGTAGAACTGTTAGCTTATAATATTGTTAATCATGTACTATTTCCACCTTCATGTACCTGCTTACTACTTGTATTATACTTGTACCCTTGTTCCTTTCTCCCCCGATGTCGAGGAGTCGCCGGGGGAGCGGATGTGAAGCCACTTAGTCTTTCGACTAACGGTTGCTACGTCTTCCTTTTTAGGAGGTCACCCCGCAGGTAGAGCAGCCACAAACTTTGCAGCAGTACAGCCAAGCCAAGATGACAGGGCCTGATGTGATGGTGTCGTCGCTACCGTCGGTTATGGATGTGAGTGTTGTGAGATTCTGTTGTAGCACGTTTGGGCAAATTTTATAGCTATACTCTGATATTGTAGAAGAGTGTTTTAGCTTCTCTTATTTAATGTATTTGGACTCATATGCTTAGTGTGGATTTGAATTCTTCTTGCTTATATTATGGTTGGGTTGGCATGTATATATTGATATTGGTTGTAGCCGTCAGAATAGGCGTCTTGTGGTACAGGTTAGCCATGCGCTAATGCTACCGCAAGGAGTCTGTTTCGGGCATAAGACCCCCCTTCATGCCGTGTTTTGGGATCCGGGAGGGGGGGTCTTACAAATTGTATCAGTTTTCCACAATCCTCAACTAAAGAAGTCTTTCAACAATGGTCCCACCCCTGTTCGAATAGTCAGTTTGCGGACAAACTGACTTAGCGGAAGCAGTGGTGTGCCCATATGTAATTCACATTAAGTTGTCCAACTTTGAACGCAAGATTAGCCAGCCTGACCATGTATTTATGTTTTACATGTAGGTTCTAGTGCACATTGATCCGATGGGCGGCACTCCTGCCCCTTCCATACCCACTCATTTTCAACAATCTGAGTTGGGGCAGACGCTCATCGCCATCCTGGATGCCTTTAGGGCGCAGCAGCCTCCGGTTCAACAACAGGCTCCGGACTCTAACTTGTTGAGCACCTTTCAGGCTCTCTCCCCTCCCACCTACCTCGGGACGGAGTCGGCAGTACGCATGGAAGAATGACTTGACACGGTCCAAGAGCTATTGGCGGGGATCCGTTGCCCGACCAACATAGCTGTATCGTTGGTGGTGTCCATCCTTGATCTACATGCTAAGAGGTTGTGTAAGTCACTCATGGGCTCCACGTTCCAAGGATGTGTGTATATCGAAATAAGTTGGAGCGAGTTCTCGAGTGTCTTCTTGGAGCACTTCATTCCTACATCGGCTCGAGACAAGCTCGAGCAGAGGTTTCTACTAATGAAGCAGGGATCAAAATTGGTTGTAGAATACCAGCGTAATTTCCAGCATCTCACAAGGTTTGTAGACTCATATGACCTGGATGATAGAGGATATGCCAAGTGTTTCTACAAAGGGATGCGAGATCCACTAAGGCAGGCCCTTTTGTTTATAGCGGATGCTAGTTTGGCGGAGATTATCGATATTGCAAAGAGATTGGAGGCAGACCACTTGAGATATGTGATGCTATAGATCACGGCAGTGAACCGGTCGCACAAGTAATATAAAATGGGGGTTTTCCCAAGTATCGATCTCACAAGGAACACAGTAAGGTGGAGTTAATTTCGAGGAGGACTTGAGATTGAAGTCCTCAGGTTGGAGCTAACTAAGGGGAGGTTTTGATTGTTGCGATAAAAAGAAAGTAAAAATCTAACAACTACTCCTATGCAACGCCGCTATGCGATGCTTCGTCAGGCGGGATGGAAGACTAGTCAGGCTGCTATGCACCGAATCGCTAGGCAGATGGAAGAGTAGGCTCGCGGATGAGGTGGTGAGAATGGCGGAATGAGGGTCGTAAGCACCTCTTCGCTACGCACGCCACTAGCAACTGCTAGTGCGGAAAGGGTGGATGGATGGTGGATCGAATATGGCGCAACTCAAGTAAATAACGAAAACATACAATCACATAGACATAATTGTATAAAAACGTTTACACACTAAGCATACTTCATCAATATAAATAAAGTTAAACACAAGATTCAACAAGAAAGCAAGTACAAGTCAAGAGATCGACCGAATCCGAAGTCTTGCTGAGGATTCATGGTTAGAATCGTCAGGTTGTCATTCCGCGTCCAAGCTCGGTCCTCAACTGCTTCCGGGATAGAGAAGGGCTGTCACCACCTTCCAATGGCCCGTCTTCTTCGTCTCACGATAGCGGACAAAGTTTGCTAGCTTTCCTTTTCTTGATGGCTATGGCCTCAAACACTACTTGAAGCTCATGGATGAAGGAGAAGGCCGAGAGGAAGCTCTGGCTCGGATTTGGCGGTGAAAGCTTGCCCGGAGCACCTCCCTAGGGTGGAAGATGAAGGGGAACGACGGAGAAGGCGGAAAACGACGGAGGAAATGGGCGATCTCCGGATCTTTGGATTCGGGCGAGACCTGCACTATTTATACAAAAGCAGAAATGAACAATGCGCACGATCACAGGCGCACGACCAGCGGTCGTGCGCACTATGTCTGGTGCTCGTGCGCACTGGCATGGAATATCGGGAAGAAGAACTGGGATAATGCGCACGAGTAGTGGCGTGAAAGTCCACCTTGTGTCAGCTATGTGCACCTATGGGGGGGGGGGGGAATAGGTGACGTGTGGTTCTTTTGCGGAATTTACGGATGTACCTGCACAATAAAAACAACAAGCACAGCACACAGAATACACAGCAAATTTATAGTGGTTCCCCGACTTGGGTACATCCACTTTCCCCCTTCGACCTATCTCCCCAACAAGGGACGACTCGGTCACTTCTCCAACGGGATTGAAATCCAATCCCTTCACTAACGGAAGGAGCCCTTCCACACGTGAGAGTCAACACTCCCACAAAACGGGTTGCACCCAACCCTTACAACACGGAACAAAAGTTCCTTTACAACAAAAGTAAATATGGAATGTATATGAGATACAAACTTCTTTCGGAGACTACGGTGTTCCTCTTCGTTCGACGACGTGTTCTCGAGGTCGATGAAGAGTCTACGACCTTGGTCTCACTTGGAGAGGATCTCCCCGGAACCGGCGGCGGCACACGAGCGGCGGCTAGCTTCGGGGTCGGCGGCTACGATGACGAGCGGCAGCTGCAGGACTTTGAGATCCAAACTTCGTAGCGAAGCAAGCTCGGTCTTCCAACGGTCACACGAGGATCGGTCGTCTCGATCGATTCGGATGGGAAGTTTTTCCGATCAACAAATCGAGAGACAAAGGATCTCTGGATAGACGCGTGAGACACAAGCCTTGCTAAGCTTCTGTCGCCGGAGATCGGGAAGAAGATGGATCAGCGGCGGCGACGAACTTGCGCGAGCGGCGACGGAGGCGGCGGAAGGATTTCGCGATCTTAGGGTTTCCGTAAGCTCGGCGTCTTTTTCTGTCTTATCCGAGGATTTACTGTTCAAAATACCCATGTATTTATACCCTGTAGATACAACAAATTTGACCGTTGTGGTACCCACAGGTATAACCCCGAAATCCGGTTCAAACTAGTCCAAAGGCAGAATCTGGTTCAGGAAATTCCAGAGAAAACGCCAAGGAAAATTCGGCGAGAATCGCAGGCGATTCTCGACGAATCGGCGAGAATCACCAAGTGATTCTCGACGATTCGTCGAGAATCGTTTGTGATTCTCGTCGAATCACTTATTGATTCTCCACGAATTTTACTTTGTGTACATGGGCTGCTTGGCCACTAGTTCGGCGAGAATCACTAGTGATTCTCGCCGAATCTTACTTGGCACCATTTAGAGGTGGCCAGAGGAGTCGGCGAGAATCACTAATGATTCTCGTCGATTCGGCGAGAATCACTAGTGATTCTCGCCGATTCGGCGAGAATCACTTGGTGATTCTCGTCGAATTTGCCTTGGATGATTTTTCGTCTTCCACCTAGGAGCTGCTCCTTGATCCTCCATGCTCCTTGTTTTTGCTTGCATATGAACGGCCCTGTACTTGAAAGCAAGTGCACTCCAATAGAGAGAGTACACATAGGCCAACACACTGATCTGCTCAACGATGGATTACGTCGTGCAGACCCGTGTATATTGACCTACTGCACCCTGACATTGGTGAGCACTTAGCGTGGAGAAACTGCAAGTACAACTTGAAAAAGTTTCATCAAATACATTGTGAATTCATCTTAGCTTGACAGGGGGCTTCCTCAAATCTAGGTAATCGTGGATACAATACCCAACAATCTCCCCCTATTTGACGAAGCCAAAACCCTACTAGCTAAGATGAATAACACCTATCAAATAATAATTATAGCATTTAAAAATTAAATATGCAACACAAGGGAATATATGCAATCAGAACAGGACTTGAGTCATTCACACATTCAAAAATATATATATATATATATATATATATATATATATATATATATATACCAAGAGAAATGTATTCACATATAATTCAGAATTGTTCATACGACAGTAATAATCATTAAACGTTCTTAAGACACAGTGACCAGCTATAAAATAATGACTATTTGTCCTTAGCTACGTCACCCTTCAGAGTTTGAGCCAAGTACTTTTTGCTTTGCCTTTCCATGAATTCCTTGGGCTTCGGGTAGTACCTAGGAGGAGCAACTTTGTCTGGATCCTTGTTGTTTCTGAAGAAAATGTTGCGTTTTGCTTCAAACGTTTTGTGCGTCTCCCACTCATACTAGCTATATACCTCGTTTCGATTGATCTCTCCTCTTTCTTGCAGCCAGAAGGTGTCTAAGATTATATTCCTTGAAACTGGACTCCATCGTTCATTTCGTACATCCTCCTCATTCATTCGTGTTCTCTTTGCATCCCGTGTCTCCTTGGATGTCCCTTCTTGAACCTTCCTCTTTCCCCTGGCTTTTGCTAAAGCCTCCTGGTCAAACATACTCCTCAGCTTAGATTTGGAGAGGGCCCTAGCGTCAGCTTCATCTGTGAAAATTTCTGCTGCACTTGCACTTACATCCTCAGGAATATTTACTTCCTCAGCTGCCTTCGATGTCTCAGGAACCTGAATACCGGCAGGTTGATCAGGTAGGACGACGCCTAACGTGCCCAGTGCCTGTTGAAGCATCCACCAGCAACTCTCATAGACGTATTTGCTTGATTGTGCGAAGTTTGCATCCATGCTTTCTTGGAGCTCGGCCAGCTTAGCGATATACTCCTTCTCCCCCTTTTTGGCTTCGTCAGCTATGCAATTGGCATATGAGTGCAAGGAGTCATCAATATGCTTAGTTGTCTTGCCGAATTCAGTGATTAGGGCCTGCTGATTTGCATTTAAAGTGACCATGTTACCATCAAATTTCTGAATATTGTTGGCTACAACGTGTGCGTTCTGATTGACAACAGCCAGAGTATCAGTATTTTTTTCAAGCCGGCCATTAACAGTGTGACAGCTTCGCCGACCGCGTTATACTTTTCTTCGAATTTCTTCTCCATCACATCCAGTTTGTGGTTGATCTCTACCATATTTTTAAGCATGAGATCTTCAGAAGTCTTGATCTTTTTCAGCAGTGTTTTCTGAGCTGTATCAAAAGAATCTTTAAGCTCGTTCACTATTCCTTGAATGACATTGATGGTGTGAGTGGCCAGCTCATCTCGCAACGGTATGGTCTGAGGTACTTCTTGCCCTTGCTCGTGCTCTGCAGCAGATGCATCGGTAGAGCTGGATACAATCACAGCCTCTATAGAAGGAATGTTGGCGGCCTCTTGAGGTTTATCAAACTCCCCCTCCACTGGTGCAGACTTATCAGATGGAGGTTCAACGGGATCCGGAGTCTCCAACACTTCATGGTCCTCATTCTCATCGTCCTCTCCGTCCTCATCCAAAAATTCATCCATATCAGCAGCTTCTTCCACTTCTTGATCAGCAGTGTCCAGTGCTTCAGCTTCAGTTCTTTGAGTGTTTCTGTTCAAGACCTCCTCATCCTCCAACCCAGGTTCACTTTCTTCATGAACTTCGGCCACCGCATCCCTGGCCACCGGGGCGATGTCAGATATTATATCCATATGAGAGGGTAGAGTCTCCCCCTCGATTCCTGCAGTCACATTATCAGGAATTTCACCGGGGGATGCTGCGTGAGATACTTCCTCGTGCTCTTCCACAGCAGGCTGCCCGATGCGCCGCTCCCATCGATCAAACACAGTAGCATCCATCTTTTTCAAGTAATGGAGAGGAACTCCTTTGCTCATGTCGAATTTGTCTCCGTTGAGCTGGTTGAGATATAGACTGATGATGCGGCCGAAGCTTGGAGTGCCCAGAGTGTCCTTGATCTTTTGGAACAGCAACTCCCCCTGTTGAACCTCTTTCTGCAGACCACAGCTATGAGAATTTTGAACATATCTCCGGAGATATGATCATGGGAGCCTGGCTTGCAGATGAGTACTTTTCCTATGATGTCAGATAGGAGCTTCCCTTCTTCATTCATCTCTTTTCTCTTTACTGATCGAGTGCCTCTTAGTAGACCACAGAACAAGAGGGTTCTGGCTTTGTCCTCATCCTCTAGATAGTCTTCCTGCTCCGAACTTGAAAGCTGCAGGTAGCGAGTTAGCTTACTGGCAGACATCTTTACTTTTGTCCCAGCCACCTTGCTTTTGATGACGGAGTCTCTGTCTCGGAGTCTTGCGGTAGAGAAGAACTCCAGCACTTCTTTATCTAGGACTTTGCAAGGATGCTCCAAGACGAAGGTTAGCCCAGCCTCTTCGAGCATTAGAATGATATTTCGGAACTCGTCCGAGGCATGAGAAAAACCAGTGCGAACCAGCTCGCAACCAGAAATCAAGCCTGCAGTCGTCCTTGGAGCCATTGAGGATCTAGAAAGAAGCCCGACTCTAAGCATTAGTGAACATTCAAAAAGAAGGCATCACTTGGGGTTCGGCCTTGGAGCCATTGAGGAGGAGGTTACCTAAGGGCTTACACGCAAGTGAGTTGATGAGCGTCGGGAAGATCTTCGGTGGATAGAAGAGTATCCTGTGGGGTTCGGCCTTGCTAGAGTCTCACGGGAAGAAGATGGAAACACAGCGGCGATTCGCTCACTTCGACGAGAGCGTCGGAGGGCTGTTCAGCGAATCCGCGGAAGTGCACTTGCGCGAGTCGTCGGGAGTTCTCTTGCGCGAGGGTCGTCGGGTGTTCTCTTGCGCGAGTCGTGAGGAAGGCGAAAAGGCGGAGATAGTCTTTCGGCGGGATTTATATAAGTCGTCGGGATTCGGGGATGAGAAGATTTCTGATGCCGCGGGATACTTAAGGAATCCGAGCGGTCGGCGAGCTCCTTCGGCGGGATTCGGCGGGATTTGTCTAATTTGGTTTATAATACTGTTTGTCTAATTCGGCGAGATATAAAATGGGTCGGCGGGATTCGGAGTATATATTGATGTTTTTCTTGACTACTTTGGGAAGCATTGCACCATTTTCAAATTCTTCGAATGTCAAGTTAATACATGATTAATAAATACATGTTCATTATAACGACAATCTATTCGGATTTGAGCGAGACTTCTCCAGACACTTCTTGATGTCAATTGTGATGTGTCGAAATTCGCAATGATATATCTTTGTTAACCTTTTATTGATGTGTAATGGTTTGCATGCCTCGTGATAAGCATAAGTACACGTATACACAAGGATAGAAATATATATATATATATTTACTTTGAATGAGGATGCATCATGACACAAGTCCTTGAACTGATCAAAATTACCTGGGATTTGGAGAGTCATCGTCTTAGTCCCACAGGTAGAACACATTAGTAGCTTAAAGTGAGTATGCTCAACAGGTAGCACATCTGTTATTGCAGACGCTTGTTCCAAGTTAGCCTTGAGCCACCTACTGTCTAGTTCCTATAGTATTCACGGGGACCTAGACTACCCTGCAAAACAGAATTACTTTACCTTAGGAACCCAAATCATATTGGGTCCTAGGTTTCTATTAGCATAGGCACGCAACTGCCTTCCTTCAGAAAACCTGTCTGGAAGACTACCTCTGTCCCTAGAATGTGGATAAGCCCTTGCTGTGGGCACAGAGGGGTTGTGCCAACAGTCAATGGCAAAGTGCCCCACTTTGCCGCAGCACCAACAAGGGTGAATGTTGTATCGCCTTTTTCGACCTGATCTAGTGACTGATGAAGTCACGATCCTAGGTCTAAACGGGATAGGGCATGTTCTTGTCACACAAATTCCTCTTCCATCGTGACACGAGGAAGGGTGGAACGAATGCATGATGTGAGCGTTATGAGGCCGAGAAGGTGGTGCCATTCTTTCAGGCATCTCCCTTGCTGAGGCCCCATGAAGCCTGACATCATGACTTCTATCCTCCCTATCCCGTGTCCTCGAATGGTGAGAGGTCTCCGGTAAGCTGGGACATGCAGATCCACACTTTGTTGTGGCAGTGGCTGTGAATACAAAGGGATCAGAATGAGCCTTAGGTATTCTCTCGTGGGTGGCCATGCCGGCCCTTGCACGCCGGGTGTCTCCACATGGGGACAGATCATCCTTGCAGTGACCACGACTATTCCTGTGGTCATACCTGAAGGCATGATGAGTTGCCTTCCTGCTTGGAGTGGGGGGTCGGAATACCGTTTCCCCATTTCTCCATGCCTGGATAATCCGGGAAATCCACCCGGTTTCTTGCTTTCTCTTTATAGCATCAACTTTGGAAAAGTTTGATACTATACGTTTCTCATTATCTAGACTATTCTCTAGAGCTGAGATCTTAGAGTCCTTGACCTTGTTGGACGCCAATTGGAGAACCAACAAGATCTTCAGTCGAGCAATCTCTCGAGCTTGCTCCTCAGCAAGTAGATTGCTCTCCTGAAGGGCTCTCTTCAGGGAATCAGTATTTTCTGGGGGAGAGCAGTTTCTGTCTTCAGAAAGGTCAAAAGATATGGGGCAGGGTGAAGATGTTACCTGCTCATCTGAGTTATTGTCATTAGAATCAGTGACCATTATTTCATCCTCGTCAGAGCTGCTTTCCTCACTGGTCTCGTCAGTCTCTGACACGGACACGGGAGCTCTAATGCAGTCCGAGGGATCCTTGCCTTCATCTTCAGAAGTGAGGACCCCCACATACGCTTCATCCTCTGATTGGCAGTATATTTCAGCTTTCTCGGACCCCCCCATCAGCTCTGAGATCATCATCCACAGAGATTTAGCCGTTTTACATTTTTCCAATCTAGAGCGAGAGGCTCCAGACCAGACATCCATGATAATTTGTCGAATCCTCTGGTCCAGCTGAAAAAGTGAGAGTTCCATTTCTGACATCTCAGCAATGCACATGGGCACTTGGATCCCAGAGTCGGAAGTCTTCATGGGGATAAACGGACCCTCTTCCAGGATGAGGGATGCTCGTGGATCGATGGCATCCAGGTGAAATAACACTCTCATCCTCCAGATGGGATAATAATCCTTTGTGCATGCAGGGAGTTTGAGTGGCAATACGTCATAATCCAGATCCATGCTTCTGACACTGGTGGCAGGATTCTACTCAAGGTGTTAACCTTTTTGAAGAGTAACCTCGCTTTGATACCACTTGAAAGTCCACCTTGTGTCAGCTATGTGCACCTATGGGGGGGGGGGGAATAGGTGACGTGTGGTTCTTTTGCGGAATTTACGGATGTACCTGCACAATAAAAACAACAAGCACAGCACACAGAATACACAACAAATTTATAGTGGTTCCCCGACTTGGGTACATCCACTTTCCCCCTTCGACCTATCTCCCCAACAAGGGACGACTCGGTCACTTCTCCAACGGGATTGAAATCCAATCCCTTCACTAACGGAAGGAGCCCTTCCACACGTGAGAGTCAACACTCCCACAAAACGGGTTGCACCCAACCCTTACAACACGGAACAAAAGTTCCTTTACAACAAAAGTAAATATGGAATGTATATGAGATACAAACTTCTTTCGGAGACTACGGTGTTCCTCTTCGTTCGACGACATGTTCTCGAGGTCGATGAAGAGTCTACGACCTTGGTCTCACTTGGAGAGGATCTCCCCGGAACTGGCGGCGGCACACGAGCGGCGGCTAGCTTCGGGGTCGGCGGCTACGATGACGAGCGGCAGCTGCAGGACTTTGAGATCCAAACTTCGTAGCGAAGCAAGCTCGGTCTTCCAACGGTCACACGACGATCGGTCGTCTCGATCGATTCGGATGGGAAGTTTTTCCGATCAACAAATCGAGAGACAAAGGATCTCTGGATAGACGCGTGAGACACAAGCCTTGCTAAGCTTCTGTCGCCGGAGATCGGGAAGAAGATGGATCAGCGGCGGCGACGAACTTGCGCGAGCGGCGACAGAGGCGGCGGAAGGATTTCGCGATCTTAGGGTTTCTGTAAGCTCGGCGTCTTTTTCTGTCTTATCCGCGGATTTACTATTCAAAATACCCATGTATTTATACCCTGTAGATACAACAAATTTGACCGTTGTGGGACCCACAGGTATAACCCCGAAATCCGGTTCAAACTGGTCCAAAGGCAGAATCTGGTTCAGGAAATTCCAGAGAAAACGCCAAGGAAAATTCGGCGAGAATCGCAGGCGATTCTCGACGAATCGGCGAGAATCGCAGGCAATTCTCGACGAATCGGCGAGAATCACCAAGTGATTCTCGACGATTCGTCGAGAATCGTTTGTGATTCTCGTCGAATCACTTATTGATTCTCAACGAATTTTACTTTGTGTACATGGGCTGCTTGGCCACTGGTTCGGCGAGAATCACTAGTGATTCTCGCCGAATCTTACTTGGCACCATTTAGAGGTGGCCAGAGGAGTCGGCGAGAATCACTAGTGATTCTCGTCGATTCGGCGAGAATCACTAGTGATTCTCGCCGATTCGGCGAGAATCACTTGGTGATTCTCGTCGAATTTGCCTTGGACGATTTTTCGTCTTCCACCTAGGAGCTGCTCCTTGATCCTCCATGCTCCTTGTTTTTGCTTGCATATGAACGACCCTGTACTTGAAAGCAAGTGCACTCCAATAGAGAGAGTACACATAGGCCAACACACTGATCTGCTCAACGAGGGATTACGTCGTGCAGACCCGTGTATATTGACCTACTGCACCCTGACATTGGTGTGCACTTAGCGTGGAGAAACTGCAAGTACAACTTGAAAAAGTTTCATCAAATACATTGTGAATTCATCTTAGCTTGACAGGGGGCTTCCTCAAATCTAGGTAATCGTGGATACAATACCCAACATGGCGCACGACCAGTGGTCGTGTGCACTGAGTCCAATGATCGTGCGATTACCCAGACAGGACTCTAGAAAAGAGGAATCAATGCACATGATTAGTGGCGCACGACCGGTGGTCATGCGCAATATGTCCAGTGGTCATGCGCTTACCCCAGGCTGATTTTGGAAAACGTAGAGTAGTGCGCACGATCGGGGGTGCACGACCAGTGGTCGTGCACATTAGATCCCATGATCGTGCGCAGTATTCCTGTTTCACAACCATCCCGGAACACGCACATGACCCCTGTACTGAAAGAAAAACCAATCACTGATATGTGCAGACATTACAGACAATCACAAAAAGGAGTACAGACTAAAAGAATAACACAATACACAACCACGGTCATCAATGTGCACTTCCTATGGAAATATAGACAAGATGAGATATGAATGATAAAGAACTAAAAGTGAACTGCAAACGTGTCAAAACTAGCCCAGATGAGTCCGAAAATAGGTATAAAACATGGACTCATCACACCCCCAGACTTAACTGTTTGCGCGTCCCGAGAAACAAAATCTAAGCAGAAAGGGAAAAATACTAGTTAACAAAGAAATTGCGATACGAAGTACCATGCGAAGTCGCATGCTCGCGCACGTAAAAATATAATAGAAGAAATTTCGAAGTATACAAAATAGTTTATACTTTTCACAATGCGTATCAAAATTTTATTATTACTCAAAAATAGAATCACGGTGAATCATTCGGTCACGCGTAGGGAGAAAGTAGACTAATCGCTAGGCGAGCATTGCCGAAGATCGGGGCTCCGGATAACCTCCAAAGGAATCCACCAATGTCGGTGACCATATGCTTGCCCTTTCGCATTCTCTCCACGGCACTGGTTTGGTTCACACACGAATCAGTAGGACTTTAGGTGAAGAGATGAGGCTTGGGTTTTGGTGAGGTAAACAAGGATAAACAAGAAGGCTATGCACCTAACCCAAAGGAGCTAGTATGAAAGGAATCCATCAGCTCACCAAAGTATATGCGGGTACACCACACCCCCAGACTTAACTTTTACATATAGGTGTGTGCACCACCTACTCCAAAAATAATCACATTTCCAAAAAGATTTTCAATTTAAACCTTTTCTTTTCACCTTTTTTTTCTTTTTCTTTTTCTTTACAAATATTTTTCTATTTCTTTTTCTTCATTTTATTTTCATAATTCAACAAATATAACATTGGAGCACATCCACATAATCACAAGTGAAATCACCACATCACATCCCAACATTAAAATGTAAACACTAAAGCTCAACTAGGGTGTGCGACTGGGATTGGCTATGAGGCTTTGGTGAATGAAGGTGGAGCTGAATCAAAAGAAGGGTAGGCACAACGGGGCTAGCGAGGATAAGACGTTAGGAATGGTACAAAGCTCAACCGGGCCAAAATGATGGCCTACATCACGCTCATGCATGACTAACCTATACCCATGCTTCAAGAATAGCTTGAGGCAAGTTATTAGCCAACGAGAAAGACTACCCATCCTTCAGACTCGAGCAATACAAAACTAACGACCGTCTACACACATCCCTAAGCTACCGTCGGATTCAAACCGGATTCACCAACTTTTGAGTAGAATAAAAAGTCTTTACGCAAATAGAAAGATATAAAACTATAAGCATACAGAAAAATTAAATCTACTCGAATTTCTACACGAGACGAGAGCAGTTGACTAGAAACACAACAAGGCCAACATTTTACTCCGTCTCACAATCCTATGTCAGCACCATAATTTTCCCAAATCTAACGAAGAAATGAGTTTAACTCGCAGCACGCAAAAAGCTAAGCACGCGCTCATGTGGGTGTAGTGGTGTGTGATGCAATGAACTAAGCAAAATAAAACAATAAAGACTTCTAGTATGCACATGAAATGTGCGCGTGCAATAGGTAACAAAACTAGCTCTCCCCCAGACTTAAACTAAGCAATACAGCAGATGATATAGAAATTAAAATCATAAGGGGCTAAGGGAAGAGGTTACCCAATGCTCAGCCAGTGAGCATACCAGAAGACGCGTGGAAATCTGAAGCAGGCCCGCCATACGAAGAATCAGAACCCCGCCAATGCAATTTGCTATGAATACCTGCAGGGGTGAGCTCCGCAAAAACAAAACAAAATATACAAAAAGAAATTCTAAAACTAAAATAAACATGAAAAATAAAATGCAGAAAATGAAAGATAAGTACTGGGGTTACTGTCATCCCAGCACGACTTATTAAATTCTAAACAGTTCTAGCTAATGGGAGTATGAAATAAAAAGTGCACAGGTAACTATTCCAATATCCGTTTCGGTAACGGGTATCGATACGGTGATAGAGCAGTTACCCCTCTACCTAAATAATCATTCCTGCCCAACACAGGTAGAGGAAATAGGAAGTAGGATGAGGAGGAGGCCTGGTCCTCACTCATCTCACCTCAAAACAAATCCTTGCCTAGCAAGGTATCGTCTACCACAAGTTCACTGGGGGCGAAGGTGACGGCAGGGGCTTCCACTGTGAAGGAGGTAGGAACCTCCTCACACAAGAGGATGCACTCGTCGACAGCCTGAGCGCAAGGCTCAACGTCAACCCAACTTACCTGTGGAGATTCAACCTGCATAGGCTCGGATAAAGAAGAGGGATCAAGAAATAAAGGAGACGAAGAACATAAAGAAATAATCAGGGGAGTGATCCTAGTTTCACTCCCCAAAGGCTGAGGTAGAAAAATATCGTCAGTAATCTCGACAATGCTACAAGGCTCGGCTGGATCCATAGAGGCCTCCACCAAGACTTGGACTTCCTCCTTTGGTATCAAGGGAGAATCCTCGACACCAAGAAGGTTGTCCTCCTCCATGGGAGTGGAAACAACCCATGTATCACAAGGCTCAACTTGTGTTGCATCGTCGAAAATGTCTCCAGAGGCGACTGAAGTAGAATGCACAAAAGCCGGAAGAACTTTGCTTGAATAAAAGTCAAGCGTAGGTTCCTCACAAAGAATCGGCTCCACGCTTGGAGATGTATGCACAGGAGAGATGGGCTCAGCCATGTCGAAGCCTAGATCAGTCACACATCTGGTGGTTGTGTCCATATCATTCCCTTAAACAAATGAAGGTGACAGGGACATATAACCAGATGATGAAGGTGTGCCACCAAGGGTAGGAGTCGGGATGATCCGGATGTCCGGCTCATCATCCTCTTCCATAACACGGAGGTACTCGACACAATCCTTCAGGACATGATCTGTTCTACGACAATACAAACACTTTCTCCCATTACGCTGCGGTCCTTGTTGGGCCGGAGAGGAATAAGAGAACGGTGTATGTGGCGAGGACGATTGACCATAAGCTCGGGGCACAGTGTTTGAAAGGCTGTACGAATACAGCATCTCATGCATTGTGCGCTAAGGCTTATGCTCAATATCTCTCGTAGGGCATTCATGACTAGCGTGGGAAGGCTTCCCACACCAACGACATTGGGCATACGAATATCCCCACATGGTGTAGAAACAGCAGATTCAAAATAAATTGTGTAAATTACTAAATCCAACAATAAATTACTACAATGGCCTAAAGAAACAAGAAAAAGGCAGACAAAACAGAAATAGAACAAAACAAAAGCGATTTACAAAGGAAAAGGAAAGCAATCTCACGTCTCCCTCTCCAAAAACTCACACGACTGTGTTCCCCGGCAACGGCGCCAAAAACTTGATGCTATAGATCACGGCAGTGAACCGGTCGCACAAGTAATATAAAATGGGGGGTTTTCCCAAGTATCGATCTCACAAGGAACACAGTAAGGTGGAGTTAATTTCGAGGAGGACTTGAGATTGAAGTACTCAGGTCGGAGCTAACTAAGGGGAGGTTTTGATTGTTGCGATAAAAAGAAAGTAAAAATCTAACAACTACTCCTATGCAATGCCGCTATGCGATGCTTCGTCAGGCGGGATGGAAGACTAGTCGGGCTGATATGCACCGAATCGCTAGGCGGATGGAAGAGTAGGCTCGCGGATGAGGTGGTGAGAATGGCGGAATGAGGGTCGTAAGCAACTCTTCGCAACGCACGCCACTAGCAACTGCTAGTGCTGCAAGGTTGGATGGATGGTGGATCGAAAATGGCGCAACTCAAGTAAATAACGAAAACATACAATCACATAGACATAATTGTATAAAAACGTTTACACACTAAGCATACTTCATCAATATAAATAAAGTTAAACACCAATATTCAACAAGAAAGCAAGTACAAGTCAAGAGATCGACCGAATCCGAAGTCTTGCTGAGGATTCACGGTTGGAATCGTCGGGTTGTCATTCCGCGTCCAAGCTCGGTCCTCAACTGCTTCCGGGATAGAGAAGGGCTGTCACCACCTTCCAATGGCCCATCTTCATCGTCTCACGATAGCGGACGAAGTTTTCTAGCTTTCCTTTGCTTGATGGCTATGACGTCAAACCCTACTTGAAGCTCATGGATGAAGGAGAAGGCCGAGAGGAAGATCCAGCTCGGATTTGGCGGTGAAAGCTTGCCCGGAGCACCTCCCTAGGGTGGAAGATGAAGGGGAACGACGGAGAAGGCGGAAAACGGCAGAGGAAATGGGAGATCTCCGGATCTTTGGATTAGGGCAAGACCAGCACTATTTAAACAAAAGCAGAAATGAACAATGCGCACGATCACAGGAGCACGACCAGTGGTCGTGAGCACTATGTCCGGTGCTCGTGCGCACTGGCATGGAATATCAGGAAGAAGAACTGGGATAATGCGCACGAGTAGTGGTGCACGACCAGTGGTCGTGCGCACTAAGTCCAATGATCATGCGATTACCCAGACAGGACTCCAGAAAAGAGGAATCAATGCACACGATTAGTGGCGCACGACCGATGGTCGTGCGCAATATGTCCAGTGGTCGTGCACTTACCCCAGGCTGATTCTAGAAAACATAGAGTAGTGCGCACGATCGGGGGCGCACGACCAGTGGTCGTGCGCATTAGATTCCATGATCGTGCGCAGTATTCCTATTTCACAACCATCCCGGAACACGCACATGACCCCTGTACTGAAAGAAAAACCAATCACTGATATGTGCAGACATTCCAGGCAATCACAAAAAGGAGTACAGACTAAAAGAATAGCACAATACACAACCACAGGCATCAATGTGCACTTCCTATGGAAATATAGGCAAGATGAGATATGAATGATAAAGAACTAAAAGTGAAGTGCAAACGTGTGAAAACTAGCCCAGATGAGTCCGAAAATAGCTATAAAACATGGACTCATCAATGTGGCAAGAGACCTGCGGAGGACGTGATGGAAGCTAGTCCAAGCAATAGGAGGAGACGGGATTTCAGAGGAGTAAGATTACATCAAAGAGGTGGAGGACGTTTCCACCGTGACTTTAGAGTGGAGCACCCGGTTCTGCAGCCACCTGCGTTGCCTCCACCGCCACAGCCTCAGCAATTTCAGCAACATGAAGGGCGGCGTGGGCTGGTGTGTTTTGAATGCAACCAGCCGGGCCACATTCGACGTTTCTACCCACGGTTGTATGGGAATGTCCCTCCTGCTCTCCCTTCGGCAGCTCTGCGGGGGTGTGGTTATATGCGTGGTCGAGGACGAGGACCGCGAGGAGGAAACCTCAGCCCTGCTCGGGATCAAGTGTACGTGCTGGACATGGCGCAAGAACGGAATCCCCAAGATGTGATTGCAGGTATGATTTAATTGATTATCTTATTTTCATAGTCTAACTTAAAGTTGCTTGAGACATACTAGACACCAAGCAATAAGTTTTGGTTATTGGAACTAAGGCATCGTGATAGTTGGCGGGAAGACGGCCTATGCGCTGTTCGATACTGGTGCCTCACACTCCTTTGTGTCTGAGGATTTCATTAAGGACATGGAGGGCGTACAATAGTTTACTGGTATAACCCGACGAGTGCTCCTACCGGATTGCTCGGAGATGATTGCAACCGCTAAGTGCGAGTTCGAGATATTTATTGAAGGAAAGGCCTTTGACAGGCCTTCCACGGTCTTGAGAATGCCGGAGTTTGACATCATTTTGGGCATGGCGTGGTTGGACTGGCACTTCGCAAGGATCGAATGCGCGAAAAAGCAAATCTACTTGAGACATGGAGTGTAACGGCCCGAATTTTGTGTGTGAGTCGGTCGCGGAAAAAGAGTTTTTGGTGCCTGTAGGGGTACACGGCCTAGGAGACGGGCGTGTCCAAGGCCGTGTTTGGCTGGTGATTTTTTTGGCCGTTTCCAACCCGAGAAGGACACGGCCAGGAACACGGCCGGATGACACGGGCGTGTCATCCGACACGGGCGTGTGCCAACCCGTGTCCCTACCCGTGTCCTGATGGGTCGTGTCCGTTGCCGTGGCGGTTATGCGTGACACGCCCACGAACACGGGCGTGTCGAGGAACCCGACACGGGCGTGTCAGGTCAGACACGGGCGTGTCTTGACCCGTGTGCGTTTCTCAGTTCGACGATCGTGCCTGGATCGAGGCACACGGCCTTGGACACGGCCGTGTGCCAAGCCGTGTGCGGCCCAGGTCTAGGGAATTTTGTGCAGATCCGAGCCATTCGTTTCCTTTAATTTAGATCCGACGGCCCAGATGAAATCCTGCTCTGTTAAGGCCGGGAATAGGGAGTTATTCCCTCATTTTCTCTCCAAAGTTCTCCCCTTCCAAAGTGAGAGAGGAGAGGAAGAAGAAGGAGGTTTCCGGCCGCCGGCGGAGCATCAGAGCACCGTTTCGAAATCGGAGGGCGGATCCGTGGAGGGAAGGTCATTGCGAAGAGTTCTAACCGCGTAGTTTTTCCATGGCGCCAAAACGGACTACAAGGGTAACGATTCTCAACTCGAGCGCTTGAATCTCTTTCTTTCTGCATAGGGAATCCCGCTCCCGCGAGTATGCGGTGAGTGCGTGGTGTTTCTTGGAGTTGACGGGAATAGTCCTCCTTGTGTTGCATGTAGAGCCCGGAATCGTAAGTACGGGCATAGGCATTGTGTGTGAAGCCTACCCGGACGTGTTTTGTCTGGATCGGTGATGTTGCATTTGATATGGTTTTGCCGGAGAAGACTCCGTGCTTTGGGTTTTTTTTTCGGGTTTCTACGCGGTAGATTGCAGCAGGGATCCTTGGAGGTTAGCTTCAAGGCGCACCCGGAAAACTGAGCGGAAACGTGTTCTGCTAACTTGGCGGTCTGGGAACCGGCCTTGATCATAACTGGGTTATGAGATTGTTTTGGAAAATTTGGGATCCGAGAGAAGCTTGGCCCGCGCAAAGTTCCTTAAATTGGACATGCGGCGTGAGCAACGGGCAAGTGGAATTGGACCTAGGCTATGTGGTTCGGTGCGAGAGACCCGAAGACGGGGACTGGCCGTTGGCATAGTCGGAGCCTTAGACGGTGGTCAGAAAGGCTAAATGCTCACATGTTGTTGCCATCCTAGGGATGGTGGTGAATGCACTGATTTGTCAGGGTTCACCATGAATGTGCCCTGAGTGCACGGGGTGTTTGGCCGTGCGAGCCTACACCTGTGGCGAATTATAATTGCGATATATATATTGTTGGGCTAATGTTTTGCAGGGAAAGAGCACCGCCGTCCCGAGTAAGGGGCGGGGTCGTTATAATTTGGTCGGCTTTTAGCTGACCGTTGCTTTATTTGCTACCGTGCGGTGGTATGTGCTTGCAGGTGCTGCGGAGCCGAGCGCCAAATAGCGGGCTGGAGCCCATGTTGCTGTGCTGGCCCTAGAAGGCCGTAGAATAGTTGTTTTTACATTTCTCATGTGTGGCCGGCCTGCGAGCCGATGTATGTAAGACATGTTATATTTATGAACATTTGTAAGGCCATAAGGCCATGTACCTGTTTCAGTGTATTTGGGGTTCGTTCTTGTAGTTGTAAATGTGGACATTCATATTTGATGGATTTAAGTTTGGGTTCTTCAACTTTAAAAACTTCCGCTAGAATGCTCTGTGGTTAGGACGAGTAGTCTTAATTGGTTGGTTTGATCATTCATTTGGTAACCCTTCCGACTGTCTGTGGTATATGGCTTCGGGTTCCAGCTGGACCTTCTGTTATATGCCATGCGACAGATGGGGGTGTTACAATTTGGTATCAGACTTCTGGTTACGGTCAAGCTTAAATGAATTCGTGGGCGAATTCTTTTAAAGGGTGGTGAGCACATGTGTGCGTCATCGTTATAACATTAAAAAGAACCCATGAATGTCCTCTTAGGAATGAAAAATACTCGTGGTTGAGGAACCTGCGCGTTCCTATAATTGCTTTTTGCAATTTTGGTTGGTCACTTATTGGTGTTTTGAATGACTATAGGTGACCGGGAGTGGCGTAGAGCCGACAGAACATCTGGTTTCTGAGGATTATAGTGCACCCAGTGGCGCGCTTGAGACCCCTCTTTCGTTAGAAACCATAAGAAGGATCGTTGAAGTGGTGCTCGCTATGACTAGTGCACAGCAGGGAAGCAATGTGCAACCTTTTGTCCCCGAGATGACTTCAATGTCGGGTGGTGTGTTGAATCAAATGACATTTAGGAGGCCATCAGGTCAGCCGTTGAATATGTGCTTGGTGCAGGGTACGCACTCAGTTGATGAGTATTTGCAGGCATTCCTTTTGATAAGCCGCTACCCATGCTTTGAGTTGGAGAACGAGAGGTCTATAGTCGATAGATTCTATAGTGGTCTACGTGACGAACTGCGAATTCTACTTCTAGGACCAAAACTAATGGGATTCCGAGCCTTGGTAGAGTCGGCCAGATCTTTGGAAGTGGAAATGGGAAAAATTCACCAGATACCAGTGAGTAGGGTATCAAACTCTGCAATTCCTATGAGGGGTGCATCTTGCAAAATGCTGAAGAAGAAGGTTAGATCATCGACTAGCAAGGTTGCTTACAACTGTCATACTTGTGGAAAGAAAGGACACTTTGCCCGAGAATGTTGGGATGGTGCTCAGAAGATTAAGGAAGCTATGTCAGGAGCAGGTGAGGACTCTGGTACTAAGAAACCACAGTTTAAAGGGCCAAGTTCAAAGTCCGATGTCCGCAGTTGGAATAAGAAGCTGAAGACTTCGAACTCAGCCCCTTCTTCTGGTGCGTCGGGAGCAACTACAAGTCGAGTCCCAAGAGCTTGCTATATCTGCGAAAAAGTGGGACATTTTGCACGTGAGTGTTGGAGTGGACGTGCAAAGTCCGAAAGGAAGTCTGAAGAGTACAAGCTTGGTTAGCAAGAGGACAGAAAGCAAGCAGACGTGGTGACAGGTAAGGTTTAAAATTCTAGCATTTAGCTTTAGACACTTGTAGTCTTTGTGCATGTTAACCTAGAACCGCTTGTGCTAAGCGTTGTTCTGAATTTCGTTTATCCGGCGGGAGCACCGTTCGTTAAAGGGCGCTTTGTGTCTCCGTTTGCTCAAAGGAATTGTATTACGTGTCGGAATATATCTTCCGATGGCAAAAGTCTTAATGGATGTGTTGTTGACTAGTAGTGCTCGATGCGCGCAGATAGAATCTGTTGCGTTTAGGTATGGATTGTGAGTCAAAAGTTTGATTTGCAGGCGTTGTTTCTACCGCTAGGAGAGTTCAACGTGATCTTTAGTATGGTCAGGATCTCGGAGCAGCAGACATACGTTGATCGAAGTTGTTAGTGGGTCAGTTGAGAGCTAGTCATGAGGTGACTTTCGCGGGCATGAAGGGGTCGGGTAAGATTTTGATGTCAGCCCTTCAGGTGTTCCCGACAGTTTGGTCTGGGGCAGAACTGTATGTCACTCTAGTGTAGACTTCGACGCCTAAACCTAGTTTGGGCAACATCCCAGTTGTGTCCGAGTATCCTGATGTGTTTCCAGATGATCTCCCAGGAGCCCCTCCTCAGTGGGAGATAGACTTTACTATAGAGCTGGTACCGGGTGCCAAACCGGTGTCACGCTCCCCCTATCGGATAGCCCCAAGAGAAATGGCAGAGTTGAAGGTGCAACTGCAGGAGTTGCTAGAGCAAGGTTATGTGCGTCCAAGTTCGTCGCCTTGGAGCGCACCAGTTCTCTTTGTTAAGAAGAAAGATGGGAGCTTGCGACTTTGTATCGATTATCGGGAATTGAACAAACTTACGGAGAAGAACAAATATCCAATCCCGAGGATTGACGATCTATTCGATCAGTTGGTTGGGTCGACCGTATATTCGAAGTTAGATTTGAAGTCTGGTTACTATCAGTTGAGGATAAGGGAGAGCGACATTCCAAAGACAGCATTCAGTACGCGGTTTGGGCATTACGAGTTCACGGTCATGCCGTTTGGGTTGACGAATGCGTCATCCGTGTTTATGGATCTGATGAATAGGACGTTCAGAGAATACCTGGATCAGTTTGTGATAGTATTTATCGATGATATTCTGGTGTATTCGCGGTGCGAGGAGGATCACTACAAGCATTTACACTTGGTGTTGGAGACATTGAGGAAAAGTCAGTTGTATGCAAAATTCTCCAAGTGTGAATTCTGGTTATCCTCAATAGCGTTCCATGGTCATGTTGTTAGTGGAGAAGGAATAGTTGTGGATCCGGCGAAGATAGTGGCGATACGGGAGTGACCTACTTTGACTACAATGGCAGAGGTCCGGAGTTTTCTAGGGCTTGCTGGCTACTACATGCGCTTCGTAGAGAACTTCTCGCGGATAGCACTACCACTCACAACGTTGACAAGAAAGGATCAGAAGTTTGTGTGGTCTTCGGAGTGCGAACAGGCGTTTGTAGAATTGAAGAGGCGGTTAACCACAGCGCCTATTTTATGTTCGCCAAGTGGAACCGAAGGGTTCGAGATCTATAGTGATGCTTCGGGCAGTGGTTTGGGCTGTGTCCTGCTACAGCATGGGAGAGTGATAGCTTATGGTTCACGACAACTGAAGGTTCACGAGAGGAATTATCCGGTCCACGACTTAGAGTTGGCGGCCGTGATTTTTGCTCTAAAGCTTTGGAGGCACTATCTATACGGTGTGAAGGTCGATATTTACACCGATCATAAGAGTTTGAAGTACTTATTGGACCAAAAGGATCTGAACATGAGGTAGAGGAGGTGGATGGAGTTCTTAGGGGACTACACCTTCAAGATACACTATGTGCCTGGGAAGGGAAATGCAGTGGTGGATGCGTTGAGTCGTAAGATTCCCGCACAAGCCAATTGGTTATCAGTGCATGATAAGAGAATGGTCCAAGAGCTGGAGGCATTGGAGATATCTTGCGTTAACAAGCAGTCTAGTGTCGAGGCAAAACTGTTTTGGACAGAGGTGCAGTGTGACCTAGCGGATAGAGTTCGGAGGGCTTTGGTTCAGGATAGCAGCATGAAGCAAATCTTGGATGAATCTTTGGATGGGTCAAATTCCCAGTTTGTGGTTGAAGACGGGTTGCTAAGAAAGGACGGTCGTCTATGCGTTCCTAGTGCGGATAATATTCGGGAGGAGTTAATGTATGAGGCTCATCATACCAAGTACTCAATCCACCCGGGAAGCACGAAAATGTATAGAGACATGAAGAAATTATTCCGGTGGCCGGGTTTGAAGAAGGATGTGGCACTTTATGTGGCCAAGTGTCGTACTTGTGCATTAGTGAAGGCGGAATGCCAGAAGCCCGGAGGTTTCTTGAAATCCCTTCCTATCCCAGAATGGAAGTTTGACGATATATCTATGGATTTTGTGCACGGTTTGCCGAAGTCGCAAAAAGGAAATGACGCCATTTGGGTGGTCGTAGATAGATTGACAAAGGTGTCGCACTTTATCCCAATGAGAAAGGAAGATCCAGTAGAAAAGTTAGCCAAACTCTACGTGGATAATATTGTACGACTGCATGGTGTGCCTCGCAGTATTGTTGGTGATCGTGATGGACGCTTCACGTCAAATGACTGGAGGTTGGTGCATGGTCTGTTGGGTACTAAGCTAAAGTTCAGCACAGCCTTTCACCCGCAGACAGATGGCCAAACCGAGAGAGTCAACAGGACTATGGAGGACATGCTTCGCATGTGCGTCCTAGATTTCGGGAAGAATGTGGAGGATCACTTGTACATGGTGGAGTTTGCTTACAACAATAGTTTTCAGGCAAGCATTGGAATGGCGCCTTTCGAAGCTTTGTACGGGAGGAAGTGTCGTACGCCGTTGTCTTGGTTGGAGGCAGGCGAATCAAAGTTGTATAAACGTCAAGCGGTGGAAGATGCCACTTCAATGATACGGACAATTCAAGAAAGGCTGAAGATTGCTCAGGATAGACAGTCAAAGTATTACAATGCCAAACATAGAAATGTGGAGTTCAATGTTGGCGACATGGTATATTTAAAGATCAAGCCGTTCAAGGGTGTATCGCGGGTTCGACGCTTGAAGAAGCTGAGTCCGAGATACCTTGGGCCATTTGAAATCCTGGAGCGTGTTGGCGAGGCGGCATATAGGTTGAAGCTGTCGACGGAGTTGAGTGGGCTGCATGACGTATTCCACGTATCGGTGTTGCGTAAGGCAGTGCAAGAGCCTTCGCAGATCGTTGCAGACAATCAGGTATCGGTTGATTATGAGTTAACAACAAGGGTCAGACCAGTACGAATTGAAGACGTTGCGGTCAAACGACTCCGCAACAAGGAGGTCAGAATGGTTAAAGTCCGTTGGGATAATTGCGGACGTGAGGAGCTTTCTTGGGAGCGAGAGCAAGCTATGTTGGAGGAATACCCCGAGTTATTCCACTCAGGTATCATTTAGCTTTCGTGTACCTTTGCTTAATTTCGGGACGAAATTCCTTAAGTGGGGGAGATTTGTAACGCCCCGAATTTTGTGTGTGAGTCGGTCGCGGAAAAAGAGTTTTTGGTGCCTGTAGGGGTACACGGCCTAGGACACGGGCGTGTCCAAGGCCGTGTCTGGCTGGTGATTTTTTTGGCCGTTTCCAACCCGAGAAGGACACGGCCAGGAACACGGCCGGATGACACGGGCGTGTCATCCGACACGGGCGTGTGCCAACCCGTGTCCCTACCCGTGTCCTGATGGGTCGTGTCCGTTGCCGTGGCGGTTATGCGTGACACGCCCACGAACACGGGCGTGTCGAGGAACCCGACACGGGCGTGTCAGGTCAGACACGGGCGTGTCTTGACCCGTGTGCGTTTCTCAGTTCGACGATCGTGCCTGGATCGAGGCACACGGCCTTGGACACGGCCGTGTGCCAAGCCGTGTGCGGCCCAGGTCTGGGGAATTTTGTGTAGATCCGAGCCATTCGTTTCCTTTAATTTAGATCCGACGGCCCAGATGAAATCCTGCTCTGTTAAGGCCGGGAATAGGGAGTTATTCCCTCATTTTCTCTCCAAAGTTCTCCCCTTCCAAAGTGAGAGAGGAGAGGAAGAAGAAGGAGGTTTCCGGCCGCCGGCGGAGCATCGGAGCACCGTTTCGAAATCGGAGGGCGGATCCGTGGAGGGAAGGTCATTGCGAAGAGTTCTAACCGCGTAGTTTTTCCATGGCGCCAAAACGGACTACAAGGGTAACGATTCTCATCTCGAGCGCTTGAATCTCTTTATTTCTGCATAGGGAATCCCGCTCCCGCGAGTATGCGGTGAGTGCGTGGTGTTTCTTGGGGTTGACGGGAATAGTCCTCCTTGTGTTGCATGTAGAGCCCGGAATCGTAAGTACGGGCATAGGCATTGTGTGTGAAGCCTACCCAGACGTGTTTTGTCTGGATCGGTGATGTTGCATTTGATATGGTTTTGCCGGAGAAGACTCCGTGCTTTGGGTTTTTTTTTCGGGTTTCTACGCGGTAGATTGCAGCAGGGATCCTTGGAGGTTAGCTTCAAGGCGCACCCGGAAAACTGAGCGGAAACGTGTTCTGCTAACTTGGCGGTCTGGGAACCGGCCTTGATCATAACTGGGTTATGAGATTGTTTTGGAAAATTTGGGATCCGAGAGAAGCTTGGCCCGCGCAAAGTTCCTTAAATTGGACATGCGGCGTGAGCAACGGGCAAGTGGAATTGGACCTAGGCTATGTGGTTCGGTGCGAGAGACCCGAAGACGGGGACTGGCCGTTGGCATAGTCGGAGCCTTAGACGGTGGTTAGAAAGGCTAAATGCTCACATGTTGTTGCCATCCTAGGGATGGTGGTGAATGCACTGATTTGTCAGGGTTCACCATGAATGTGCCCTGAGTGCACGGGGTGTTTGGCCGTGCGAGCCTACACCTGTGGCGAATTATAATTGCGATATATATATTGTTGGGCTAATGTTTTGCAGGGAAAGAGCACCGCCGTCCCGAGTAAGGGGCGGGGTCGTTATAATTTGGTCGGCTTTTAGCTGACCGTTGCTTTATTTGCCACCGTGCGGTGGTATGTGCTTGCAGGTGCTGCGGAGCCGAGCGCCAAATAGCGGGCTGGAGCCCATGTTGCTGTGCTGGCCCTAGAAGGCCGTAGAATAGTTGTTTTTACATTTCTCATGTGTGGCCGGCCTGCGAGCCGATGTATGTAAGACATGTTATATTTATGAACATTTGTAAGGCCATAAGGCCATGTACCTGTTTCAGTGTATTTGGGGTTCGTTCTTGTAGTTGTAAATGTGGACATTCATATTTGATGGATTTAAGTTTGGGTTCTTCAACTTTAAAAACTTCCGCTAGAATGCTCTGTGGTTAGGACGAGTAGTCTTAATTGGTTGGTTTGATCATTCATTTGGTAACCCTTCCGACTGTCTGTGGTATATGGCGTCGGGTTCCAGCTGGACCTTCTGTTATATGCCATGCGATAGATGGGGGTGTTACATGGAGACTCTGACGTCATCTTCCATGGTATTAGCTTCGCACCTCGTATGTTGTTATCCTCAGTTCAGACAGTAAAATCTCATATGAAAGGGGATGAAGTCTTCATGATCTGGTTCGAGTTGAAGGAGCTAGCATTGGATATAAAAGACGTACGGGTAGTGCGGGATTTTCTCGGGGTATTTCCTGAGAAACTGCCAGGGTTACCCCCGCATAGTGAGGTTGACTTCCAGATTAATCTAGTACTGGGTGCCAAGCCGATATCCAAGGCCCCTTACCGAATGGCCCCGAAGGAACTCGTAGAGTTTAGAGTTCAATTGCAAGAACTGGTGTATTCATGGTTCGTTCTCCACAGTTCGTCACCCTGGGGAGCCCCTGTATTGTTCGTGAAGAAGAAGGATGGAACCCTGCATTTGTGCATAGACTATCGGGAACTCAATCAGCTGACGGTGTGGAACACTTATCCGCTACCTCGGATCGACGAGTTGTTCGATCAAATTGTGGGAGCGCATTGGTTTTCTAAGCCGGACTTGCGCTCATGGTATTATCAGTTGAGAATACAAGAAGGCGACATCCAGAAAACAGCCTTTAGTTCAAGATATGGACTGTACGAGTTCACTATAATGCAGTTTGGGCTCACAAATGCCCCTTCGGCCTTAATGAGCTTGATGAACAAGGTGTTTGAACCTTATTTGTATGTCTTCGTCATTGTTTTCATCGATGACATCTTGATCTATTCAAAGATGGAGGAGGAGCATGTTGAGCACTTGACCTTGGTATTGAAGAAATTAAAAGAACACGCCTTGTTCGACAAGTTCAGCAAGTGTGAATTCTGGCTTAAAGAGGTTGCTTTCTTGGGGCATGTGATCAGTGGAGCAGGACTAGCGGTGGATCCGACCAAGGTGCGTGCCGTGAAGGAGTGGTCGCCCTTGAAGTCGGTGGCCGATGTGAGGAGTTTCCTTGGACTTGTCGGGTACTACCGCAAGTTCGTAAAAGGATTTTCAAAGATTGCTCTTCCTCTCACTTCATTGACGAAGAAAGGTGTGATGGGTTTCTCTATGAGGATGGCACAATGCTTGTGCACGCAGCGGAAGAATAAAAACATCAAGAAAACCCAAAAGAGATGGGATCGGGCCATGGTAGTTGAATCAAGAAGTTAACATACAACTAGGTAAAAATTACCTCGGTGGCGTTGAGTCACAACTCAACGGAGATGCTCCAAACTTCGTCTTCTTGCTAGTGGCGAGTTCTACGTGGAATAATATCCACGTCTCTGAAGAAATCCACATGAGCGGGAGAACGCTGAGTTTTCCATCACACGGATAATCGGGAAGGATGATGACCGCACCTTGCTATTCAACGGACTGCTAGGTCCGCGCCAGGAAAAGCAACACCAGCGACAGTCGCCGGAGAGGAGGAGGTCGAAGGAGCGAGCACGGCGGCGGAACCCTTCCGTCGGCGGGATTCGGGATCGGCAGAATGAATGAACGGCGGAATGCTTCCGTCGATTTCGATTCGATCAGAAAGAAGATCTAGTTTTCCCGAAAACCCTAAGTGTGTATTTATACGAAAGGCATAATTAGACTTAGGAATATCGCTATCCGCAGACCACCTAGAAAAATAGGGTTCCAGAATCGGCGAGAATCACCAAGCAGATTCGGCGAGAATCAGTCGGCGAGAATCAGTCGGCGAGAATCACAATCGGCGAGAATCACAATCGGCGAGAATCACCCGGATCGGCGAGAATCAGAGTACAACACTCGACGATTCACGCCGATCGTGGGTCGACGATTCACATCGATCGGCAAGAATCAGAGCACTAATTCTCGACGATTCTCGTCGACCCTCCGTCGACTATTCTTACCAGTCCTTCAAGGCAACATTTGCCCAACCCGATGATCCTTTAAGGCAACACTTTGCCCATAACCCCATTCAGGTCGGTGATTGGTAACCTTTACCAACACAGTCAATCATCCAACTTCTCCACATCTCTTATGTGCGACCCTGCAGGCTCATATCGCGTTGGCAGTGAGATTACATGTTTGATCACTTCCAGATCACCATGGTAACTCCAACAGACTCCCACTTGATCTTGAAAGTATCAAACCAAAAACCTCACAAACAATGAGCGGCATCTAGCAATGCATCATTGCTCCCCAAGCAATAAGAGTTTATAAATCATAAGCCTTTATGACCAATGTATCAGCATTGTCTTTGTCCTTGTGTCCCTTACATCCGGAAAGAACTAGAGGCATGGACCGTGTCACCCTCGTAATAGCTCAATCCAAGTTTCTTGATCCAGGACGAACTCTTACAGAATGGTGAGTCCAATATCACATATTGACTCATCCAAGCATGGCCATGCATTTCTCAGTCCAGTTCCATCAAGGGGCCCATGGATGCAACTCCTGTCATACAGGAGGACAAATCCCATATCTGCTCACACACAAACACCCAAATGATTCGTAACATGCCCAACAACCACCCTTATCATCAACCTTTCTCAAGGAAGACTTTAGATGGCATCAAAGCACGCTCTTCATCACTTGATGAATGCTGTGACTTCAGGTTAGAGGACCACAACACCATTGTCAATTGAGACCTACTCGTGACACGATTGGATGACAATCCACAGAGTAGTCTCAGGTTGGGTCTATCCAGCACAACTTGTTCACTGACAAGTACCCACGTGATGACTTGATATCACAATATCATGACCTGTGAGAACCGGTCATCAGTCAACGCACATGCTAGCCTTCATGTACCATCATCACCCTTAGCTTCTATGATGATACTCGACCAGGCACCTTTTAAGAATGAAGCTTCAAATAAATCATAGGCTCTCACATTCAAGTCACGTACTTGATATCCCATGAAAGCGAACATTCTAAGGGTATCTATTATGTTAACATTTAACTATCATATAGAAAAACTCATAATAAAAGAACTTCTCATTAATTGTAAGAGAAAAACTAGGTACATTGTCCATCATATGAACAAATAGCCAACAAAATACATGTTTACATGCAATCCACAAGATTCTCACTAGAGTTGATCATTTAGGTATCGTATACCCATCGATCTAGTATGACCATCATGCTTTCTCTGCATGAGAGGCTTTGTCAGTTGATCCGCAATATTCTCCTCAGTCGGCACTCTGCAAATGTTCACATCTCCTCGTTCGACAATCTCACGAATAAGATGAAATCGCCGAAGTATATGCTTGGAGCGCTGATGGGATCTAGGTTCCTTAGATTGTGCAATTGCACCATTGTTATCACAGTAGAGAACTACAGGACCAACAATGCTAGGAACTACATCAAGCTCGTCGATGAATTTCATAATCCATACAGCCTCCTTCGCCGCATTAGCTGCGGCGATATACTCGGCCTCTGTTGTAGAATCAGCAACTGTCTCTTGCTTGGAACTCTTCCAGCTCACAGCTCCTCCATTCAGGCAAAACACAAAACCTGACTGGGACTTGGAGTCGTCCCTATCAGTTTGGAAGCTAGCATCCGTGTAACCACTTACAACAAGCTCTTCCTCTCCACCATACACCAAGAACACATCCTTAGTCCTTCTCAAGTACTTCAGGACATTCTTGACTGCAATCCAGTGACATTCACCGGGGTCAGACTGATACCTGCTAGTCATGCTCAAAGAAAAGGAGACGTCGGGTCGAGTACATAACATCGCGTACATGATTGATCCTATTGCCGAAGCATATGGAATCAACTTCATGCGGTCCTTATCTTCACACGACTTTGGACACTTGTCCTTAGAGAGATTCACACCATGAGACATGGGCAAAAATCCTTTCTTGGACTCAAGCATGTTGAACCGCTTCAACACCTTTTCGATGTACGTACTCTGGGTCAAACCCAGCAACTTCTTCGATCTATCTCTATAGATCTTAATACCGAGTATATAGGTTGCTTCACCCAAATCCTTCATTGAAAAGCAGTTCCCTAGGTTGTTCTTAACAACTTTCAGGGTAGGAATGTCATTCCCAATCAACAGTATGTCATCTACATACAATATCATGAAGACAACAATGCTCCCACTGATTCGCTTGTAAACACAAGGCTCATCTTCATTCTTAATGAAACCAAACTCTTTGATTTTCTCATCAAAACGAAGATTCCAACTTCGAGAGGCCTATTTCAGTCCATAAATGGACTTATTCAGCTTGCATATTTTAGTGGATTCATTTGGGGATACAAAACCCTCGGGTTGTGTCATATACACTTCCTCAAGGAGGTTTACATTAAGGAAATCCATTTTGACATCCATCTGCCAGATCTCGTAGTCATAATACGTAGCAACAGCAAGCAATATCCTTATGGACTTTACCATGGCAACAGGGGAAAAGGTCTCATCATAGTCAATACCATGAATTTGCTTGAAACCCTTAGCCACCAGTCGCCCTTTGAATGTCTGTACATTCCCATCCATGTCGGTCTTCTTCTTGAAGACCCACTTGCACCCTATGGGTCGTACCCCTTCAGGTGGTTCCACCAAGTTCCAAACTTGGTTTGCATACATGGAGTCCATTTCGGATTTCATAGCCTCAAGCCATTTGTCGGAGTCCGGTCCATTCATAGCCTCTTGGTAGGTTGCTGGTTCATCATCATGATCCATAAGCAACACATTACCTATTTGAGACACGAGAAATCCATATCTCTCAGGCTCAAACCTCGGTCTACCAGATCTACGTAGGACTTGTGTTCCTTGAGCAGGTTCTCTAGCTACAACATCTTGTAGTCCTGTCTCAGAATCCAATTCCGGTTCATTCATTACATGTGGTTCTTGAACTTCTTCAAGCTCTACCTTTTCAGTCTTTCTTGATAAGAACTCTTTCTCCAAGAAGACACCAGTCCTTGCGACAAACACTTTGCCCTCAGACGGTAGGTAAAAGTAATACCCTTTCGTTTCCTTAGGATATCCCACCAGATAACATTTATCCGATTTGGGTTCCAGCTTGTCAGGCATTTGACGTCTCACGTATGCCTCACAGCCCCAAATTTTAATGAACGACATACTAGGACGCTTCCCAGTCCATATCTCATATGGTGTCTTCAGAACCGTTTTCGTTGGAGCGCGATTCAATGTCATTGCAGCAGTCTCTAAAGCAAAACCCCAAAAGGAAACAGGCAAGTCTGCATGACTCATCATCGAATGTACCATGTCTAACAGAGTACGATTTCTCCTCTCAGACACACCATTATGTTGTGGTGTTCTAGGTGGAGTGAGCTGTGATACAATACCACACTCTTTCAGATGATCACGGAACTCATGACTCAGGTATTCGCCACCTCGATCAGATCGGAGTGCTTTAACACTTTTACCCAACTGGTTTTCTACTTCATTCTTGAACTCTTTGAACTTTTCAAAGGTCTCGGATTTGCACTTCATAAGATACACATATCCGTATCTACTGAAATCATCAGTAAATGTAACAATGTAGAAATACCCACCTCTAGCCATGGAACTCATGGGTCCGCATACATCACTATGTACAACCCCCAAGAGATCCTCAGCCCTCTCAGTATAACCAGTGAAAGAAGCTTTAGTCATCTTGCCTAACAAACAAGATTCGCATCGCTCAAATGATTCATAATCAAATGAGTCCAAAAGTCCATCTCTATGGAGTTTGGATATGCGCTTCTCGTTGATATGGCCCAAATGACAATGCTAGAGAAATGTAGGGTTCGAGTCATTTGTTCTTAGTCTTTTATTATTTTCTACATTACAGATCAGATGGTCCAAGTTCAAAACATAAAGACCATTAAACAATTGGGCTACAGTATAACAAACATCATTCTTAAATATAGAACAACAGTTGTTCTTAATTATAAAAGAAAATCCAATCATGTCCAAACATGAAATAGATATAATGTTTCTAGTTATGGCCGGAACAAAATAACAATTATCTAGTTCTATTACAAGCCCACTGGGCAAAGAAAGACGGTAAACCCCTACGGCTACAGCAGCAACTCTTGCTCCATTGCCGACGCGGAGGTCCACCTCCCCTTTACTCAGCAATCTTCTCCTTCCCAGTTCCTGCACATTTGTACAAATGTGAGAACCACATCCGGTATCCAATACCCAAGATGAAGGAGCAGAAATGTTTATCTCTATAACGTAGACATTTGAAGCGGAAGTCATACCTCCCTTCAATTTCTGCAGACCTTCAATGTACGAAGGACAGTTCCTCCTCCAATGACCAGCCTTGCCACAGTGGTGGCATTTCCCTTCCTTCACCGCGCTTTTCCTTTTCATCAGTGCAGAAGACTTGGGCTCAAGGTATGACTTAGGTCCCACCTTCGTCTTCTTAGAGCCCTTGGCCTTGCCCTTGCCCTTATGAACCATCAGTATGGGGCTGGCAGGCCTGGCCTTCTTCATATTGATTTCGGCAGTTCTCAACATGCCCAGGAGTTCGGGCAGTGTCTTGTCTATTTCATTCATGTTGTAGTTCAAGACGAACTGCTCATAACTGTCCGACAACGATTGCAGGATCAGATCTGTGGGCAACTCTTGACCAAGAGGAAAACCCGGCCTTTCAAGGTTCTCTATATACCCAATCATCTTGAGTACGTGAGTCCCTACTGAGTCTCGAACTCCCATCTTGCACTGAAACAACGCTTTTGTGACGTCGAACCTCTCTTGACGAGCCTGCCCTTGAAACATTTTCTTGAGATGCTCGTCAATCTCCTTGAACCCCATGTTCTCATATTGCTTCTGAAGCTCAGAGTTCATAGTGGCAAGCATAAGGCATTCAACATCTAAAGCATCATCAGTATACTTCTTATAAGTATCCTTCTCAGCACGGGAAGAGTTCCCGGTCGGCACCTCGGGGGCTTCTTCTTCCAAGACATAGAGCTTTCGCTCTTGCCTGAGAACAATTCTCAGGTTCCTATACCAGTCCATGTAATTTGTCCCACTAAGCTAATCCTTCTCAAGGATGGCTCTCAGAGACAACGTGGAGTGTGAAACACTTGCCATGGAATTCTACAAGAATTTATGCAGAATAAAATCAGTACCAAAATTTCAAATACAATTTATTTTTATTTGGACTTCAATTAAAACACTCCCACTATTTTATTCGAAATGATAGCCCTCACTAACAATTCAGAGAGTTCATGCGAGCTACTCTCTTAGTGGACAAGATCCGTATTTCACCAACACAATGAGTCAGCTTTGGCTTTCCTCTCACGATGCGGTTATTTAGGTAGGCAACGCTTGCCAATTGCATCCTCATGCAATTCTTGTATGGTTGGTGAATAACTCCTTACTCGCATCCATCATATGGTGCATGCCAACCCTATGCCTCTAGGCACTCAACCTTTGAGGTCACCTAGTTAAGCTGGACCCGATGTCGACAGTGGGATATCACAATTATCCGCTCGCACCCTTACCAAGATAGATTAATGCACCTTGCTTTGGCAAGCCCACACTTCATCGATCGAGGCAGGAAGAGTGTCATCCATCGGAAGGCATCCGAACACTTAATATTTGATGAAGGGATTTTGATTATAGGTTAACAGTTAACCATGATCAACATTTGATCAATGTGCACATCCAAGGAAATACAATATTTCTAAAACCACATGCATCCCTTATGTGCACAACCTGACACCATCAACATTTGATAGAAGGAAGGGCTAAATCTGAACATCCAGAAACTTCCAAATCCTCAGATTTACATGCATTGGACAAAGGCAAAGACAACTCAACTTAAAGCAGTAGACAAGCTCATCTCTCTGTGTTGGATCCAAATCCAAAACAAACTCGAGGGATGGTTACTGCTAAGGAGACTACAATTTCTAACAATTAGAAATTTCCACAAAATTCCAGAAGTTCTTGGCGGGGTACCAAGACTAAATCTAGACATTTAGAACACTTCTAAATCCCTAGGTTTACACGCACTGGAATAACAAAAACTTCCAATTCAACAATCATGGCCGAAACCTCGCTTTGATACCACTGATGGGTTTCTCTATGAGGATGGCACAACGCTTGTGCACGCAACGGAAGAATAAAAATATCAAGAAAACCCAAAGAGATGGGATCGGGCCATGGTAGTTGAATCAAGAAGTTAACATACAACTAGGTAAAAATTACCTCGGTGGCGTTGAGTCACAACTCAACGGAGATGCTCCAAACTTCGTCTTCTTGCTAGTGGTGAGTTCTACGTGGAATAATATCCATGTCTCTGCAGAAATCCACACGAGCGGGAGAACGCCGAGTTTTCCGTCGCATGGATAATCAGGAAGGATGATGACCGCACCTTGCTATTCCACGGACTGCTAGGTCCGCGCCAAGAAAAGCAACACCAGTGACAGTCACCGAAGAGGAGGAGGTCGACGGAGCGAGCACGGCGGCAGAACCCTTCCGTCGGCGGGATTCGGGATCGGCGGAACGAATGAACGGCGGAACGCTTCCGTCGATTTCGATTCGATCAGAAAGAAGATCTAGTTTTTCCGAAAACCCTAAGTGTGTATTTATACGAAAGACATAAATAGACTTAGGAATATCGCTATCCGCAGACCACCCAGAAAAATAGGGTTCCAGAATCGGCGAGAATCACAAGCAATTCGGCAGATCAGTCGGCGAGAATCAGTCGGCGAGAATCAGTCGGCGAGAATCACAATCGGCGAGAATCACAATCGGCGAGAATCACCCGGATCGGCGAGAATCAGAGTACAACACTCGACGATTCACGCCGATCGTGGGTCGACGATTCACGTCGATCGGCGAGAATGAGAGCACTAATTCTCGACGATTCTCGTCGACCCTCGGTCGACTATTCTTACCAGTCCTTCAACGCAACATTTGCCCAACCCGATGATCCTTTAAGGCAACACTTTGCCCATAACCTCATTCAGGTCGGTGATTGGTAACCTTTACCAACACAGTCAATCATCCAACTTCTCCACATCTCTTATGTGCGACCCTGCAGGCTCATATCGCGTTGGCAGTGAGATTACATGTTTGATCACTTCCAGATCACCATGGTAACTCCAACAAGGTGTGCCGTTCGAGTGGACACCCCAATGTGAAGCGGCGTTCCAGGAGCTGAAGGATTGACTTACCTCCGCCACCATCCTTACACTTCCGTCTGGGAAGGAAGGATTTGAAGTCTACACTGACGCATCATATCAAGGGATTGGAGCAGTGTTGATGCAGCACGGACACGTGATTTCTTATGCTTCGAGACAAGTGAAGAAACATGAAATCAATTACCCGGTTCACAATTTGGAGCTTGGTGCAGTGGTGTTTGCCTTGAAGGTTTGGAGGCATTATATATACTGCGTCCACTGCGAGATCTTTTCAGATCACAAAAACTTGAAGTACGTTCACACTCAGAAGGAGTTGAACTTGAGACAAAGGCGGTGGTTAGAATTTCTATGCGACTATGAGTTCACCATGAACTACCACCCCGGAAAGGCGAACTCGGTGGCCGACGCATTGAGTAGGAAGGTACCAGGCTCTAGCCTAGAGGCTCGATTAATGAGTATGGAGTTGGCTCGGATGATTGAGGAGATGAATATTACTTTGGTGTTTAAGGCTCCTTCGGCAGAGTATACGGAGTACCTGGCAAGCATGAGCATGGTTTGTGATATACGGGACCGAATAAGAGTGGAGCAAGGAGTGGATGCGGCCCTGGCCCCGAAAATTCAGTCAATCGAAGATGGGACTACGGATGAGTATACGCTAAATGACGGCCTCGTTTATTTCCGTGGTCGGCTATACATTCCCAAGGGCGTTGGAATCCGAGAGGATATCTTGAGAGAGGCACATTGCTCTCAGTATTCGGTGCACCCGAGTATTGCCAAGATGTACGCCGGCTTGAGGAAGACCATGTGTTGGCCGGGGATGAAGAAGGATGTCCGATATTTTGTTACACACTGTGAAGGTTTTCAAAGAGTGAAGGAAGAATACAAGAGCCCCAGTGGTTTGTTACAATCGTTGTCCATCCCCGAATGGAAGTTCGAGGATATCTCCATGGACTTTGTCCATGGGTTACCTTGCTCACGCTCCGGGAATGATTCAGTGTGTGTGATAGTTGATCGCCTGACAAAAGTAGCCCGGTTTATCCAAATGAAGAAAGAAGCTCATGTGGATGTCTTAGTACGCCTCTTTGTTGGAGCAATTCATACGGTATCATGGCGTGCCTAAGACAATCATGTCTGATCGTGATGACTGGTTTACCTCCAATGAGTGGAAAGCGATACATGCGTATCTGTGCTCGCGCCTTACCTTCAGCACCTCGTTTCATCCCCAGACGGACGGACAATCTGAAAGGACCATCCAAACATTGGAAGATTTGTTGAGATTATGTGTGTGGGATAGAGGAGAGCTGTGGGAAATACTCTTACCGTTGGTGGAATTATCCTACAACAACAGCCACCAGGCTAGTATCGACATGGCTCCTCCTGAAGCTCTTTATGGAAGGAGGTGTAAAACCCCTTTGTCTTGGGTGCAAGATGAAGACCCAAAGGCTTTGGGTGTTGAACATATTGATGATACTGATGCGGCGGTTAGACTGATACGAGATCGCATGTTGGAGGCTCAAAGTCGGCAGGCGAAGTATTATAATGAAAGCACCGGATGGTGGAATTTCAAGTGGGTGATAAGGTGTTCCTGAAAATCCGACCGATGCATGGAGTGTCACGTGTACGTGGTGTGAAAAAGCTCAGCCCAAGGTATGTTGGGCCTTATACTATATTGGAAAGGATTGGCCCGCTGGCCTATCGGTTGGAGTTACTACCCGAGCTAGAGAACCTCCACGATGTGTTCCATGTGTCGTCGCTTCGGAAGGCGTTGTTGTGGCGCGATCAATACATCCCCACAACTGATGGTGTTGTGGCATCTGATAGGTCTGTGCAACTAGAGCCGGTGCGGATCGTAGATAGCGAGACAAGAAAGTTACGCCACAAAAGTGTTCCCTTGGTGGAGGTGCTATGGCTCCAATCATGGGAAGGAGGAATATACATGGAAGCCGATGGATGTGATACAACAACACTATCCCGAGTTGTTTGCTCAAGGTAGTTTTATTTAAAAGCATATGATATTTCTATTATGCTTTTCTCTCCATAGCCTAAGCCTGATTTCGGGGATGAAATCTTCTATTTTGTTTATAAGATTTGTAACGTCCTGAATCGCACTGCGCACCTTGTGCGTGTTTTTGAGCCAGGAGAGCTGGCTTGGGCTCAGGGGAGTGCTGACAACTGGGAAGCATGTAGCAGCCAAAAAGTCTGGGTTTGGCAAATTTTTGGGTGACACGGCCTGGGACGCGGGCGTGTCCCATGGCGTGTCCTGCTCGGGTGCGCAGTAGTCGCGAGATCGACGAAAATGGGTTCGATGAAGTTTTTGGGCGAGACACGCCCCATGTCACGGGCGTGTCCCATCTGACACGGGCGTGTCGGAGGGCTGGTGTTCCCTTTGGTCGATGACCAGTGCTCGACGATCGTCGAGTGTCAAGTATGGGGCACACGGCCTGTGATACTGGCGTGTCACAGGGCGTGTCCCGCTCATCCTCGAGTAGTTCTCGTGTAAGTCGAAATATACTCGAGTAGGTGGAAAAGAACTCGAGTAAGAGGTGGTGACACGGGCTTGTCATCCCAGTGATACGGGCGTGTCCTACCTGTGTACTCGAGTAGTTGGATTTCTCTCGAGTAAGTCCTCTCGAGTAAGTCACGAGTTGGTTACACGCCCCATGTCACGGGCGTGATTGGGCTGTCACGGGCGTGTCCAATCCGTGTACTCGAGTAGTTGAATTTCTCTCGAGTAAGTCCTCTAGAGTAAGTCTCGAGTGTGTTACACGCCCCCTTCCATGGGCGTGACTGGGCCTACACGGGCGTGTCCCACCCATGTGTCGTGTCGAGTATTGAACCGACAAATAAAAACCGTCGTAATGCTTCGCCTAAGCAGGACACGGGTAAGGACACGGGCGTGTCCATACCCGTGTCACTTTTATATAAAAAGGGAAATGAAAACCCTAGCCGTTTTCATTCCTCATTCCTGCTATTTTTCTGAGAGGAACTCCTGTTGAGAGAAGGAAGTCGCTGGATCTAGTTCTAGAGGAGAAGATCCACCGTCGTCGTGGAAAAGAAGATGCCGCCGAGAAGAGTCACGAGATCCATGGCCAGAAATGGTGGAAACGCCGGAAGTGAGGTGAGTTTCCTACCCTCTCCATTGGTGCTAGATCTTTAGTTATTTTCTTAGGAGAGATATCGACTCAAGAGAGTTTTGATGGGAGAAGGAGTTTTCTAGGGACGGCCATGCTAGGACATGTGTTCTAGGTTTTAGATCTCTTCAACTTCCCCTTTCTTCTATGTGATGATAGGTGGATGGTTTCGTGAAGAATCATGGCCCTTTGAGGGTGAATAAGGGAGGAGGAATTTCTGGAGTGATTTTGGAAGATCGACTTGGAGAGGAAGATGAACTGATGCCGTTCATTCCTCTTTACGAAGCATGTAGAATCTGTATTATGCGCGCAGTAATTTTCTTGGCCATTTTCAAGTCAGATATGGCCCGATCTGGGCTTTCGGCTAAACACGAAAGTTGAATCCTTGAAAATTCCATTCCAACGAGTGGTTGCATGTCTTCATGTGAAGTCTGTAGCCACAGGAAAGTCAGAACGAACATGACGTCCGATAAATCCTGCATGCAGAAATTGTGTTCTGTACGCAGCGGACTTCAAGGCTGATTTCAAATAGGTTACACTCAAATCTGGGTTGTGGGCTGAATATGAAAGTTGTAACCCATGGAAAGACCTTTCCATAGAGGGGTTACACGTCTTCACCAGATCAATATACCTTCGGGAATCTCCGGTTGAAGTTGCTATCCAGATTTATTCTGCACTTAAATTCTGACGTTTATATAATATGAAATTGAATTTGGTGGTACCGATGTTGCTAATTAACTCTATATTTTGATGAACTATTTTTTGCTGACCATCGTAGTGTTATGAATGATAAATCTTATTAATCGGATTTCATATAACTGAATTGTGAAGCAAGCTAACTTAAATGAAATGACTAGATACAAATTGGTAGATTATCATTTATGCGCATCATGCTTGTGATATGTTGAAATCATTTGGAATGACACATAGAGGGATAAGCCATGGCCATGAGTATGTATGATGGTTAGAATGAAATGTAGTAGTCCAATACTTAGAGCGTAGTATCCCTACAGTTAGTATTGTGAATGGATGTAAGTGCGGTGTTGACCGTCACTAGTTGGTTTGTGTTGAGATGTGGTATAGATGGATGGTTGGGTTGTGCCCTCGTGCTTTCTTCCGAGGCCAGTTCCATGCTACAGTGTTGTGGAATTTGCATGTGGGGTGAGTCGATGCGCGGTGTCGTAATCCTGGGTTAAGGTTAGTGTGGCAGGTCTACGGGCTCGCCGATCATCATACCGACGGGAGTTGATGGTTAGACTTTGGGCGGTTGGGCTGTGTCCTCGGTGTTCACGTCCCGAGGCCCCTTTGGTGCCTAGTGAACGGTTGGGCTGTGTCTTCGTTCCTTCTTCCGAGGCCCCTTCCGGGTCACACTAGGCCAGTTCGGGCTGTGTTCTCGGTGCACATCTACCCGAGATCCCGCTGGGCCATAGTACGCATGGTCTCCACTGTTGTGTTCTTAGCGTTGAGGCGTACGGAGGACTAGGTGAAGTAGTGTGGATACCCGCCTAGTAGTAGAGATACCCTCTCTAGTGTCACCTCCTGGCCACGGCGGCTGATGCCTGAGAGGTTAGCTACCTGCTCGAATAGTGGGAACAATAGTCTTTGTCGACATAACAATTACATGTGTGTGATCATGGGTGAGTCATTGCATAGCATACATACCATTACATAGCATTGCACAAACAAGACCCTCATCGTATAAGTTTGTATGGGCACTCTTATACGATGAGTTACTTTTATGTAACCCGGTCCTTAACTTATAAGTTTGTATGAGAATTCTTATAAGTTAAGTTAATTTCTTGCTATAGTTAATTGTTCTTGTTGATTTACTAATATTGTTATTCATGTAGAACTGCTAGCTTATAATGTTGTTAATCATGTACTATTTCCACCTGCTTGTACCTGCTTACTACTTGTATTATACTTGTACCAGTGTTCCTTTCTCCGCCCGGTGCCGAGGAGTTGCTAGGGGAGAGGATGTGAAGCCACTTAGTATTTCGACTAACGGTTGCTACGTATTCCTTTTTAGGACGTCACCCTTCAGGTAGAGCAGCCACAGACTTTGCAGCAGGACAGCCAGGCCAGGACGACAGGGCCTGATGTGACGGTGTCATTGCTACCATCGGTTACGGATGTGAGTGCTGTGAGATTCTATTGTAGCCCGTTTGGGCAAATTTTATAGGTGTACTCTGATATTGTAGAATGCGTGTTTTAGCTTCTCTTATTTGATGTATTTGGACTCATATGCTTAGTGTGGATTTGACTTCTTCTGGCTTATATTATGGTTGGGTTGGCAAGTATATATTGATATTGGTTGTAGCCGGCGGAATAGGCGTCTTGTGGTACAGGTTAACCATGCGCTAATGCTACCGCAAGGCGACTGTTTCTGGCATAAGACCCCCCTTCATGCCATGTTTTGGGATCTAGGAGGGGGGGGGGTCTTACACCCCATGCTCTCAAGGCACATTCTCGATGTCTGGACAAAAACCAGTGACTCACCAACGTTCGCAAGACGGTAATAAACATGTGCATTTGGTAGGCTTTACGACATGCACAAGGCCTAAGACATGTAACTATGGCATCGACATGTAACACTACCCATAGAAGCTCAGCATAACTACTGGGTTGGTTCGGCCCTTTCTCGTTGCTCAGATTGTCGGGCGCAGAAAGCCACGACACGGGTCGGCCTCCCCCTTCCCATTTCTCCAGACTTTACATAACCATGTTATGATATACGGATGGCTATCAGGCCACCAAGCTAGGCTCTCAAAACACTCAGCCGCCACATTATAGGACCCAAGTCTCCACAACATAGGCCACAAACAAAGCTCTCAAGGAGCTACCACCTGTGGTAGCACTACCACCACGCGGTACCTGGTAGAAATGCGATTCTACCCAGTTTTCCGGCTGCTCCTTGGAGTTAGTCCCCAAGGTTCCCTACTGCAATATACCGCGTAGAAACCCGAAAAACAAAAATCATGGAGTCTTCTCCGGCCATAACAAGCATAATGAAAAATATCACCAATCCAGAACAACCTGTCTGGATGGGTTTCCCACACCATGTCTATGTTTGTGCTTCGATTCAGAACTCTAAATGCAAAACTATAGGGATACTCTGTATCTACCTGAAGGAAGATCTCACGCTCACCGCACACTTGTAGGAGAGGGTTTCTTATGCAAAAGAAAGAGGACTTCACATGTCCAAGTAGATAATTGTTACCCTTTGCGCTCTCTTCGGTGCCATGCCAAAGATCTAGATAGATGAACATGACCACAATGATCTTGCCTCTACAGATCTGGACTTAGCTTGCAAATCAGAACTCTGGAACTTCAATGGCGATGAGATTTCACTCCGGCGCAACTGCTCCTCCTCTAGGAAATCCTGACCAACCACAAATCTAAAAGAAATGAAGTGAAAACGGACAAACCAGGCCTATATATAAAGCTACAGCGGTGCGATAACTAGCTACCGCTGCACGGTACCTTAATTCAACGCCTTATTTCGAGCGTAACTGCCCAAACCCTCCAATCGCAGGCCGACACGTGGACAACACTATTAGAGTTTCACTACCAGCGCGCGATAGGATGCTAACACCACGTGATAGCCGTCGTCGGTTACGACACGACACCAGCCGCTATTGCCATGCACTAACTGCTATCGATGCGGGGTAGGATCCCGAGGGACTCAGCCATTAAAATATTCCATCTATCCCCAGCTGTAACACTATCGCCAGACGATAGCTTCCCGAGGGCTCTGTGTGTTTAATTTCACGACAACCGCCACACAGTAACACTTTCTGCCACGCAATAGGTCCATTGTTGAGTTTACTAAACTCCACCCCCCCCCCCCCCCCCCCGACGCTCTCGATACGAACCCCGGAGCTCCCGCCGTGCGGTAACTAGCTAACGCCGGGCGTTAACCTCCAGAGAACCATTTCCCGCCTTTGGGCATTACACTGGTATCTAGCACAAACACATACATGCTGTCTGGCCTACTAGTAGTAAGATAGAGGAGGGAGCTAATTATGTCTCTATACATGATTTCATCAACAGGTTTCCCTGTTTCATCCTTGTCTATTGACACATTTGACCCCATGAGAGTTTTCATTGTGGAGGCACTCCTACATACCAATTTTTCTAATTAACTCCCTAATGAACTTAGATTGAGAGATGGACAATCCATCCTCAGTTTATCTTACTTGGAGGCCCACGAATTACTTAAGTTCACCCATACTGCTCATGTCAAACTTCCCTTGCATAAGATTGACAAACTTCTTGAAAAAATTATCATCAGTAGACCGAAAAATTATGACTTCTACATAAATTTGGACCAGTATGATCTTGCCTTGGATTCCCTTAGGAATAGAGTCTTGTTTATCTTTGCCCTTGAGAATTTATTCTCAATGAGAAAGCTAGACAACGTTTCTTATCATGCCCTAGGGACTTGCTTTAACCGATATAAAGCTTTCCTAAGTCTATAAACATAATCAGGAGCGTTAGGATTAACAAAACATGATGGATGCTCAACATAGACTTCTTACGTTAAGTCACCATTGAGGAAGACTGAATTAACATCCATCTAGTAGACTTTGAATTCTTTATGGGCAGCATATGCAAGGAATATTCTGATGGCTCTAGCCTAGCTACTGAGGCAAAGGTCTGAAACAAATCAATATATTCTTCTTGTCAATATCCTTTAGCCACCAGCCTAGCCTTATTCTTAATTATAACACCATTTTCATCAAGCTTGTTATTGTATATTTACTTGGTTCCAATGATGTTATGTCCTTGTCGTCTGGGAAGCAACTTCCAAACCTTACACCTCTTGAACTAGTATAGTTCTTCTTGCATTTCCACAATCCAAAACTGGTCTATGTTGGCTTCTTCAAACCTTTTGTGTTCAACCTGAGACAAAAATCTGGAGTACATAGCTATGTTCAAGTTCTTGTTCCTTGTTGTGACCCCTTGGCTTGCATCTCCAATTATCTGATATATGGGATGATCTCTTAAATGCCTAATTGATGGGGGCATTCTATCTTCAGTAATTTGTTCTTTAGTGGCTGAATATTACTATACTTCATCCACATCATGTGTGCTAAGTTCTTCTTCTGGAATGCACACTCCTTGATCTTCATCTTGGGTAGCAGGAGAACATGCCTTGATGGACAGTTTGTCCATCACCAACTCAATACTTGTAGATCTAGATGAGGATCTAGGTAGCTCATTGTTAATCATAAAAGATTCATCAAATACTACATTTATAGACTCTCCCTCAACTTGATTTTTCAAGTTGTAGACATTATATGCTTTGCTATGATTGTTGTACCCAACAAATATCCCTCCATAGGATTTGACAGCAAACTTAGTTAGATAAGATTTCTCATTGTTGAGCACATAACATTTGCTTCCAAAGATCCAAAAATAGGCAAGTTTGATTTTTTGCCCTTCATTATCTCATAGGGAGTCTTCATGTGATCTTTAGTGATAGAAGATCTATTTAGGACATGACATGCAGTATTTCCTACCTCAGCACAGAAGAATTTTGGGAGAGATGTGTCACTTAGCAATCTCCTGCCAGCTTCTATGAGAGTTCTATTTTTCCTCTCAGCAATACCATTTTGCTGGGGTGTCCTTAGAGAAGAAAATTCTTTGTGAATCCCTTTGTAGAAACCAGAAACCGGCTTTTGTGGAGTCTGAACCCTTGGGGAAGGGGTGACCGCACACTTACTTTGCCTAGCAAGCTTTTCTGACTGAAGACATAGAACTTGAAACTGACCCAAGGCTCCAACACGGCGGTCCCCACCACACACTCAAAATATCTTAGAGCACTTCCCCTCCTTAGCCTGTGCTAAGCTAAGTACACCTCAGAAAGCGCTATAAGCCAAGAAAGTAAGAGAATTAGAAAGCTTGCTTTCTTAGGTACCCCATTCGGTCTATTTATAGTTCTTAAAACCTGACCTGCAAATAGCTTAACTCGGCTATTCTGAATGGTTATATGCATCCAAAAGGAGGTCTACGAACAGCAAAACTCCGCTGTCCTAAGGAGCTAATTGCAGGCCTAATAACATTTAGTAGACTAAATTTTATTAACTACAAGATATCTACACCCCACCCATAGGGGAAATCGGGACCAGCTCCCCACTCAATTGGTTGGACGTGGCCTGGCTCGCGCAACTCTCCTCTCTTTAGGCGAGTGCGAGATGGACTCCTGCGGCTCACCTTCCCCTTACACGGAGGTGGACCGACGATCTTGATCGGATGGCCACTTAGTCGAATGCGAGCTGGCGAGCTGGCTCGCATGGTTTGCCTACTTGTGTGGCAGAAGCGAGCCAACTGCACCCCTGGGCTTTGCCCGCCTACTAAACTAATACGAGACGACTGTCCCAGCTCTCCCGCCTGCCTGGCGAATCCAAAAAGACTAAATAAATTTGGCTAAATCTAGAAGAGTTGAGTGAAGCCAGTTCACTCAACATCAAACTCAGAAGGCGCCGACAGGGCAAGAAGCGTTGAGTGAAGCTAACTAAATTAACACCAAGCATTGAGTGAAGCCAGCTCACTCAACGCCAATCATTGAATGAAGCCAATTCACTTAACTCCATGCTCATAAGGCATTGACATGAGAAGCTTCACTCAAAGCCTTAGGTGATGTAGTCAAAAAATCTGTCCTGGCTCGCTCGCCTAGCTGGCTGGCCCACTTAGCGAACACTGGGTTGTACACCCTTGTTCTTCACAAAACATTGTCATGCCTTCAGATTGGAATTAAGTGCCATGGTCACTTCTGATTTTGACCGTTGTACTATTTAATTCATTATGAATTTGCTTGACAAAGGTCCAAAGATATCAATGGTTTCAGACTTTTTCTTAAGAAAGAAAACCCAGCAAACCTAGAGAAGTCATCAACAACCACAAGGGTGTAGACTTTCCTACTTAGACTATGAACTGGCAAAGGACCAAACAAGTCCATATGTAGGAGGTATAAATACCTCACAGAGTCTTTGGCCCCAATGCTCTTAAAAGAAGCTTTGGTCTGCTTGCCCTTTTGGCATGCAGATCAAATGCCCTCCTTGGTGCAATTCATTATGGGACCATTCCTGACAAAATCTTCACTGAAGTGCTTGCTGATGGACTTAGAGTTCAATTGGGCAAAATAGAGTATGAGACTTTCTCATACAACCAGATATATATGATAGTCTTTACTTAAACATAAAAAGTTTAAACAAAAAATATTTCCACTCTTTGTGCCTGTCAAAATGACTTATTGGTCACTTGACCTCCTAGTTTGACACTCATTCTTGTGGAATAAAATGACATAACCAAGATCACAGAATTGGCTTATGCTAATCAGGTGGTGTTTCAACCCTCCACATAATCCACTTTTGAGATGGAGACTATGCCATTGGTAATCATACCAAATCCCTTTGTGACTCCTCTGTCTGAACCACCAAAGATTACTTTAGGTCCATTCTTCACTGGAGTGTAGTCCTTCAAGTGACATTTTGTTCCATTCATGTGCCTGGAACATCCAATGTCCAAGTACTATATAAGAGTATGAGTTCTTGAACTATCCTGCAAAACATAATTTTGGTAACCTTAAGACCCCAATAGGGTTTGGGTCCTTGGTGCATTTTAGTCTGAAATTGAACATGTATTCCTGCAGCTTTTCTAACAGGAAGACTAACTCTTTTCCTAGGCATATTTGGATTATGCCAACAATCTATTGCAAAGTGACCCACTTTACCACAACACCAAAACTCATGGATATTGTCTCTCCTCTTCTGAACTGTACTTGTGGACATGCCAACAACAATCTATTCAGAAGGGAGAGCAGCAGTCCTCTTCAAGTTTGTCTAAGCAAGGATTTGACTGAAAGTAAGTCTGTCAGTAGATATACTTGGCTTCCTCTAAATACCACTAACACTAGTTTTCTTTGCAGTGGACAAGCTATTGATGGCATCAGAGGTAACCAAGTCAGATTTTCTGGCTGACTTACCAATAGTCTGAGTGTTTGCTAGAAAAGCTTAATCACAGGCCGCTGCCTTATTTCTGAGTGAGGGGGCTGGGGTATTAAAGACAAATGGTCCATGATAGGCCATCTGAATTTCCTCATGTGGGGCCCTAAAAGAAGTCATCCCCTTTCCATACCTTCCACCATAGCTGTTAACATTTTTGTTCACACGTATGGATCTACCATTCAACCAGTGACCCTAGATACTTTCTTGGTCATACCTTTTTGATGGTAATGTTGCTTTCTTAAAAGATATGGGAGGCTAAATTGGAGCTTTGCCTATCTCTTTGGAATGGCCAACTCTAGGATTCCCTTTGAATCCCAAACCCCTCTTACACTTTTGAGAGGAGGAGTCAATCAGGGGCAACACTGTATTGGGCTTTGAATATTTAGCCACAATTATTTTCTCCCTTTGGAGCTTCTATTCAAGATCCAAAATGATTGTGTTCTTGTGGCTGATGGTCTCAATCTGGATGATTGTGATAGCCTACAATTGGCTGACTTTCCTCATCTTTTGTTCCAGCAAAGATGTTGAGTCAGACTGCTGGGAAGCAGCTAGCTGTACGGAGATAATTTTCTCAGCATGTTTCTTGGGCAACTTTTTGCTTCTTTTCAAAGCATTCATAAGGGCACCATACTTGTCAATCAAATGATTGACATCTTCCTCAGATTCTGACCCATCTTCATCACAGGATGATGATGTATCAGAATTGGGACTAGTTTCATAGTTTGAATTAGAAGAGGAGCTAGATAGAGAGTGAACCTTATCTGGACTAGGATGATCCTGGATGGATTCTTCATCTAATAAGACCATTAGCCCATAACTACTGTTGACATCTTTAATCTCCTTAGTATCACTGTCTGAATGTGACAGAGGGGCCCTAATTCATAACCTTGCTACAGAATAGTCTTCTTCTTCATCAGCAACAGCAGCAAACAGCCCAATATAGGCTTATTCTTCTTCTTTGGAATCTGAAGAAGATGATGCACAACCTAGTTCCGGCAAGTAGGGCCATCAGGAGTCGGTCCAGCCATTTTGACGTCGTCCAGGTCCCAAGCAAGTTGGAAGGGATGTGTGGGATCTGCAGCCTCGCCGACTCCCCAAGAGGGGTGGAACAGGTATGGGGAGAGTAGAACAAGTAGGCTCGCACTTGCCCCTGCTTCTCGACAATGGCAGGTGAGTGGGGCAGGACAGGCACGCACTCGCCCAGGGCCAAAGGGAAGCAACGAGTGCCAGCCCAATTGAGCATTAGCCGCCCCAGGAGAGTGAAGGTTTTCAAGAGCCACTGGCCTAGTGATGTGTGTTGTATTTTTACCATTCCACCCATATTGGCCTGCCCATAGCCTTTCAAAATTGTGGAGTTACGCTATTGGCAGGCTGACTTGGGCAACATATAGCTGTTTAGAACAGCGGAGGTGAGCTATTGGCAAACCAACTTCAAAAAACTATAAATAGACCTAAGTTGGTACCTCAGAAGGCATGCTTACTTGTTCTTTGATCCTCTAGCACTTTTTGAGGTATCCTTAGCTCAGCACTTGGCTAAGGCGGGGAAGCGCTCTAAGATCTTTCAGGTGTATGGTGGGACCTCCTGTGCTGGAGCCTTGGGTTCATTTTTGGTTCTAAGTTTAGCTTGTGGGGAGAAGTAAGTGTGAGGTGACCCCTTTCCCAAGCATCCAAACTCCACAGAAGCCGGTTCTCGGTTTCAACATTTTGGTGTGGTGAGCATGGAGAGTGATCAACACCAAAAATCCTTCGTGAGCTCGATGGCTGGGGACGATGGATGAGGTTTTGGAGTGGACGACTTACGGCCTCCCGCTCCATTTACAACCCTCTGGATGTTCGAGGATTTATGGAAAGAGAGGCGGAACCTAGTCATGTTCTCACTCGGCACCAGCCGTCCCAGTTATCGCAGCCCCAGCCCTAGGCAAGAACGCCCCTTTCAGGCAACCTGGGAAGCAGGTAAAAGAGGAAGATGACGAGCGGGATCTGCCAGGGCGAGCTCTATTCCCTGTCTCGATAAGTGTAAGCCGAATCAGCGGGGCAGAGGAACAAGATCTCCCTGCTCGCCTATTAGGGGATGACATCCCCTTTAGTGAGTTGTTCTCATCCTCCCTAGTTCTAGACGGATTTCGTGAGCCGGAGATGTCCTACTACATCGAAAAGGACGACCCGGTTCAGCACATCCAATGGTTCGAGGATGTGGTTTCGATCTGATAGATGTCAGATGCATTCAAGTGTAGGCTCTTCACCATCAACCTCAAGGAGAAGGCGAGAGATTAGTTCCACCAACTTCTGGCCAGATCCATCTACTACTTCGAGGACCTACACCGTGTGGGGGGGGGGGGGGCTCATGCTGGGGTTCATCACTTCCATAAAGAGGAAGAAGGTGTCTGAGTCCCTGTTCCTCATCAAGCAGGGGGTGAACGAGACTCTAGGGAGCTATCTGGACTGGTTCCAGGAGGAGCTCCTCCAAGCATAGGAGATGTCAGGGAATACCCTCTTGGTGGCCTTCACCTTGGGGTTGCAGTAGGGATTCTTCAGAATGAAGCTGAAGAGGGTTCCTCCTATCTCCTTTGAGGAGTTGATGGAGAGGGAAACGAGGGAGGTCGATAGGGACGCGTCAAACCCAGATTTTGCCAAGAAGTTATCCAAGTGGGCCACAGAGGAGGAGATATCGCCAGGGGGTGGAAAGGGCCAGGAGGTGTAGAGGGCCTAACCCAAGGTAGAGGGAGCACTAGCAACAACAACAAAGGCCGTGCCTCAAAGAGCTGAACAATCGGCTAGGCTGGAGGCATCATGAGTGGAACGACCAAGGCTAAAGGCAAGGTTTCCACAAAGGGGACACCCTCCAAGGAGGGCAGGGTTAGTTCAACCCTCCAGGATGGAGGTAGGTCCAGAGGCCTCGTCTCCCTAATCAACATCTGGCTATGACAATAGCCCTAGGGAGGAGGAGGAGAGGTCAGAGGAGAAGGTAGTAATGCAGGGTGGAGCTAGCTTACTGCGAATTCCATTGGGTGGAGGTCCATGCCACGACCACATGCCCGGAGTTACTGGAGTTGAGGGAAACTAGGGAGTAGCAGTAGTAGCCTCATCAGGAGGTGCGGATTGAAGAGGTCATGCCCAGAGGGGAGGACAGGTGCGAGAATATGGCTGATGTAGGGGCCGAGGAGTGATCGGGGTGATCTACGGGGGGTGGGGGGGTGGGGGAGTTGAGATCACCCTCAAGGTGAACCTCTAAACCACGTACCACCGGAGCGTTACTTCGACGTCTCTAACTCCACCCCCAGATAAGAAGATTACCTTTACGAAGGACATGCCGGATCATGAGGATCCATTTTGCGACGCGCTGGTGATCCAGGCCGCGGTCAAAAATTTGACCGTCTCTCGATTCCTCATCGATAATAGGAACTCGGTCAACGTTATCTTCGATAAGGGGTTCGACATGATGAAGGTGGAGGCCAGGAGGGTGTTGGCCTCGGAGGGCCTCTGTTCGGATTTTTTGGGGAAAGGAAGGAGGTGAAAGGAGGAGTGGCACTCCATGTTACTCTAGGGGGCAGTCCAGAAATTGCAGGTTTGTCATTGTGGATGCTCTTAAGCAGTTACAATGCGATCTTTGGAAGGCCCCTCATCATCATTTTTCATTGCGTACCCTCTTCCTTCCATCAGTACCTGAAGTTCAATGCTGAAGGCATTTAAGTCCGGGTATGCGGAGAACACAAGATGGCAAGGGAGTGCTATGTCACGGCGGTCAACACCATCTCATTACAGGAGGAGAACGAGGAGATGGAGAGGAGGATAGAGGAAGTATCCAGGCTATAGGATGGAGGGGGAGCAGAGAATATTGAGGTGGAGGAGGAAGAGATCAACGCCCAGGTAGGGGGAGGGTGCAGAAGAAGTTTTAGAAGAGCAGGATGAGATGATGACCGCGGAGGAAGCCGAGGAGGAGGAGGCTCTGGTCCCAGGTGAGTGGGTTGCTGGAGAGTGGGAGGAGCATTCCTGGCTGTATGTAGCGGAAGATGTGGTGAAGATGGAGGTTCTCACCCAGGAAGGCAGGGTGGAGAAAGTGCGGATCAATGAGGGGCCGAGTCCAGGGGAGCAGGGGAGGATACTAGAGTGCATCAAAAAGAACAAGGATGTCTTCGCATGGAGCGTGGCAGACATGCTGATGATCGACGTGGACGTCGCCTGCTACTGCCTCAACCTGGATCCCGAGGCTCGCCCCATCTGACATAGGAAGAGGTCCGTCGTGGACAAGCTGGCTGAGCCCATCAAAGAGGAGGTGGGAAAGCTCCTCAAGGCCGGGTTTGTATCTGAGATCCAGTATCCAGGCAGGGTCTCCAATATTCTAATGGTTAAAAAGGAGACGGCCACTAAAGGTTGTGTGCAGACTTTTCTCTTCTAAATAAGTCATGTCCTAAAGATTGTAACTCCTTGCTTCGGATCGACGCATTGGTTGACTCAGCCGACGGTTTTTCTATAATTAGTTTTTAGATGCTTTTTTAGGTTATCATAAGCTCAGGATGCATCCACCTGATATAAAATATGGCTCCTTCACCACTGGGGATAGATGCTACCATTATAAGATGATGCCCATTGGGAAAAAATGCAGGGTCAACATACCAAAAGATAATGGATCGGGTCTTCCTAGAGTAAAGGAGAAGAAATTTGGAGGTGTACGTGGATGACCTCATGATCAAGAGTCGGGACGTGGACTCTCACCTCCGAGACCTAGAGGAGACCTTCAATACCCTGTGAAAGTATAAGATGAAGTTGAACCCCTTGAAGTGTGTATTCCGGGCCAGCAGGGAAAATTCCTAGGTCATCTACATACGCGATATGAGCCTGCAGGGTCGCACATAAGAGATGTGGAGAAGTTGGATGATTGACTGTGTTGGTAAAGGTTACCAATCACCGACCTGAATGGGGTTATGGGCAAAGTGTTGCCTTAAAGGATCGTCGGGTTGGGCAAATGTTGCCTTGAAGGATTGGTAAGAATAGTTGACCGAAGGTCGACGATCGTCGACCGCGGGTCGACGTGTATCGTAGACCGCGGGTCGACGGTTATCGTCGACCGCGGGTCGACGGGTATCGTCGACCGCGGGTCGACTATCATGGTCGATCGTCGCGGAGATCGATGATTATCGTCAACCCACGTTCGACGTGAATCGTCGAGTATTGTACTCTGATTCTCGCCGACTGATACTCGCCGACTGATTCTCGCCAATCCTAAGTGATTCTTGTCGATTGATTCTCACCGAATCTGCTAGGTGATTCTCGCTAATTCTGGAACCCTAATTTTCTGGGTGGTCTGCGGATAGCGATATTCCTAAGTCTGTTTATGCCTTTGGTATAAGTAGATACTTAGGGTTTTCGGGAATGTTGATCTCTGATCGAATCGACGGAAGTTTTCCGCCGTTCTTCGTTCATTCCGCCGATCCCGAATCCCGCCGACGGAGGTGTTCCATCGCCGTGCTCGCTCCGTCGACCTCCTCCTCTCCGGCGATTATCGCTGGTGTTGCTATCCCTGGCGCGGACCTAGCAGTCCGTGGAAAAGCAAAGTGTGGTCATTCTCCTTCCCGATTATCCGTGCGACCGAAAAGTCGGTGTTCTCCCGCTCGTGTGGATTTCTGCAGAGACGTGGATATCATTCCACGTAGAACTCGCCACCAGCAAGAACACGAAAGCTTGGAGCATCTCCGTTGAGTTGTGACTCAATGCCACCGAGGTAATTTTTGCCTAGTTGTATGTTAACTTTTTGATTCAACTACCATGGCCCGATCCCATCTCTTTTGGGTTTTTCTTGATGTTTTTATTCTTTCGTTGCGTGCACAAGTGTTGTGTCATCCTCATAGAGAAACCCAACAGTGGTATCAAAGCGAGGTTTCGGCCATGATTGTTGTATTGGAAGTTTTGTTATTGCAGTGCGTGTAAACCTGGGGATTTAGAAGTGTTCTAAATGTCTAGATTTAGTCTTGGTACCCCGCCAAGAACGTCTGGGATTTCGTGGAAATTTCTAATTGTTAGAAATTGTAGTCTCCTTAGCAGTAACCATCCCTCGAGATTGTTTTGGATTTTGAATCCAACATGGAGAGATGAGCTTGTCTACTGCTTTAAGTTGAGTTGTCTTTGCTTTTGTCCAAAGCATGTAAATCTGAGGATTTGGAAGTTTCCGGATGTTCAGATTTAGCCCTTCCTTCTATCAAATGTTGATGGTGTCAGGTTGTGCACATAAGGGATGCATGTGGTTTTTGAAAAATTGTTTTTCTTTGGATGTGCACATTGATCAAATGTTGATCATGGTTAACTGTTAACCTATAATCAAAATTCCTTCATCAAATATTAAGTGTTCGGATGCCTTCCGATGGATGACACTCTTCCTGCCTCGATTGATGAAGTATGGGATTGCCAAAGCAAGGTGCATTAATCTATCTTGGTAAGGGTGCGAGCGGATAATTGTGATATCCCACTGTCGACATCGGGTCCAGCTTAACTAGGTGACCTCAAAGGTTGAGTGCCTATAGGCATAGGGTTGGCATGCACCATATGATGGATGTGAGTAAGGAGTTATTCACCAACCATACAAGAATTGCATGAGGATGCAATTGGCAAGCGTTGCCTACCTAAATAACCGCATCGTGAGAGGAAAGCCAAAGCTGACTCATTGTGTTGGTGAAATACGGATCTTGTCCACTAAGAGAGTAGCTCGCATGAACTCTCCGAATTGTTAGTGAGGGCTATCATTTCGAATAAAATAGTGGGAGTGTTTTAATTGAAGTCCAAATTAAAATAAATTGTATTTGAAATTTTGGTAATGGTTTTATTCTGCATAAATTCTTGTAGAATTCCATGGCATGTGTTTCACACTCCACGTTGTCTCTGAGAGCCATCCTTGAGAAGGATAAGCTCAGTGGGACTAATTACATGGACTGGTACAGGAACCTGAGAATTGTTCTCAGGCAAGAGCGAAAGCTCTATGTCTTGGAAGAAGAAGCCCCTGAGGTGCCGACCGAGAACTCTTCCCGTGCTGAGAAGGATGCTTATAAGAAGTATACTGATGATGCTTTAGATGTCGAATGCCTTATGCTTGCCACTATGAACTCTGAGCTTCAGAAGCAACATGAGAACATGGGGTGCAAGGAGATTGACGAGCATCTCAAGAAAATGTTTCAAGGGCAGGCTCGTCAAGAGAGGTTCGACGTCATAAAAGCGTTGTTTCAGTGCAAGATGGGAGTTCGAGACTCAGTAGGGACTCACGTACTCAAGATGATTGCGTATATAGAGAACCTTGAAAGGCTGGGTTTTCCTCTTGGTCAAGAGTTGGCCACAGATCTGATCCTGCAATCGTTGCCGGACATTTATGAGCAGTTCGTCTTGAACTACAACATGAATGAAATAGACAAGACACTGCCCGAACTCCTAGGCATGTTGGGAACTGCCGAAATCAATATGAAGAAGGCCAAGCCTGCCAGCCCCATACTGATGGTGCATAAGGGCAAGGGCAAGGCCAAGGGCTCTAAGAAGACGAAGGTGGGACCTAAGTCATATCTTGAGCCCAAGTCTTCTGCACTGATGAAAAAGAAAAGCACGGTGAAGGAAGGGAAATGCCACCACTGTGGCAAGGCTGGTCATTGGAGGAGGAACTGTCCTTCGTACATTGAAGGTCTGCAGAAAATGAAGGGAGGTATGACTTCCGCTTCAAATGTTCACATTATAGAGATAAACCTTTCTGCTCCTTCATCTTGGGTATTGGATACCGGATGTGGTTCTCAAATTTGTACAAATTGGAGGAACTGGGAAGGAGAAGATTGCTGAGTAAAGGGGAGGTGGACCTCCGCATCGGCAATGGAGCAAGAGTTGCTGCTGTAGCCGTAGGGTTTACCGTCTTTCTTTGCCCAGTGGGCTTGTAATAGAACTAGATAATTGTTATTTTGTTCCGACCATAACTAGAAACATTATATCTATTTCATGTTTGGACATGATTGGATTTTCTTTTATAATTAAGAACAACTGTTGTTCTATATTTAAGAATGATGTTTGTTATGCTGTAGCCCAATTGTTTAATGGTCTTTATGTTTTGAACTTGGACCATCTGATCTGTAATGTAGAAAATAATAAAAGACTAAGAACAAATGACTCGAACCCTACATTTCTCTGGCATTTTCGTTTGGGCCATATCAACGAGAAGCGCATATCCAAGCTCCATAGAGATGGACTTTTGGACTCATTTGATTATGAATCATTTGAGCGATGCGAATCTTGTTTGTTAGGCAAGATGACTAAAGCTCCTTTCACTGGTTATACTGAGAGGGCTGAGGATCTCTTGGGTGTTGTACATAGTGATGTATGCGGAACCATGAGTTCCATGGCTAGAGGTGGGTATTTCTACTTTATTACATTTACTGATGATTTCAGTAGATACAGATATGTGTATATTATGAAGTGCAAATCCGAGACCTTTGAAAAGTTCAAAGAGTTCAAGAATGAAGTAGAAAACCAGTTGGGTAAAAGGGTTAAAGCACTCCGATCTGATCGAGGTGGCGAATACATGAGTCATGAGTTCCGTGATCATCTGAAAGAGTGTGGTATTGTATCACAGCTCACTCCACCTAGAACACCACAACATAATGGTGTGTCTGAGAGGAGAAATCGTACTCTGTTAGACATGGTACGTTCGATGATGAGTCATGCAGACTTGCCTGTTTCCTTTTGGGGTTTTGCTTTAGAGACTGCTGCAATGACATTGATTCGCGCTCCAACGAAAACGGTTCTGAAGACACCATATGAGATATGGACTGGGAAGCATCCTAGTATGTCATTCATTAAAATTTGGGGCTGTGAGGCATACGTGAGACGTCAAATGCCTGACAAGCTGGAACCCAAATCGGATAAATGTTATCTGGTGGGATATCCTAAGGAAATGAAAGGGTATTACTTTTACCTACCGTCTGAGGGCAAAGTGTTTGTCGCAAGGACTGGTGTCTTCTTGGAGAAAGAGTTCTTATCAAGAAAGACTGAAAAGGTAGAGCTTGAAGAAGTTCAAGAACCACATGTAGTGAATGAACCAGAATTGGATTCTGAGACAGGACTACAAGATGTTGTAGCTAGAGAACCTGCTCAAGGAACACAAGTCCTACGTAGATCTGGTAGACCGAGGTTTGAGCCTGAGAGATATGGATTTCTCGTGTCTCAAATAGGTAATGTGTTGCTTATGGATCATGATGATGAACCAGCAACCTACCAAGAGGCTATGAATGGACCGGACTCCGACAAATGGCTTGAGGCTATGAAATCCGAAATGGACTCCATGTATGCAAACCAAGTTTGGAACTTGGTGGAACCACCTGAAGGGGTACGACCCATAGGGTGCAAGTGGGTCTTCAAGAAGAAGATCGACATGGATGGGAATGTACAGACATTCAAAGGGCGACTGGTGGCTAAGGGTTTCAAGCAAATTCATGGTATTGACTATGATGAGACCTTTTCCCCTGTTGCCATGGTAAAGTCCATAAGGATATTGCTTGCTGTTGCTGCGTATTATGACTACGAGATCTGCAGATGGATATCAAATGGCTTTCCTTAATGGAAACCTCCTTGAGGAAGTGTATATGACACAACCCGAGGGTTTTGTATCCCCAGATGAAGCCACTAAAATATCCAAGCTGAATAAGTCCATCTATGGACTAAAACAGGCCTCTCGAAGTTGGAATCTTCATTTTGATGAGAAAATCAAAGAGTTTGGTTTCATCAAGAATGAAGATGAGCCTTGTGTTTACAAGCAAATCAGTGGGAGCATTGTTGTCTTCCTGATATTGTATGTAGATGACATACTGTTGATTGGGAATGACATTCCTACCCTGAAAGTTGTTAAGAACAACCTAGGGAACAGCTTTTCAATGAAGGATTTGGGTGAAGCGACTTATATACTCGGTATTAAGATCTATAGAGATAGATCGAAGAAGTTGCTGGGTTTGACCCAGAGTACGTACATCGAAAAGGTGTTGAAGCGGTTCAACATGCTTGAGTCCAAGAAAGGATTTTTGCCCATGTCTCATGGTGTGAATCTCTCTAAGGACCATTGTCCAAAGTCTTGTGAAGATAAGGACCGCATGAAGTTGATTCCATATGCTTCGGCAATTGGATCAATCATGTACGCGATGTTATGTACTCGACCCGACGTCTCCTTTGCTTTGAGCATGACTAGCAGGTATCAGTCAGACCCCGGTGAGTGTCACTGGATTGCAGTCAAGAATGTCCTGAAGTACTTGAGAAGGACTAAGGATGTGTTCTTGGTGTATGGTGGAGAGGAAGAGCTCATTGTAAGTGGTTATACGGATGCTAGCTTCCAAACTGATAGAGACGACTCCAAGTCTCAGTCACGTTTTGTGTTTTGCCTGAATGGAGGAGCTGTGAGCTGGAAGAGTTCCAAGCAAGAGACAGTTGCTGATTCTACAACAGAGGCCGAGTATATCGCCGCAGCTAATGCGGTGAAGGAGGCTGTATGGATTAGGAAATTCATCGGCGAGCTTGATGTAGTTCCTAGCATTGTTGGTCCCGTAGTTCTCTACTGTGATAACAATGGTGCAATTGCACAATCTAAGGAACCTAGATCCCATCAGCGCTCCAAGCACATACTTCGGCGGTCTCATCTTATTCGTGAGATTGTCGAACGAGGAGATGTGAACATTTGCAGAGTGCCGACTGAGGAGAATATTGTGGATCCACTGACAAAGCCTCTCGCGCAGAGAAAGCATGATGGTCATACTAGATCGATGGGTATACGATACCTAAATGATCAACTCTAGTGAGAATCTTGTGGATTGCATGTAAACATGTATTTTGTTGGCCATTTGTTCATATGATGAACAGTGTACCTAGTTTTTCTCTTACAATTAATGGCAAGTTCTTTTATTATGAGTTTTTCTATATGATAGTTAAATGTTAACATAATAGATACCCTTAGAATGTTCGCTTCCATGGGACATCAAGTACGTGACTTGAATGTGAGAGCCTATGATTTATTTGAAGCTTCATTCTTAAAAGGTCCCTGGTCGAGTATCATCATAGAAGCTAAGGGTGATGATGGTACATGAAGGCTAGCACGTGCGTTGACTGATGACCGGTTCTCACAGGTCATGATATTGTGATATCAAGTCATCACGTGGGTACTTGTTAGTGAACAAGTTGTACTGGACAGACCCAACCTGAGACTACTCTGTGGATTGTCATCCAATCGTGTCACGAGTAGGTCTCAATTGACAATGGTGTTGTGGTCCTTTGACCTGAAGTCACAACATTCATCAAGTGAGGAATAACGTGCTTTGATTGCATCTAAAGTCTTACTTGAGAAAGGTTGATGATAAGGGTTGTTGTTGGGCATGTTACGAATCATTTGGGTGTTTGTGTGTGAGCAGATATAGGATTTGTCCTCCTGTATGACAGGAGTTGCATCCATGGGCCCCTTGATGGAACTGGAATGAGAAATGCATGGCCATGCTTGGTTGAGTCAATATGTGATATTGGACTCACCATTCTCTGGAAGTCCGTCCTGGATCAAGAAACTTGGATTGAGCTATTACGAGGGTGACACGGTCCATGCCTCTAGTTCTTTCCGGATGTAAGGGACAAAGGGACAAAGACAACGCTGATACATTGGTCATAAAGGCTTATGAGTTATAAACTCTTATTGCTTGGGGAGCAATGATGCATTGCTAGATGCCGCTCATTGTTTGTGAGGTTTTTGGTTTGATACTTTCAAGATCAAGTGGGAGACTGTTGGAGTTTCCATGGTGATCTAGAAGTGGTCAAACATGTAATCTCACTGCCAACGCGATATGAGCCTACATGGTCGCACATAAGAGATGTGGAGAAGTTGGATGATTGACTGTGTTGGTAAAGGTTACCAATCACCGACCTGAATGGGGTTATGGGCAAAGTGTTGCCTTAAAGGATCGTCGGGTTGGGCAAATGTTGCCTTGAAGGATTGGTAAGAATAGTCGACCGAAGGTCGACGATCGTCGACCGCGGGTCGACGTGTATCGTCGACCGCGGGTCGACGGGTATCGTCGACCGCGGGTCGACGGGTATCGTCGACCGCGGGTCGACGGGTATCGTCGACCGCGGGTCGACGGGTATCGTCGACCGCGGGTCGACGGGTATCGTCGACCGCGGGTCGACGGGTATCGTCGACCGCGGGTCGACGGGTATCGTCGACCGCGGGTCGACTATCGTCGACCGCAGATCGATGATTTCATCAACCCACGTTCGACGTGAATCGTCGAGTATTGTACTCTGATTCTCGCCGACTGATACTCGCCGACTGATTCTCACCGATCCTAGGTGATTCTCGCCGATTGATTCTCACCGAATCTGCTAGGTGATTCTCGCCGATTATGGAACCCTAATTTTCTCGGTGGCCTGCGGATAGCGATATTCCTAAGTCTGTTTATGCCTTTGGTATAAGTAGATACTTAGGGTTTTCGGGAATGTTGATCTCTGATCGAATCGACGGAAGTGTTCCGCCGTTCTACGTTCGTTCAGCCGATCCCGAATCCCGCCGACGGAAGTGTTCCGCCGCCGTGCTCGCTCCGTCGACCTCCTCCTCTCCGGCGATTGTCGCTGGTGTTGCTATCCCTGGCGCGGACCTAGCAATCCGTGGAAAAGCAAGGTGTGGTCATTCTCCTTCCCGATTACCCGTGCGACGGAAAAGTCGGTGTTCTCCCGCTCGTGTGTATTTCTGCAGAGACGTGGATGTCATTCCACGTAGAACTCGCCACCAGCAAGAACACGAAGCTTGGAGCATCTCCGTTGAGTTGTGACTCAACGCCACCGAGGTAGTTTTTGCCTAGTTGTATGTTAACTTCTTGATTCAACTACCATGGCCCGATCCCATCTCTTTTGCGTTTTTCTTGATGTTTTTAGTCTTCCGCTGCGTGCACAAGTGTTGTGCCATCCTCATAGAGAAACCCAATAAAGCTGACCCAGGCTACGCTTCTTTAGGGACAAAAGGAGGGGGAAGATCTATCCTTATACCTTCGGGTCGGGGCGGAGGCCCTGAGCTCTGTCTTATACCGGGAATATGGGAAGATATAACTACCCATCTATTACGTGAGTAGGGTCTTGAGGAAGGCGGAGCTCCGATACCCTATTTTAGAGAAGTTTGCTTTTCCCCTGGTTATCTCGGCTCTGAGGCTCCGACCCTACTTCCAGGCACACTCCATCCGAGTGGTGACTGACCATCCCATCCACAACATCTTTGAGGGGTGGAGCATTTGGGAAGTGCTGGGTCCGTTGATCCCAATGTCCCAAATTTGTAAGAAGTCAAACATGTCAATGGTATATACAGAGTTGTATTTGATGTATGTTCAATTTCATGCATGCAAGTTGCTCTTTGTCACATTGATTAGACAGGTGGGTCAAGTGATAATGACAGATGGACACAAAGATGCTGGATGGAAAGACAGAAATTTGCCTAAGTCCATAGACATTGAGTTAAGCTAGCTCACTCAATTCTAGGTGTCGATATTCAACGAATTCCACAGACATTGAGTGAGGCAAGCTCACTCAACGCCATTTGTCAATGAAGAATACTGACGAAGATAGAAAAGATGCTAAGTCCATAGGTGTTGAGTGAAGCCAGTTCACTCAATGCCGGACTACAAAAGCGTTGAGTAAAGACAGGACAGTCAAAGCCCAGCAGGTTGCAGAGACAATATTGCTGTTAAGTCCACAGGCGTTGAGTAAAGGTATTTCACTCAATGCCATATATTAAGAAGCTGTATATTTAGCTGAGTATGTCAAAGCTTCAGAAGTGGCCACCAGAAAAATAAACTAAGCCCATAAGCATCGAGTGAACACAGCTCTCGATGCCTGAATAAGGAAGCATTGAATCAAGTTTCTTCAATCAAAGCCGGAGAAAGTGAAGAAATCGGCTAAGTACAGAAGCATTGAGGGAAGCCAGTTCACTCAACGACTAATATAGAGGACAAGCAAAGGCAGAAAGCATTGAGTGAGGCCAGCTCACTCACTGTATTCAGACAGATGAATAATTGAATAAGTGTAGAGGTGTTGAGTGAAGCCAGTTCACTCAACGCACTCAATGCCTATTAGTGCAGAGAGTGTTGGACTATGATAGTCAAAATTTGACTAAATACAGTGGAGTTGAGTGAGGAAGGCTCACTCAACACTCTCAATGCCTAGATGCAGAATGATGAGCCAAGTCTAAAGCATTGAGTGATGAAGACTTCACTCAACACACTCAACGCCCGAGGAAGCAGAAGATTGGCTAAGTCTAGAACCATTGAGTGGAACTTGTTCACTCAACGCACTCAACACCTGGGATGGAACTGAAGATTTGGCTGAGTCCACAGATGCTGACGTCAGCTAAAGTCAACAAAAGTCAAAAAAATTTCAAATTTGTTGCGGGAAAGCAAGAATCCACCGCTAATGGCGCCAGTGGCCTGCTGTATTGTTTATTCTGTAAAAGGAAGGTGGTAAATCAGAAATTCAAGCTGGGCCAACACAGCATATAGCAATTAATCGGCGAAAGATAGAAGTAAAAAGTTCGGGAGACGAAAGATAACTTATATGGCTTTTATCTTTTCGAAAAGCGGAAGATCTTTATCGTATTCCATGCCATTATTACTGAGATAAAAATCAGAAGTTCAAATCTATCGACCTGAAGGTTCTTCCAGTTAGTTATTATCGTCATCATCATCAATGACTAGAAAGAGGGAGCAGTAAGGTTAACCCTAGCTGTGGCCACTTCACAGCCCAAGTCGAGCAAATCCTGAAGATTATTCTCTGGAGCTGCGAAGAAGGAATCTGGACTGATCTTGTTTAGGACAGAAGGAGAAAGACACAATGACCATTTTCCTGAGTCAAATCACCCCCAAATTTATTTCTCTTTGTTATATCCCTTTGGATATGAGCTATAAGCATGTGTTATAAAGGCTGAGGTTGTATGATCTGCTATAGATCTCAGGTAAGATTCAAGAGTAAATCTGAGTGGTAGGATTCTGTTGAGAATCTGAGTGTAGGGTTGTCCTCTCAGCCTGAGTGGTAGGTCCTATGGCCTGAGATATGTGATATTATGATCACTGAGTTATAGGGCTTGTGTGCCCGAGTTGTAAGTCTTGGAGGAGATTGAGTTGTCCAGCGTGATCGTGTTGTAAACTCTTAGGTGCCGAGATAGTGGAGAAGTGCCTTGTCTAACATAATATTAGAAAGGTAGGAGGGACAATGGACGTACCCATATTCTGGGGAACCGCTATAAATTATTATGTCGTCCGGGTGATCTTCTTGAAAGCAAAACTAATATAGTGAAAACAGACCCTAAAATAGCTAAAGGTTAAAAGAAATCAAATAGACCTAAAAACCTATTCACCCCCCAACCCTCTAATTGATTTTTCTACCCTTGAACTTAAACAATTTCAAGTGGTATCAGAGGGAGGTTGCTCAAGATAGACTTAACAGTCTGAGTAGATATGCATGGGTAGCAGTCAGAGTATACTTGTGGGTTTAGGAGAGAACCATGAGGAGCTTGGTTCCATGAAGCTTCCTATATGTAGAAAGAAAGACTTTGGAATTTGGAAGGAAAGTGTCTGACTCTTCATGGAGGCTTTTGACCCAAGGATATTTATGACAGTTAAAGAGGGACCTTTCATCCCTATGAAGGTCTCTGCTCTAGTTGAGAATGTCAAGACACCTAAGACATACTCAGAAATGACTAAGGATGAAGTCATTCTTGCCACCATGTACGAGAGGTCACAAAACATTATTGTTAGTGCCATAGATGACTCCACCTTTCAAAATCTGGTGTACTACAAGATAGCCAAAGAGATGTGGGACACTTTGGTGGTCTACATGGAGGGAACAGAAGAGGTCAGAGATGACAGGAAGACCATGCTCAATCAAGAGTGTGAGACTTTCAGGAAGTTCAAGGAAGAGAGCATAGCCAGCTGCTATGAAAGATTCTTTAGTACAGTTAATGAGCTAAGGAACTATGGCCGGGTCTTTAGTAATTATGAGATTAATGATAATTTCCTTAGGTCTCTAATTAGAGACTAGGACACTAAGATTTGTGCTCTCAGGGAAGTGGCAAAGCTGGCCGATACTACTACACCAAGTCTGTTTGGGAAGCTGCTGTCTTATGAAATGCAGCTAACTGTTAGGAAGGAGGAGGAGAAAAATAGCAAGTCTCAGGCTAGAGAAAAGACTGTGGCTTTCAAAGCTAAAACCACAAGAAGAAGCATGGGAAAGAGTCATTCTCCACCAAGGAGGGCCGCTGAGTCTAACTCAGAAAGTTCAGAGAAATGCTCATCAGACTGTCACATGTCTGATGAGGAGTTTGTTGCCTTCTCTAGGCAGTTTATGAAGCTGATGAAGAAGAAGGGGTGGAGGAGCAGACCCTCCTCCTCCTCTCATCACAAGGAGGACTACTACATGGGAAGTAAGAAATCCTCCATGGAGGACAAGTATGGTTCTATACCTAGTAAATAGATTTCTACAAAAGTGGTTTGTTATTGTTGCAGCAAACCTGGGCCTGTGATTGTTGACTGCCCAGTCAAAAGAAAGGAGGATGGTGAGAAGAAACACCACCACCAAAAGAGCAAGAAGGAGAAGTCCTTCATGGCAATGAAGTAGTAGAGCTGTTCTAACTCTTGCTCATCAGAATTTGAAGATGAAGAAGCTTACAGTAGGCTGATGGCAATGCCTGAGAAAGAGTCCTGCCAGGTTCATCCTGGTCCAGAAAAGGTACAATCTCTATCCAGTTCTTCTTCTGAGTTAGATTATGAGACAAGTCCTTACTCTAGTGATTCTTCATAAAGAGATGAAGATGGCTCAGAATCTAAGGAAGATATCAATAAATTGATTGATAAGTATGGTGAACTTTTGTAGGCCTCAAAAAAGTAAGCTGGTGGCTAAAAAGCAGGTTTAGGAGATTGCATCTCTACAGCTTGCTGCTTCCCAGTATTCTGAATCAACAACCTTGTTGGAATAGAAAATCAGGGAAGTTAGCCAGCTAAAAACATTACTATCATGCAAATAGGTACTGTAAAAATACAAGGATAATCTCATTAGAGATCTGGATGAGAAACTCCAAAGAGAAAAGAGGATTGTGGCTAGTTTCTCTAAGCCCAATTTTGTGTTGCCCATTACTGAATCCTCTCAGAGAAACAAGAAAGGTTTAAGTTTTAAGGAAAACACAAGAGCTGCCCCTTTCAAAGGAAAGGGAAAAGCTCTTGTTCAGCCACCTATTGCCTTTGAAAGGGTAATACTCCCTTCTAATAGGTATGACCAGGACTCTATGTATAGTCACTAGAATGGGAATTATTCCTTGAAGAATACAAGTGTACCTTCCAATGGAAGGAGAAGAGGAATGAGAAAGAGTGCCTTCAAGGCAGCCCATGAAGAAATTCAAATGGACCATCATGGAAAATTTATCTTTGGTTCTCCAGCCCCTACTCTAAAGTATGGGGCTGCAGTCAAGTCTCAGATCCATACAGCAAAAAGTCTGACCAAGGGCCAGTCTTTCAGCAAGCCTGATTTGGCCATTTCTGATGTTATCAAAAGCATGTCTTTTGCAATGAAGACTGCTACTGAAGACATTCAGAGCAGGCCAAAAAGTCTACTAGAAGACTTACATTCAGCCATATCCTAGCTAAAAGGAAACTAAGAAAGGTTGTTGATGTTCCTTCAAGACAGAGAGCTGTTGTCAGCACATCTAGCAGACCAGCTCAGAAAAGAAGGTACAACCTTCATGAGTGTTGGTGCTGTGGCATGGTATCCATAATTCCATTGATTGCTGTCATAATCCTAGTGTGGACAGAGCTAAAGTCAGTCTACCAATTAGAAAAACTACTGGTGGACATGTTCATTTTCAGACTGATATGCACCAAGGACTCTATAAATATTGGGGTCCTAAGGTAAAATAAAAATGTTTTGTAGGTTAGTCCAAGTGCCCATACCACTATACGGTACTTGGACAGTGGTTGTTCCAGGTACATGACTGGAACAAGGAGTTATTTGAAGGAGTATACTCCAGTGAAGGATGGAACCAAAGTTATCTTTTGTTGATCAGACAGCGGAGTCACCCGAGGATATAGTAAGATCACTAATAGCCTAGTCACTTGTATTCTTGTGAGTGACCCTTTCAAAGCCCACTGGAAGAATGGGAACATAATCTAATAATCATAATACCTTACACTAATAGCCTAGCCGTGTAAGGTACACTTGCAACATAACCTAATAATCATAAGCCAGTTATGTAATCTAGGCTATGTCACCTCATTCCATAAGGATGAGTGCCAGATTAAGAGGTCAAGATGACCTGACACTAAGAGTGGGAACATATATTATTTTAATTTTTTATGTTTAGATATAGACTCCCTTTTATGCTTAGTTTCAAATGAGAAAGCCTCATACTGTGTCCAGTGGCACAAGAGGCTAGCCCATCTGAATTATAAAACCATAGGCAAGATATTTAGTGAAGAGCTAGTTAGGAATGGTCCTAAGATGAAGTGCTCTAAGGAGGGCATCTTCTCTGCATGCCAAAAGGGCAAATAGACCAAGACCTCCTTCAAGGGGATTGGGACCAAAAACTCAGTAAGGTTCTTATACCTCCTACATATGGACTTGTTTGGTCCTATGCCTGTACATAGTCTAGGTAGGAAAATCTACAACCTTGTGATTGTTGATGACTTTTCTAAATTTGGATGAGTTTTCTTTCTTAGGAAGAAGTCTGAAACCCCTGGATGTCTTCAAGACATTTGTCAAGCAAATTCAGAATGAATTTGACAGTACTGTTGATAACTCTAATTGTATGTTCATTTTATTATAGTTTTTATTTAAAAATTACTTATTTTATAATTATATATTACTAATTAAGTTCCTAACTATCTTCTTTTTATATATCAGGACAATTCAGTCTGCAAATAATAATTTGTAGCTCGTAGGACTGATCAGGAGAAGATTTCGAGCAACAATGCAAAAATCATCAGTACACGCCCATATCACGGGCATGACCATCAGGTCATGGGCGTGCTTATTGGGCGTGACCCATTCCAGATGACCAGAAACCAAGAACATGGCAATATCGAGTTACACGGCTATCTCATGTGAGTGACCCTATGTCACGGGCGTGACACAGGACGTGACAATGGATTCGGGTGTGACCAGCAAAATGGAGCCACATCCTTCAATTCCACATCAAATTAAAATGACATGCCTGCTACAGGGCGTGTCCAAGGGCGTGTCTGGGACCATTTCCAGCCAATTACTTTATCATTCCTGTCGTTTGCCACCAAATTGCCATTCAAGCTAGACATGCCCTAGTCACAGGCGTGTTTATGGATGTGACCCATCATTTGACTGCAGAATAACTCCCGCCATTTTTAGCTCCCCTCCATTTTCAGTAACAGACACAACACACCCTAGGTCATTGGCGTGACCTATGGCCGTGACCCGCCACTTAATGATTTTTGGCAGTTTCGTTCCAACGTTCCCTGGACTTGAAGACGACGGTTCCGAACCTTACACGCCCTAGGTCACGGGCGTGACCTAGGACGTGACCATCCAACAAACATTCCTATAAATTCCAGACAACTTCAGATGTTGGGGGTCGAATTTTGGGGAGTAGGAGTCTTGTATTTTACTGCTTTATTTGCTGTATTTTCTATTCTAGATTAATTTTGTGTAGGCTTAATTTCTAGCTGTTTTTATTTCAAGCATGTCTTTCCCCACCTTATTTTGTAGTTCCGTAATCATGAGAAGTAGCTAAATTTCATTTAGCACTTGATCATGATGAACCTTGGAATAAAAAAAACTTTTCATTTTCTATCAAAAAAATGTCTTGTTCTTTATCTTGTTCACCAACGATTTATCTTTGAATTATATTTTGTCGAATTCATATTTCACGGATATGTTTTCAATCTAAGATCTGTATCCTAAATGATCAAGAGGTTGCGGATACGAGGAGATCACTCAAAGATAAAAGGAGTTGCATGCACTCCTCGAGAGAGGACGACATAAATCTGGCAGAATGGAGTCAAATCCAATAGTAGGATTCACCGCCTAAAGCAAGCTTAGGGGTTTCGACTGGCCGAGAGGTCTTAATCAAACAACCTAAGGTTAGTCAAAAGCATGAGCTCGAGAGAGACGCTTTTGTACTGTAGGAACCTCCACGGTCGGGTGAGTAAATTTAAGAACTCACATTACTTTAATTTTCAAGATGGTTTATTATAATCCAAGGGGATTCTAGATCAAGTGCTAGCTTCCCCAACATCGAATTTCTCTTTCTTAGTGTAATGCTTCTGTTTATGTTATAAACAAAAACCAATTTTTTTCGTCCGATAAAATAATAGCTCTCTCTTGTGAGTACAAGTACTCGATAAGCCCCGAGTTGAAATACGACACTTGATTCTATACTTCGAACGATAGGTATACTTGCCTCATCGATTAGAAACACGAGTTAGCGTGGAGAAAATATTCATCAAGTTTTTGGCGGCGTTGCCGGGGAACTATTTGTTGATATTTTGAAAGAAAGGATCTATTAATTTTATTATTTTCCTTTTGTTTTAAAAAATCAAAATCAAAAAAATTTTATTTTGTTTTTATTTTGTTTTTATTTTGGTGTATGACCCGAAGGAATCCATCAAATCTACTTTATTTGGATCCGGAGATCGAGCAAAGATTACGGCAACGTCTAAGACTCCGCGATCTCAATTCTCCAGACTTAGTTGAGGAATCCATCGGTGACATTTCTTCATCTACTTCATTTTCTTCTTCTTTTTCTTCTACTTCTTCTTCTTCTTCTTCATCTTCTACTTCTTCATCTTTTCAATTTTCTTCTATTTTGGGTATCCCAAATCCCAATATGGCCGATCAATAGACTATGTCTTATTATGCTCAACCAAATTTAGATAATGCTCAATCAAGTATTGTTCGTCCCGCTATTGCGAACAATAACTTTGAATTGAAGCCAAACATCATCCAAATGGTGCAACAATATGTACAATTTGATGGGCTTCAAGATGAGGATACCAACACACATATTTTTAACTTTCTAGAGATATGTGACACTTTTAAAATTAACGGGGTTTCGGATGATGCCATCCGGTTAAGGCTTTTCCCTTTCACATTGCGCACCAAAGCTAAACAATGGTTGGTCTCTTTACCAAGAGGATCCATCACTACTTGGGCCGAGATGACCGAAAAATTTTTCACGAAATATTTTCTGCCCGCAAAAACGACCAAATTGCGCAATGATATTACATTTTTCTCCCAAGTTGATACGGAAACGTTATATGATACTTGAGAGCGATTTAAGGAATTGCTTTGCCATTTTCCGCATCATGCGATCCCCAATTGGTTGCAAATCCAAACCTTCTATAATGGCCTCAATCAACAAACGAGACAGCATATTGATGCCGCCGGTGGAACGTTAAACAACAAGACACCAGCGACCGCCCAAGAACCTATAGAAGGTATGGCCATGAATATATATCAGTGGAGTACACCCCAATCTCGGCCACCTAAACTGGTCAGGATGTACGAAATCGATACGGTTTCTAATTTATCTATATAGGTTGAGAAACTACAAAAATAAATGGACGAGATGTCTGCTTCCTCGTCCACACCTACCTGTGGACCCCAATATTGGGATCCTTCCACCATTGCCGAACATGTGGATTACATGGGTAATTCGAATCGGCCACCTTATAATTCGGGTAATAATTTTGGTAACACTTATCACTCGGATTAAAGGAATCACCCCAACTTCTCTTGGAGTAATCTAGGGAATGTGACACGCCCACCAAACACAATTCCACCCGGTTATTTTTCACCACAGGCTCCAAAAGCTCCTAATCCCGAGCAGTTGTTCACCAAATATATGACTACTAATGATACCAATAACCGGAATCTCACCGGATCTCTTCGTAATTTGGAGAACCAAATCGAGCAAATCGCTAAAATGATCTCCGATCGCCAACAAGGAGCATTACCGGGCAATACGGAACCCAACCCAAAGGAGCAAGCCAAAGCCATTACTCTATGGAGCGGGAAGGAGGTAACCACTTCTCCAATTCCGGTTGATACGGAGGTAACAATTTCTTTATCTTCTCCTCCGCTTAAGCCTTCTAATTCAAATAAACCAAAAGCTTATCAACCACCTCTTTCTTATCCATCTAGAATGCAAAAAGACAAGGTGGATGGGCATCACGGTAAATTTGTAGATATGTTTAAGCAAATTCAAATAAATTTACCATTTTGCGAAGTGATAGCACAAATGCCGAAGTATGCCAAGTACCTCAAGGAACTTTTATCCAATAAAAAGAAACTTGAGGATATCTCCATGGTTCAGTTGAACGCAGAGTGCTCGACAGTTTTACTTAATAAATTGCCTAAGAAATTACCCAATTAGGGTAGTTTCTCTATTCCTTGTTTATTTGACGATTTATTAGTAAAACGTGCATTAGCCGATCAAGGCGCCTCAATTAATTTAATGCCTTATTCTTTGGTGAAGAAATTGGGATTAGGAGAGCCTAAACCCACAAGAATGTGCATTCAATTGGCGGATCAGTCTGCCAAACTCCCTATGGGGATTATTGAAGATGTGCTTGTCAAAGTTGACAAATTTATCTTTCCCGTAGATTTCATCATCTTTGACATCGAAGAGGACACCGAGGTACCACTCATTCTCGGTCCCCCTTTTCTTTCCACCTCGCATGTAATTATAGACGTTAGTAACAAAAAACTTCTCCTTAGAGTCAGAGATGAAAAAGTTACTTTTATTATGGACTCGTCTATGAAAAATCCACTCCCAAATGGCGACTCATGTTACTATTTGGAGTCTTCTCCCGAAGAAGACTTCATTCCTTTTTCTGAACATTCTCTATCATCTATTGATCATGACGCCGATTTTGAAAATTTAGATTTAATTGCTCATGAAAATAGTAATAATGTTTCGATCACTCGCACACCTATCTTCGAAGTTTTGGAAGTTGATAGTGATCGTTTGAAAACTTCTTATGATGAACCTCCCACGCTAGAATTAAAATAATTGCCAGATTATTTAAAGTATTTATTTTTAGCGGATGATTCAAAACTTCCCGTTATTGTGTCAGCCTACTTGACTGATGAAGAAAAAATTTAAATTATCTAATATTTTAAAATTTCATCGCCGTGCAATTGCATGGAAGATCGCGGATTTAAGAAGGATTAATCCCTCCTTTTGTAACCACAAAAGTTTGTTAGAAGAACACACCCATAAAACCATTCAACCTCAACGCCGGCTAAATCCTAACATGAAGGAGGTAGTTAAGGCGGAGGTAATAAAATTATTAGATGCGGGCATAATCTATTCGATTTCGGATAGCACTTGGGTAAGCCCAGTCCAAGTGGTGCCCAAGAAAGGAGGGTTAACGGTACTGCCTAACGATAAGAATGAATTAATCCCTACTCGAACCATTACCGGATGGTGGGTCTGCATAGACTACCGTAAATTAAATGATGCAACATGTAAGGATCATTTTCCTTTGTAGTTCATGGACCAGATCATTGAACGGTTATCCGGGCCCTCATTTTATTATTTTCTTGACGGTCTTTCGGGATATTTACAAATCCCAATCGCGCCCGAGGACCAAGAGAAAACAACCTTCACTTGTCCGTTTGGAACCTTCGCCTATCAAAGAATGCCTTTTGGTTTATACAATGCGCCGACAACCTTCCAAAGTTGTATGCTAGCGATCTTTGACGAACTAGTGGAAGATATCATGGAGGTCTTCATGGAAGATTTCTCCATTTTTGGAGATTCATTTACTTCATGTTTGGCAAACCTTTCCTGTATACTCCAAAGATGTGAGGACACGAACTTAGTTTTAAACTGGGAGAAGTGTCATTTTATGGTACGGGAAGGTTTGGTTTTAGGCCATAAAATTTCAAGCAAAGACATAGAGGTAGATAAAGCTAAAATTGAAATTATAGAAAAGCTACCTCCCCCTTCAAATGTCAAGGCCATTCGTAGATTTTTGCGGCATGCCGGTTTCTATTGCCTGTTTATTAAAGATTTTTCTAAAATAACTAAGCCTCTTACTCACTTATTAGAAAAAGATGCGTCGTTTCTTTTTGATGAAAATTATTTGCATGTTTTTTCTCTTATTAAAGAAAAATTGATTAACGCTCCTATCATGATCGCTCCAAATTGGGAACTTCCTTTTGAGATCGTGTGTGATGCTAGTAGTTTTGTCGTAGGTGCAGTCTTAGGACAATGCATAAATAAAAATTTTAATCTTATATATTATGCGAGCAAAACACTCACCGTAACACAGGAAAATTACAAGACTACCGAAAAAGAATTATTAGCCGTAATTTTCGCATTTGATAAATTCCGCTCATATCTAGCCTTGTAAAAGATTATTTTTTTACCGATCATTCGGATTTGAGATATTTGCTAGCAAAAATAGATGCAAAGCCGTAATTGATTAGGTGGATCTTACTCCTCCAAGAATTTGACTTGGAGATTCACGACAAGAGAGGAGCGGAGAACTTGGCAGCAAATCATCTTTCTTGGTTGCAGAATCCCAATTCGGAGGAGCTCATAGAGGAGGATATTGATGACACTTATCCAGAGGAATGCCTTCTCGCTATTCATAAGGTAATTATTCTCCCCACTCCTTGGTTCGTCGATTTTGCAAACTATCTTGTTGCGAGATTCCTCCCGAATACTTTTTCTTATCAAGAAAAGAAGAAATTCTTTTCTGATTTGAAAAATTATTTTTGGAGGATCCCTTTCTTTTTCGTGTTTGCGAGGACCAAATAGTGCGGAGGTGTGTCTCTCATGAGGAAGACGCACAAATTCTAAAACATTGCCACGAGGGACCTGCCGGTGGGCACTATAAAGCTAATCAGATGGCTCGAAAAATACTTTAAGTGGCTTTTATTGGCCAAGCATCTTTAAGGATGCTCACGCCCATGTAAGTCATTGTGAACAATGCCAACGCTCAGGTAATATTTCCCGTCATGATGAAATGCCATCGAATTCATTTTTAAAATTGAAGTTTTTGATTTATAGGGGATCAACTTTGTTGGACCGCTACCACTGTCCTATGGAAATAAATATATTTGGGTAGCGTTCGACTACGTGTCAAGGTGGGCGGAAGCGCAAACACTTCCCACTAATGATGCCCGAGTCGTGATCCAATTTCTTAAAAAATTATTTTCATGATTTGGAGCATCGTGGGCAATATTTAGTGATAGGGGCACCCACTTTTGTAACGCACAATTTGCTAAAATTTTATCTAAATACCGCGTTACATATAGGTTAACCACCCCATATCACACTAAAATAAGTGGCCAGGTAGAAGTAGTTAACCGTGAAATCAAACATATATTAGAAAAAAAGGGTTTCTACTTGTAGGAAGGATTGACCGGTCAAGCTTGATGATGCTCTATGGGATTATCAGACCGTGTATAAGACCGCTATCGGTTGTACGCCGTATCAATTGGTCTATGAGAAAGCATGTCATTTACCAGTTGAGCTTGAGCATCATGCCTTTTGGGCACTTAATTTTTTAAATCTTGATGAAAATTTGTCCTCCGAGCTCCGTAAATTCCAAATTAACGAGCTCAATGAGTGGCGCTCCCTGGCTTATGAGAATAATAAACTCTATAAGGAGCGCACCAAATTTTATCATGATAAAAAATTAAGCACCCAAAAAACTTCCAACTGGGAGACCAAGTCCTTCTATATAACTCGCGCTTACGCTTATTTCCGGGTAAACTTAAGTCCTGTTGGTCCGGCCTCTATGTCGTAAAAGAGGTTTGGCCCTATGGGACAATACTTATCTTGCACCCGGAATGAGGCGAATTTAAAGTAAATGGGCACCGACTGAAATTATTTTTGTCCGGTGATAATATTAACGAACATTTGAATAACATAATGTTGTCAAACCCATAGTATGCACACACCACTATGGTCGAGATCAACGACCATAAACAAAGTGTTTGTGGGAGGCACCCCTCGTTTATCCTTTCGTTTTATTTTCATTTTCTATTTGAGTTTTTACAGGTTTGAAGGTTCATTACTGCATGACGATCGGTCGGGGTCAAACGTCAAGTTCATGTGATTGCTTCATGTAGCTAATTTTATTTTGTTTATTTTATTTCTGTCAAAAAATCTAAAAAAATATATGAAAAACAAAGAAAAACAAATATTTTTTTTCAGTTCGTACACGCCCATGTCACGGCCGTGACCTATGGGTCACGGGTGTGACAGAGTCGTGTTTAGTTCGTCTTGCGAAACCCGAGATTTGCTTCGTCGAGCGCATTTTTCGGTCGTCTGCCATTGCTGTCACGGGCGTGCCACTTATTGGTCACGGGCATGATAGATGCTGCGACCCATTTCGTCGAATGTTGTTTTCTTTTCATCGACCGTAGTTCTCAGTCGTCACAGTCACAGGCATGCCCGTTATTGGTCACGGGCGTGACAGACGTGGAACTCCATTTGACGAAAATAGTTAGAAATAACAGCAAAAATATTCTTTTTTTTCCAGTCACGCCCATGACATTCTATGTCACGACCGTGTCATAGTAACGTCACGACCATGACTTCTCTGGGAATCACCAAAACCAAAAAAACAAGAATTGTTTTTATCATTTCAGTGATGCGCCTCAGGGTCACGGGCGTAACGCTCGGCCATGTCTACGAATCCGAGGCAATGACCCTGGTCAATGCCTCCGATACCCATATTTATTTATTTATTTATTTTATTTTATTTTATGTGACACGCCCCAGAGTCACGCGCGTGACTCTGGGGCGTGACCCATGAATCTAAGGCAGGGTGCTTCATATTCTTTTTTTTATATTTCTTTAAGTACACGCCCTCTATCACGAGCGTGACAGTACGGCATGACCGACCCGAGTAATCCTATAAATAGGATTTCTCCCCCTTTATTTCCTCCACACCATCCAACCATCCTCCTTCCCTTAGCTAAACTGAAAATCTATTTTCCTCCCTCCTACCACAATGCCTCGCCACCACCCTCGCTCCACCGCTTCCTCCTCCGAGCAACCCGCGGATCCCGCCATAGCGGAGGCCATGCTTACCTTTGAAAACTCCACCCAATAAACTCGTAGCAAACGTCTGCGTGCCAAACCATTTGGCGTATTTCGGATACTTGATTGGGCGATTCTTGCCACCTTTGGCGCAGCAGATCTGCTACGAAAATATCTATCCACCCCTGGATGGAGTTCTATATTTGACATCTCAGAGCCCGCCTTCCTTGAGCTCACCGTCGAGTTCTTAGCGTGCTTTGAGTTCCATTGGGCGGCGAATGACGATTTCATCGTCTTTTGCATGTGTGGAATTTTCTTTCGGCACTAGGCCGAAAATGCGAGGTTGGGAACGGTGAACGACGAGAACTTCATTACTTTTCTCCCCAAGCATCTCGGACTTTGGGATACTCTTCCATGACTGAGCTGCATTCAGACGCCACAAGTTATTCAGTTCCGGACCATCTAGGCCCTGCGCCTGGCGCGATGACATGATGGAGTGTTTGAGGCTATCACCCTAGCGGTCGGTGGCGGGGATCTCGATCTTGATTTCGGTGCCGGTCCCAGCGGTGCTCCTCACTCTCCCAAGATTCCGCCACCACCACTGCACTCTACCCCAGTGCCCGGTCTCAAAGCTATTGCGATCATCAATTTGGGTTGATTCACACTCACCTAGATCCGATGCAGACTCATTTTGACGGCCATTTTAGTCATTTTGATGAACGCTTTGCCACGCTGGAGAAGAGTCACGCTTCTTCCGTGGCGTATATTACACGTGAGCTCACGGATCTGTGAACTCATTATCCGCCACGCGGTGGGGGGGGGGGGGTGCTAGCGATGAGGAGTAATTCTTTTCTTTGTGGTTGTAGTCGGTTGCCATGTATATTTTCTTTGTATATTTTCTTTTCAGTTGCCATGTATCTTTTATTTTTATTAAAAAATATCAAAATTATGTTTTTCTTCAATCATGTCTTACAGGTACGTTTTGCTGTTGATTTGACCTCTTCAGGGAAGTCTCCTTTCCCTTTCTTAACTTATGTTTTCATTGGGGACTATGTATTGTTTAAGTATGGGGGGAATATTTCTCAAGCAAAACATACAAAAAAAATCATAAAACTTTTTTTTCAAAAAATAATTTTTTTTTCAAATTTAAAATTTTGTTTTTACTTGGAATTCACAAACATACCAAAAATTTTTTTAAAAAAAATTTATCAAAAATTTTTAAAAAAAAAGAAAATCAAAATTAAACTTCTTAGAAAGGGACGTTTGGGATATGACCCCATCTTACCTCCTTGTACCGGTGAGAGCCCTTCATAGGGTATACCTCGGGAAATCTAAAAAGTAACAAATAATTAGGGTTAATTTTTAATTAGAGAAATCTTTATTTCTATATTTATTCACATACGAAATCCATAGTATTCAACTTTTACATAGTGTTTAGAAGATTTTTATGCTTTAATTGAATTTTGAATTTGGGATTAGAACTGTTGGTCATGATGTGTTTCTAGTTAAGTGCACATATAAGTAGAATTTAAGTAGAATTAAAAATTCAACATACAATTAGAGTTTTGTCTTTCTAAATGAGTAGAAACAGTTTATTTTACTTCTACATTGAAACCGATAAATTCTAAAAATAATTTAGGAGAGTGTGTAGAAGTTTACTAAAGCGATATTTTGCGGATCAAGAAAGAGGAATTCTTTCTCGATGTCTAGAACATGCCCTCTAGCTATTCTCAAGTCTTTACATAGGTTAAACTAATTAGCATAAATATGATTTAGGCACTTCTTTTGGAAAGTTTGAGCATTTGCACCCGTCCTAAACGTTTTCTCTTTGCTAAGCCAATTTGAGCATATATCCTTTCTTTTGCAATAGCTCCACCAAACACTTTACCGAAACCTAAAAGCATCCTAATAACACACCTAAGACAGAGCTTAAATATATATATATATATATATATATATATATATATATATATATATATATATATATATATATATATATATATATATATATATATAAACGGTTTATGAGTGATTAGGACCATTATATTTTGGTGGCTAATTGAGAAAAAAAAGTTGATTCATTTTTTCCTCCTCCTCAAAAAATATAAATAAAGAAAATAAAAAATGAAAATAAATAGAGGAAGTGGAAAAACCGTCAACTTGTTAAGGAGGAGAAACAAAGGTATTTAGGAATTGGTGGAATTCTTCAATTTATTTCTTTTGTGCAAGCTCTCATTAGGTTTTGGTGTATCTACCATCATTTTTATCTTTGATTTTCCAAACCAAAAAACCTAAGCCTACATTTCAACCTAGTTAAGTCCTATTGATTTGTGCTTATAAGTTGAACTAGTGTCGTGGCGAGAGAGTGAAAGGGCAAGCATATGGCCATAGACATTGATGGAGTTTTATGGAGGGTATCTCGATCTTCGATTTGTGCAATGTTATCTTAGTGAGCACGCTACTTTCTCCCTAAATGTGATTTTAAGATTTATTGGGTTTTCATTTTCGAAGTAAAAATAATAAGTGAAAACACATTTTAGAAAGGTAAAAACTAATTTGTATGCTGAGTATGTTTTTCTACAAAAATAACTACGTGCATAGGCATAAGACTTCACATTCTACTCCTTAGGTTCAATTTTCTTTTCTATCGTTAAACTTTTCTACTCCTAATGGAAAGTTGTTTGCTCGGGACTAGCAAACTAGTAAGTATGAGGGTATTTGATAACTCTAATTGTATGTTTATTTTCTTATAGTTTTTATTTAATAATTACTTATTTTATTATTATATATTACTAATTAGGTTCCTAACTATCTTCTTTTTATATTTTAGGACAATTCAGTCTGCAAATAATAATTTGTAGCTCGTAGAACTGATCAGGAGAAGATTTCGAGCAACAATGCAAAAATCACCAGTACACGCTTATGTCACGGGCGTGACCATCAGGTCATGGGCGTGCCTAATGGGCGTGACCCATTCCAGATGACCAAAAACCAAGGACACGGCAACATCGAGTTACACGGTTATCTCACGGGCGTGACCCTATATCACGAGAGTGACACAAGGTATGGCAATGGACACGGGTGTTACCAGCAGATTGCAACCTCATCCTTCAATTCCAAGTCAAATTAAAATGACACGACTGTGACACGGGCCTGGCCAATGACGTATCTGGGATCGTTTCCAGCCAATTACTCTGCCATTCCTGTTGTTTGCCGCTAGATTGCCGTTACAGCTGGACACGCCCTAGTCACGGGCGTATCTATGGGCTTGACCCCTCCATCGACTGCAGAATAACTCCCGCTGTTTTTAGTAACAGACCCAACACGCCCTAGGTCACGGGCGTGTCCTAGGGGCGTGACCCGCCACTTAATGATTTTTAGCAGTTTCTCTCCAACGTTTCCTGGACTTGAAGATGACGGTTCCGAACCTTACACGCCCTAGGTCACGGGTGTGACCATCCAGCAAACTTTCCTATAAATTCCAGACAACTTTAGATGCTGAGGCGGTCAAATTTTGGGTAGTAGGAGTCTTGTATTTTGCTTCTTTATTTGATGTGTTTTCTAATCTAAATTAATTCTATGTAAGCTTAATTTCTAGTTGTTTCTATTTCAAGCATGTCTTTCCCCACATTATTTTGTAATTCCATAATCATGATGAGTAGCTAAATTTCATTTAACACTTGATCATGATGAACCTTGGAATAAAATAAATTTTTCATTTTCTATCAAAAAAATGTCTTGTTCTTTATCTTGCTCACCAATGTTTTATCTTTGAATTATATTTTGTCGAATTCATATTTTGCGGATATGTTTTCGATCTAAGATCCGTATCCTAAATGACCGAGAGGTTGTGGATACGAGGAGATCACTCAAAGATAAAATGAGTTGCATGCACTCCTCGAGAGAGTAGGACATAAATCTTCCGGATTGGAGTCAAATCCAATAGTGGGGTTCACCGCCCAAAGCAAGCTTACGGGTTTCGACTGGCCGAGAGGTCTTAATCGATCAACCTAAGGTTAGTCAAAATCATGAGCTCGAGAGAGACACTTTTATACTGTAGGAACCTCCACGGTCGGGGGAGAAAATTTAAGAACTCACATTACTTTAATTTTCAAGAAGGTTTATTTTAATCCAAGGGGATTCTAGATCAAGTGCTCGCTTCCCCAACATCGAATTTCTCTTTCTTAGTGTAACGCTTTTGTTTCTGTTATAAACAAAAAGAATTTTTTTCATACGATAAAATAATAGCTCTCTTTTGTGAGTACAAGTACTCAACAAACCCCGAGTTGAAATACGACACTTGATTCTATACTCCGAATGATAGGTATACTTGCCTCATCGATTGGAAACATGTGTTAGCATGGAGAAAATATTCATCAACTATGTTCAAAATCAGAAGTGGCCATGGGACTGAATTTCAGTCTGAATGCATGACAAGGTTTTGTGAAGAGAAAGTGATTCACCAAAAATTCTCCTCTCCTAAAACACCCCAGCAAAATAGAATTACTGAGAGAAATAATAGGACTCTCATAGAGGCTGGAAGGACCTTATTGAGTGACACATATCACCTAGAGTACTTCTGGGCTGAGGCAGTTAATATTACATGTCATGTCCTTAACATGGCTTCTATCACCAAGAGCCACAACAAGACTCCCTATATGATCTTGAAGGGTAGAAAACCAAACCTGAGCTATTTCTGGATCTTTGGTAGTAAGTGTTATGTGCTAAACAATGTAAAGTCCTATGTGATTAAGTTTGTTTCTAAGTCCTATGAAGGGAGTTTTGTTGGGTACAACAATCGTAGCAAGGCCTATAGGATCTACAGCTTGAAAAATTAAGTTGTAGAAGAGTCTATTCATGTAGTTTTATGAAACTATGATGATTAACAGTGAGCTGTTAAGCTCCTCTTCTAGTCTTGTAGGTACTGAACTGATGATGGACAAGCTGACTATTAAGAGGGTTGTTCTATTGGTACAATATGAATCTGACAGAGTGAGCATTCCCGAGGAAGCAAAAGGCATACAGGTTGTGGATGATGATCAACAAAGTGAAGACAATGAAGATCAGGAAGCTGAAGTAAGATTTGCTCCAGCAGTCAGGCATCTAAGGGATCATCCAAGACACCAGATCATTGGTAATGTCAGCAAAGGAGTAGTGACAAGGAGTAAAATTCTGAATACAACTTTGTATTCTAGTTTCCTGTCACTGGTTGAGCGCAAGAGATTTGAAGAGGCCAACATATATTAGTTCTGGAATGTAGTTATGTAAGAGGAATTGAACTAGTTTAAGAGCTGCAAGGTCTGCAAGCTGGTTCCTAGACCACAAGGACATAATGTCAATGGATTTATGTGGGTCTATTGGAAAAAACATGATAAAAATGACATTATAGTTAAGAACAAGGCTGGACTCGTGGCTAAAGGATACATGCAAGAAGAAGGTATTGACTTTGATCAAACCTTTACCCCAGTAGACTGATTGAAAGCCATCAGAATTTTCCTAGCATATGTTGCATACCAAGGATTCAAAGTCTACCAGATTCATGTGAAGCCAACCTTTCTGAATGGTGACTTAAAGAAAGAGGTTTATGTTGAACAACTCTCAAATTTTATTGTCCCTAACTCACCTGAATCTATTTATATACTTAGGAAAGCTCTATATGGGCTGAAGAAAGATCCTAGAGCTTGGTATGAGACATTGTCCAGCTTTCTCATTGAGAACAAATTCTCAAGGGGGAAGATAGGCAAGACCCTATTCATAGGGAATCTAAGTGCAAGATCATCCTAGTCCAGATTTATGTTGATGATATAATCTTTGGATCTACTGATGAAAACATTTGCAGGAAGTTTGCTAAACTTATGCGAGGGAATTTTGAGATGAGCAATATGGGTGAGCTCAAATTCTTCTTGGGCCTCCAAGTAAGGCAGACTGATGATGGCTTATCTATATCCTAGGCTAAGTTCACCAGGAAGATGATCAAGAAGTTTGGTATGGAGAATGCCTCCACCATGAAAACTATCATAGGGTCAAGTATGCCTATACACAAAGATGAGGCAGAAAAACTTATTGATGAAACTTTGTATAGAAGGATATTGGGTTCCCTTCTATACTTTACTGCAAGTAGGCCAGACATTATGTATGTTACATATGTTTGTGTATGGTATCAGGCCTGTCCTAAAGAATCTCACTACTCTACTGCTAAAAGAATTTTGAGGTATCTTAAGGGCACTCCAAATCTTGGCCTATGGTACCCTAGAAATGGGGATTTTGATCTAACAGATTATTCAGATGCAGACTTTGCAGGTTGCAAAGAGAATAGGAAAATGACTTCAGGTACCTGTCAGTTCTTCAGAGGAAGACTAGTGTCTTGGAGCAGCAAGAAGCAAACAAGTGTAGTAATCTCAACTACAGAATCAGAGTATATTTCTGCTGGGAGCTGCTGTGCACAGTTGCTATGGATCCAACATCAGCTTCAGGACTATAACCTATAAATAATTAGAAGTCCTTTTTTTATTGATTCTACCAGTGCCATCTCAATTGCTAGGAATACTGTCTCATACAGCAGGACTAAACATATTGAGATAAGATATCATTTTACTAGAGAGCATGTGGAATGTGAAGACATCCAATTTGAGTTTGTCCCTACAAAAAAGCAGGTGGTTGACATCCTTACTAAGTTACTGGATGAAGCAAAGTTCAACACCTTCAAGTTTGAGTTGGGTATGTTGAACTTGGTATATCTTTAGTTGCTCCTTATGTTGTTTTTTTATTGCAGGTTGTACAACTTCTAGCAGGTGGAAAACACCTTCAGTGGTATTAGTCTTTTCAAGTGGTTCAAGAGCTATCATGACTGGATGTTCCTATTGAGGTAGAGCAAGTCCAATACTTGCAGTAACTAATTCTATTTCCTATACAAAAGGTGCAAGTAGTTGATTATCAATAATCAAATAGGGTAAAAAGATGTTCAGAGGAAGATAGGGCCATCACCTCCCCGACTATTCTACAGAAGTCAAAAAGGGGGAGGACAATGTGATCAAGGAAATGATAAAGGCTATGCAACAAAATAGGGAGAGCAGCAAGTGGTGATGATCACCTTGTAGGATATGCAACAAAATAGGGGGAGCAACAAGTGATGATGATCACCTTGCAGGCTTGGGAAATATGGTAACCTATACCTTATTACGTCTATAATTATATTGATTATCTACTGCATATGTTGTGTGTATCATTGACTAAGGGTTTTGATGAAAGGTTTTGACTTCTTCAAATAGGGGCAGATTGTTGGGTCCATTGATCCTAACGTCCCAGTTTTGTAAGAATTCAAACAAGTCAATGGTATACACAAAGTTGTATTTGATGTATGTTCAAGTTCATGCATGTAGTTTGCTCTTTGTCACAGTGATTGGACAGGTGGCTCAAGTGACAATGACAAGTGGACACAAAGAAGCTAGCTAGAAAGGCAGAAATTTGCCTAAGTCCACATGCATTGAATGAAGCAAACTCACTCTTTGACAGGTGCCGATATTCAAAGAAGTCTACGGGCGTTGAGTGAAGCAAGCTGACTCTATGCCAGTTGTCAAGGAAGAATGCTGATAAAGATAGAAAAGCCGCTAAGTCTACAGGCATTGAGTGAAGACAGTTCACTCAACGCCAGACTGCAAAAGCGCTGAGTAAAGACAGGACAGTCAAAGCCCAGCAGGTTGTAGAGACAATATTGTGGCTAAGTCCACATATGTTAAGTGAAGGCAGTTCACTCAATGCCAAATTTCAAGAAGCGGCGTGTTTAGGTGAGTCTGTCCAAGCTTTAACAGTGGCAAGCAAAAAAATCAACTAAGTCCAGAAGCATCGAGTTAACATAACTCTTGACTCCTGAAGAAGAAAGCATTGAATCAAGCTGCTTCAGTCAAAGCTAAAGAAAGTGAAGAAATCAGATATATCCAGAAGTGTTGAGTGAAGCCAGTTCACTCAATGCCTAAAAAGAAGACAAGCAAAGGCAGAAAGCGTTGAGTGATACCAACTCAGTGAACGCCTTTAGGCAGATGAAGAATTGACTAAGTCTACAGGCATTGAGTGAAGCCAGTTCACTCGATGCACTTAATACCTATAGTGCAGAGAGTGTTGGACTATGAAAGTGAGAATTGACAAAGTCCAGAGGCATTGAGTGAGGAAGGCTCACTCAACGCTCTCAACACGTAGATGCAGAATGATGAGCCAAGTCTAAAAGAGTTGAGTTATGAAGACTTCACTCAACGCACTCAATGCCTGAAGAAGCAGAACATTGGCTAAGTCCAAAATCATTGAGTGAAGCTTGTTCACTCAATGCACTCAACGCCTGGGATGGAACTACAGATTTGGCTAAGTCTACAGATGTTGACATCAGCCAAACTCAACAAAAGTCAACGATTGTGGAAAGCTCCACCATGGCATGGCGGACTTGGTTTATTCTGTAAAATTAAAGTGGTACAGAAATTAATGTTACATATAGATGATTGACATAACTTTTAGGGCCAACTTCACTCGCCAGACAAGAAGCAGAAGTCCAAATCGATGGATCTGAAAGTACTTCCAGTTAGCTGTTCTCAATCATTAACCCTTACGGCGACTTCACAGCCCAAGCCGAGCAAATCCTGAAGATTATTCTCTGGAGCTGTACTGAATTCCACCTATGTCAAATACTTATGTAAGCATCTGAGCTGTAAGCGTGTTATAAAGGCTGAGGTTGTAGGATCTGTAGATCTGTAGGATTCAAGAGTGAATCTAGGATTCTATTATCTGAAGGATTGAGAAGATAGGGTAAATCAGAAATTAATGTTGAGTCCCCACATAAGCTCGAGGCATACTGGAGAAATGCCTTGTCTCATTGTTGGACAGTGGACGTACCCATAATCTGGGTAACCACTATAAAATTGTGATCTGGGTGAAAAGATCTAAAAGAGTTAAAAGATCGAGGTGAGGAACTTAGAGACTTTTGGCGAAGTGGTCTGTGGAGCTGAGTGAATTTAATATATCTTTTGTTCGCCACTCGATTCAAATGATCGACTTCCTGGCTGAATGTGGTCGAGGTGGCGGAAGCTCACTCTTCCTTGGAAGGTGATGGTAGATCGCATTCCTGATTCAAAGATCGACCACTTATTGTATGAGGTAGAGACATAGAAGTGCAGATTCGAGCCTCTCAAATCGATGCCTACTCTCCAATTGTACCTCAAGGTGAACTTCTCGGCAGTACTTTGAACCAGGTAGTTCAATTGGCCAATCATGGACCCTGGGTGGGGGGAACCATCACCGACCATTTTCTCCCCTCTATTGAAGAAGGAGAGGTGATAGATGTAGACCAGTGACCTTCGTGGATAGAACCCTTTGTCATCTTTTTGTCAACAAGTGAGCTCCCGAAAGGCCTGGACATGAAGCGTTTCAATAACAAGTCGGCAAACTATCTTATGAGCGACGAGAAGTTGTATCACAAGACCCTCTCAGGACACCAAGCACGTTGTTTGACAGAGGGGGGAGGTCCAGAGGATCTTGGAAGAAGTAAAAGCTGGGGAATACGGGAGTCACTCGGGGAGCAGGAACTTGGAAGGGAGGATAGTGAGGCATGGGTACTTTTGGCCAACCCTTGGTCGGAATGCGGCCGAGTTTGTAAAGAAGTGTTAGAAGTGCCAACTGTTTGTCCTGCTCCAGCTACTACCAGCTAAAAGACTAAGGAGCATCAATGTGCCATGTCCCTTCGCCATTTGGCGATTGGACCTGGTAGGGCCCTACCCTCAGGCCAGTGGGCAGAGAAGGTTCTTATTGGTGATGATAGATTATTTTTCTAAGTGTTTGGAGGTGAAGGAGCTGGCCAAGGTGACCTCCCAGGTGGTTCAAAAATTTGTGTTTGTGGGGGGGGGGGAGATCATTGTCGGCACGGGTTTTCTCAGGCCATTGTCACAGACAACGTGCTGTAGTTCGTTGGGGCCGAGTTCATCAATTTCTGCGGATAGTTTTGGATTGATCTCAGGTTTGCATCGGTCCATCACCCAGGAGAAATGGGTAGGTGGAGGAGGAAAATAAGATCATTGTAAATTTGCTGAAAATGAAGTTGGAGATCTTGAAGGGAGTTGGGTGGAGTAGCTCCATTCAGTCTTGTGGGCCCTTAGAACTACTCCCAATAAGGTCATAGGAGAGACCCCGTTCAAGCTCCCCCATGGCTGTGAGGTTGTGCTCCCAATAGAATTCGAGTTCAAGACACCTAGGGTAGTCGAGGCGGAAGAAGGAAGAGAGGACAAGAGAGCCGAAAACGAGGGAGAGTTGTGGATCTCCCTTGATCTAGAAGAAGAACTCTAAGATGTGGCCGCTGTTAGGCGGGAAGAAATTAAGCAGCGGATGACCAAGTATTTTGACAAGCATATCAGGGTTAAGTAGTTCACGGAAGGGGACATGGTCCTCAAGAAGGTACATGCCGCTGGAAGATCAGCAGTCGTGGGGAAGATCAACCCAAACTGAGAAGGTTCATACATTGTTAAAGAGGTATTGAGGTCAGGGGGTATCGCCTCCAGAATGTGGAGGGCAAGGCCTTAGTAACACTTGGAGTGGTGATGACTTGAATCATTTTTATCCATGAACAATGTATATAACATCCTCTTTTGTAAATACAAGTAGTCGTGCACGAAGGATCCCGTGCGGGAAACATTCATCATGGCTGCGACATTTTTCAAGAGGGTGACATTCGTCGTGGGTTCAACATTTGTCAAGGGGGCAAAATTTGTCGTGGTGGCAACATTGTCATGGGTTTGACATTCGTCATGCGGGCGACATTCATCGTGGGCGTGACATTCATCATAAAAGATAAATCCCAACCAAAAGTTCCATGTGCGGGGAACATTATTCGTGGGTGCGATAATTGTCGAGGGGTTACATTTGTCATGGGGGCGACATTTGTCGTGGGGGAGACATTTGTCGTTGGGGAGTCAAATGTCGTGGGGTCGACATTTGTCGTTTGGGCAACATTTGTCGTGGGGGTGTCACTTGTCATGGTGGCGTCACTTATCGTGGCAACAACATTTATCGTGGGTGCGACATATATCGTGAGAGAGACATTTGTCGTGGGGGAGACATTCGTCATGGGGGAGACATTCGTCGTGGGGGAGACATTCGTCGTCGGTGCGACATTCGTCATTGGTGCGACATTCGTCGTCGGTGCGACATTCGTCGTCGGTGTGACATTCGTCGTCGGTTCGACATTTGTCGTTGGTGCGACATTCGTCGTGGGGGCGACATTCGTCGTGGGGGCGACATTCATCGTGGGTGCGACATTCGTTGTGGGGGCGACTTTCGTCATGGGGGAGACATTGGTCATGGGGGCGACATTCGTCGTGGGGGCAATATTCGTCGTGAGTGTAACATTCGTCGTAGGGGTGACATTCGGCAGGGGCGACAATCGTCGTACGGATGACATTTGTCTGAAAAGCTAAATTTGATCTCATTCAATATTTCTATATCGAGACCATTACTTTCCTCCAAACGATGTGAGGTTTCATTTTCGGTGTTGAAGATGAACATCTGCAGAAATTGTGGTTTGTTCGCCAGAGTAGGAATAAGAGATCTAATCATGTGATATACAGCCCAATGCACTCTAAATGTGCACAAACCTTGGTTGAATGCCATGAGTGTTTCATCAAGCATCATACCCATGGATGTGAAAGAGAATACGTGGTTGTATACACGAATAGTTTGCCTGAAATAATGACATTTTGTGGTCTGGTCAGTGTAAAGAGCCAACAACTGTGGGGATACAAGAATGGGAGGTAGAACTAGTTTTCCAAGTTTGCAACATAAATTTTTTGATTCTTTGTGGAATAATCAAGCTGTCTAGTGAGGGCAAGCTGTTGGTTGCAGGAGCCGAAAGACGCTGATGTTGTCGGACGAATGGTAATTTCTTGTTATATTTTCATGTCCTTTTCTCGAATTGGGTGCATGTTGATTATCAATAATTTCATCTGGCTGATTAGGATGGTCAGACTTGTTTGGTAGGACTTCCAAGGTGGATTTTAAAGCAAACGATGTACGCGATTGTCTTCTACTCGCATTTACTACATTCCGTTCTTCGGTAGTCAATGACTGACGCCAATTACTAACACGCACTTGGGTTAACTCTCGACCCTGCTCAGGCGTTATCATCAAAGTCGAAGGCCTTCCTCTTTTACATTGTACTAGCTCGCCCTGAGTTGACAATAACGATTACTCCCCCGCTTGATGATCGCTTTCCATTTGTATGTGTTTGAGATGCTATGCAATAGAATTATGAATAAACAATCTCGATCACAATCTATTTTTGTTAGAAAATAGCATCCCTTTACCTCCTTATGAAATACACACTACTCTCTATATCACACGAACGCACACAAACAACGCTATGTATAACAATACTTAGTTTACCTGAACAAATTAGGTATGAGTATCAAGAAAATTCTACTATGTATAACAATATTCTAAAGCACAGTGGCTCTACATTTTCCTATTTTTGTTTTAAAGTCTATATCAAGGCTTTCTATAGTTCATGATAAGCACAATATTTATTATCTATTTTGGAAATAACTTGTAACTGTAAGAAAAGGGGCTTGAACTTGAAATTGGGTATGGCATTATAATTCTCCAATATTTTCCTAAGAGCTATAGACTACTGCTATAACAGTCTCTGAGAATCATGTGGGGATTTAATTGTTGTATAATCGGCAATGTTCAAATGAGGCTTGTTATGTTTTTTGCAGCCCTCATTAACATTTTGAAATCAGTATTCTTTTAACTGGCATGCTTATATGTAAGTCCGCAAAAGATGAGTAATCAATCTCATTTTAAAGCGACTAAAAGAAACAGAACAACATTGATATCAAGATTGTTTCCCTGCCCCGTTTATATATCAATGAAGTTTGGTGTTTCCAAAGGAAGTCTATTTTCCCATGGATGTTTTATATGCAGAAAGAAAATTCCCGTATATGACGCAAAATTATGGTTTCCCATAATATGATAATATGATAATATATATGATAATACATATGCATCACTACCTACAGCTATTTGAAAACTTGAAAAATCTGAAACATAAAACCTGAGAAAATATGTATCATGTCTTTCTACCAATCTGAGAATACTTGGTGCAGTCATGTCTTTCTAACAATACTTGGTGCAGTCGGTTAAAATTTGTCTTCCCAGGTCGAGAATTCAATTTTCTAAGTTTCTCAGGCCTAGAACTGAAAATATGTCTTTCTACCAAAGTAATGGAAGGCAAAAATTTGACATAGAGCCTTAAAAATATGCTAACTATTGAACAAAGCGATTTAAATCAGGAAATCATTTGAAGACTTTCTATCATATATGCATGCAAAATTGTCTTATATTTGAAAGCTTGACATTTGTCTTGTAATTTTAAACTAATTATAACAGAGATTTCTCTAGTAATTTTAAACTAAACCAGAGAACAAATTACCTAAAATTTGAGAACTCGAAGACATTTTAGTAGCAATTTGAGAAATATAAGGCAATTCGGCTAACAAATAAAGCATATTTTAGGTAAACCATCTGATTGATCTACCATCTGGAAGATTGAAACATTCAGATGGAGTTATTGGTTTAATTATGTCTTGCTGTTGTAACCAATGCATCATCCTTCATTGAAATTTACAGGGCTTTTAATATAATCATTTTGTATTCCTGGCCAAAAATGTTATAAGTATGTTGAATTGTGTAATAGAAGATTTTATGGATGCAAAAATCTATCAGCATGGGATCATATTATATTTGGTTTCAAAACATTTGGCGCACCCACTAAAAAATGCAAAAATCCATCATATGGTTTACAGAGAAATAAAATGTTGCCTTTCCTATTTTAGTGCAATCAAATGGCAACATTTAGGCTTTAATTATCATTTAGGCCGTTTGATTATCAACATACAGTCTTAACTATTTAGCTGTAAGCTGGAATTCCTCAACAAAAATTTTTCTCCTCCAAAGGAGTACGAACAAAATAGAGAAAAGAATAAAAACGAAAAACATATTTTACGAATTTGATTAACACATTTTTTCTCCTCCAAAGGAGTTACAATTTTTTTCTCACATAAACACATTTTTCTCCTCCAAAGGAGTAACAAATTTTTTTCACACATAAACACATTTTTTCACATATTTGATTAACACATTTTTTTACTAATAGGAACGATGCCGTGAGGATCTTGCCTAGAAAAGAACAAAGAGAAAAGGAGTCAAACTAAAAAAAGTGAGAGGGCGTGAAAAGGAGTCAAACTAACCAAGTCCGAAAGGAGGACTTGCCGAGAATAAACATCTTACCGTTAAGAGGGGCATGCCAGAAAGATGAGCTTGCCGGTAGGACGAGCTTGCAGGAAGGAGGCGTCGTGGAGGAGAGTTGAGGTGTAGTGGAGGAGTTATTCACGCAGGCAAGGAAGGGTCATTCACGTTGTGGAGGTAGAGTTGATTTAATGATTTAAGGCAAGGTGGCTGCCAGTCGAGGAAGAGAGGAGGTGATAGCGTGCATGGGAGGAGAAAGTAATGTCCTTTGGCTGAAAAAGTGAGGATAGCGTGCAGGGGTGGGGTGGGAGGAGAGATGAAAAAGTGATGTCCTTGAGCAGGCAGGAACAACTTGCTAGAAAAGTGAGGATAGCGTGCAGCGCTGGGCTGGGAGGAGCCCAGAAAAAGTGATTGATGCAGGGGTAAACATCATTCAAACTGGCGGGAACAGCTTGCTAGAAAACCTGAAGATAGCATCCAGGAAAGGGGTGGAGGAGAGCTGAAAAGTGATGTCCTAGAACAAAAATAGCTCCAGTAAACAGCGATTATTCAATGCATTTATCTACTAAACTGATGGTAGGTGCAGGTTTGGCGGGAACAGCTTGCTGGATGAAAATGTGAGCAAGCAGGGGAGGATGTCGCTTTACTTGATGGCAGGAATTGCTTGGTGGTGGAGAAAACAGTTGATTTAATGTGTTAAGGAAAGAATTACAATTGAATTAAAGAGATGAAAAGACCAAAATAAACAAAAAGTCACTTAGAAAGGCACTTCTATGAGGGTAATTTTGTCATAAAATGTTACACAATGGCCTTATTTGGTCTTTGCTTATATAATAAAGATATAGATGAGATATCGCAATCTTTTAGGTCTTTTTGCAATAGTTTGTGTGACAGGTGATGTTTAATAGAACCCGAGAAGATCCCACTACCAAGCTCCCACTAGCTGGCATGGCTGGATATCACTCTAGAGAGTCTACCCAGACCCCGAGAATATCCCGCTATCAGGCTCTCACTAGCTGGCAGAGCTAGATGTCACTGGAGAGAGTCTACCCCAGACACCGAGAAGATGCCGCTGCCAGGCTCTCATTAGCTGGAAGGCCTGGATGTCACTCGAGAGAGTCTTCCCCAGACCCCGATAAGATCCCACTGTCAGGTTCCCATTAGATGGCAGGGGTGGATGTCACTCGAGAGAGTTTGCCCTAGACCCCAAGAAGATCCCGCTGCCAGGCTCCCATTAGCTGGCAGGGTTCAATGTCACTCGAGAGAGTCTACCCAGACCCCGAGAAGATCCCGTTGCCAGGCTCCAACTAGCTGATAGGGCTGGATATCACTCAAGAGAGTCCACCCCAGACCCTGAGAAGATCCCGATGCCAGGCTTCCACTAGCTGGCAGGGATGGATGTCACTCGAGAGAGTCTGCCATAGATCCCAAGAATATACCACTACCAGGCTCCCACTAGATGGCAGGGCTGGATGTCATTCGAGAGAGTCTGTACCAGACCCCGAGAAGATCCCGCTATCAGGTTCCCACTAGCTAACGGGGCTGGATGTCACTCAAGAGAGTCTACCCAAACCCCAAGAAGAACCCGCTGCTAGGATCCCACTAGTTGGGAGAGTTCGATGTCACTCAAGAGAGTCTGCCCCAGATCCCGAAAAGATCCCGCTACTAGGCTCCCACTTATTGGTAGAGCTGGATGTCACTTGAGAGAGTCTGCCGCAGACCTCGAGATGATCCTTCTGCCAGGCTCCTACTAGCTGGCAGTGCTGGATGTCACTAGAGAGACTCTTCCCCAGACACCGAAAAGATCCCGCTGCTAGCCTCCCACTTACTAGCAGGACTGGATGTATGTAACGCCCCCATCCGTCACACAGCATATGACCGAAGGTACGATTGGGGCCGGATGCCATATACTACGGACAGGTAAAGGAGTTACTTATTGTTTGTAAATCCAAGTTCAATTATGAACGCATCCTAATTCAGAGCATTCTAGCGGAAGCAGTTTAAGTTACGAACCCAACAGATAGAATGTCACTACACACAAAGGAATGAAGTATATATAGAAAATACAACACATGTTTTGGCCTTTCAGTCTTACAAGAGTTTCATTTACATCAAGTAGTTTCCAATGTCGGCACGCAGGCCGACCACACATGAAAATAGTAAAGAGTTCGTCTTTGGGCCTTCAAGGGCCCGCCAATTGCAGCACAAGTGCTTTAGCCCGCTACTTTCCACATGGTTCTCCAACACCTGCACAAACGGCCCACATAAATTTCGCAAACAAATCAACGGTCAGCATTTTGCTGACCAATTTATAACAATCCCACCCCTTACTCGGGGCGGCAGTTCTCCTTCCCTGCAAACAGCAGCATATATATATTGTGGCAACAACAAAGTGCATTCAAGCACATTCACCATAAACGTTGGCCCAACGGCCACATGCCCCGTGCACTCACGACACATTTTCGGTGTACCAGACTTCCCCGTGTATCACCACCATTCAGTGTTCCGTGACTTAACAGTAACTTTGTCGTTCAAAGGTACTTAACTTGACGACTATGACGTTCAGAGGTACTAAACTTGATGGCTAACTGCCCATTCAGAGGTACTTAACTTGACGACCCAGTCATTCAGAGGTACTTAGCTAGATGGCACAGTAGTTGGCCTCCATGGCTCAACTCATCAAAAGTGATACAGATTTGTACTATTTCCGGCTGATACCCACCAATGTTGGGCAATTTAAGCTCATAACTTTGCATACAACGACGACATAAACAGTTCTCCAAACTGTGATCTTTTCTGGGTATTTTTCTGAAGCTGAAATCCAGTACTTCCTATTACTCTCCTTTCACATATACAACACTAGAAGTTCATACAATTACTCATTTATACTTGGAGTGTTCTCCGTCACGCAAAATAAACATCAACAATCCAGACCAACCCGTCCAGATGAGCTTCACACAGCATGCTTATTCCGTACTCTATATTTCCGGATCTATATGCAATATTAAACGGGGATCATACTGTTCTACCCATTGAAAACCACCTTTTCTTTTCCTTTTGGTGAGGGGTTCCATGCAAGTATTCATATTGAGGACTTCACTTGTCCAAGGAGAAAATCATTACCCTTATAATTTACTTTGGAGGCATGGAAAATATTTTCTATGCAGATGGAAAGGAACACATCCCTCTCCTCTTCGCGGATCTAGCCTCGGATCTGGCCTCTAATTACTGAATTGCCTTCAACACTCCCAAAGAGCAGCCCAACCCTTCCTTAGCTCCTTCTTCTAAGAGATCAAAAGAAAATGAAGAGAGAGAGAGATGAGAAGATAATAACTTCTCATTCAAACCCACCTCTGCATAATTAGCTTCAGGCTCAATCCTAGCCACATGACTATTTTATAAAAAATGAATCAAAGGCCAAGATTTGACTTGACTGGTAAAATTAGGGATATCACCACGCGATATTGACTGTCTCCTAGTGACATCGGCTTTTCACTATTTTGACCCCAATCAACCACCACTCAATGACCATTGTCCAGCCATCTGACACGTGTCCATGTCACGTGGCACTATCTCCTTGCGATACACACTGTCGCCTGCAATATCAAGCCGCTAACTCACTCAATGCTTTCAAGCATTGCGTGTGTTGAGTGTGGTCAGCACTTTATGGAGCTCACTGAATGAATTCCTGCTATCGCCCAGGTGATATTCACTGTCGCCCGACATTAACGAAGCAAGTAGCTCACTCAATGCTTTACGACGTCGAGTGCATCAAGCTCACTCAATGCTTTCAGGCGTTGAAACCTCACCATGGCCACGGCGACATCCACTGTCGCCTATCGATATCTCACTTAATGATAATTGGCGTCGAGTGTGGCAGGCTCATTCAGTGCTTTATGGTGTGGAGTGCTATTGCTATTGCCGACAGAGATACCCACTACCACCTGGCGATAGCGACCGAAAGTTCTATTATCAAAGTTACGGTCTTGCAATGTCACTCGAGAGAGTCTACCCAGACACCGAGAAGATCCCACTATCAGGCTCCCACTAGCTGTTAGTGCTGGATGTCACTCGAGAGAGTCTGCTCCAGGCCCCGAGAAGATCTTGTTGCCGACTCCCACTAGTTGGCAGGGATGGTTGTCACTCAAGAGAGTCTGCCCCAAACCCTGAGAATATCCGGCTGTCAGGCTCCAACTAGCTGGCGGGGATGGATATCACTCAGGAGAGTCTACCCCAGACCCTGAGAAGATCCCGCTGCCAGGCTCCGACTAGCTGGCAAGTCTGGATGTCAGTCGAGAGAGTCTAGCTAGACCCCGAGAAGATTTTGCTGCCTGGATCCCACTAGATGGCAAGGCTGGATGTCACTCGAGAGAGTCTACCCAGATCCCGTGAGGATCTCGCTGCCATACTCCCACTGGCTGGCAGGGTTGGATGTCACTCGAGATAATTTGCCCCAGACACTGAGAAGATCCTGCTGCCAGTCTCCCACTAGCTGGCAGGGCTGGATGTCACTCGAGAGAGTCTACACAGACCCCGAGAAGATCCTGCTGCTAGTCACACTAGCTGGCAGGGCTGGATGTCACTTGAGAGAGTCTGCCCCATACCCGGAGAAGATCTCGCTGCCAGGCTCCCACTAGAGTGCTGGGCTGGATGTCAATCGAGAGAGTCTACCCAGACCCTGAGAAGATCCCGCTGCCAGGCTCCCACTAGCTTGCCGGCCTGGATGTCACTTGAGAGGGTCTGCTTAAAACTCGGGCTTCTCCCGTTGTCAGGATCTCACCTATCTGACAGGGCAGGGGTCCCCTATGGACATTGATGTTGCCCTTGAGCTAATTCCTGGGCTTCTCCCACTGTCAGTACCTCGTCTAGATGTCAGGGCAGGGGTCCTCAGTGGACGTCATTGATGCTCTAGAACATAGTCCCATACTGCTCTTGCCAGTCAACATGAGGCATTCGAAGGTGAACTTGGTGCAGAGGCCGAGGGAAAAAATCATAAGGGAAACAAAAGGTCAGATATAATAATCTTCCGACAAATAGTTAGTGGCGAGCCGAGATCTCAGCTACTACTAAGTGGCGATAATAACTCAGCATAGTGATGCTAAAGGGGGCGAGCCAAGATCTCTGCAACTACAAAGAATGTGAGTCGTGGATGTTCTCGGCAATTGAATTCCACCCCATCATGATTTTACTTGTGAAAATTAGGTCTTGAATAACCTTCTAATGGGAAAGGGATCTATCAGTCAAGCCAATATGTCGCGAGTCCCACTCGGTGATTGATCAAATTCCTACTTCTACGAGGTGGAGAGATCCCGAGGTTTGCAGACAGGTATGTAGTCTAAAATCAATCCAATTGGGCACGTGCGGTGATTTCTAACGTAATGAGGTCTCACAGCAAAGGGGTTATATGCGCGTGCGAGTACAATGCAGAAAATAAACACAAAATAGAAAATTATCTATGTAAAATTTTCATTGATATCTTTTCTATTACAAAAAGGACATTCCTCGGGGCGAGGTCACAAAGATAGCGGGGAGAAGGATTACAGAAAAATAAAAATAGTCAACTCTCGTCCTCTCCCTTAGAAGGATCATCCTCAAAGCCTGAGACATCTTTGAAGAGCGAGTTGAAGCTATCCTCCTTCTCACCATGGGTGGGAACGGGGAGGAACATCCCCGGTACTAGGTCCTTTTCAGTCACCTCCTCGCAGTCCACCGTCAGCACCTGTAGATCTCGCATAACCTGCAGGGTCTGATCGGCAGTTTTGATGTAGGTGACTCGCAATTTATCGTTGAACTCCGCCTCACGGAATATCTTGGACGTCTGGACTTGGGCCCCAGCTTGCAGCCAGAAGGAGGGATGATGATATCCATCAGGAGAGTGAGCTTGCCCTGGAGTGATGAGGGAATTTATATATATAGTTTTAAAAATAATTTCAAACTAAAATCCCGAAATAGTCAAGCGTACCTATCGAAATATAGTATAGAAAATATCGTATTAGACTCGGGGCCTATTGAGTACATCTACTCACATAAATTAATATTATTTTATCGGTAAATAACAATAGAAAATTAATAAAACTAAGAAATAAAATTAACACTTGATCTAAACTTACTTTGAATTAAAATAAACTTTTCATAAAAGCAAAATTCTAAATATCCTACTTCAACCGTGGAGGTTCCTAAATTACATGAGCGCCTCTCTCGAGAATACGCTATCGACTAAACTTAGGATGATCAATTAAGATCTCTCGGCTAGTCGAAACCCATAAGCTTGCTTTATGCGGCGAACCCCGCTATTGCACTTGACTCCAATCCGGAAGATCCATGTCATCCTCTCTCCAAGAGTGAATGTGAATTCTTCTACCCTTGAGTGATCTACTTATACCCACAACCTCTCGGTAAATCTAGGATACGGATCAACAACCGAAATCAAAGATAAATTAAAGCGGAAATAATAGAGTTTTTGACAAGAAAGAAGAACTTTATTTTATTAAAAAGCTTGTCAAGATCAAGTACTACTAAAAAAAGGATACATGCAAGAGTGAAACTACACTATGTACTTGAAAATTACATGAAAGAAATGCATAAAATAGAAACTAAGCTACTGAACTACTCCTATATTTTGCTCCCTAGATGCTCCTACAGCTCCTGGCTTTATCTAGACTTTATACTAAAATTTCTGGAAGGTCATGCCCTAGGTAATGCCCGTGACCTAGGGTGTGTAAGGCTCGTAAACTGCTGTCTTGGAAGCCTGGGACTATTGGAGAAAAACAGCCAAATGTCACAATTTTTAGGTCATGCCCCTAGGTCATGCCCATGACAAAGGGCGTGTCAAGTCTGTTATTGGAAACGGTGGGAAGGAGAAACAACGAGAAATAAAGTCTGGTTGTTACGGGTAGTCACGCCCCTAGGTCACGCCCGTGACCTAGGGCGTGTAGGCTGAAAACTGATGGATCTGAAACTACCTTCATAACAAAGGCAAACCTGTATGTCACACATGGTAGTCACGCCCGTGACCTGAAGTTCACGCCCATGACTTGGGTGTGTAGCTTGAAAATGCCTAGAATCCAAACTTCCGCCCGTCTGCTGGTCACGCCTGCTGGTCACGCCTGCTGGTCACGCCCGTGAACAATAGGTCACGCTTGATACCGGGGCGTGTAACATTTATCTGACGTGGCTTGTCCTCTAGAGCTCCTTTATAGGTCACTGCCACAGGTCACTCCCGTGACCTAAAAGTCACGGCCGTGACAGGGGCATGTAAAAGTGATTTTGCAAGGAATTCTCTGTTCGTTCTTCTGATTAGCATAGCATGCTCAAATTTGTTATCTCCAGCCCAAATATACCTGAAATAAGAAAACAAAGGAATTAATATAAAAATTAATAAAAACTAAATTGAAACCTAACTATTTATTAAATAAAAACTGTATAAAAACTACTATAAATAATTACTTATCAAATACCCCCATACTTAAGCTTTTGCTATTCCATAGCAAAACTATGAGAGTATTTATAAGAAATTAATATAATTTTTTAATCAAACTAAAAATTTATCAAATCAAGAGAAAGTTAAAAATTAAGTTTAGGGATTCAAATTTTTAAGTCCTAAAATATGATAGTAAAATGTGAAGAACTAAATATTTAGCAAAGTTTTCTCTAATAAAATAATTAGAACTCAAAATTAAGTATTTAGTAAACATTGAAAATTATAAACACTTTTTTCATTAAAAAGAAATTTCCAGGGAAATTCAAACTACTACTTATGCTCTCTCACAATTTTAATTTAAATCTAATTATATTTGATTTTAGGCTTTGGGAACAAGCTAATTGAAGATATCTTAGATTGGGGATGATGAATTTTATCCTCTCATGCCCCACAATTTTTTTTATTTTTGATATATTTATTATTTTTTCTCTTCAAATAAAAACCAAATTGCTGAGGAGTAAAGAATTGTATCCTCTTACTCCTCTTTTTTGGGGGGTTGCATATGTGTACCAAGGAATACTTGATTCCTATGACATATAATCTAACCAAAAATAAAAAATTGCATATGTATATCAGGGGATAATGAATTTTATCCTCTTATCCCGGTGACATATGATCTTACAAGAAAATAAAAAGAAAAAAATGAAAGGCTAGGAAAAATTTTGATTAAATTAAAATTGTTGGAGAGCAACTATAGTAAATTAAAATTTCCTAAGAATCTTAAAGCTTAACTGAATATAATTAAAATCTAAAGATTGTTAAACTAAACACTATGAAATTAAAACTAATTAGAATTTGAGAGAAAAAGACTAAATAAATTTCTCTAAACAAATTTATTTCATAAATTTATTTCTTAAAATCAAATCACATAAAAATTAAATCTAACTAACTATGATGAAAGAAAAGATTAGAAAATCAAAAATTATAAATATTCTTATAAATAAACTCAAAATAAATTTCTAAAAATCACAAAAAGATTAAGTAGGGGTTTATTATATTTTTTCTTGATTTTTCTTTTTTTTTCTTTTTTTTTTGTATTTTTTGGTTAAAAAAGAAGAATTTTTTTTTAAAAGATTTTTTTCTTTTAATATATTTTTTTGAAATTTGTAATAAAAAATAATAAAGAAGACTCCACCCCCATATTTAAAAATAAACATTATCCCCAATATTTATATGCCAAGTAAGGGAGAGAAAAAAGTAATAACTTTATATATTTAAAAAAATAAAGTAAAATGTAAGGATAAACAAGGGGTGTCTCCCAAGAGTGCTTTTCTTTTTTCTCGTCTTTCAGCTGGACGGTTTGGGTTAAGAGAAGGGAAAATAAAAATTAAAATGAAGGGGAAACTCCCTTAATTCGCGCTTTGGCGAAGATGCCAAAGTCGCTCGCCCGGCTACTCCTCTGCTTTGTTCTTGATTTTTCATCTTTGAACATGCGACTTGAAAATATAGATTCAAATCACCTCACCATACCTGAGGTGATTTGAAGCTTTGTAGATGAGCGACAAATGGATCGGGGACAATGTTGTATTTCAACGGCTCATCTTCTTCCTGAAACTCGTTAGGGAAAGAAAAATTAGGAATAAGCGCGTCAGAAAAATCTTTGAAAGGAGGAAGCTTTTGCGAAGTTATAAGATAAGGCTCTGGTTGTTTATCTTCTAAAATGAAATTGTTATCTAAAAATTCATTTGAAGAAATATTATCGGACATCTCATTTTTATGAATTTGAAATTCTAAATAAGTAGAAGTGGTGCTTGAAAATTCATGAAAATAAGAATCGGGTATAGTAGGAGACGAAACATGTTCTTCTTCTAATTCACCCGCTATGCCCATAATTTTAAAATATTCTTGATATAATAATTCTTCTTCCTATTCCGAATAAGACACTATGGGGAAACATGAAGATTCATCTTCCTCCCTAAGTTAAATATTCGAAGTTGGAGATGTATTATTAGGAAAAGTAATAATTTTTTCTAAATTTTGGGAAGGAGGATCAACTAGAAATTGTGTAAAGTTCCCAAAATTATAAGAAGAAGTGTGCTTTGTGATAAAAGAAGAACAAAATTTGAATCTAAATAACTATTCTCATAACTCAGAAAGTTTTCTGGTTGATCTTGCAAACAAGAAAAACCAAAATCCGAGGTGGAAGAAGAATTATGTAAATCAAAACAAGTATTCGCATTTAGAAAATTATTTTCATGAAAAATAGGTGAATTGGAAAAATGAGTTTCATGAAAATTAGAAACAGAATTAACATCAAAGTGAGAATAATTATTAATTGTAAAATTATTTTCATAACAAAATTTTTTAGAATAATAACAATTATCACTTTGATGAGGAGCACCACAATAATAACAAAAACTTTGGCGCTTTTTTGCGGCTTCCAAAATATCATGTTGATTTTGAAGCTTGACAATTTTAGCGGCCAATTGGGATAACATTTTTTCAATAAAAAAAATAAACACAACCCTTACCTAATAGAAATGAATTTGAAAAAGAAAATGAAAAAGAGAATTGGGGATAGAGAAAGAAAGTGATAAAAGTAATACAAGTTTCGTTTTCAAAATATCAACAAAAATATCCCTGGCAACGGACGCCAAAAACGTGATGAGGAACTTATATATATAGTTTTAAAAATAATTTGAAACCAAAATCCCGAAATAGGTAAGCGTACCTATAGAAATATAGTATAGGAAATATCGTATTAGACTCGGGGCCTGTTGAGTACTTCTACTCATGCAAATTAATATTATTTTATCGGTAAATAACAATAGAAAATTAATAAAAATAATAACTAAAATTAACACTTGATTAAGATTTACTTTGAATTAAAATAAACTTTTCGTAAAATCAAATTTCTAAATATCCTACTTCAACCGTGGAGGTTCCTAAATTATAAGAGCGCCTCTCTCGAGAATATGCTCTCAACTAAACTAGGTTGATCGATTAAGACCTCTCAGCTAATCGAAACCCCTAAGCTTGCTTTATGCGGCGAACCCTGCTATTGGACTTGACTCCAATCCAGAAGATCCATGTCATCCTCTCTCGAGGAGTGCATGCGAATCCTTCTATCCTTGAGTGATCTAATCATGCCCACAACCTCTTGGTAAATTTAGGATACTGATCAACAATCGAAATCAAAGATAAATTGAAGCGGAAATAATAGAGTTTTTGATAAGAAATAAGAACTTTATTTTATTAAAAAGCTTGTCAAGATCAAGTACTCCTAAAAAAGGGATAAATGCAAGCGTGAAACTACACTATTTAATTGAAAATTACATGAAAGAAATCCATAAAAATAAAAACTAAGCTACTAAACTACTCCTATATTTTGCTCCCTAGATGCTCCCATATCTCCTGGCTTTGTCTGGATTTTATTGTAAAATTTCTAGAAGGTCACGCCCTAGGTCACGCGCATGACCTAGGACGTGTAAGGCTCGGAAACTACTGTCTTGAAAGCCCGGGAATGTTGGAGAAAAACCACCAAAAGTCACTGTTCACGCACCTAGGTCACGCCCGTGACCAAGGGCGTGTTAAGTCTATTACTAGAAATAGCAATAAGGAGAAACGACGGGAAATAAAGTCTGCTATTGCTGGTAGTCATGCCCCTAGGTCACGCACGTGAACTAGGGCGTGTAAGATGAAAACTGATGGATCAGAAACTGCCTTCATAACACACGACACGCCTGGATATCACGCCTGGTAGTCACGCCCATGACTTGAAGGTCATTCCCGTGACTTGGGCTTGTAGCTTGAAAACTTCTTGAAATCGAAACTGCCGCCCGTCTGCTGGTCACGCCTGCTGGTCACGCCCGTGTCCAATAGGTCACGCCCATGACCGGGGCGTATAACGTTTATCTGATGTGGCATGTCCTCTGGAGCTCCTTCATGGGTCACGGCCACATGTCACGCCCGTGACCTAAAGGTCACGCCCGTGACAGGGGCGTGTAAAAGTGATTTTTCAAGGAATTCGTTGTTCGTTCTTTTAATTAGCCTAGCATGCTCCAATTTGATATCAGCAGCCCAAATAAACCTGAAATAAGAAAACAAAGGAATTAATACAAAAATTAATAAAAACTAAATTGAAACCTAACTAATTATTTTTTAAAAACTATATAAAAACTACTATAAATAATTACTAATCAAATACCAACATACTTAAGCTTTTGCTATTCCAGAGCAAAACAATGAGAGTACTTATAAGAAATTAGTAAAAATTTTTAATCAAACTAAAAATTTATCAAATCAAAAGAAAGTTATAAATTAACTTTAGGGATTCAAATTTTTATGTCCTAAAATATGAAAGTAAAATGTGTAGAGCTAAATATTAAGCAAAGTTTTCTCTAATAAAATAATTAGAACTCAAAATTAAGTATTTAGTAAACAAAGTTAGATTGAAAATTATAAACACTTTTTTCACTAAAAAGAAACTTAAAGGAAAATTTAAACTACTACTTATGCTCTCTCACAATTTTAATTTAAATCTAATTATATTGGATTTTAGGCTTTAGGAACAAGCTAATTGAAGAGATCTTAGATTCGGGGTGATGAATTTTATCCTTTCACCCGACATATTTTTTTTTCTTTTTGATATATTTATTATTTTTTTCTCTTCAAATAAAAACCAAATTGCTGAAGAGTAATGAATTTTATCCTCGTACTCCTCTTTTTTGGGGGGTTGCAAATGTGTACCAAGGAATACTTGATTCCCATGACATATGATCTAACAAAAAATAAAAACGTGCATATGTGTACCAGGGGATAATGAATTTTACCCTCTTGTCCCCGTGACATATGAGCTAGCAAGAAAATAAAAAGAAAAAAGGAAAGGCTAGCAAAAATTTAGTTTAAATTAAAATTATTGGAGTGCAACTATAGTAAATTAAATTTTCCAAAGAATCTTAAAGCTTAAGTGAATATAATTAAAATCTAAGGATTGTTAAACTAAGCACTATGAAATTGAAACTAATTAGAATTTGAGAGAAAAAGACTAAATAAATTTCTCTAAACAAATTTACTTCATATATTTATTTCTTAAAATCAAATCACCTAAAAATTAAATCTAACTAACTATGATGAAATAAAAGATTAGAAACTCAAACATTATAAAAATTCTTATAAATAAACACAAAATAAATTTCTAAAAATCACAAAAAGATTAAGTAGGGGTTTATTATATTTTTTCTTCATTTTCCTTTTTAAATTTTTTTTCTATTTTTAGGTTAAAAAAAGAAGCAAAAAAATTTATAGATTTTTTTCTTTTAATATATATATTTTTAAATTTGTAATAAAAAAATAAAGAAGCCTCCACCCCCATACTTAAAAATAAACATTGTCCCTAATATTTATATGCCAAGTAAGGGGGAGAAAAAAAGCAATAATTTTATATATTTTAAAAAATAAAGTAAAATTCAAGGATAAACAAGGGGTGTCTTCCTGGAGCGCTTTTCTTTTTCCCGTCTTTAAGCAAGATGGTTTGGGTTAAGAGAAGGGAAAATAAAAATTAAAATGAAGGGGCAACTCCCTTAATTTGCGCTTTAGCGAGGATGCCAAAGTCGCTCACCCGGCTACTCTTCCACTTTGTTCTTGATTTTTCGTCTTTGAACATGCGACTTGAAAATGTAGATTCAAATCACCTCTCCATACCTGAGGTGATTTGAAGCTTTGTAGATGAGAGACAAATGGATTTGGGACAATATTGTATTGCAACGGCTCATCTTCTTCCTGAAACTCGTTAGTGAAAGAAAAATCAAGAATAAGCGCGTCAGAAAAATCTTCGTAAGGAGGAGGCTCTTGTGAAGTTATAAGATTAGTTTTCAGTTATTTATATTCTAAAATGAAATTTTTATCGAAAAATTCATTTGAAGAAATATTATCGGACACCTAATTTTTATGAATTTGAAATTCTAAATAAGTAGAAGTGGTGCATGCAAATTCATTAAAATAAGAATCGGGTGTAGTAGGAGAAGAAACATGTTCTTCTAATTCACCCGGTGTGCCCATAATTTGAAAGTATTCTTGATATAATAATTCTTCTTCCTCTTCTGAATAAGACACTATGGGGATACATGAAGATTCATGTTCCTCCGTAGCTGAAATATTCGAAGTTGGAGAAGTATTATTAGGAAAAGTAATAATTTCTTCTAAATTTTGGGTAGGAGAATCAACTAAAAATTGTGTAAAGTCCCCAAAATTAGAAGAAGAAGAAGAAGTGTGCTCTGTGATAAAAGAAGAATAAAAATTCGGATCTAAATAACTATTCTCATAACTCGAAAAGTTTTTCGGTTGATCTTGCGAACAAGAAAAACCAAAATCTGAGGTGGAAGAAGAATTATGTAAATCAAAATAATTATTCGCATTTGAAAAATTATTTTCATGAAAAATAGGCGAATTGGAAAAATGACTTTCATGAAAATTAGAAACAGAATTAGCATCAAAGTGAGAATAATTATTAATTGTAAAATTATTTTCATAACATAATTTTTGATAATAATAATAATAACAATTATCACTTTGATGAGGAGCGCCACAATAATAACAAAAACTTTGGCACTTTTTTGCGTCTTCCAAAATATCTAGTTGATTTTGAAGCTTGACAATTTTGCGGCCAATTGGGATAATATTTTTTTTAATAAAAGAAAATAAACACAACCCTTACCTAATAGAAATGAATTTGAAAAAGAAAATGAAAAAGATAATTTGGGATAGAGAAAAAGAGTGATAAAAGTAATACAATTTTCGCTTCCAAATATCAATAAAAATATCCCTGACAATGGCGCCAAAAACTTGATGAGTGACTTTATGCATATAGTTTTAAAAATAATTTCAAACTAAAATCCCGAAATAGGCAAGTGTACCTATCAAAATATAGTATAGGAAATGTCGTATTAGACTCGGGGCATGTTGAGTACTTCTACTCACGCAAATTAATATTATTTTATCGGTAAATAATAATAGAAAATTAATAAAACTAAGAACTAAAATTAACACTTGATCTAGACTTACTTTGAATTAAAATAAACTTTTCATAAAAGCAAATTTCTAAATATCCTAATTCAACCATGGAGGTTCCTTAATTACAAGAGCGGCTCTCTCGAAAATACGCTCTCGACTAAACTTATGTTGATCGATTAAGACCTCTCGGCCAGTCGAAACCCCTAAGCTTGCTTTATGCGGCGAACCCCGCTATTGGACTTTCTCTAATCCGGAAGATCCATATCATCCTCTCTCGAGGAGTGCATGCGAATGCTTCTACCCTTGAGTGATCTACTCATACCCACAACCTCTCGGTAAATTTAGGATATAGATCAACAATCGAAATCAAAGATTAATTGAAGCGGAAATAATAGAGTTTTTGACAAGAAAGAAGAACCTTATTTTATTAAAAAGCTTGTCAAGATCAAGTACTACTAAAAAGGAATACATGCAAAAGTGAAACTACACTATGTAATTGAAAATTACATGAAAGAAATGCTTTCTTGAAAGCCCGGGAATGTTGGAGAAAAACCGCCAAAAGTCACCGTTTCTCGGGTCACGCCCCTAGATAACACCCGTGACCAAGGGCGTGTCAATTCTGTTACTGGAAATGGAGGGAAGGAGAAATGGCGGGAAATAAAGTTTGGCTGTTGCGGGTAGTCAGGCCCCTAGGTCACGTCCGTGACCTAGGACGTATAAGCTAAAAACCGATGGATTCGAAACTGCGTTCATAACATACGCCACGCTTGGATGTCACGCCTAGTAGTCACGCCCGTGACTTGAAAGTCACGCCCAGGACTTGGGCGTGTAGCTTGAAAACTGCCTGGAATCGAAACTACTGCCCGTCTGGTGGTCAAGCCTACTGGTCATGCCCGTGACCAATAGGTCACTCCCGTGACCGGGGCGTGTAACTTATATCTGACGTGGTATGTCCTCTGGAGCTCCTTCATGGGTCACAGCAACATGTCACGCACGTGACCTAAAGGTCACTCCCGTGATAGGGGCGTGTAAAAGTGACTTTTCAAGGAATGCTCTCTTCGTTCTTCTGATTAGCCTATGATGCTCCAATTTGTTATCTGTAGCCCAAATATACCTGAAATAAGAAAACAAAGGAATTAATACAAAAATTAATAAAAACTAAATTGAAACCTAACTATTTATTAAATAAAAACTTCTATAAATAATTACTTATCATGGAGCGACTTATTCTGCTCCTCCAGCTTTTTATTTTTCTCCTCCAGCTCGGCAGCGCGAGTGCGCAGGCGGTTTGCTATTTTGGCATCCTGCGAGGCAAAAGTGGATAAGAAAGGAAACTAGAAAGAAAAGTTAAATAGGAAGAGGTTAACTAGCACTCACCACCCTGCTAAAGCCCTTGCTAATGATGTTCTCGGCGATTCCCAACCACCTCCCCAAGTCGGAGGCCTCGTCTTTGATAATATCCTGGTCCAACTCAACACTCGCCAATTTGTGGTTGAGGTTGAAGCTGCTGCAGACCGACATGTGCGCAAGCTCCATGGCCCACATTTGGGATCACGAGCATTCATAGACGATATGCTGGAGGGTCATATCATTATAGGCCTCGACATCCTCGCGATCATATAGCCCGAAGTTGTGGGCATAAACGTGCCCACTGGGGGGGGGGGGTGGTAGGTGCTCAAACCAGGAGGGGAGGAGGGATGAGATGGAGACTCTGTGGGCCTGTTCATCCCACTGGACCATCTCCTCACCGAGCTAGTCCTTTCCCTTCCCACTGAGAATAAAGTGTTGATGGTCATCGACAGTCCCGGCTCACGGATCGGGAACTCCTCGGCAATTGGGAAACAAGAGGGTCGCTGCTGCCTTGCTCATTCTTCGACGACTCGAGGATGATCTGCTTCCCCTTAGGGACCACCACCACCCTCTTCAGTATATTCGGCGGCACTGTGCGGCGAGGCGATCTGGAGCTCATGAGTTCGGGTTGATTTTTACTGGAGGGAGGTCTGGCCAATTCTGACTCCCTCCGTTAGGCTGATGCTGCTACCGTCCTGCATGCAAGTGGGTCATGGTAAAGTATCGAGTCCTCAAAGGGCAGATGCTCGGGAATCAGTCGCTCCCCTACTGAAAATATATTATCATCAGAAAGATCGATTTTTGGGCGAGCCGATTAAAGAGAGAGGGAAAAGAACTATACCTTCGCCGGGATGAACCAAAGGGAGCAAGTCGAGGCCCTGTCGGAGGTAGGCGACCTGAAATTCCTTGTTGAGGAAGAACTTTTGGAGCTCAGCATCGTCGTTCGTTATGATCGGTGGCCGGTACACCTCCTCACTCTACTGTAGAGGCGAGAAGGATATGTTGGTGAGCTCACCCTTGATGAAGACAAAATTCGTGAACTAGTTGTGGTTCATATTGGCCGCCTCGTGAACTTTGAATTGCGAGCCGGCGAGAAAGACAACCCCATCATTGGTGGCGCGATATATGAACAGCTTTCGAAAGACGTTGAGGTTGAACTCGATCCGTTCTCGCCGACGGAAGCATGCGAATGCCACCATCATAGCAATCGCATTTGGGTTCAGCTGCGCAGGGACTTCCCCATAGTACTTTAGCATCTAACAGATCTCCAACCCGAGTGGGAGGTGCAGCCCCACCTCGAAGTGCGAGATGGAGAAGGCGAGCTCGTCCTCAAAAAATGTGTTTATCACCTCGCCCTCCCCAGGTCAGCACGTGGAGAAACTTGAGGGAAAGTGGTCAGCCACAAAGGTCAGCTACTCCTGCTCTGTAATGTTTCCATCAAAAAAGGTGTACTCGGTAAATTGTTTTCTGCACTTTGACCTCTCATCGGCGCCAGGTCGTGTCTTGCCCATTTTTGTAGATCTCGACGAGAGTGCAAGTGGCGAGAATAGCAATAATGGGGGTATATGTCGGCAATAAATGTGATACGCAAGGGTATTTACAGGTCCTATTTATAGAAAGTGAATTAAACTTGCCAAGCCGACTGCTCCAGCCCAGCTCGAGGGATCCGACTCGCCGAATCCTGCGACCTATTCTGCCCTAATGCGAGCTGAGTTTATAGCACAACGTGATTCGCAAGTAACGAAGGAAATTAGATCTAAAATAGTTAAGAGATTACACAACCATGTCAAATGTTCAGAGAATACAATAGAGGATAAATATTATTATTACATGTGCAATATTCGGGTCTGGGGGGCGAGTGCCGGTAGGCTCAGCAAGGGAGCCATTTCCATCGACCTCGGCCTCAAGCCCCCATCCCTAGAGGTCGGCATGGGTTGTTGAACTCGTAGACCAGCTTTAGATCCTTATGGATGAACCGCATGTTCTCGTTGATTCGATACATGAGTGGGCTGGGAGAAGTCAACCCACACATAGAGCCGCACTTCAACTCACCCTCCAGCAACATATAATACTGCTCTAGTGCCTGCAGCCTCTGTTCGCCGAGTGTACGCTCCTCCTGGATCCCAGGCAAAATGAGTCTGTACTTCTTAAGGGCTTCCATTAAAATGCCCCGAAACTCAAAAGAGCGATGGGTGACATTTTGGGATAGTTTTGGGTTCTGGCAGGAGGCACACGGCCTGGGACACGGGCGTGTCCTAGGGCTTGTCAGGCTTGTGTCGTCGAGTTGGTCGAGTGGTCGACGAATTTTGCTCGACGTTGTGTCGAGATAGTGCACACGGCCTATGACACGGGCGTGTCGCAGGGCGTGTCGACCCGTGTCGACACTCAGCCCGCGAAGTCGACACTCTGCGCTCGACGAAGTGTCGATATATGGCACACGGCCTGTGACACGGGCGTGTCGCAGGACATGTCGACCCATGTCGACACTCGTCCCGGGGAGTCGATGAATTTTGCTCGATGAAGTGTCGAGAGAAGGCACACGGCCTAGGACACGGGCGTGTCCAAATCCGTGTCGTGAGCTCGACGAACTTTGCTCGACGAAGTGTCGAGTGTCGAGACCGTGAACACGGCCTGGAGCCCAGGCGTGTTCGAGTGGACACGGGTTAGGACACGGGCGTGTCCAGGAACCCGTGTAGTTCTCGGGGTGTTTTCGGGATAAAAAGATGGGGGCACACGGCCGACCACACGGCCGCGACAGTTGGAACACGGGCGTGTCAGGTCGAACACGGGCGTGTTCGATGCCCATGTGATGTTCCAGGCGCGTCGATTTTGACGGCGAATGGGTTACACGGCCCTGGACACGGGCGTGTGTGTTGGAACCTTAGGTTCTGATTTGGGTTAGGATCACTATTAGGATGATTATTTTGACCCAAAATGTATAGTCTAAGGGTCATAGGGCTTTCCAAGTATTCCTCAGAAAGAATCCCAGAAGAAGTGCAGAAGAATTCCAGAGAAAATCAGCTTTGAAGTTCAGAAATTTTAGCTCACAGAAATAGTCGAACGGAGTTCAACTATTGCAGTCCAGAAATAGTCGAACGGAGTTCAACTATTGCAGTCCAGAAATAGTCGAACGGAGTTCAACTATAGTCGAACGGAGTTCAACTATAGTCGAACGGAGTTCAACTATTTCTGTGTTCAGCTCTAAGAGAACAGATAACTCAGATGCAGGTCAACTATAGTCGAACGGAGTTCAACGATAGTCGAACGGAGTTCAACTATAGTTGAACGCAGATTGGAGAAGCTTTTTAGATTAAATTTTGGTGATTTCCTGTGCAGATTGGAGAAGCTTAAGTAAAGGAATTTACAGCTAATATATTTAATGCTAAATATTCTTATGAATATAGCCGTTGGGAGGATGCATTAAATATGAATCAATTCAGAGGTTTATTGTCAGTTACCTTTCCAAGATAGTTTCCTTTCTTGAAAATGTCTCTGACGCATCAGACAAGAATTCAAATGACTTTCCTCAGCCCATTGGATACATATATATATTTTATACAGAAGATAAAAATGATAGCAAGATAGAAAAGATATATAGCAGAGAGGCTCAGAAATAACAACAAGAGATAGAGAGAGAAAAAGCAGGAAGACTTTTTCTCTCTACAAAAGAAGAACTCTGCAACAACTTTTCAAACAGAGGAAAGCAACTTCATCTTCCTCTTTCTGATCCGGGCTTTCAAGAGACAATATATTCAGATTTGTCTACAGTGCTTGCTGGAGATTTTCATCTAGTTGAAGGCCTACACCCTGAAGCAAAGCTTCCCAGCATTCATGAACTAATACATATTTTCAGGGGGAGCTTTGACAACATCACTGAATCCACATAGTCTTCTCATTTGATTTGAGAAAAGAAGACTTTCATCTCTCTCTCATCCCCACCTCTGTAAAGGGTTTTTCAAACTCCCTTCAAAAGTTTGTGATTGGTTTCTGAGACCTTATCAAAACTCAGTGGTGGCAAGACACCTGATCAAAAAATCTGGTTTGGTTTTTGAGCACCTTATCAAAAGCTCATTGGTGCCCAGGACACCTGATCAACTCATCCTGCATTGGATTCCTACCAGGGTGGTAGAAGAGTGGATGTACCCAAGTTTAGGGGAACCACTATATTTCCTTGTGTCTTCTGGTTTTGCTTGTGTTTATGTTTGTTTCTGGCCTTGATTATTTTGTGATTAGCTTTTGGATAGTTTAGTTCTGTGATTAAATTTTTTATTGCTTCCCTGCTCACTCTTATTACAACACTTATTGTAAAAAGTTTCAAAGCACCATATACTCTATTCATCCCCTCTAGAGTATATCAGATCTAGCTGCCCTTGGTGTGTGCCAGGCCGTGTGCGATCCAGATTGGGCATTTTAGTCCCGAATCAAAGCCGTTCGTTTCTTTCATTGATGATCCAACGGCTGGGGGTTGTTCCTGAAGGGATATACCCGGGATTGGGCCTTAGAAACCCTGACTTTTCATAAGTGGTTGTCTTTCTAAATCTTAGAGAGAGATGAGAACTAAGGAAGGAAGAAGAAGTTAGATCCGGCCATTGGAGGAGCTTCGAAGCTCCAAATCGCGAGCCGACTCCGGATCCACGGAGGGAAAGCTAGTGCGGTGCTTTTCATCCGCTTACTTTTCCATGGCGCCAAAGAGGAACGCTAGCATAACGATTCTCTTCTTGAGCATACGTAGCTCTCCTTCTTTGCATAGGAAGCCCGCTCTCGCGAGTTTGCGGTGAGTTGGAGGCGTTCCTTCGGGTAGATATGTAAAGTCCCCGTTTTGTAGAGTCCGTAAGCGAGAACGGACATAAGCATGATGTGTGAAGCCTATCCGGACATGTTGGTCTGGATCTGTGATGTTGCATTGCATAAATGCCGGAGAAGACTCCGTGCGATTGGTTGTTTTTCGGGTTTTCTACATGGTAGATTGCAGCAGGGAGCCTTGGGGATTAACCCTAAGGTGCACCCGAAAAACTGGGCAGATACGTGATCTTGCAAACTTTGTGGCCTGGGAGCCAACTAGAACATAACCGGGTTATGTGAAATGTGATGGAAATGGGACTCGAGAGAAGTTTGACCCGCGCATATGGCTTAAACTGTCGTTGCGATGTGAGCACGGGTTAGATGGAACCGTACCTGTTCTATGTCGTTCGGATTAGAGTCGTTGGCATAGATGAGGGTCTTCGGCGGTCTATGGTTTTAATTACCGTGACCAATGCCGGGAAGACAAACTGCTCATAGGTTTGGCCGTCAAAGTGACGGTGGTGAGATCGGAATGTCTATGGCTTTAATTGACGTGACATCGACCGGTTCACCGAGAATGTGCCCTGAGAGCACGGGGCATGTGGCCGTGCGAGCCAACGTCTGTGATGAAATGAATATTGTTATATTTCTCGCTTATGCAAATGAAATGCAGGGAAGGAGCATCGCCGCCCCGAGCTGGGGGCGAGATCGTTATAATTTGGTCACCATTGCTGACCGTTGCCTTGTTTTGCCACCGTGCGGTGGTTTGTTGCTTGCAGGTGCTGCTGGACCAAACGGTCAATAGCGGGCTAAAGCCCAATTTGCGAAGCCGGCCCTCAAAGGCCTAATTGGAGTGTTTACTGCATTTATTCATGTATGACCAGCCTGCGTGCCGTGGTTTGTAAAACATGTAATATGAAGTGAACAATTTTATAAGGCCTTAAAGCCTGTACTTGTGTATGTACAACATTCCTATTTGGTGTTAGTGGACATTCATGCTTTAGTGCTGGGTTCTTTATTGCAACTTTTATAATCTGCTTCCGCTAGAATGCTCTGTGTAGGACGTTATGATTGGTTGGATGGTTTCCATGAGTAACCACCCGGTCTGTGTGTGGTATATGGCGTCGGGCCCCGGCCGGACCTACTGCTATATGTTATGCGACGGATAGGGGGTATTACAATTTGGTATCAGACTACTGGTTTTGGTCGCGCTTAAACTGAATTCGTGGCCGAATTCTTTTTAAGGGGTGGTGAGCACATTGTGTGCGTCATCGTTATAACGGTAAAAGAACCCATGAATGTCCACTTAGGAATGAAAATACACGTGTTTGAGGAACCTGCGTGTTCCTATAATTGCGGTTTGAAATTTTATTTGGTCGCTTAACGGTGTTTTGTACCACTATAGGTGACCAGAAGTGGTGCTGGGCCGTCGGAACGTCGAGTTTCTGAGGCTAGCAGTGCACCCGATGTAGCTCCTGCAACACCTCTATCGGCGGAGACCATAAGATTGGTAGGCGAAGCAATATTGGCTATGATTAATGCGCAACCTGCAAGGCAAACGCAGCAGCCCGCTCCTGCGATGGAGCAGGTACCGCTGCAAGAGGCTGAGCTGAGGAGAGTGGAACAAGTGGTAGTGGAACCGTTGGTGCCAAGGAGGGCAACCGAGAGGCAGCTTAAGCATGTTATGAGCTTTAATCCTCCTGTATTCTCGGGGTTGGGAACCCCATCTCAAGCTGAGGACTGGCTCTCCAGGGTGAAGACAGTCATGACAACAACGGTGACGGAGGAGTGGCAAATGACCACCATCGTAACGTTCCTTTTGGACGGTGAAGCGAGAATGTGGTGGGAAGGATTGGAGCTGCACTTATTGAGAGGTAGGCAACTTGTTGATGTCTCGATGGAGGAGTTCTCGAGATTGTTCTTGTCTCGATACCTCCCTTCGACGCAGAGGATAGCGTTGGAGAATGAGATCCTGAGGTTGGTTCAGGGTGAGAAGAGCGTGGATGAATATCTCCACGAGTTTACTCGTTTGAGTCGATATTCTAGCTCCACCATCGCGGATGAGGAGCGCAAGACGAATCGATTCTACGAAGGCTTGAGAGATGAGTTGAGGTTACTACTCTCAAGGCCGATGATGCAGGGTTCCTTGACCTTGGTCAACACGGCCCGGTCCTTGGAAAAGGACATGAAGAATGTTCAAGAGAAGAGGAACGTTGGTGAGAAGAAATCTGGGTTCAAAGTGCCGACAACTTCAAAGTCTAGCTATAAATGATTCTTCAAGAAGCATAAGACTTCGGGTCTAGCACCTTCTGGTGCTTCCGGGGCAACTATGAGTCGGATCCCGGGGGCATGTTTTACTTGTGGAAAGACGGGGCACTTTGCCCGTGATTGTTGGAGCGGACGTCCCAAGTCCGAAAGAAAGCCGGGAGCTACTTATGAAGAGAACAGGAAGGTGGTGGAGTCAACCGCGTCCCATTATGCTCCGGCCCAACCAAGAGTGTATAATCTTGGCCAACAGGAGGTCATCAAACAGGTTGATGTGGTGACAGGTACGGTTTAATTTATAGCTAGTCAATTTCTTTAAATACATGTTATGCACATGTTATCTTACCACTGCTTGTTTAAGATTTGTTTTGATTTGTGAAAATCCGGCAAGAGCACTCTTCGATACGGGAGCTTCACACTCCTTCTTGTCCGAAGGATTTATATCACGCATCAGAGTCCCTTCTTCGATGGCGAAGGATAAGTTGGATGTGTTGTTGCCCAATAGGTGTTCGATGCGCGCTGATAGGATCTGCGATGTTAAGATTCGTATTGGGAATCAGAAGTTCGATCTGCAGGCATCTTTACTTCCGTTGGTGGAGTTCGACATTATATTTGGCATGGACTGGCTCTCGGAGCAGCAGGCCTATATTGACTGCGGTCGCAAGGAAGTCAAGCTGGGAGCAAGTCGTGAAACGACATTTACGGGCTTAAAGGGGTCGAGCAAGACATTGATGTCTGCTCTTCAGGTGGTGAAGGCAGTTCGTGCCGGTGCCGAACTGTTCTTTACACTAGTGGAGGTTGCAAAGCCGAAGCCCGCGTTGGATAATATTTCAGTGGTATCGGAGTACCCTGATGTGTTCCCTAGAGATCTTCCTGGAGCCCCGCCTCAGCGGGTCATAGACTTCACGATTGAGCTAGTGCTAGGAGCAAAGCCTGTGTCACGATCTCCTTATCGGCTAGCGCTTAAAGAAATGGCGGAGCTGAAGGTTCAACTGCAAGAGTTTTTGGAGCAAGGGTATGTGCGCCCAAGTTCTTCGCCTTGGAGCGCCCCGGTCCTCTTTGTTAAGAAGAAGGACGGAAGCTTGAGGGTATGTATTGATTATCGAGAGCTCAACAAGTTGACGGAGAAGAACAAGTACCCGATGTAACACCCCCTATCCGTCACATAGCATATAGCAGTAGGTCCGGCCGGGGCCCGATGTCGTATGCTACAGATAGACCGGGTGGTTACTCTTGGAAACCATCCAACCAATCATAACGTCCTACATAGAGCATTCTAGCGGAAGCAGTTTTATAAAAGTTGCAATAAAGAACCCAGCACTAAAGCATGAATGTCCACTAATACCAAATAGGAATGTTACAAATACACCAGTACAAGCCTTAAGGCCTTACAAAAATTGTTCACTTCATATTACATGTTTTACAAACCACGGCACGCAGGCCGGTCATACATGAAATAAAACAGTAAACACTCCAATTAGGCCTTCGAGGGCCGGCTTCGCAAAAAGGCCTTTATCCCGCTATTGACCGCTTGGTCCAGCAGCACCTGCAAGCAACAAACCACCGCACAGTGGCAAAACAAGGCAACGGTCAGCAATGCTGACCAAATTATAACGATCCCGCCCCCAACTCGGGGCGGCGATGCTCCTTCCCTGCATTTTATTAGCATAAGCGAGCAATATAATATTTTCACTTCATCACAGACGTTGGCTCGCACGGCCACACGCCCCGTGCTCTCAGGGCACATTCTCGATGAACCGGTCGATGTCACGTTAATTAAAGCCATAGACATTCCAGACTCACCACCGCCACTTTGATGGCCAAACCTATGAGCATTTTGTCTTCTTGGCGTGGGTCACGACAATTTAAGCCATTGACCGCCGAAGACCCTAATCTATGCCAAAGGCAAGTGCCACGTACCCTTAGGTCTCTTTATCCGAACGACATAGAACATGTACAGTTCCATCTAACCCTTGCTCACATCGCAACGACAATTTAAGCCATTTGCGTGGGTCAAACTTCCCCCGAGTCCCATTTCCATCACAATTCACATAACCCGGTTATGTTCAAGTTGGCTCTCAGGACACCAAGTTGGCAAGATCACGCATCCACCCAATTTTCCGGGTGCACCTTTGGGTTAATCCCCAAGGCTCACTGTTACAATCTACCGTGTAGAAAACCCGAAAAACAACCAATAGCACGGAGTCTTCTCCGGCATTATGCAATGCAACATCACCGATCGAGACCAACATGTCCGGGTAGGCTTCACACATCATGCCTATGTCTGTTCTCGCTTACGAACTCTAAACAACGGGGACTTCACATATCTACCTGAAGGAACGCCTCCAACTCACCGCAAACTCGCGAGAGCGGGCTTCCTATGCAAAGAAGGAGAGCTACGTATGCTTAAGAAGAGAATCGTTACCCTAGCGTTCCTCTTTGGTGCCATGGAAAAGTAAGCGGATGAAAAGCACCGCACTAGCTTTGCCTCCGTGGATCCGGAGTCGGCTCGCGATTTGGAGCTTCGAAGCTCCTCCAATGGCCGGATCTAACTTCTTCTTCCTTCCTTAGTTCTCCTCTCTCTCTAAGATTTAGAAAGACAACCACTTATGAAAAGTGAGGGTTTCTAAGGCCCAATCCCGGGTATATCCCTTCAGGAACAACCCCCAGCCGTTGGATCATCAATGAAAGAAATGAACGGCTTTGATTCGGGACTAAAATGCCCAATCTGGATCGCACACGGCCTGGCACACACCCGTGTCCAGGGTCGTGTGCCTCATTCGCCGTCAAAATAGAATCTCCTGGAACAACACACGGGCATCGAACATGCCCGTGTTCGACCTGACACGCCCGTGTTCCACCTGACACGGCCGTGTGGCCGGCCGTGTACCCCCATCGATTTCTCCCGAAAACAACACGAGCACTGCACGGGTTCTAAGACACGCCCGTGTCCTTGCCCGTGTCTACCTCAACACGCCTGGGCTCCAGGCCGTGTACACGGTCTCGACACTCGACACTTCGTCGAGCGAAGATCGTCGACCTGACGACACGGCCTCGGATACGCCCGTGTCCTAGGCCGTGTGCCTGGTCTCGACACATCGTCGAGCAAAGTTCGTCGACTCCCCGGGACGAGTGTCGACACGGGTCTACACGCCCTGCGACACACCCATGTCGCAGTCCGTGTGCCATGTCTCGACACTTCGTCGAGCGCAGAGTGTCGACTCCGCGGGCTGAGTGTCGACACGGGTCGACACGCCTGTGTCGCAGGCCGTGTGCCCAGTCTCGAAACAATGGCGATAGTAAAATGTCGACTTCGCCGACTGAGTGTCGACACAAGCTTGACATGCCCTGGGACACGCCCGTGTCCCAGGCCGTGTGCCTCCTGCCAGAACCCAAAACTGGCCTCCTGATCTCTTTATTGCCTAGTCGCTTGACCTCCGAGTCCTCAATCCGCACGGGCTTGACCTTTGTCGTCAGCCCACTATCCACCGGCACTTGATCAACCGCGATCACTTGCGTAGGCTCTTGCACCGCTTTCCGAAGCACCGAAATATGGAATACATCATGTAATCCACCAAGCTCCACTCAAAGCTTCAACTGATAGGCTGCTTCACCAACTCTCTCCAGAACCTCAAACGGCCCAAGGTACCTCCGACTTTGCTTTTTCAATCGCCGCACCCGCGAGACACCCTTGAACGGCTTGATCTTTAAGTACACATAGTCGTCCACAGCGAACTCCACGTTCTTGTGCTTGGCATTATAGTACTTCGCTTGCCGGTCCTGAGCGATAAGCAACCTCTCCCGAATGGTTCTCACCAAAGAAGTAGCATCCTCCACTTCCAATCGCTTATACAACTTTGACTCACCCGTTTCTAACCAAGACAACGACGTGCGACATTTTCTACCATATAGGGCCTCGAAGGGCGCCATTTGAATACTCGCTTGGTAGCTGTTGTTGTATACGAACTCCACCAAATAAAGGTGGTCTTCCCATTGCTTTCCAAAATCCAAGACACACATGCGGAGCATGTCTTCCATAGTTCTATTGACTCTCTCGGTCTGCCCATCCGTTTGCGGATGGAGGGCTGTGCTGAATTTCAACTTTGTCCCCAATATTTGTTGCACTAGCCTCCAATCATTGGACGTGAACCGCCAATCTCGGTCACTCACGCTGCTACGGGGCACACCGTGAAGCCGTACTATGTTATCCACATAAAGTTTTGCCAACCTCTCCACCGGATCATCCTTCCTATGCGGAATAAAATGCGACACCTTTGTTAACCGATCCTCGACCACCCAAATGGCGTCGTTCCCCTTTTGCGACCTTGGCAAACCGTGCACAAAGTCCATAGAGATGTCGTCAAATTTCCACTCCTGAATAGGCAAGGACATAAGAAATCCTCCCGGCTTTTGACACTCCGCCTTTACCAAGGCGCAAGTTTGGCACTTTGCTACGTAGTGCGCCACATCTTTCTTCAAACCCGACCACCAAAACTGTTTCTTCACATCGCGGTACATCTTCATGCTCCCCGGGTGAATCGAGTACTTGGTATGTTGTGCCTCGTATAACAATTCCACCTGCAAATTATCCACACTTGGGACGCATAGACGACCGTCTTTCCAAAGCAATCCGTCCTCCACTACAAATTGGGAATTTGACCCATCCAGGGCATCTACCATGAACTGCTTCATATGAGCATCCATATCCAAAGCCTGCCGAATACGATCAGCCAGGTCATATTGGACTTCAGTCCAATTCAGAACTGCTTCAGCACTTGATTGCCTATCCACACAAACAATCTTCAACGCCTCCAACTACCGCACCAACCGCTCATCATGCACCGATAGCCAATTGGCTTGAGCTGGGGCTCGGCGACTCAAAGCATCCGCAACCGCATTCCCTTTACCAGGCACGTAGTGGATCTTGAATGTATGGTCCCCCAGGAACTCCATCCATCTACGCTGCCGCATATTCAGAACCTTCTAATCAATCAGATACTTCAGGCTCTTATGATCGGTGTAGATATCAATCTTCACACCGTACAAATAGTGTCTCCACAGCTTCAAGGCAAAAATCACGGCCGCTAACTCCAAGTCATGGACCGGATAATTCCTCTTGTGCACTTTTAGCTGGCTCGAGCCATAAGCTATTACACTTCCGTGTTTCAGTAGCACGCAACCAAAACCGCTGCCCGAAGCATCGCTATAAATCTCATAGCCTTCGGTCCCACATGGCGAATTCAGCACAGGCACCGTGGTCAACCGACACTTCAACTCCTCAAATGCTCGCGCACACTCCAGCGTCCAAACGAACTTATGCTCCTTCCTCGTCAAAGTAGTGAGAGGTAACGCTATCCGCGAGAAGTTCTCTACGAAGTGCCTATAATAGCTGGTAAGCCCTAGAAAGCTCCGGACTTCCGCCACCGTAGCAAGCTCAGGCCACTCCCGTATCGCAACAATCTTCGCCGGATCCACCGCAATACCCTCTCCACTCATTATATGACCGAGGAACTCCACTGAGGATAACCAAAACTCGCACTTCGAGAACTTGGCATACAGTTGATTCCTCCTTAGCGTCTCCAAAACCAAATGAAGATGCTTGAAGTGATCTTCCTCACTTTGCGAGTACACCAAAATATCGTCGATGAAGACGATCACAAAATGGTCCAAGTACTCCCTGAAAGTCCTGTTCATCAAATCCATGAACACTGACGGCGCATTAGTCCGCCCAAACGGCATGACCGTAAACTCATAATGCCCGTATCTCGTACTAAACGCTGTCTTCGGGATATCACTCTCCCTTATTCGCAACTGATAGTACCCAGCCTTGAGATACAACTTCGAGTACACCGTCGACCCAACTAACTGATCAAAAAGATCATCAATCCGAGGGATCGGGTACTTGTTCTTCTCCGTCAGCTTGTTGAGCTCCCGATAATCAATACATAGCCTTAGACTTCCGTACTTTTTCTTAACGAAGAGGACCGGCGCACTCCAAGGTGAAGAACTCGGGCGCACATACCCTTGCTCCAACAACTCTTGCAGTTGAACTTTCAGCTCCACCATTTCCTTAGGCGCTAGCCGATAAGGAGATCGTGAAATAGGCTTTGCACCTGGCATTAGCTCAATCGTAAAATCTATCTCCCGTTGAGCCGGGGTTCCAGGAAGATCTGCGGGGAACACATCAGTGTATTCCGATACCACTGAAATACAATCCAATACGGGCTTCGGCTTTGCAACCTCCACTAGCGTAAATAACAGTTCTGCACCCGCACGAACCGCCTTCACCACCTGAAGAGCAGATATCAACGTCTTGCTCGACCCCTTTAAGCCCGTAAAAGTCATTTCACGACTTGCTCCCAGCTTGACTTCCATACTACCGCAATCTATATGGGCCTACTGCTCCGAGAGCCAGTCCATGCCAAATATGACGTAGAACTCCACCAACGGAAGTAACGATGCCTGTAGATCGAACTCTTGACTCCCAATACGAATCTTAACATCGAAGATCCTATCTGCGTGCATTGAACACCCATTGGGCAACAACACATCCAACTTATCCTTCGCCATCGAAGAAGGGACTCCGATGCGTGATATAAATCCCTCGGACAAGAAGGAGTGTGAAGCTCCCGTATCGAAGAGTGCTCTTGCCGGATTTTCACAAATCAAAACAAATCCTAAACAAGCAGTGGTAAGGTAACATGTACATAACAAGTATTTAAAGAAATTGACTTGCTATAAATTAAACCGTACCTGTCACCACATCAGCTTCTTTGATGGCCTCCTGTTGGCCAAGATTATACACCCTTGGTTGGGCCGGAGCATAGTGGGACGTGGTTGACTCCCCGCCTTGCCCTTCTCTTCATAAGTCACTCCCAGCCTTCTCTCAGACTTAGGACATCCGCTCCAACAGTCACGGGCAAAGTGCCCTGTCTTTCCATAAGTAAAACACGCGCCCGGGGTCCGACTCGTAGTCGCCCCAGAAGCACCAGAAGGAGCTGGACCCGAATTCCTATGCTTCTTGAAAGACCTCCGATAGCCGGACTTTGAAGTAGTCGGCACTTTGAATTCAGATTTCTTGTCACCCAAGCTTTTGTTTGCTTGTACATTCTTCATGTCCTTCTCCAAGGACCGGGCAGTATTGACCAAGGTTAAGAAACCCTGCATCATCGGCCCCGAGAGTAGTAATCTCAACTCATCTCTCAAGCCTTCATAGAATCGATTTGTTTTGCGCTCCTCATCCGCGATGGTGGGGCTAGCATATCGAGTCAAACGAGTAAACTCGTGTAGATATTCATCCACGCTCCTCTCACCCTGAACCAACTTCAGAAACTCATTCTCCAACGCCATCTTCTGCGCCGAAGGGAGGTATCTTGCTACGAACAATCCCGAGAACTCTTCCATCGGGACGTCTGTAAGTTGTCTACCTCTCAAATGATGCAACTCCAAACCTTCCCACCATAATCTCGCTTCACCGTCCAAAAGGAATGTAGTAATGGAGGTCATTTGCCACTCCTTCGTCTCCATTGCTGTCATGACTCTCTTCACCCTGGAGAGCCAGTCTTCAGCTTGAGATGGGGTTCCCAACCCCGAGAATACCGGATGGTTAAAGCTCATTACATGCTTAAGCTGCCTCTCGGTTGCCCTCCTTGGCACCAACGGTTCCACTACCACTTGTTCCACTCTCCTCGGCTCAGCCTCTTGCAGCGGTACCTGCTCCATCGCAGGAGCGGGCTGCTGCGTTTGCCTTGCAGGCTGCGCATTTATCACGACAAACACTGCTTCGGCCACCAATCGTATGTTCTCAGCCGATAGAGGTGTTGCAGGAGCAACATCTGGTGCACTGCTAGCCTCAGAAACTCGACGTTCCGACGGCCCAACACCACTTCTGGTCACCTATATTGGTACAAAACACCGTTAAGTGACCAAATAAAATTGCAGACAACAATTATTGGAACTCGCAGGTTCCTCAAACACGTGTATTTTCATTCCTAAGTGGACATTCATGGGTTCTTTTACTGTTATAACGATGACGCACACAAGGTGCTCACCACCCCTTAAAAAGAATTCGCCCACGAATTCATTTTAAGCCCGACCAAAACCAGTAGTCTGATACCAAAGTGTAATACCCCCTATCCGTCACATAGCATATAGCAGTAGGTCCGACCGGGGCCCGACGTCGTATGCCACAGACAGACCGGGTGGTTACTCATGGAAACCATCCAACCAATCATAACGTCCTACACAGAGCATTCTAGCGGAAGCAGTTTTATAAAAGTTGCAATAAAAAACCCAGCACTAAAGCATGAATGTCCACTAATACCAAATAGGAATGTTACAAATACACCAGTACAAGCCTTAAGGCCTTACAAAAATTGTTCACTTCATATTACATGTTTTACAAACCACGGCACGCAGGCCGGTCATACATGAAATAAAATAGTAAACACTCCAATTAGGCCTTCGAGGGCCAGCTTCGCAAAAAGGGCTTTAGCCCGCTATTGACCGCTTGGTCCAGCAGCACCTGCAAGCAACAAACCACCGCACGGTGGCAAAACAAGGCAACGGTCAGCAATGCTGACCAAATTATAACGATCACGCCCCCAACTCGGGGCGGCGATGCTCCTTCCCTGCATTTCATTAGCATAAGCGAGCAATATAATATTTTCACTTCATCACAGAAGTTGGCTCGCACGGCCACACGCCCCGTGCTCTCAGGGCACATTCTCGATGAACCGGTCGATGTCACGTCAATTAAAGCAATAGACATTCTGGACTCACCACTGCCACTTTGACGGCCAAACCTATGAGCATTTTGTCTTCTTGGCCTGGGTCACGACAATTTAAGCCATTGACCGCCGAAGACCCTAATCTATGCCAACGGCAAGTGCCACGTACCCTTAGGTATCTTTAACCGAACGACATAGAATGGGTACGGTTCCATCTAACCCGTACTCACATCGCAACGACAATTTAAGCCATTTGTGCGGGTCAAACTTCCCCCGAGTCCCATTTCCATCACAATTCACATAACCCGGTTATGTTCAAGTTGGCTCTCAGGCCACCAAGTTGGCAAGATCACGCATCCACCCAGTTTTCCGGGTGCACCTTTGGGTTAATCCCCAAGGCTCCCTGTTGCAATCTACCGTATAGAAAACCCGAAAAACAACCAATAGCACAGAGTCTTCTCCGGCATTATGCAATGCAACATCACCGATCCAGACCAACATGTTCGGGAAGGCTTCACACATCATGCCTATGTCCGTTCTCGCTTACGGACTCTAAACAATGGGGACTTCACATATCTACCCGAAGGAACTCCTCCAACTCACCGCAAACTCGCGAGAGCGGGCTTCCTATGCAAATAAGGAGAGCTACTCATGCTCAAGAAGAGAATCGTTACCCTAGCATTCCTCTTTGGCGCCATGGAAAAGTAAGCGGATGAAAAGCACCGCACTAGCTTTGCCTCCGTGGATCCGGAGTTGGCTCGTGATTTGGAGCTTCGAAGCTCCTCCAATGGCCGGATCTAACATCTTCTTCCTTCCTTGGCTCTCCTCTCTCTCTAAGATTTAGAAAGACAACCACTCATGAAAAGTGAGGGTTTCTAAGGCCCAATCCTGGGTATATCCCTACAGGAACAACCCCCAGCCATTGGATCATCAATTAAAGAAACGAACGGCTTTGATTCGGGACTAAAATGCCCAATCTGAATCGCACACGTCCTGGCACACGCCCGTGTCCAGGGCCGTGTGCCTCATTCGCCATCAAAATCGACTCGCTTGGAACAACACACGTGCATTGAACACGCCCGTGTTCGACCTGACACGCCCATGTTCCACCTGATACGGCCGTGTGGCCGGCTGTGTACCCCCATCGATTTCTCCCGAAAACAACCCGAGCACTATACAGGTTCTAGGACACGCCCGTGTCCTTGCCCGTGTCTACCTCAACACGCCTGGGCTCCAGGCCGTGTACACGGTCTCGACACTCGACACTTCGTCGAGCGAAGATCGTCGACCTGACGACACGGCCTCGGACACGCCCGTGTCCTAGGTCGTGTGCCTTGTCTCGACACATCGTCGAGCAAAGTTCGTCGACTCCCCGGGACGAGTGTCGACACGGGTCGACACGCCCTGGGACACGCCCGTGTCGCAGGATGTGTGCCATGTATCAACACTTCGTCGAGCGCATAGTGTCGACTCTGCGGGCTGATTGTCGACACAGGTCGACATGCCCTGCGACACGCCCGTGTCGCAGGCCATGTGCCCAGTCTCGACACAATGTCGAGAGCAAAATATCGACTTCGCCGACTGAGTGTCGACACAAGCTTGACACGCCCTGGGACACGCCCGTGTCCCAGGCCGTGTGCCTCCTGTCAGAACCCAAAACTGGCCCAAAACGTCCCCCGTTGCTCCTTTGAGTTTCGGGGCATTACACCCGATCCCCCGGATTGATGATCTTTTTAATCAGTTAGTCGGGTCGACGGTGCACTCGAAGTTGGATCTCAAGTCCGGGTACTATCAGCTGCGAATAAGGGAGAGTGATATCCCGAAGACAGCGTTCAGTACGAGATACGGGCATTACGAGTTTACGGTCATGCCGTTTGGGCTGACTAATGCGTCGTCAGTGTTCATGGATTTGATGAACAATAGTTTCAGAGAGTACTTAGACCATTTTGTGATCGTCTTCATCGATGATATTTTGGTGTACTCGCAAAATGAGGAAGATCACTTCAAGCATCTTCATTTGGTTTTGGAGACGCTAAGGAGGAATCAGTTGTATGCCAAGTTCTCGAAGTGCGAGTTTTGGTTATCCTCAATGATGTTCCTCGGGCATATAGTGAGTGGAGAGGGTATTGCTGTGGATCCGGCGAAGATTGTTGCGATACGGGAGTGGCCTGAGCTTGCTACGGTAGCGGAAGTCCGGAGCTTTCTGGGGCTTGCCGGCTATTATAGGCGCTTCGTAGAGAACTTCTCGCGGATAGCTTTACCTCTCATTACTTTGATGAGGAAGGAGCAGAAGTTTGTTTGGTCGCCGGAGTGCGCGCGAGCTTTTGAGGAGTTGAAGTGTCGGTTGACCACGGCGCCTGTACTGAGTTCGCCTATTGGGACCGAAGGCTATAAGATTTATAGCGACGCTTCAGGCAGTGGTTTAGGTTGCGTGCTGCTGCAACACGGAAGTGTGATAGCTTATGGCTCGAGACAGCTAAAGGTGCACGAGAGGAACTATCTAGTCCATGACTTGGAGTTAGCGGCCGTGATTTTTGCCTTGAAGATGTGGAGACACTATTTGTACGGTGTGAAGATTGATATCTACACCGATCACAAGAGCCTGAAGTATCTGATTGATCAGAAAGATCTGAATATGCGGTAGCATAGATGGATGTAGTTCTTGGGAGACTATACATTCAAGATCCACTACGTGCCTGGTAAATGGAATGTGGTTGCTGACACGTTGAGTCGCCGAGCCCCAGCTCAAGCCAATTGGCTATCGTTGCATGATGAGCGGTTGGTGCGGGAGTTGGAGGCGTTGGAGATTGTTTGTGTGGATAGGCAATCAAGTGCTGATGCAGTTCTGAGTTGGACTGAAGTCCAATATGACCTGGCTGATCGGATTCGGCAGGCTTTGGATATGGATGTTCATATGAAGCAGTTCATGGTAGAGGCTCTGGATGGGTCAAATTCTCAATTCGTTGTGGAGGACGGATTGCTTTGGAAAGACGGTCGTCTGTGCGTCCCAAGTGTGGGTATTTTATGGGTGGAGTTGTTGTACGAGGTACACCATACCAAGTACTCGATTCACCCGGGGAGCACGAAGATGTACCGCGATATGAAGAAACTGTTTTGGTGGCTGGGTTTGAAGAGGGATGTGGCGCTCTATGTAGCGAAGTGCCGAACTTGCGCCTTGGTGAAGGCGGAATGCCAAAAGCCGGGAGGATTTCTTAAGTCTTTGCCTATTCCGGAGTGGAAATTCGACGACATCTCTATGGACTTTGTGCACGGTTTGCCAAGGTCGCAAAAAGGGAACGACGCCATTTGGGTGGTCGTGGATCGGCTAACGAAGGTGTCGCATTTCATTCCGCATAGGAAGGATGATCCGGTGGAGAGGTTGGCAAAACTTTATGTGGATAACATTGTACGGCTTCACGGTGTGCCCCGCAGTATCGTGAATGACCGAGATGGGCGGTTCACGTCCAATGATTGGAGGCTTGTGCAGCAAATGTTGGGAACAAAGCTAAAATTCAGCACAGCCTTCCATCCACAAACAGATGGGCAGACCGAGAGGGTCAATAGAACTATGGAAGACATGCTTCGCATGTGTGTCTTGGATTTTGGAAAACAATGGGAAGACCATCTTTATTTGGTGGAGTTCGCGTACAACAATAGCTACTAAGCGAGTATCCAAATGACGCCCTTCGAGGCCCTATATGGTAGAAAATGTCGCACGCCGTTGTCTTGGCTAGAAACGGGTGAGTCAAAGTTGTACAAGCGATTAGAAGTGGAGGATTCTACTTCGTTGGTGCGTACCATTCGGGAGAGGTTGCTCATCGCTCAGGACAGGCAAGCGAAGTACTATAATGACAAGCACAGGAATGTGGAGTTCGCTGTGGGCGATTGGGTGTACTTAAAGATCAAGCCGTTCAAGGGTGTCTCGCGGGTGCGGCAATTGAAAAAGCTAAGCCCGAGGTACCTTGGGCCGTTTGAGGTTCTGGAGAGAGTTGGTGAAGCAGCCTATCGGTTGAAGCTTTCAGTGGAGCTTGGTGGATTACATGATGTATTCCATATTTCGGTGCTTCGGAAGGCGGTGCAAGAGCCTTCGCAAGTGATCGCGGTTGATCAAGTGCCGGTGGATAGTGGGTTGACGACAAAATTCAAGCCTGTGCGGATTGAGGACTCGGAGGTCAAGCGGCTACGTAATAAAGAGATCAGGATGGTCAAGGTCCGATGGGACAATTGCACTCGTGAGGAGATCTCTTGGGAACGAGAGCAGACTATGCTTGACGAGTATCCAGAGTTGTTCCACTCAGGTACAAATTTTGGTTTTGTACATGTCTTTCCTTTATATAATTTCGTCGATGAAATTCTTTTAAGAGGGGGGGAGTTGTAATACCCCGAAACTCAAAAGAGCGACGGGTGATGTTTTGGGACAGTTTTGGGTTCTGGCAGGAGGCACATGGCCTGGGACACGGGCGTGTACTAGGGCGTGTCAGGCTTGTGTCGTCGAGTTGGTCGAGAGGTCGACGAATTTCGCTCGACGTTGTGTCGAGACAGGGCACACGGCCTGCGACACGGGCGTGTCGCAGGGCGTGTTGACCCGTGTCGACACTCAGCCCGCGAAGTCGACACTCTGTGCTCGACGAAGTGTCGAGACATGGCACACGGCCTGCGACACGGGCATGTCGCAGGACGTATCGACCCGTGTCGACACTCGTCCCGGGGAGTCGACGAATTTTGCTCGACGAAGTGTCGAGAGAAGGCACACGGCCTAGGACACGGGCGTTTCCAAGGCCGTGTCGTGAGCTCGACGAACTTCGCTCGACGAAGTGTCGAGTATCGAGACCGTGAATACGGCCTAGAGCCCAGGCGTGTTCGAGTGGACACGGGTTAGGACACGGGCGTTGTCACAACCCGCATTTCCTCAACGAGTACATCGTATCAGAGCAAGAGGAACTACGGGTTATGATGCCACGTCGTGCAGGGGATAACTGCACACGCTCAGGCAACTCTTGACGCTTACTTTATGAGTTGAAATTCAACAGTGAAATGTAAGAAAACCTTTGGATTGAATGGCCGTATCCCTCGATCTTAGGTATCAAAAACTGTTTTTATACGCGGCGGAAATACTTTGTTTAATTATGATGAGATCCTATATGCAGTCTATAGTGATACTACTATAAGAAATCCTCTTTGTTTACGTCATTTGGAAAATACGTCTTAGTTGATCGAAATATGTATGCATGATATACAATAATAGGTTTTTGTGTAGCCTAGAAAATACCTAATGCAACCTACCATAAATCTTTCCCAAGAGCAAGAAGACATCATCCAAATGAGTCACATAACAGTCTATTATTCATACATCACAAGTAAAGAAAACCACCAATGGGCGCCAACAAGCTGACACAAACCCATTGGGGCACATGTATGTCTGTACAACAAAGAGAAGAACTACCTCGCTAAGTATGCTCGGCTAGCTCCCAAGAAACGCCACCAACCAACCTAGCTGCTCAACCGGCTACAACCTGCACCTGAGGCATTCAAGAAAGAATACCTCAGCAATCAACCAAGCTATACAAAAGAGAGCATGAATTTCATAATCGATAAAGAAGGGGCTTACCGACCCCGTAGGAAGGTTTCATATAAGTAAAAAGAGTGCATAAACAAGTGCGTACAAGTAGGAAACAATGTCATTCCAAAGTGCCAACCGCACCAAGTGCGTACAAGTTCAACAAGTCCTGCTCCACCCACAGGAGAAAAAGGGCAATACACATGCCCAAACTCAGCATCTTACAAACAAGAAACAATCAAACGAGTGAAACATAAGCAGCGGTTAAGTTCAATTCCGCAAGAGTCTTTCGGTGGCGGCCCTAAAGTGGAACGCACCAAACAAAACCAGCCCAGCCCAAATCGGGGCCAAAGTGGTCTCTCTAACCACAAAAACCAAAACCCGGTGGCCACAGGCTGAAACCACACCACCCCTTGCAGAATTCTCACACAAACGCTCCTGCCATGGTTCACAATTCGCCTCGCTAAACGCCCCATAACCCAAGCTAAACACGTTCCTTTCAATGTTCTCACGCATGACGACAAGTTGCTAGAAAAGGAATTAAGCTACAAGAATTACATGACGAGGAACAAGAACAAATCACATAATTAGGCAAGAAAAAAGCTACATGAACATGAATAAATAGAGCTCCATGAGTCACATGAACAAGATAAACGACATGAAGCAATCTAACATGGACTTGCTAACTAACAAAACTACACATGGAAGATCAAAGTCATTCAGCATAGGGAAATTTGATCAGAAGCAAGAGGTTTGATACTTACATAAAATAAGCATAATTTTGAATCAAGAAGAAAAAACTAGGCAATTGAATCAAGAAGAACAAAATAAGCATAGGGAAATTGAAAGAGCAATTAATCGAAGGACAAGAAATCAAGATTGGCAAGGGTGAAGAACACCGCTTGCCTGAACCGAGATGATGCCGCGACGGCTGCTCCTCTCTTCCTTGCCTTGCTTGAGCCTTTCTCCCTTGCTTTCTCTTTGAGAGTGAAGAAGAAGATGAAGAGAAGGTGAAATGAGAAGAACAATTCTCTGTTTCGGCCTTATTTCCTCCAGAACAGAGCTGGACCGTTAGATGCAGAATCAAGGAAATGAACGGCACAAAAAATCTGGAAAAACTCGATTTTCGGGCCGGTCACGCCCTGTGTCACGCCCGTGACACAGGGCGTGTACCATAAGCGGCGCAGAAAGTCGGCAAATCCAAGTTTATCCACACGGTACACGGCCGGGTACACGCCCGTGACGGATCGGTCACGCCCGTAACCTAGGGCGTGTAGCCCGTGTCTCGACACCTCGTCGACACAAAGTGTCGACACTCGACACAGCTTGACACGCCCTGTGACACGCCCGTGTCACAGGCCGTGTCCCCTCTCTCGACACCCGACACTCGATACTCGACACTCGACACTCGAGACGCGACACTCGACAAGCTGAACACGCCCTGTGACACGCCCGTGTCACAGGCCGTGTACCCTCTCTCGACACCCGACACTCGCCACTCGACAAAGCAGGACACGGCCCATGACACGCCTGTGTCACGGGGCGTGTACCCCATTCGTCGAGCTCAACTCGACGCAAGAAAATTTCGTCGAGTCAAGGAGGTCACGCCCAGGTCACGGCCTGGGTCACGCCCGTGTCAGGGGGCGTGTCTCGCACAAAAACGACCATTTTTCCCTGTTTTGAAAAATGTTCCTGTGTCGTCCTAGACCATTTTTGCCTTAAGAACTTTTTACCATTTTTTTGGTTTCCTGTACCAGCAACTCACTTTCAGCAACATTTCCCGGGCGCGAAAAAGTGCAAACATTCCCTAAGAGGCCTCACCGAGTCCCCAATTTGGACTCCGGTTTGCTGGGGAATCGTGCAACTCGGCAACCAAAACAGCCACTCGCACGCCCGCGGGAAAAACCATGCTCGAACAACGTTCAAAGCCAACGTAACGCCCATCATGCGTACGCAATCAAAATCCGGGGCGTTATAGGCGTGTCCAGGAACCCGTGTAGTTCTCGGGTTGTTTTCGGGATAAAAAGATGGGGGCACACGGCCGACCACACGGCCGTGACAGTTGGAACACGGGCGTGTCAGGTCGAACACGGGCGTGTTCGATGCCCGTGTGATGTTCCAGGCGCGTCGATTTTGACGGTGAATGGGGGACACGGCCCTGGACACGGGCGTGTGCCAGGCCGTGTTCGGTCCAGATTGGACATTTCAGTCCCGAATCAAAGCCGTTCGTTTCTTTAATTGATGATCCAACGGCTTGGGGTTATTCCTGATGGGATATACACGGGATTGGACCCTTGAAACCCTCACTTTTACTTGAGTGGTTATCTTTCTAAAGCTTAGAGAGAGGAGAGCCAAGGAAGGAAGAAGAAGCTAGACCCGGCCATTGGAGGAGCTTCGAAGCTCCAAATCGCGGGCCGACTCCGGATCCACGGAGGTGAAGAGAGTGCGTTGCTTTTCACCCGCTTACTTTTCCATGTCTCCAAAGAGAAGCGCAAGGGTAATGATTCTCTTCTTGAGCATGTGAAGCTCTCCTTCATTGCATAGGAAGCCCGGTCTCGCGAGTTTGCGGTGAGTTGGAGGCGTTCCTTCAGGTAGATATGTAAAGTCCCCGTTGTGTAGAGTCCGTAAGGGAGAACGAACATAAGCATGATGTGTGAAGCCTATCCGGACATGTTGGTCTGGATCGGTGATGATGCATTGCATAAATGCCGGAGAAGACTCCGTGCGATTGGTTGTTTTTCGGGTTTTCTACATGGTAGATTGCAGCAGGGAGCCTTCGGGATTAACCCTAAGGTGCACCCGGAAAATTGGGCGGATACATGATCTTGCCAACTTGGTGGCCTGGGAGCCAACTAGAACATAACCGGGTTATGTGAAATGTGATGGAAATGGGACTCGAGAGAAGTTTGACCCGCGCATATGGCTTAAACTGTCATTGCGATGTGAGCACAGGTTAGATGGAACCGTACCCGTTCTATGTCGTTCGGATTAGAGTCGTTGGCATAGATGAGGGTCTTCGACGGTCTATGGTTTTAATTACCGTGACCAATGCCGGGAAGACAAACTACTCATAGGTTTGGCCGTCAAAGTGATGGTGGTGAGATCGGAATGTCTATGGCTTTAATTGACATGACATCGATCGGTTCACCGAGAATGTGCCCTGAGAGCACGGGGCGTGTGGCCGTGCGAGCCAACATCTGTGATGAAGTGAAAATATTATATTGCTCGCTTATGCTAATGAAATGCAGGGAAGGAGCATCGCAGCCCCGAGTTGGGGGCGGGATCGTTATAATTTGGTCAGCATTGCTGACCGTTGCCTTGTTTTGCCACCGTGCGGTGGTTTGTTGCTTGCAGGTGCTGCTGGACCAAACAGTCAATAGCGGGCTAAAGCCCAATTTGCGAAGCCGGCCCTCGAAGGCCTAATTGGAGTGTTTACTGCATTTATTCATGTATGACCGGCCTGTGTGCCGTGATTTGTAAAACATGTAATATGAAGTGAACAATTTTGTAAGGCCTTAAAGTCTGTACTTGTGTATGTACAACATTCCAATTTGGTGTTAGTGGAAATTCATGCTTTAGTGCTGGGTTCTTTATTGCAACTTTTATAATCTGCTTCCGCTAGAATGCTCTGTGTAGGACGTTATGATTGGTTGGATGGTTTCCATGAGTAACCACCTGGTCTGTCTGTGGTATATGGCGTCGGGCCCTGGCAGGACCTACTACTATATGCTATGCGACGGATAGGGGGTATTACAATTTGGTATCAGACTACTGGTTTTGGTCGGGCTTAAACTGAATTCGTGGCCGAATTCTTTTTAAGGGGTGGTGAGCACACTGTGTGCGTCATCGTTATAACGGTAAAAGAACCCATGAATGTCCACTTAGGAATGAAAATACACGTGTTTGAGGAACCTGCGTGTTCCTATAATTGCGGTTTGAAATTTTATTTTGTCGCTTAACGGTGTTTTGTACCACTATAGGTGACCAGAAGTGGTGCTGGGCCGTCGGAACGTCGAGTTTCTGAGGCTAGCAGTGCACCCGATGTTGCTCCTGCAACACCTCTATCGGCGGAGACCATAAGATTGGTAGGCGAAGCAATATTGGCTATGATTAATGCGCATCCTGCAAGGCAAACGCAGTGGCCCGCTCCTGCGATGGAGCAGGTACCGCTGCAAGAGGCTGAGTCGAGGAGAGTGGAACAAGTGGTAGTAGAACCGTTGGTTCCAAGGAGGGCAACCGAGAGGCAGCTTAAGCATGTTATGAGCTTTAATCCTCCTGTATTCTCGGGGTTGGGACCCCATCTCAAGCTGAGGACTGGCTCTGCAGGGTGAAGAGAGTCATGACAGCAACGGTGACGGAGGAGTGGCAAATTACCACCATCGCTACGTTCCTTCTGGACGGTGAAGCGAGAATATGGTGGGAAGGATTGGAGCTGCACTTATTGAAAGGTAGGCAACTTGTTGATGTCTCGATGGAGGAGTTCTTGAGATTGTTCTTGGCTCGATACCTCCCTTCGGCGTAGAGGATAGCGTTGGAGAATGAGTTCCTGAGGTTGGTTCAGGGTGAGAAGAGCGTGGATGAATATCTCCACGAGTTTACTCGTTTGAGTCGATATTCTAGCTCCACCATCGCGGATGAGGAGCGCAAGACGAATCGATTCTACGAAGGCTTGAGAGATGAGTTGAGGTTACTACTCTCAAGGCCGATGACGCAGGGTTTCTTGACCTTGGTCAACACGGCCCGGTCCTTGGAAAAGGACATGAAGAATGTTCAAGAGAAGAGGAACGTTGGTGAGAAGAAATCTGGGTTCAAAGTGCCGACTACTTCAAAGTCTGGCTTTAAATGATTCTTCAAGAAGCATAAGACTTTGGGTCCAGCTCCTTCTGGTGCTTCTGGGGCGACTACGAGTCGGATCCCGGGGGCATGTTTTACTTGTGGAAATACGGGGCACTTTGCCCGTGATTGTTGGAGCGGACGTCCCAAGTCCGAAAGAAAGCCGGGAGCTACTTACGAAGAAAACGGCAAGGCGGTGGAGTCAACCGCGTTCCAGTATGCTCCGGCCCAACCAAGGGTGTATAATCTTGGCCAACAGGAGGCCATCAAACAGGCTGATGTGGTGACATGTACGGTTTAATTTATAGCTAGTCAATTTCTTTAAATACTTGTTATGCATATGTTATCTTACCACTGCTTGTTTAGGATTTGTTTTGATTTGTGAAAATCCGGCAAGAGTACTCTTCGATACGAGAGCTTCACACTCCTTCTTGTCCGAAGGATTTATATCATGCATCGGAGTCCCTTCTTTGATGGCGAAGGATAAGTTGAATGTGTTGTTGCCCAATGGGTGTTCGATGTGCGCTGATAGGATCTGTGATGTTAAGATTCGTATTGGGAATCAGGAGTTCGATCTGCAGGCGTCTTTACTTCCATTGGTGGAGTTCGACATTATATTTGGCATGGACTGGCTCTTGGAGCAGCAGGCCTATATTGACTGCGGTCGCAAGGAAGTCAAGCTGGGAGCAAGTCGTGAAATGAATTTTACGGGCTTAAAGGGGTCGAGCAAGACATTGATGTCTGCTCTTCAGGTGGTGAAGGCGGTTCGTGCCGGTGCCGAACTGTTCTTTACACTAGTGGAGGTTGCAAAGCCGAAGCCTGCTTTGGATAATATTTTAGTTGTATCGGAGTACCCTGATGTGTTCCCTAGAGATCTTCCTGGAGCCCCGCCTCAGCGGGTCATAGACTTCACGATTAAGCTAGTGCTAGGGGCAAAGCCTGTGTCACAATCTCCTTATCGGCTAGCGCCTAAAGAAATGGCGGAGCTGAAGGTTCAACTGCAAGAGTTTTTGGAGCAAGGGTATGTGCGCCCAAGTTCTTCGCCTTGGAGCGCCCCGGTCCTCTTTGTTAAGAAGAAGGACGGAAGCTTGAGGGTATGTATTGATTATCGAGAGCTCAACAAGTTGACGGAGAAGAAAAAGTACCCAATGTAACACCCTCTATCCGTCACATAGCATATAGCAGTAGGTCCGGCCGGGGCCCGACGCCGTATGCCACAGATAGACAGGGTGGTTACTCATGGAAACCATCCAACCAATCATAACGTCCTACATAGAGCATTCTAGCGGAAGCAGTTTTATAAAAGTTGTAATAAAGAACCCAGCACTAAAGCATGAATGTCCACTAATACCAAATAGGAATGTTACAAATACACCAGTACAAGCCTTAAGGCCGTACAAAAATTGTTCACTTCATATTACATGTTTTACAAACCACGACACGCAGGCCGGTCATACACGAAATAAAACAGTAAACACTCCAATTAGGACTTCGAGGGCCGGCTTCGCAAAAAGGGCTTTAGCCCGCTATTGACCGCTTGGTCCAGCAGCACCTGCAAGCAACAAACCACCGCACGGTGGCAAAACAAGGCAACGGTCAGTAATGCTGACCAAATTATAACGATCTCGCCCCCAACTCAGGGCGGCGATGCTCCTTCCCTGCATTTCATTAGCATAAGCGAGCAATATAATATTTTCACTTCATCACAAACGTTGGCTCGCACGGCCACACGCCCCGTGCTCTCAGGGCACATTCTCGATGAACCGGTCGATGTCACGTTAATTAAAGCCATAGACATTCCGGACTCACCACCGCCACTTTGACGGCCAAACTTATGAGCATTTTGTCTTCTTGGACTGGGTCACGACAATTTAAGCCATTGACCGCCGAAGACCCTAATCTATGCCAACGGCAAGTGACACGTACCCTTAGGTCTCTTTAACCGAACAACATAGAACAGGTACAGTTCCATCTAACCCGTACTCACATCGCAACGACAATTTAAGCATTTGCGCGGGTCAAACTTCCCCCGAGTCCCATTTCCATCACAATTCACATAACCCGGTTATGTTCAAGTTGACTCTCAGGCCACCAAGTTGGCAAGATCACGCATCCTCCCAGTTTTCCGGGTGCACCTTTGGGTTAATCCCCAAGGCTCACTGTTGCAATCTACCGTGTAGAAAACCCGAAAAACAACCAATAGCATGGAGTCTTCTCCGACATTATGCAATGCAACATCACCGATCCAGACCAACATGTCCGGCTAGGCTTCACACATCATGCCTATGTCCGTTCTCACTTACGGACTCTAAACAACGGGGACTTCACATGTCTACCTGAAGGAACGCCTCCAACTCACCGCAAACTCGCGAGAGCGGGCTTCCTATGCAAAGAAGGAGAGCTACTCATGCTTAAGAAGAGAATCGTTACCCTAGCATTCCTCTTTGGCATCATGGAAAAGTAAGCAGATGAAAAGCACCGCACTAGCTTTGCCTCCGTGGATCCGGAGTCGGCTCGCGATTTGGAGCTTCGAAGCTCCTCCAATGGTCGGATCTAACTTCTTATTCCTTCCTTAGTTCTCCTCTCTCTCTAAGATTTAGAAAGATAACCACTTATGAAAAGTGATGGTTTCTAAGGCCCAATCCTGGGTATATCCCTTCAGGAACAACCCTCAGCCGTCGGATCATCAATGAAATAAACGAACGGCTTTGATTCGGGACTAAAATGCCCAATCTGGATCGCACACGGCCTGGCACACACCCGTGTCCAGGGTCGTCTGCCTCATTCGCCGTCAAAATCAACTCGCCTGGAACAACACACGGGCATCGAACACGCCCGTGTTCGACCTGACACGCCCATGTTCCACCTGACACGGCCGTGTAGCCGGCCGTGTACCCCCATCGATTTCTCCCGAAAACAACCCGAGCACTGCACGGGTTCTAGGACACGCCCATGTCCTTGCCCGTGTCTACCTCAACACGCCTGGGCTCCAGGCCGTGTACACGGTCTCGACACTCGACACTTCGTCGAGCGAAGATCGTCGACCTGACGACGCGGCCTCGGACACGCCCGTGTCCTAGGCCGTGTGCCTTGTCTCGACACATCGTCGAGCAAAGTTCGTCGACTCCCCAGGACGAGTGTCGACATGGGTCGACACGCCCTGCGACACGCCCATGTCGCAGTCCGTGTGCCATGTCTCGATACTTCGTCGAGCGCAGAGTGTCGACTCCGCGGTCGGAGTGTCGACACGGGTCGACACGCCCTGCGACACGCCCGTGTCGCAGGCCGTGTGACCAGTCTCGACACAATGTCGAGAGCAAAATGTCTACTTCGCAGGCTGAGTGTCGACACAAGCTTGACACGCCCTGGGACACGCCCGTGTCCCAGGCCGTGTGCCTCCTGCCAGAACCCAAAACTGGCCCAAAACATCCCCCGTCGCTCCTTTGAGTTTCGGGGCGTTACAACTCTCCCACTCTTAAAAGAATTTCGTCCACGAAATTATATAAAGGAAAGACATGTACAAAACCAAAATTTGTACCTGAGCGGAACAACTCCGGATACTCGTCAAGCATGGTCTGCTCTCGCTCCCAAGAGAGCTCCTCATGACCGCAATTGTCCCACCGGACCTTGACTATCCTGATCTCTTTATTGCGTAGCCGCTTGACCTCCGAGTCCTCAATCCGCACGGGCTTGACCTTTGTCGTCAGCCCACTATCCACCGACACTTGATCAACCGCGATCACTTGCGTAGGCTTTTGCACCGCCTTCCGAAGCACCGAAATATGGAATACATCTTGTAATCCACCAAGCTCCACTGAAAGCTTCAACTGATAGGCTGCTTCATCAACTCGCTCCAGAACCTCAAACGGCCCAAGGTACCTCGGGCTTAGCTTTTTCAATCGCCGCACCCGTGAGACACCCTTGAACGGCTTGATCTTTAAGTACACATAGTCGCCCACAGTGAACTCCACGTTCCTGTGCTTGGCATTATAGTACTTCGCTTGCCGGTCCTGAGCGATAAGCAACCTCTCCTGAATGGTTCTCACCAATGAAGTAGCATCCTCCACTTCCAATCTCTTATACAACTTTGACTCACCCGTTTCTAACCAAGACAACGGCGTGCGACATTTTCTACCATATAGGGCCTCGAAGTACGCCATTTGAATACTCGCTTGGTAGCTGTTGTTGTATACAAACTCCACCAAATAAAGGTGGTCTTCCCATTGCTTTCAAAAATCCAAGACACACATGCGGAGCATGTCTTCCATAGTTCTATTGACCCTCTCGGTCTGCCCATCCGTTTGTGGATGGAAGGCTGTGCTGAATTTCAACTTTGTCCCCAATATTTGTTGCACTAGCCTCCAATCATTGGACGTGAACCGCCAATCTCGGTCACTCACAATGCTGCGGGGCACACCGTGAAGTCGTACCATGTTATCCACATAAAGTTTTGCCAACCTCTCCACCGGATCATCCTTCCTATGCGAAAAAAAATGCGACACATTCGTTAACCGATCCATGACCACCCAAATGTCGTCGTTCCCCTTTTGCGACCTTGGAAAACCGTGCACAAAGTCCATAGAGATGCCGTCAAATTTCCACTCCGGACTAGGCAAGGACTTAAGAAATCCTCCCGGCTTTTGGCACTCCGCCTTTACCAAGGCGCAAGTTTGGCACTTTGCTACGTAGAGCGCCACATCTTTCTTCAAACCCGACCACCAAAATAGTTTCTTCACATCGCGGTACATCTTCGTGCTCCCCGGGTGAATCGAGTACTTGGTTTGTTGTGCCTCATATAACAACTCCACCCGCAAATTATCCACACTTGGGACGCATAGACGACCGTCTTTCCAAAGCAATTTGTCCTCCACTACGAATTGGGAATTTGACCCATCCAGACCCTCTACCATGAACTGCTTCATACGAGCATCCATATCCAAAGCCTGTCGAATACGATCAGCCAGGTCATATTGGACTTCAGTCCAATTCAGAACTGCTTCAGCACTTGATTGCTTATCCACACAAACAATCTCCAACGCCTCCAACTCCCGCACCAACCGCTCATCATGCACCGATAGCCAATTGGCTTGAGCTGGGGCTCGGCGACTCAACGCGTCTGCAACCGCATTCCCTTTACCAGGCACGTAGAGGATCTTGAATGTATAGTCCCCCAGGAACTCCATACATCTACGCTGGCGCATATTCAGATCCTTCTGATCAATCAGATACTTCAGGCTCTTATGATCGGTGTAGATATCAATTTTCACACCGTACAAATAGTGTCTCCACAGCTTCAAGGCAAAAATCACGGCCGCTAACTCCAAGTCATTGACTAGATAATTCCTCTCGTGCACTTTTAGCTGTCTCGAGCCATAAGCTATTACACTTCCGTGTTGCAGTAGCACGCAACCCAAACCGCTTCACGAAGCGTCGCTATAAATCTCATAGCCTTCGGTCCCACATGGAGAACTTAGCACAGGTGTTGTGATCAACCGACACTTCAACTCCTCAAAAGCTCGCGCACACTCCGGCGTCCAAACGAACTTATGCTCCTTCCTCGTCAAAGTAGTGAGAGGTAACGCTATCCGCGAGAAGTTCTCTATGAAGCGCCTATAATAGCCGGCAAGCCCCAGAAAGCTCCGGACTTCCGCTACCGTAGCAAGCTCAGGCCACTCCCGTATCGCAACAATCTTCGCCGGATCCATCGCAATACCCTCTCCACTCACTATATGACCGAGGAACGCCACTGAGGATAAGCAAAACTCGCACTTTGAGAAATTGGCATACAGTTGATTCCTCCTTAGCATCTCCAAAACTAAATGAAGATGCTTGAAGTGATCTTCCTCACTTTGCGACTACACCAAAATATCGTCGATGAAGACGATCACAAAATGGTCCAAGTACTCCCTGAAAGTCCTGTTCATAAAATCCATGAACACTGACATCACATTAGTCCGCCCAAACGGCATGACCGTAAACTCATAATGCCCGTATCTCATACTAAACGCTGTCTTCGGGATATCACTCTACCTTATTCGCAACTGATAGTACCCAGCCTTGAGATCCAACTTTGAGTACACCGTCGACCCGACTAACTGATCAAAAAGATCATCAATCCGGGGGATCGGGTACTTGTTCTTCTCCGTCAGCTTGTTGAGCTCCCGATAATCAATACATAGCCTTAGACTTTCGTCCTTCTTCTTAACGAAGAGGACCGGCGCGCTCCAAGGCGAAGAACTCGGGCGCACATACCCTTGCTCCAACAACTCTTGCAGTTGAACTTTCAGCTCCACCATTTCCTTAGGTGCTAGCCGATAAGGAGATCGTGAAACAGGCTTTGCACCTGGCATTAGCTCAATCGTAAAATCTATCTCCCGTTGAGGCGGGGCTCCAGGAAGATCTGCGGGGAACACATCAGGGTATTCCGATACCACTGAAATACAATCCAACGCGAGCTTCGGCTTTGCAACCTCCACTAGCGTAAATAATAGTTCTGCACCGGCACGAACCGCCTTCACCACCTAAAGAGCAGACATCAATGTCTTGCTCGACCCCATTAAGCCCGTAAAAGTCGTTTCACGACTTGCTCCCAGCTTGACTTCCTTATTACCGCAATCTATATGGGCCTGCTGCTCCGAGAGCAAGTCCATGCCAAATATGACGTAGAACTCCACCAACGGAAGTAACGACGCCTGCAGATCGAACTCCTGATTCCCAATACGAATCTTAACATCGCAGATCCTATCCGCGCGCATCGAACACCCATTGGGCAACAACACATCCAACTTATCCTTCGCCATCGAATAAGGGACTCCGATGCTTGATATAAATCCCTCGGACAAGAAGGAGTGTGAATCTCCCGTATCGAAGAGTGCTCTTGCCGGATTTTCACAAATCAAAACAAATCCTAAACAAGCAGTGGTAAGGTAACATGTACATAACAAATATTTAAAGAAATTGACTTGCTATAAATTAAACCGTACCTGTCACCACATCAGCCTGTTTGATGGCCTCCTGTTGGCCAAAATTATACACCCTTGGTTGGGCCGGAGCATAGAGGGTCGCGGTCGACTCCACCGCCTTGCCCTTCTCTTCATAAGTTGCTCCCAGCCTTCTCTCGGACTTAGGACGTCCGCTCCAACAGTCACGGGCAAAGTGCCCTGTCTTTCCATAAGTAAAACACGCACCCGGGGTCCGACTCTTAGTCACCCTAGAAGCACCAAAAGGAGCTGGACCCGAAGTCCTATGCTTCTTGAAAGACCTCTGATAGCCGGACTTTGAAGTAGTCGACACTTTGAATTCAGATTTCTTGTCACCCTAGCTTTTCTTTGCATGTACATTCTTCATGTCCTTCTCCAAGGACCGGGCAGTATTGACCAAGGTTAAGAAACCCTGCATCATCGGCCCCGAGAGTAGTAATCTCAACTCATCTCTCAAGCCTTCGTAGAATCGATTCGTTTTGCGCTCCTCATCCGCGATGGTGGGGCTAGCATATCGAGTCAAACGAGTAAACTTGTGGAGATATTCATCCACGCTCCTCTCACCCTGAACCAACTTCAGAAACTCATTCTCCAACGCCATCTTCTGCGCCGAAGGGAGGTATCTTACTAAGAACAATCCCGAGAACTCTTCCATCGGGATGTCTGTAAGTTGTCTACCTCTCAAATGATGCAACTCCAAACCTTCCCACCATAATCTCGCTTCACCGTCCAAAATAAATGTAGTAATGGTGGTCATTTGCCACTCCTCCGTCTCCATTGCTATCATGACTCTCTTCACCCTGGAGAGCCAGTCTTCAGCTTGAGATGGGGTTCCCAACCCCGAGAATACCGGAGGGTTAAAGCTCATTACATGCTTAAGCTGCCTCTCGGTTGCCCTCCTTGGCACCAACGGTTCCACTACCACTTGTTCCACTCTCCTCGGCTCAGCCTCTTGCAGCAGTACCTACTCCATCGCAGGAGCGGGCTGCTGCGTTTGCCTTGCAGGCTGCGCATTTATCACGACAAACACTGCATCGACCACCAGTCGTATGTTCTCAGCCTATAGAGGTGTTGCAGGAGCAACATCTGGTGCACTGCTAGCCTTAGAAACTCGACGTTCCGACGGCCCAACACCACTTCTGGTCACCTATAGTGGTACAAAACACCGTTAAGCGACCAAATAAAATTGCAAACAACAATTATAGGAACTCGCAGATTCCTCAAACACGTGTATTTTCATTCCTAAGTGGACATTCATGGGTTCTTTTACTGTTATAACGATGACGCACACAAGGTGCTCACCACCCCTTAAAAAGAATTCGCCCACGAATTCATTTTAAGCCCAACCAAAACCAGTAGTCTGATACCAAAGTGTAACACCCCCTATCCGTCACATAGCATATAGCAGTATGTCCCGCCGGGGCCCGACGAAGTATGCCACAGACAGACCGGGAGGTTACTCATGGAAACCATCCAACCAATCATAACGTCCTACACAGAGCATTCTAGCGGAAGCAGTTTTATAAAAGTTGCAATAAAAAACCCAGCACTAAAGCATGAATGTCCACTAATACCAAATATTAATGTTACAAATACACTAGTACAAGCCTTAAGGCCTTACAAAAATTGTTCACTTAACATTACATGTTTTACAAGCCACGGCACGCAGGCCGGTCATACATGAAATAAAACAGTAAACACTCCAATTACGCCTTCGAGGGCCAGCTTCGCAAAAAGGGCTTTAGCCCACAATTGACTGCTTGATCCAGCAGCACCTGCAAGCAAAAAACCACCGCACGGTGGCAAAACAAGGCAACGGTCAGCAATGCTGACCAAATTATAACGATCCCGCCCCCAACTCGGGGCTGCGATGCTCCTTCCCTGCATTTCATTAGCATAAGCGAGCAATATAATATTTTCACTTCATCACAGATGTTGGCTCGCACGGCCACACGCCCCGTGCTCTCAGGGCACATTCTCGATGAACCGGTCGATGTCACGTCAATTAAAGCCATAGACATTCCGGACTCACCACCGCCACATTGATGGCCAAACCTATGATCATTTTGTCTTCCTGGCCCGGGTCACGACAATTTAATCCATTGACCGCCGAAGACCATAATCTATGCCAACGGCAAGTGCCACGTACCCTTAGGTCTCTTTAACCGAACGACATAGAACGGGTACGGTTCCATCTAACCCGTGCTCATATCACAACGACAATTTAAGCCATTTGCGCGGGTCAAACTTCCCCCGAGTCCCATTTCCATCACAATTCACATAACCCGGTTATGTTCAAGTTGGCTCTCAGGCCACCAAGTTGGCAAGATCACGCATCCGCCCAGTTTTCCGGGTGCACCTTTGGGTTAATCCCCAAGGCTCCCTATTGCAATCTACCGTGTAGAAAACTCGAAAAACAACCAATAGCACATAGTCTTCTCCGGCATTATGCAATGCAACATCACCGATCCAGACCAACATGTTCGGGTAGGCTTCACACATCATGCCTATGTCCGTTCTCGCTTACGGACTCTAAACAACGAGGATTTCACATATCTACCCGAAGGAACGCCTCCAACTCACCGCAAACTCGCGAGAGCGGCCTTCCTATGTAAAGAAGGAGAGCTACTCATGCTCAAGAAGAGAATCGTTACCCTAGCATTCCTCTTTGGCGCCATGGAAAAGTAAGCGGATGAAAAGCACCGCACTAGCTTTGCCTCCGTGGATCCGGAGTCGGCTCGTGATTTGGAGCTTCGAAGCTCCTCCAATGGCCGGATCTAACTTCTTCTTCCTTCCTTGGCTCTCCTCTCTCTAAGATTTAGAAAGACAACCACTCATGAAAAGTGAGGGTTTCTAAGGCCCAATCCCGGGTATATCCCTTCAGGAACAACCCCCAGCTGTTGGATCATCAATTAAAGTAATGAACGGCTTTGATTCGGGACTAAAATGCCCAATCTGGATCGCACACGACCTGGCACACGCCCGTGTCCAGGGCCGTGTGCCTCATTTGCCATCAAAATCGACTCGCTTGGAACAACACACGGGCATCGAACACGCCCGTGTTCGACCTGACACGCCCGTGTTCCACTTGACACGGCCGTGTGGCCAGCCGTGTACCCCCATCGATTTCTCCCGAAAACAACCCGAGCACTACATGAGTTCTAGGACACGCCTGTGTCCTTGCTCGTGTCTACCTCAACACGCCTGGGCTCCTGGCCATGTACACGGTCTCGACACTCGACACTTCGTCGAGCGAAGATCGTCGACCTGACGACACGGCCTCGGACATGCCCGTGTCCTAGGCCGTGTGCCTTGTCTCGACACATCGTCGAGCAAAGTTCGTCGACTCCCCGGGACGAGTGTCGACACGGGTCGACACGCCCTGCGACACGCCCGTGTCGCAGGCCGTGTGCCATGTATCGACACTTCGTCGAGCGCATAGTGTCGACTCCGCGGGCTGAGTGTCGACACGGGTCGACACGCCCTGCGACACACCCGTGTCGCAGGCCGTGTGCCCAGTCTCGACACAATGTCGAGAGCAGAATGTCGACTTCGTCAGCTGAGTGTCGATACAAGCTTGACACGCCCTGGGACACGCCCGTGTCCCAGGCCGTGTGCCTCCTGTCAGAACCCAAAACTGGCGCAAAACGTCCCCCGTCGCTCCTTTGAGTTTCAGGGCATTACACCTGATCCCCTGGATTGATGATCTTTTTGATCAGTTAGTCGGGTCGACGGTGCACTCGAAGTTGGATCTCAAGTCCGGGTACTATCAACTGCGAATAAGGGAGAGTGATATCCCAAAGACAGCGTTCAGTACGAGATACGGGCATTACAAGCTTACGGTCATGTCGTTTGGGCTGACTAATGCGCCGTCAGTGTTCATGGATTTGATGAACAATACTTTCAGAGAGTACTTAGACCATTTTGTGATCGTCTTCATCGATGATATTTTGGTGTACTCGTAAAGTGAGGAAGATCACTTCAAGCATCTTCATTTGGTTTTGGAGACTCTAAGGAGGAATCAGTTGTATGCCAAGTTCTCGAAGTGCGAGTATTGGTTATCCTCAATGACGTTCCTCGGGCATATAGTGAGTGGAGAGGGTATTGCTGTGGATCCGGCAAAGATTGTTGCGATACAGGAGTGGCCTAAGCTTGCTACGGTAGCAGAAGTCCGGAGCTTTCTGGGGCTTGCCGGCTATTATAGGCGCTTCGTAGAGAACTTCTCGCGGATAGCTTTACCTCTCACTACTTTGACGAGGAAGGAGCAGAAGTTCGTTTGGTCGCCGGAGTGCGCGCGAGATTTTGAGGAGTTGGAGTGTCGGTTGACCATGGCGCCTGTACTGAGTTCGCCTATTGGGACCGAAGTCTATGAGATTTATAGCGACGCTTCAGGCAGCGGTTTAGGTTGCATGCTGCTGCAACACGGAAGTGTGATAGCTTATGGTTCGAGACAGCTAAAGGTGCACAAGAGGAACTATCTGGTCCATGACTTGGAGTTAGCGGCCGTGATTTTTGCCTTGAAGCTGTGGAGACACTATTTGTACGGTGTGAAGATTAATATCTACACAGATCACAGGAGCCTGAAGTATCTGATTGATCAGAAAGATCTGAATATGCGGCAGCATAGATGGATGGAGTTCTTGGGAGACTATACATTCAAGATCCACTACATTCCTGGTAAATGGAATACGGTTGCTGACACATTGAGTCGCCGAGCCCCAGCTCAAGCCAATTGGCTATCGTTGCATGATGAGCGGTTGGTGCGGGAGTTGGAGGCGTTGGAGATTGTTTGTGTGGATAGGCAATCAAGTACTGAAGCAGTTCTGAGTTGGACTGAAGTCCAATATGACCTGGCTGATCGGATTCGGCAGGCTTTGGATATGGATGTTCATATGAAGCAGTTCATGGTAGAGGCTCTGGATGGGTCAAATTCCCAATTCGTTGTGGAGGACGGATTGTTTTGGAAAGACGGTCGTCTGTGCGTCCCAAGTGTGGGTAGTTTACGGGTGGAGTTGTTGTAACACCCCTAGAACCAATTGGTAAGAAATACATAGGAATTAAAACCTCCCTAGAAGAACCGCCCATCCTAGAACTCAAACCCTTACCCGCATCACTCGAATACGCTTTTTTGGGAAAAGGTGATACGCTTCCCGTTATAATTTCTTCGGACTTGAGTGATTCAGAGACTTCCGATTTATTGGAAGTTTTACTTAAACATCGCCACGTAATTGCATGGAAAATCTCTGACTTAAAGGGGATTAACCACTCCTTTTGCACCCATAAGATATTTCTTAACGATAATTGCTGCAAAACGATTCAGTCGCAGCGTCGTCTTAACCCAAACATGAAAGACGTCGTTAAAGCCGAGATTATTAAGTTATTAGATGCGGTGATTATCTACCATATTTCAAACAGTGCATGGGTTAGTCCCGTGCATGTCGTGCCCAAGAAGGGGTCTAACCGTAGTGGCGAATGAGCATAATGAGCTCGTCCCAACTCGTACTGTTACGGGCTGGCCAGTGTGCATCGATTATACAAAACTTAATGATGCCACCCGCAAGGACCATTTCCCACTACCGTTTCTGAACCAGATTTTAGAGCGTTTATCCGGTTATCCATATTATTGTTTTCTTGATGGTTTATCGGGATTTTTCCAAATCCCCATTCCCCCAATGATCAAGAGAAAACAACTTTTACTTGCCCGTTTGGCACCTTCGCATACCGAAGAAGGCCATTTGGACTCTGCAATGCGCCGGCTACATTGCAAAGATGTATGCTATCAATCTTTGGCGAGCTAGTAGAAGACATTATGGAAGTCTTTATGGATGACTTTTCTATTTTCGGACGCTCTTTTCCTGATTTCCATCACAATCTAGATCGTGTCCTCCAATGGTGCGAGGACACAAGCCTTGTTTTAAATTGGGAAAATTGCAACTTTATGGTTCGAGGAGGTTTGGTCCTCGACCATATGATTTCTTCTAATGGGATGGAGGTGGATAAGGCCAAGATTGAAATCATAGAAGAACTTCCAAAAACAACAAACGTAAAATCTATTAGGAGTTTCTTAGGCCATGCAGGCTTTTACCGACGATTTATTCAAGACTTTTCAAAAATAACAAAGCCTCTAACTCAGCTCTTGGAAAAGGAATCACATTTCATCTTTAGTAGTGAATGCTGGTCCGCCTTTAATTTAATAAAACAAAAACTTATCACCTCACCAATTTTAGTGGCCCCTAATTAGTCCCTTCCGTTCGAAATTATGCGCGAAGCTAGTGATATTGTCTTAGGTGTCGTTCTTGGCAAACGCGTAGAAAAACATTTTCATCCAATTTATTACGCTAGCAAGACGCTCACTTCCGCACAAGTAAATTACACCGCAATGGAAAAGGAACTCTTAGCCGTGGTTTTCGCTTTTGATAAGTTTCGCTCGTATATAACACTATCTAAAGTTATCGTATTTACCGATCACTCTGCTCTTAAATATTTATTAGCTAAAAATGATGCGAAGCCCCGCCTTTTTCGATGGATCCTCCTCTTGGAGGAGTTCGATTTAGAGATCCAGGATAAGAGGGGCGCGGAAAATTTAGCCGCTGATCACCTCTCGCGCTTAGAAAACCCCGATGTGGAAGCGCTCATCAAATCTGACATAAATGACAGATTCCCCGAGGAACGCCTCTTATCCATCACTACTAGTTCCTCTTCCCCGCATTAGTTCGCAGATTTTGCGAACTATTTAGTTGCGCGGGTGCTTCCAAAAGACTTTTCGAGCCAGCAAAAGAATAAATTCTTTTTTGACTTGAAATATTACTTTTGGGAGGACCCTTTTCTTTTTCGTATCTGCGCGGACCAAGCGGTCCGAAGATGCATTGCGGGTGTGGAGTGCACGCAAATACTTAGGCAATGCCACGTTGGTCCGGCTGGTGGGCATTATCAAGCTAATCGGACCGCGCGGAAGGCGCTAGAGGCGGGCTACTTTTGGTCCACTCTCTTCAAATACACTCATAATTTTGTGCGTGCATGTGATAGCTGTCAGCGGTCGGGTAACATCTCTCGTCGCGACGAGATGCCCCAAAATATATTTTTAGAATGCGAAGTCTTCAATTTATGGGGCATAGATTTTGTTGGCCGCCTACATCCCTCTTTCAAAAATATGTATATTTTAGTGGCGGTCGACTACGTATCGAGGTGGGAAGAAGCGCAAGCTCTCCCAACCAACGATGCGCGAGTCGTCGTTGCATTTCTTAAAAAACAATTTTCTCGCTTCGGCACGCCGCATGCAATTGTTAGTGACAGGGGAACGCATTTCTGTAATGCTCTTATGGCTAAGATGTTAGCTAAATACGGAGTCACGCACAAACTTGCCACCCCCCACTACCAGCAAACTAGTGGCCAAGTAGAGGTAGTCAATCGAGAGATTAAGCGAATATTAGAAAAAACACGTTTCACTAAATAGGAATGATTGGTCCGTTAAACTCGACAATGCGTTATGGGCATATCGAACGGCATACAAAATCGCAATTGGTTGCACGCCATTTCGGTTAGTCTATGGCAAAGCATGCCATTTACCCGTAGAAGTAGAGTATCGCGCTCTTTGGGCTTTAAAACTCTTAAACCTCGATGCAAACTTAGCCGCTCAGAATAGAAAACTGTAACTAAACGTGCTCGATGAATGGCGTGCAAATGCTTACGAGTGCAATAAGTTCTATAAGGAGCGTTCTAAGTTATATCACGATCAAAAAATAAAGTACCCAAAATTATTTTCTCCGGGCGATTTTGTCCTTATTTACAATTCACGTCTTAGGCTTTTTCCGGGTAAACTAAAATCACATTGGTCCGGCCCCTTCCTAGTCAAAGAAGTTTTTTCATATGGGACCGTACTCGTCTCCCACCAGGAAAAAGGATCGTTTAAAGTAAACGGTCATCGGTTAAAGTCTTATATAGCGGGCGACCCTGTGATCTAGCATAACGAAACCATAACTTTCCTCAACATAATAAACCCGCCAAAGTAGTCAAGCTACACTACTATAAACAAACTGCTCCTGGGAGGTACCCCTTGCTTATCTTTTTTGCTCTTTATTTATTATGTTTGCTACTTTTTCTAATAACTGCTGGGTTTCTAATGAACATCCCCGAACGCGTTTCAGGGAAACTTCTACCCCCCCCCCCCCCCCCCCCCGCTCTTTATTTTCTTTGTAAATATTGCCTTTTCTCTTTTATTCCGCATACTTACGTTGTAACATTGAGGACAATGCTGGACTTAAGTATGAGGTTATTTTCGTGCTTTACTTTATGCATTTCAAAAATCCAAAAAAATATATAACAACAAAACAAAACAAAAAATTTTAAAATGAAAAAATAATAATAAAAAAAATTTCCTTTCTTTTAAACAAAAATTCAAAAAAAATTAGAAAATAGAAATTCCAAAAAAATTATAAAAACAAAAATTCCAAAAAATAATTAGTTTTATTTTGAAAATATTTTTGTTCTTTTCTCTCTTTTCTCTCTTCCTTTCTTTCTTTTTTTTGTAATTATCGTTTCTCTCTTTCCTTATTTTGTAAATATTTGCTTGTAAAAACTACAAAAAAATCCAAAAAGTTAGAAAAAAATAGTTCAAAAAATATATAGTTCTTATCTTTTTTTCGTATGTATATAATAACAAATTTAAAAACAAAACAAAAAAGATAATATGTAAAAATATTCAAAAAATTGAGTAAAACAAAACAAATATTCAAAAAAAGATAATAAGTTAAAAACACAATAAAATGATGATAAAAACTATAAAAATCCAAAAAATGTTTTGAAACAAATAAATCAAATATATCATTCTTAGTTTTCTTGCTATCTAAAAAAATTTGTTTTGAGTTTATTTATATATGAATTTAATTAATTCTTTGTTCACTATTCGTTTGTTAATTATTGATTGAAAAATTTAAATAGCCGGGGTTAAGTTTTAAAGAATTCATTATGCTTTGTTAAAAATAGCGAACTCATTTTAGATACTACTTCTAATTTTTCATTGATAGGAGCACATGTATTATGTTAGAAAATAATGACTATAGAATTCAATTACGATTACTTTTAGCTTTCTGAAAAATTGAAACGTACAATTTATTAAGGTTGCTCTCAAAATTTTTTTAATTAAAATTCCAGTTTTCTTTTCTCCCCTTACTTATCATAACTTACTTGGCATGATAAAAATTTTTATCCATGAAAGATCCTATGTCAATGAGAATAAGATTTTGTTTCATAAACATAGGCACCCAATTATTTAAAAAGATTATATGTTACGGAGTAAGAGGATAAAATTCATTACTCCTACACATATACATTGGGTTAATTATTATGAAGTTGAAAAAAATATGATATTAGGAAAAAAAGATTTCATTTTCCTAATAATCCAAAAAGAAAAAATGGAGTTTCGAGAAAAATCACCTCACCTCAATATCCATACCCTATTCATAAACTAACATCAACCCCCCCCCCCCCTTTCCAATTTCACGATTCTAGAATTAATTCAAAAATCTTTTTGAGAGCATAATTTGTAAGCATTATTTCCAGTAAAACTCCTATAAGCTAAAGTTCAATCTAACTATTACAATTATTACTTTCTATTTGACTACATCAAGAAGTCTTTTGGCCAAAACTTTTGCGTTATTTAAATTATCTACATAATTTTAGGACTTAACTCTTACACCCCATATGTTTATTTAGATCTCTCTTATAATTAATTAAGCGGTAGCTAAACATAGATTTTTTTTTATTCCTTATAAGTTCACCTCAAACTTTTGCTCTGGAATAGCAAAAGCTTAAGTATATGGGTATTTGATAAGTTGTAATTATACGTATTTTCTATGTTTTTATTATGGTATTTTAGTTTAGCTTTGCCTTTTTTTAGTTAGTTTTATTTAATAAATTCCTCCTTTTTTTAAATATTTACCTAACTTAGCTTAATTTTGTCTTCTGAAATTTTTCAGGAAAAAGTGAAAAATTGACCTGACACGCCCGTGTACTTTGGGTCACGCCCGTGACCAGGCTGTGTCACTTCATTTCCCGTTGAATCAGAAGAATTTGATGAGAAAAGTTTGACACGCCCGGGGTCACGCCCGTGATATTTGACACGCCCCATGACCATGGCTCGTGTCACTCAAGCTCGACGAAACGCGCTCGACGATCATCGACCAACCCGAGACGCCCAGCGTCATGCCCGTGACCTGGGGCGTGACTCCTCTACCTGGCCGACAAGACGCCGCCTGCGAATTTTGATGCAACCACACCCAGTTCCACCTCCCCGACACGCCCAGAGTCATGCTCGTGACCTGGGGCGTGACATCCTCGTATACATCCTGAAGTCAACTTTCCAGTCAAATCACAGGATCACATCACAAATACTATTGACACGCCCCCCTGACACGCTCATGTCGGAGGGCGTGTACTTTGATTTATTTTCCCTATAAATACCCCATTTCTGTAATGACCAAGGGTTCGCCTTTTTGAACCGAAATTTAGTGTGTTTTTGTCGGCTGCCCTTGTGGATTCCTTTGCCATGTAAGGAGAACTTTCTCCTCCTCTATTTTTATGTTTATATTAGCTTTGAATTAGCTTTCTATTAACTTTGCAATAGTTCATTTTAATCAATAAAATATGTTAGCTTTTCTCTTCTTAAATGGCTTTGGAATGAACTTGTGTCCTCACTTTCTTTCTCATTTGTTCCCTTTGTATTGCTTTGATCTTCTCTTTATGAAAAGTGTGTGTGTGTGTGTGTGTGTGTGTGTGTGTGTGTGTGTGTGTGTGTGTGTGTGTATGAGTGTAACATGTTTATTTTCTATGTCTTTAACTTGTCTTCATGTTAGGTTTTATCACAGATTTTATCTCCAAATGAAATATAGTATGTTTAGCTTTTCTCTTTCTGACCACGTCCCTTTTTAGAGTTTTTAAATTTCATTCTTATGAATTTATAAAAGAGGTTTGGAAGTGATTTTGTTTTTTTTACTTAGCTTTGTTGTAGGATTGTAAAATCTTTTTTGTTCTTTTCATTCTCTTTTCACTTTTTTTATCACTTTTATGAACTCTGAAGAATAATGAAACATTTATATTTTTAATTTTTGAGCACCTTTGATTTTAGCTTTATTTTGGAAAACTTTTTGCTCATTCTCTTTTTATGTGTTTTGGTAAGCTTTAGGAATAGAAATCTTGTGATTTTAATTTATAAGCAACTTTGATTATCTCTATTTATTATTGTGTGTGAGTGTAAGAGTTAGGTTTTCATTCTGTTCTTTAAATTTTCATGTTGTGTGTGTGAGTTTATGAGATAATTTTTCATCCTTTATTTAATGCCTTCTTCAATTATTTAGAGTACATGTGTGTAGGAGAAATTTTCACGCTTTATTTTTATCGCTTTCTTAAAATTATGTAAAGTGTGTTGTGTGTAGGAGATAGTTTTATTGCTTTCTTTTAATTCGTGTAGAGTGTGTGTGTGCGGGCCTTTATTTCCTCCCACTCATTAAGAGTTAAATGGCATGCCTTTATTTCCCGCCTACTCATTTGAGTAGGACTTGTAATTTTCTTTTTTCTTTTTTTCCGCCTACTCATTAAGAGTTAAATTTCGCGCCCTTATTTCCCACCTACTCGTTTGAGTAGGACTTGTAATTTTCCTTTTTTGTAACTTAGTTTTTTTTTATAATTTGAAGTGTGTGTGAGTTCTCGTTTTAGCTAACTTTTTAAGCTTTCTAAATGTTTGTTATTTTCTTGTCTTCTTCTTATAATCCTTTAGAGTTTAGTTATGAACTCGCGCCTCATCAAATTATAAAGCCGTCCCCATACCGCTGAGTGGCTAATCGTTATTAGCCTGGGCATCGAAGAGCATTGGGACATTTAAAATGATTCAAAATAATTAAAGTTCTTTATTTTCACTTTAATTTTAGGACTTAAGGTTTTCCCCGGGTTAACGACGCGTAGGACCACATATGAATGTGTGGGCCCTATTTTCGTTATCCGTACACTAGCTAGCCGAGAGGCCGTGTGTATGGACAGATCACCCCTAGGTAAAGAGAGTTGCGTGCATACCCTCTAGAGAGGACAAACGTAATTCTACCAGATTGGGTTCCCCACCCAATAGCAGGGTTCTTAGCGTAAAGCGGGCGTTAAGAGGAATCTTTCGTCGGACTAACGTTCGGTCTAATAGTCTTAGCGTTCAGGTGAGCGATATCCCTATAGCTAGGTGAGCTCATATCTGTGGAACCTCCATGGCCAAGCTAACTTTTATTAATTTGAAATCTAAGTTCAATAATTATTAAAAGTTATTTTAGTCTTAATCCAATTCGGTGCCGAGCGTTAACCTTTCATTGAACTTTTCTAAATCATTTTTTGCTCTTTTATTTTTTTTCCATCTTTAGTTAATTAAAATATCCACCTTACTTTCAGTAAAATAATAGTCCTCTTGGAGGAGTAGGAATAATCAACCTGACTCCGAGAATAAGACGACCTCTGTATTCCCCCAAATATCGATTACTACTTGTGATAGGTGCACTTGCCTCCTTTAGCAAGCCCGCGGCGTACGACTCATCGAACAAACCACTTAAATAACAGTTTGTTCGCAGGCCATCAATGCACTTCAGCCAAGGCCATTTGGGACTCTCTCAACCAAATGGTGGTTGGCTCTTCTGATGAAAGGAAAGACAGAAGATCAAATCTCATATACTAGTATGAGAATTTAAGGAAGGAGGAAGCAGAATCTGTTGCAGACATGTATAATAGACTGAGCTCAATCATCAATGAGCTGAAGACTTTGGATAAGGACATCACCCTTACTAAAGTCAATGATAAAATCCTTATGTGCTTCCCAAGCTCATGGGATTCAAGGATATGGCCAATCAAGGAGGCCAGGAGCTTAAATGAGATTTCCACAGGATCTCTATTAGGAAAGCTTAAGTCTTATGAGCAGCTCATAAGGTCCAGAGAAGCTACTGAACAAAGAACTCCTCCACCAACAAGAAAGGAGCATAACCTGACATTCAAGGATGCTTAAGAGACAGAAGCTTCAACAATAAATGAAGAGCTAATGAGTCTATTTGCCAAAAGATTTTACGAAATGGCAAGGAAAGTTTTCAGAAGAATATCATCCAGGCAGGATGATAAGCCAAGTAATGACAAAACCCCTTCTAAATAGGTAGTATGCTTTGTCTGTAGGAAAACTGGACACTTCATCTCAGAGTGTCCAGAGAATCAAAAGAAAGAGAGAAGAAGAGAGAAGGACTCTAGAAGACAGCAAAGCAGCAGGCCTTCCTCCAGCAAATACAAAAGAAGGATAAGGGCTTTGTAGCTGAAAACTAGAGTGATACTGAAGATGAATCCACATCTTCCAGTTCCAGTGAAGAGGAAGAAGTGGCAAGGGCTAAGGAAGTCTACCTTATGGCCATTAATGCCTCCAACAGTCAATCAGATAATGAGGAAGAATCTGATAATGAAGGAACTTCAGAATTAGAAGCTGATCAGGTACTTTCAACTTTTGATTATAGTTCTGATACTTTCAAAACTATGTTTAAAACCCTATGTATTGATTTAATAAACTCTGAAAAGGAAATCAAAACACTTAGGGAAAACAATCAAATTAAGAAAATCTGATTTCTGAAAACACCAAGTTAAAAGAGGAACTAACTCTAGCTAATGAACTAATCAATTCTCTAAAAACAGAGCTATGTGAGGCCAAACAACTTGAGGAATCTCTCAATGGGAGAAGCCTTAAGCTGATGGACATCATAAGCACAGTCAATTCCAGACTGAATGGCAAACTGGGCTTGGGTGCATCATCAAGTTTACCCCCCATACTCAAGAAAAACATATTGTCAACTCCCATTAGATTTGTGTCAGCTAAGGAGAAAGAGGTAGTGAATAACAAACAAACTACAGAAGAATTACCTAACTTTAAAAATCACAAAAACAGAAACCAAAAAATCTTAGAAAAAAACAAAGTTCAGTAGATTTCGTCGAACACAGATCGACGAAATGTGGCCAGTTCGTCGAACTCAAGTCGACGAACTCTGAGCGTAGATCTATAAAATAATTATTCATCTAACTGCGATCGACGAACTGTGTATGGTTCGTCGAGCAGAGATCGATGAACTTGGGGCACAGAAAATGAATATGTTCATTCTCTGAGCAGAGATCGATGATCTCATACCGTTTCGTCGAACTCCGGTCGACGAACTTATAAATTTTCATCGAATCTAGACAGACTTCATAAAAATCATAATTATAACAACAATTCTAATCAAACTAGGAAACCTTTTAATCCACTTGCTGATTGGTTAATTCCTCCTAGAAGATATCACCGCTTAGGATATAAATCTCAACATGAATTCTCAGTAATATCAGGCTTTTCTTATCAACAATATAAAGGACCCAAGGTAACCTTGTTGGGTATTACATCCACATTAACCCAGATTTGATGAAGTCACCCTGGAACTAAGATGAATTAAGTTGTATTTGATGCTTGGTTTGAGTTATATGTTTGCTGGAATTTCACTGGGAAGTGTAGACCAATGTTAGTCCACACTGGGTCACCAAACACAGGAACTGTGCAATGTAATCCCTCATTGCATACTCCAAGGTGTTGACTCATGTGTGGTCTCTCTATTAGGATACACTTCATATTCAAGCTATTGGACTATGGGAAAGGAATTGGAAGTTGACTACACTAGAAGAAACAATTTTCCAACATCAAAAATTCTCTAAGTCTTTTACTCGAGTAGGTCTATAAGTACTCGAGTAGTTTGGGTATAATTTACTCGAGTATAGGAACCTTGTACTCGAGTACTTAAGTGTATCTCTCGGGTAGCTAAGTCACCTACTCGAGTAGACATAGTCATATACTCGAGTAGCATGCTTATATACTCGAGTAGATTACTCTTTATACCCGAGTATTAAAGGGTTCACTCATCAAAATTTTTCTAAGTCATGCACTCTAGTAAGTATACTCACATACTCGAGTAGATAGAATCATACTCGAGTAGTTCATTATACCTACTCGAGTATATCTTGTTTCTCCCGTGTACCTTGATATCTTCCTACTACAGAATTTTCTAAGTCTTTTACTCGAGTAGAACTTTCACCTACTCGAGTAGATTACTTCCTCTCGAGTAGTTTAGTTCAACTACTCGAGTAGCTCTTGCTGACATCTTCAGAATTCATTCTAAGTATCCCACTCGAGTAATCCTTCATGTACTCGAGTAGTTTATGTAATATACTCGAGTAGTTTTTCCAGTACTCGAGTAGATCCTTTATGTACTCGAGTAGGTCATTCTACATACTCGAGTAGTTCTGTCTGCTTACTCGAGTAGTTGATTTCTACCTACTCGAGTAGCTTATCTTTATTTACCCGAGTATGTTCTCCTTCATGTACTCGAGTAGTTATTCAACTACTATAGTAGTTATTCACTTACTCGTGTAGTTGGCTGAACCTTTATGAAATTTTGCTAAGTCCTTTTTCTGACGAGATTTTAAAATCACGCGACATGATTGGTCCACGTGTACATCATTATGACCGATTATGACCGTTAGTCTGTCCTATATAAGGTCTTATCAGAAAATGACAAACCCTAATAATTCTCCTAGCTTTCTTGTCCTTTTATTTTTGAGAAAAATTCTTCAGCCGACTCCTCCCTGTTTTCACGAAACGGAAGCCGCCGCCACCACCATCTTCTCCGGCCACTACTTCTAAGGTCAGAGGATTCATTCTGAAGAAAGTTATAGATCGAGATCGACATCACCATTCATCTTCTCTCTATGATTCTGTAAAAGCAAGAAGATCCAGATCTGGGCCGAGACTCTCTTCACCGATTTCTGATAGTGCTGCAAAGTCCATAAGAAGAAGTTTTCTGGTCGTTTCATCAGATCTAATTGGACTTACTGGTTGTATTATTTTCCAACTTTATTAATCTTGTAGGAGAAAGTTTCTCCGAGTGTAGGAGTTTTTCACTCCGAGTTTGTAGGAAGTGTTATCTTCCGAGGTGTAGATCCCCTTGTTTGGATCGAGTTTCTATCAATACTCCCCACATATGATGCTCTTGCAACACCTCCCTCTACTGAAACCATGTGATTGGTTGCCGAAGTAGTATTTGCCATGATAAATGTGCAGCCTACAAGGAAAATATATCAGCCCGCTCCTACGATGGAGCAGGTACCGCATCAAAGGGATGAACCGAGAAGAGTAGAGCAGGTAGTGGTGGAGCCTTTGGTGCCAAGGAGAGCAACTGATAGACAGCTCAAACACGTTATGAGCTTTAATCCACTTGTGTTCTCGAGGTTGGGAACCCCATCTCAAGCTGAAGACTGGCTCTCCCGAGTGAAGAGAGTCCTGACAGCTACTGAAACGGAGGAGTGGAAGATAACCACTATAGCTATATTCATGTTGGATGGGGATGCGAGTTTGTGGTGGGAAGGTCTAGAGCTGCATCACTTGAGAGGAAGGCAACTCGTGGACGTCTCGATGGAAGAGTTTTCGAGATTATTCCTGGCAAGGTACCTCCCTTTGGCTCAGAGGATAACATTGGAGAATGAGTTCCATAGGCTGGTGTAAGGAGAGAGTAGCGTGGATGAGTATCTCCACGAGTTTACTCGACTGGGTCGGTACGCTAGCTCCATAATTGCGGATGAGGAGCACAAGACGAACCAATTCTATGAAGGTTTGAGAGATGACTTGAGGCTACTGCTCTCGGGCCCTATGACGCAGGGCCTCTTGACCCTGGTCAATACATCCCGGTCCTTGGAGAAAGACTTGAAGAATGTCCAAGCAAAGAAAAGCTCTGGTGATAAGAAAGTTCAAGGTGCTGACTACCTCAAAGTCTGGGTACCGTAAGTTCTTTAATAAGGTTAGGACTTCGTGTCCAGCTCATTCTTCTGGTGCTTCTAGGGCGACTACGGGTAGAACCCCGGACGCATGCTTTACTTGTGGAAAGTCGGGGCACTTTGCCAGTGACTGCTGGAGCAGACGTCCCAAGTCTGAGAGGAAGCCGGGAGAAACTTATGAAGAGAAGGGCAAGGCAGTGGAGTCAACTGCATCCCATTATGCTCCGGCTCAACCGAGAGTTTATAATCTTGGCCAACAGGAGGACATTAAGCAAGCAGATGTGGTGATAGGTATGGTTTAAATTTATAGCAAGTCAATTTTTAAATACTTGTTATGCGCGTGTTACCTTACCACTGCTTATTTAGGATTTGTTTTGATTTGTGATAATCCAGTGAGAGCACTCTTTGATACGGGAGCTTCGCACTCCTTTTTGTATGAAGGATTCATATTGCGCATCGGAGTACCTTCTTCGATGGAAAATGACAAACTGCATGTGTTGTTGCCGAAGGGTGTTTGATGCACGCGGAGAGAAACCGGGGCGTTAAGATTTGTATTGGGAGTCAGGAGTTCCATTTGCTAGCGTCGTTACTGCTGCTGGTGGAGTTCGACGTAATATTTGGCATGGACTGGCTCTCGGAGTAGCAAGCTTATATTGATTGTGGTCGCAAGGAAGTCAAGTTGGGAATAGGTCGTGAGATGACTTTCACGGGCTTGAAAGGGTCGAGCAAGACTTTGATGTCTGCTCTTCAAGTGGTGACGGCAGTTCGTGCTGTTGTAGAGCTGTTCTTTACGCTAGTGGAGGTTGTAAAGCCTAAGCCAATATTGGACAGTATTTCAATGGTATCTGAGTACCCTGATGTGTTCCCTGACGAACTTCCTAGAGCCCCGCCTCAATGGAAGATTGATTTCACGATTAAGCTAGTGCCAGGTGTGAAACATGTGTCACGCTCTGCATATCGGCTAGCGCCTAAGGAGATGGGTAAGCTTAAGGTGCAACTTCAGGAGTTGTTGGAGAAAGGGTATGTGCGTCCAAGTTCATCTCCTTGGAGTGCACCGGTCCTTTTTATAAAGAAGGAGGACGGAAGCTTGAGACTTTGTATTGATTATAGGGAGTTGAACGAGCTAACGGAGAATAACAAGTACCCGAGCCTGATGATTGATTATTTGTTCGATCAGTTAGTCAGGTCGACGGTGTACTCAAAGTTGGATCTCAAGTCCGGGTATTATCAGCTAAGGATAAGGGAGAGTGATATCCTCAAAATAGCGTTTAGTATGAGATACAGGCATTACGAGTTTACAGTCATGCCGTTTGGGCTGACAAATGCGCCATTGGTGTTCATGGATTAATGAACATGACTTTCAGGGAGTACCTAGACCACTTTGTGATCATCTTCATCGACGACATATTGGTGTACTTGCAAAGTGAGGAGGATCACTTTAAGCATTTACATTTGGTATTAGAGACGCTGAGGAGGAATCAATTATATGCCATGTTCTCCAAATGCAAGTTTTGGTTGTCCTCAGTAGCGTTTCTCAGTCACATAGTTAGTGGAGAGGGCATTGCAGTGGATCCGGCAAAGATTGTTGCGATACGAGAGTGGCCTGTGCTTTCCACGGTAGCGGAAGTCCGGAGCTTTCTGGGGCTTGCCGGCTATTACAGGCGCTTCCTGGAGAACTTCACCCGGATAGCGTTACCCCTCACTACTTTGACGAGGAAGGAGCAGAAGTTCATTTGGACGCCGGAGTGCGCACGAGCTTTTGAGGAGTTGAAGAGTCGGTTGACCACGGCGCCTGTGCTGAATTCCCCGAGTGGGACTGAAGGTATTGAGATCTATATTGATGCTTCGTGTAGTGGCTTGGGTTGTGTGCTACTGCAACACGGAAGTGTGACAGCGTATGGCTCAAGACAACTGAAAGTGCACGAGAGTAAATATCCGGTCCATGACTTGGAGTTAGCGGTCGTGATTTTTGCCTTGAAGCTGTGGAGGCAATACTTGTATGGAGTGAAGGTTGATATCTATACTGACCATAAGAGCCCAAAATAATTGTTAGATCAGAGAGATCTAAACATGCGACAGAGGAGATGGATGGAGTTCCTGGGCGACTGCACGTTCAAGATCCATTATGTGCCTGGGAAAGGCAATGCGGTTGCGGACCCGTTGAGTCACCGGGCCCCAGCTCAAGCCAATTTGTTGTCGGTCCATGACGAGCGGTTGGTTCGGGAGTTGGAGGCATTGGAGATCTCTTGCGTAGACAAGCAGTCAAGTGCTGAAGCGCTATTGAACTGGACTGAAGTTCAGTGTGACCTAGCTGATCGGATTCGGCAGGCTTTGGATATGGATGTCAGCATGAAGTAAATCATGGCTGAGGATCTGGATGGGTTAAATTCCCAATTTATTATTGAGGATGGACTGCTTTGGAAAGACGGTCGTCTGTGCATCCCAAACATGGGAAATTTTCTGGTGGAATTGTTGTACGTGGTGCATCATACCAAGTACTCGATTCACCCGGGGAGCATGAAGATGTACCGCGATGTGAAGAAATTGTTCTTGTGGCCAGGACTTAAGAAGGATGTGGCACTGTACATGACGAAGTGTCAAACATGTTCCTTGGTAAAGACGGAGTGCCAAAAGCCGGGAGGATTCTTGAAGTCCTTGCCTATTCCGGAGTGGAAGTTCGACGACATTACTATAGATTTTGTGCACGGGTTGCCAAGGTCGCAGAAGGGGAACGACGCCATTTGGGTGGTCATAGATCGTCTAACGAAGGTGTCGCACTTCATTCCGCATAGGAAGGATGATCCTATGGAGAAATTGGCAAAGTTATATATGGATAACATTGTACGGCTTCACGGTGTGCCCCATAGCATTGTGAGTGCCTGGGATGGGAGGTTCACGTCCAATGATTGGAGGTTGGTGCAGCAAATGTTGGCAACAAAGCTGAGTTTCAGCACATCCTTTCATCCGCAGATGGATTGGCAGACCGAGAGGGTCAATAGGACAATGGAAGACATGCTTCGCATGTGTGTCCTGGACTTCGGGAAGTAGTGGGAAGATCAACTATACTTGGTGGAGTTCGCGTACAACAATAGCTACCAGGCGAGCATACAAATGGAGCCCTTCGAGGCCCTTTATGGTAGAAGGTGTCGCACGCCATTGTCTTGGTTGGAAACGGGTGAGTTAAAGTTATACAAGCGCCAAGAGGTGGAATATGCTACTTCATTGGTGTGAACCATTTGGGAAAGGTTGCTAATCGCTCAGGACCACCATGCTAAGTACTATAATGCCAAGCACAAGTACGTGGAGTTCGCTGTTGGCGACTGGGTGTACTTGAAGATCAAGCCGTTCAAGGGTGTCTCGCGGGTGCGTCGCTTGAAGAATCTAAGCTTGAGGTACCTTGGACCGTTTGAAGTTCTGGAGCGGATTGGCAAAGCAGCGTATCGGTTGAAGTTATCAGTGGAGCTTAGTGGTCTAGACGATGTATTCCATATATCGGTGCTACGGAAGGCGGTGCAAGATCCTTCGCATGTGATCACGGTGGATCAAGTGCCGGTGGATAATGGGTTCGAATTGAGGACTCAGAAGTCAAGCGGCTATGCAACAAAGAGATCAGGATGGTCAAGGTCCGTTTGGACAACTGTGGTCGGGAGGAGCTCTCGTGGGAGCGAGAGAAGACCATGCTTGAGGAGTACCCAAAGTTATTCCACTCAGGTACTGTTTAAGTGTTGTGTTTATCTTTCCTTTATGTAATTTTAGGGACGAAATTCTTTTAAGAGGGAGAGAGTTGTAACGCCCCGAAACTCAAAAGTGCGACCAGAGGAATTTTGAGCCATGTTTGGAACTAGTGGCGGCAACCCCCAACGTGTTAAAGTTGAAGATGATGACGACGACGACAACGACGTTCTCCTACATGTTGAAGATGATGACTACATGATGTGAAGCTACATGAGATGAAGGCTTTTAAACATTATTTAGTTTATTCCTATTTGCATTTTTATTTTCATCATGTAATGTTTAAGTATTTTAGGTGTTGATTTATTTTTATTTAGTGGGTTGCACATAGCCTATGCATTTTGTAAAGCCTATATATAGGCATGGACTTTCATGGTTTTACTTGGTGAATGAAAAAATTGAGAAACCCTAAACCTCCTTTTGAAATCTCTTCCCCTTCTCCTCCTTGGCCGCCCACCCTCTTCCTCCCTTCCACTTGGCCGTCGGCCGCCCTTCCTCTCCCCTCCTCTTGCTCGGCCTCCCCCCTCTTCCCTACTCCCCTTTCCTCCTTTGCTCCCCTCGGTTTTCCCCTCTAGCTCCTCCTCCCTTTCCTTTCCTCCCTCACAAATCCGACCACCACAATTCCTCCCTAGCCGCCGGCCTCCTCCACCAACACCAAACCCGAGCACCCTTCAACTCCACCTCCCAAGATTTGGCCACTACTCTGAAAGAGCAGCTAGATCTGATATACTCTAGAGGGGGGTGAATAGAGTGTATGGTGCTTTGAAACTTTTTACAACAATTGTTGTAATAAGAGTGAGCAGAGAAGCAATTAAAATTCTAATCACAGAACTAAGTTAAACAAAAGCTAATCACAGAATAATCAAGGCCAGAAACAAAAACAAAAACAAGCAAAACCAGAAGACACAAGGAAATATAGTGGTTCCCCTAAACTTGGGTACATCCACTCTTCTTGTAACAACCTCATCCGTTCATATGATATATTCTAGAAGGTCCGGCCGGGGCCCCACAGGATATATCACAAAATAGTCGGTGAAGGTACAGGATGATACCAGAGTCGCGCATCGCACCTAACACAAAGCATTCTAGCGGAAGCCTAGACTACAACTTGAACTCCTCATGAATGTCCAAACATAAAACTCCACATTTTATACACTATAGGAATGTCTTACAACAAGTCAAAAGAGTTGGCCTTATGGCCTTACATGGCTTTCAAACAGTGGCCTAAACAAATGGGCGCGCAGGCCGGCCACAAGAAAAGAAACCATACAAAAGTAACACATTTAGCCTTCGAGGGCTAGCAGCAATTGCAGCAACACTAGCAGGAACATCAACCCCTATGCGTCCCGCTCGGCTCTCCAGCACCTGTACAAGGACAATCCACCCAACGGTGGCAAACAAAAGCAACGGTCAGCATTCAGCTGACCAAATTATAACGACCCTACCCCTCCTCTCGGGGCAGCGGTATTCTTCCCTGCAGGCATATCATATCATGGCAATATCATCAAAATGTACTTTCACACACACAAGCCATCACAACCGTTCGCCACCCGGCCCAACGGTCCGTGCACTCAGGGCCCATTCTTGGTGTTCTGGCAACCTCTTGCCCACCACCGTATCAGGGTCATCACCCAACGGTAACTCTCTTGAGCATTTCCTCCATGGAGTGCAGCCGGAGTTAGTCTTCCTACACCGGGATGGCCCGTAGCCCCCCATTGTGTCATGGCGCGCAGGCCGAAGACTCTTGTTATGCGCTCCAACAGACTGCACTTTTTGGTCTCACGTCGGACGGACATAGCGCAGGTCGGATCCTCCACCCCCCGTTGCTCAAATCGCCTTGCCTTCTCCGAGTACAGCGTACTCATGGCTATATCAAAGGAGCGGGTCAGTCTCACCAATCCTGTTCTTGGCATTCAAGCATGGGTATTTCTCTATACCCATTTCTCTCACAGCAACAGCGGGTCTTTCCTGGGCACACCAGTACTTCCTGTGCCTCTCTCCACCGGTGGACACCGCACCAGCACAAATGTCAGGGGTCTTTCCTAGCTATCATGCCAGTACTTCCTGTTACTCGCTTCACAGGTGGACACCCTACGACATCAAGCATCACAAAAGGGCCTTTCCTGGTCACACCAGTACTTCCTATGCCTTATTCACAGGTTGGACCCAAAACATCACATGGCTATTTTTCCTGGGCTACCACTCCAGTACTTCCTGCTACTCCTTTTCGCAGGCATAACCCGTAGACTCCTTACACTACACGTTATCACGGAGTCTTCTCCGGTTCATATGCAACATCACCAATCCAGACCAACCTGTCCAGATGGGCTTCACACAGCATGCCTATTCCGTACTCCATTTCCGGATCTATATGCTAACACAAAGGGGATTTCAAGCATCCACCCATAGATTCCCAAAATCAGCCACCTCTTGGTGGGAGAAATCACAAAATATGCCAAAAAGGAAGCCTTCACATGGCTAGGAAGAAAAGTCGTTACCCTTGACGACCGCTTCGGTGCCATGACCTCCAAGCTAGCTTGCAAGACTCGCAAAAGCGTTTCCTCGGCAACGTCGGCTTCGGAACTCTTGTCGGTAAACCGCAGCACCACCAGCAGCAGCCCCCTTTCCTTCTTCCTCCTCCTTTCTCTCTCTCTTTCTCTCTTAACTTGAAGAAAGCTTAAGGCCAAGGAAAAATGAGAATCCTTCTCTGATTTCGGCCTTTAAGGAAAAAGAGGAAGAAGCTTCAGCCCTTGGATCCAGACTGAAGGAATGGACGGCCACGATTCTTCCAAAATCACTGATTCTGACCCGACACAGCCTCTGACACGGCCATGTGCCAGGCCGTGTGCCTCAAGCGGTGGTCAACCGACTTATCCAAACCAGTGACACGCCCATGGGACACGCCCGTGTCATGGGCCGTGTCACGAACACGCCTTCAGACACGCCCGTGTCTGTGGCCGTGTGCCTGGGTGAAAAAAAATCCCAAAACATCCCGAGACTTCACACGTCCTGTGACACGCCCGTGTCCCAGGCCGTGTGCCCAGACACGGCACAAAGACACGCCCTGTCGAAATCCTTTAGCTGGCTGAATTCGTCGACCTGATTTGACACGCCCTGTGACACGCCCGTGTCACAGGCCGTGTTCAATACTCAACACTCACTTCTCGACACTCGACGATCGTCGAGAAACAATCGTCGAGTATACGACACGGCCTTGGACATGCCCGTGTCCTGGGCTGTGTGCCTCCTCTCGACACATCGTCGAGAGAAAAATCGTCGAGACGAAGGCCGATCGTCGACACAACCTCGACACGCCCTACGACACGCCCGTGTCGCAGGCCGTGTCATCTAACACGCCCTGGGACACGCCCGTGTCCCAGGCCGTGTCACCCAAAAATTTCCTGTTTCCGAACTTTGGACTGTTACAATCCTCCCCTCCTACAGGAAATTTCGTCCTCGAAATTCAGACACAGGATGGCAACAGGAAACAGCAAGAAATATGTTACAACATACAAAAGTTTATGTTACAACATCCTCTCTCTCGAGATTACAAAAACAGTTCAGGGAACTCTTCGCGCATGGTTTGCTCTCGCTCCCATGATAGTTCTTCACGGCCGCAGTTGTCCCACCGGACTTTTACCATGCCGACCGTCTTATTCCGCAACTGTTTCTCGGCTCAATCTTCGATCTGAATGGGTCTAACTTTCGATGTTAGCCCATACTCCACCGACACACGATCATCCGCGATCACTCGAGCTGGATCTTTCACTGCCTTCCGAAGCACCGAGATGTGAAAGACATCATGTAACCCACCCAAGTCCGCCGACAGAGCTAGCCGATAACCCGCTTCGCCAACTCGCTCAACCACTTCAAAAGGACCCAAATATCTTGGACTCAACTTTTTCAATCGTCGAATCCTGCAGACACCTTTGAATGGCTTGATCTTCAAGTAGACCCAATCGCCAACCGCAAATTCTACGTTCCGGTGCTTGGCGTTGTAGTACTTCTCGTGTCGATCTTGTGCAATAAGCAATCTCTCTCGAATAGCCCGTATGGTTGAGTTTGCTTCCTCCACCTCATTTGGTTTACAACCCCGGGCATCGCCCGCTTCTACCCAAGCCAAGGGAGTACGACACTTCCTGCCATATAGAGCTTCATATGGTGCCATCCCAATGCTTGCCTGGTAGCTGTTATTATATGCAAACTCTACCATATAGAGATGATCTTCCCATCTCCTTCCGAAGTCAAGGGCGCACATTCGGAGAATGTCCTCCATTGTTTTGTTGGTACGTTCAGTTTGGCCATCCGTTTGGGGATGAAAGGCCGTACTGAAAGTCAATTTTGTGCCCAACAGTCGGTGAACTAGCCTCCAATCATTTGACCTGAATCGCCCATCTCGATCACTTACGATGCTCCGCGGAACACCGTGAAGCCGCACAATCTGGTCAACATATAACTTTGCCAAACTTTCAACTGAATCATCCCGCCTGTTCGGGAGAAAATGTGCCACTTTCGTTAGCCGATCAACAATCACCCAAATGGAATCATTTTCTCGCTGCGATCTTGGCAACCCATGCACAAAATCCATGGAAATATCATCAAATTTCCACTCTGGGATCGGCAGTGGCTGCAAGTAACCGCCCGGCTTTTGGCATTCCGCCTTCACCATCGCACATGTTTGGCATTTGGAAACATAAAGGGCAACAGCTTTCTTGATCCCTGGCCACCAGAAAAGCTTCTTCATATCGTTGAACATCTTTGTGCTCCCGGGGTGAATGGAATACTTTGTATAATGCGCTTCATACATCAGTTCTTCCCTCAATTTCCCCACATTCGGGACGCACAAACGGCCTTCTTTCCGCAAAAGACCGTCATTCCAGGTGAATTTGCCCTCTGGCCCTGCATTCACATAGCGCAAAAGATCTTCATCCAACTCCGTTGCCCGTCGAACTCGATCTGCAAGGTCACATTGCACCTCAGTCCAGTTCAAACATGCAATGGCAGTGGAATTCTTATCAACACAATAGATCTCCAATGCCTCCAGTTCCTGGATAAGATGTTCATCATGCCTTTGTAACCAATTTGCTCTAGCCGGAACTCGCCGACTCAAGGCATCCGCGACAACATTCCCCTTCCCGGGCGTATAGTGAATCTTGAAAGTGTAGTCCCCAAGGAACTCCAACCACCTTCGTTGTCGCATGTTCAAGTCTTTCTGCTGCAAAAGATACTTTAGGCTCTTATGATCGGTATAGATCTCCACCTTCACTCCATAAAGGTAGTGTCGCCACAACTTGAGTGCAAAAATCACCGCCGCTAATTCCAAATCATGGATGGGATAATTTCGCTCGTGCACCTTTAGCTGGCGTGAGCCATAAGCAATCACCTTCTCCTTTTGCAGAAGAACGCAGCCTAAGCCGCTCCCTGAGGCATCACTATAAATCACAAATCCATCGATTCCACATGGCGAAGACAACACCGGCGTCGTGGACAACCGAACCTTCAGCTCTTCAAATGCTCGTGCGCACTCTGGCGTCCAAACGAACTTCTGATCTTTTCGCGTCAGTGTGGTTAGCGGCAAAGCGATCCGCGAGAAGTTCTCCACAAATCATCTATAGTAACCCGCAAGTCCAAGGAAACTTCTGACCTCGGCTACGGAAGACAATATTGGCCACTCTTGTATGGCTCTTATCTTCGCTGGATCCACTGCAATGCCCGCTCCACTCACCACATGGCCTAAAAATGCCACTGACAATAGCCAAAACTCGCACTTCGAGAACTTAGCATATAGCTGATTTTGCCTCAACGTGTTCAACACCAACCGCAAGTGAATCTCATGCTCGGCTTTGGACTTCGAGTACACCAGGATGTCATCAATGAACACTATCACAAACAGATCCAGGTACTCACGAAAAATACGGTGCATCAAATCCATAAACACCGAGGGTGCATTGCACAGTCCAAATGGCATGAATGTGAACTCATAGTGCCCATAACGCGTTCCAAATACGGTTTTGGGAATGTCACCTTCCCGAATTCTTAACTGGTAATAACCAGACTTCAGGTCCAACTTCGAATAGATGGTCGATCCCACCAGCTGATCGAATAACTCATCAATCCGGGGTATAGGATACTTATTCTTCTCGGTCAGCTTATTCAGTTCACGGTAATCGATACACAACCGCAACCCATCGTATTTCTTCTTTACAAACAGCACAGGCGCGCTCCAAGGTGACATACTTGGGCGTATATAACCTTGCTCCAGCATTTCTTGTAGTTGAACCTTTAACTCAGCCATCTCTTTAGGCGCAACGCGATATGGCGAGCGGGCTACAGGTTTCGCACCTGGCACCAACTCAATTGTGAAGTCAATCTCTCGCTGGGGTGGTAGCCCAGGGAGATCCGCGGGAAACACATCTGTAAATTCTGCCACAATCGGAACCTCACACGCACTGGCCTTAGGCTCAACAGCCTGAATCAGTGCGAAGTAACACTCCGCACCTTTCCGAACAGCTTTGACTACCTGGAGTGCAGACATCAACGTCCCGCCTACTCCTCGCATACCCGCGAACTTTGTCTCCTGTTCGGTATTCTGGCCCAACTTGATTTCTTTGGACTGACAATCAATCATAGCATGCTTCTCCGCAAGCCAATCCATCCCAAAAATCACATCGAATTCCGATATTGGCAAAACAAATGCAGTTAAACGAAAATCCTGACTTCCTAACTGAACCACCACATCGCAAGCTTGATCTGCAAGCATCCAACAGCCATTCGGCAACACCACTCTGACGCTATTTGTCTTTGCACAACTGGGTATCCCAAGCCGCGTAAGAAACTCACTAGATAGAAAAGAATGCGATGCACCTGTATCAAACAGTGCTCGCGCCAGCGTGTCCCGAATCATCACAAAGCCTATGACAACCATGTCACACACACAAACCGCAAACATGGGGGACTAAGCAAAGCATACATCCAATAACATATGCAAAACGAAACTCATACCTGTAACAACGTCACTCTGCTTGATGCCCTCTTGCAGGCCAAGATTGTAGACCCGGGGTTGCGCCTGCGAGGCAGAGGAATCCACCACTGCCTTTCCTTTCTCCGCATAAGATGCTCCCGCATTCTTTTCACTCTTTGGCGGCATCCGACAATCTCGCGCAATATGCCCCATCCGGCCACAAGTGAAACAGATACGAGTGTCTGGCTTGGAGGTCGCCCCTGATGTTGCTCCCGTTGCAACTGATGAAGGAGCTTGTCCACTAGGTTTGGACTTCTTACCCGATCTCTTCTTATAAAATGGTTTTCCCGATCGGGGCGCCTTCCACTCCGGTTGCGTCACAGCCAAAGTTCTCTTCCCTTGCACCCTCTTCATATCCTTTTCCAACACGGTCGCAGTGTCAACCAACGCTTGGAACCCTTGGTTCACAGAACTTGACACAAGGAACCTCAGCTCATCCCTCAGTCCTTCATAGAACCGATTAGTCTTCATCTGCTCATCAGCAAAAATAGAACCCGCATACCGCCCTAAGCGAGTAAATTCATGCAAGTATGCGTCAACACTGCCATCACCTTGAGTCAACCGTTGGAATTCATTTTCCATGGCTATCCGTTGAGCCACAGGAAGGTGCTTCGCTAGGAAGAGCCTGGAGAATTCTTCCATCGATACTTGGGTTAACGGACGACCCGCCAAATGATGCAACTCCATCTCATCCCACCATAATCGAGCTTCTCCTTCAAGCAAGAAGGTGGCTAAGGTAACTTTCTGATGCTCCGTCGTTCCTATCGTCGTCATCACGCGCTTGACGCGCGATAGCCAATCCTCAGCCTGCGTCGGGGTTCCCGCTCCCGAGAACGTAGGCGGATGGAAACTCATAAACCGCGTTAGCTGCTTCTCAGCTGCTCGAGGAGCCACATCCCTGACAGGTTCAGGCCTTACCGCCATCTGTTCTGGCCTCACAGCTGCTTGTTCCTGCCTAAGTGGCTGGCCTTGAATCATGATAAATAAGGCCTCCGCAACTAAACGCACATGTTCCGCAGACGGTGGAGGTGTAGGCACCGCGGCTGGTGTCGTACTTTCATCAGAACGCTGGGACTTAGACGGCCCAACTCCACTTCGTGTCACCTAAGGTGGACAAGACACACACATTAGCGGTCGTACCTAAGCAAATAACACAAAATAAGAACATGCAGGTTCCTCAAACACACACATATGCATTCCTATCATGTACATTCAGGAGTTCATTCGTAGACTTTGGTTTGCACAAACACGTGCTCGCCACCCCACAAAAGAAGTCGACCACGACTTCGAGAGGGAAAGACCAAGACAACCGATACAAAAAATATAACAACCCCATCCGTTCATATGATATATTCTAGAAGGTCCGGCCGGGGACCCACAGGATATATCACAAAACAGTCGGTGAAGGTACAGGATGATACCAGAGTCGCGCATCGCACCTAACACAAAGCATTCTAGCAGAAGCCTAGACTACAACTTGAACTCCTCATGAATGTCCAAACATAAAACTCCACATTTTATACACTATAGGAATGTCTTACAACAAGTCAAAAGAGTTGGCCTTATGGCCTTACATGGCTTTCAAACAGTGGCCTAAACAAATGGGCGCGCAGGCCGGCCATAAGAAAAGAAATCACACAAAAGTAACACATTTAGCCTTCGAGGGCTAGCAGCAATTGCAGCAACACCAGCAGGAACATCAACCCCTATGCGTCCCGCTCGGCTCTCCAGCACCTGTACAAGGACAATCCACCCAACGGTGGCAAACAAAAGCAACGGTCAGCATTCAGCTGACCAAATTATAACGACCCTACCCCTCCTCTCGGGGCAGCGGTATTCTTCCCTGCAGGCATATCATATCATGGCAATATCATCAAAATGTGCTTTCACGCACACAAGCCATCACAACCGTTCGCCACCCGGCCCAACGGTCCGTGCACTCAGGGCACATTCTTGGTGTTCTGGCAACCTCTTGCCCACCACCGTATCAGGGTCATCACCCAACGGTAACTCTCTTGAGCATTTTCTCCATGGCGTGCAGCCAGAGTTAGTCTTCCTACACCGGGATGGCCCATAGCCCCCCATTGTGTCATGGCACGCAGGCCGAAGACTCTTGCTATGCGCTCCAACAGACTGCACTTTTTGGTCTCACGTCGGACGGACATAGCGCAGGTCGGATCCTCCACCCCCCGTTGCTCAAATCGCCTTGCCTTCTCCGAGTACAGCGTACTCATGGCTATATCAACGGCGTGGGTCGGTCTCACCAATCCTGTTCTTGGCATTCAAGCCTGGGTATTTCTCTATACCCATTTATCTCACAGCAACATCGGGTCTTTCCTGGGCACACCAGTACTTCCTGTGCCTCTCTCCACAGGTGGACACCGCACCAGCACAAATGTCAGGGGTCTTTCCTAGCTATCATGCCAGTACTTCCTGTTACTCGCTTCACAGGTGGACACCCTACGACATCAAGCATCACAAAAAGGGCCTTTCCTGGTCACACCGGTACTTCCTGTGCCTTATTCACAGGTTGGACCCAAAACATCACATGGATATTTTTCCTGGGCTACCACTCCAGTACTTCCTGCTACTCCTTTTCGCAGGCATAACCCGTAGACTCCTTACACTACACGTTATCACGGAGTCTTCTCCGGTTCATATGCAACATCACCAATCCAGACCAACCTGTCCAGATGGGCTTCACACAGCATGCCTATTTCGTACTACATTTCCGGATCTATATGCTAACACAAAGGGGATTTCAAGCATCCACCCATAGATTCCCAAAATCAGCCACCTCTTGGTGGGGGAAATCACAAAATATGCCAAAAAGGAAGCCTTCACATGGCTAGGAAGAAAAGTCGTTACCCTTGACGACCGCTTCGGTGCCATGACCTCCAAGCTAGCTTGCAAGACTCGCAAAAGCGTTTCCTCCGCAACGTCGGCTTCGAAACTCTTGTCGGTAAACAGCAGCACCACCAACAACAGCCCCCTTTCCTTCTTCCTCCTCCTTTCTCTCTCTCTTTTTCTCTTAACTTGAAGAAAGCTTAAGGCCAAGGAAAAATGAGAATCCTTCTCTGATTTCGGCCTTTAAGGAAAAAGAGGAAGAAGCTTCAGCCCTTGCATCCAGACTAAAGGAATGGACGGCCACGATTCTGCCAAAATCACTGATTTTGACCCGACACGGCCTCTGACACGGCCGTGTGCCAGGTCGTGTGCCTCAAGCGGTGGTCAACAGACTTATCCAAACCAGTGACACGCCCATGGGACACGCCCGTGTCATGGGCCTTGTCACCAACACACCTTCAGACACACCTGTGTCTGTGGCCGTGTGCCTGGGTGAACAAAAATCCCAAAACATCCCGAGACTTCACACGGCCTGTGACACGCCCGTGTCCCCGGCCGTGTGCCCAGACACGGCACAAAGACACGCCCTGTCGAAATCCTTCAGCGGGCTGAATTCGTCGACCTGATTTGACACGCCCTGTGACACGCCCGTGTCACAGGCCGTGTTCAATACTCAACACTCACTTCTCGACACTCGACGATCGTCGAGTAACAATCGTCGAGTATACGACACGGCCTTGGACACGCCCATGTCCTGGGCCGTGTGCCTCCTCTCGACACATCGTCGAGAGAAAAATCGTCGAGACGAAGGCCGATCATCGACACAACCTCGACACGCCCTGCGACATGCCCGTGTCGCAGGCCGTGTCATCTAACACGCCCTGGGACACGCCTGTGTCCCAGGCCGTGTCACCCAAAAATTTCCTGTTTCCGAACTTTAGACTGTTACACTTCTACCACCCTAGGTAGGAATCCACTGCAGGATGAGTTAATCAGGTGTCCTGGGCACCAATGAGCTTTTGATAAGGTGCTCAAAAACCAAATCAGATTTTTTGATCAGGTATCTTTCCACCAATGAGCTTTTGACAAGGTGCTCAAAAACCAAGCCCAAACTTTGAAGGGAGTTTGAGAAACCCTTTACAGAGAGTGGGTGAGAGAGTGATGGAAATCTTCTCTTTCTCAAACAACTGAGAAGACTATGTGGATTGATGATGTCAAAGCTCCCCCTGAATCCTTGAGATCTTCAGGAAGAAAAGCTTTGTTGAGGGTGATAGGCCTTCAAAGATTGAACTCCAGCAATAGATGATTTCAGCAATAGCTGAAACGTTGAATGTCTGGAGTCTTGAAATATGTTGGCCTTGAACACTTTGAAACTAAAGAGATCTGAAGATTTCTGAAAAGATTGATCTCCTTGGATGAGTGTTCTTGAGAATTCTTTGAGACAGAAGATTTTGTTGAAGATTATTGATGTCTGTCTGTGTGTCTGTGTATCTCTCTATCATTCAAAAAAGAATTCTACTCTTTTATTCTCTGGTACTGAACAAAACATTCTCTCTGAGAAGAATAGCCGTTGGCCAGCATTAACTGCATCCTTAATTGCAAAATCTCTTCTGGAGGAAAGTCCATAGAAATATTCCTTGAAAATCCCTTGAAACTTGGTCCAGAAATGAATGAAAACGGCTAGGAAATCTCTGAATTAATTGCAGAATAACTCCTTAACTGATTTGAATTTGAATCTATAAACATCCTTGAAGTTATCTGAAAACGTCGAACTGAGCTCTGCTATCGTCGAACTGAGCTTAGCGATCTAGAAATATACAGCAGCAAAATATCGTCGATCTGAGCTCAAAGATCGTCGAACTGAGCTCAGAGATAAAGATCCAAAGCAGAGTCAAGATCGTCGAACTGAGCTCACCGATCGTCGAATGGAGTTCGACGATATAATGAAGTTGAGCTCAGTGATCGTCGAATGGAGTTCGACGATCTGTCGAAGTTGAGCTAGACGATCGTCGATCGGAGTTCGACGAATCGTCGTGTTGAGCTCGATGATATGACTTAGTCTTCAAACAGAAAATCTTGGTCTCCAGGGCAGCTTCCAAACCTAGACTTCTAGCCCTTAGACTCAATTCTAATTGACCTATTGAGCTATACAGGAGGTCAAACATTGATTCCTAGAGACATAGTCATCCTGACCCAAACTAGTAATAGGGTGTTCCAACAATCTCCCCCTATTTGGGTTAGGATTACTATTTACAAACTTTGGAAAAATTTAATAACAGCATACAAGCAGCAAAACAGAAAAACAACAAGCTAGACATTGCAGAACCACAGAGATATATAACATCCAGATAATCAGAAATCATAGAGAATGTCACCTTACATTATCATTTCTTTTCTTTGCCCTTAACAAGTTTGATTTCTCTGTTAGGATTGAGGGCTTCCTTCTTTGATCTGGTATCATCTACTGCACATAAGGATGTTTGCTGTTTAGGCCTGGGAACTACAGCTTCAGGATGTAGTTCCATATACCTGTCAGAATCAAAGAATTTACTTGATGAATATCTTTCTAGCTCTTTTTTTCTTTGTTCAGACATTGTTGAGATATTAGATGAATCTTTTCCTTGCTCTCTAGCCTTTTTGATCTGATCCAGTGCAGCTAGTTCCTTTAATCTTGCAGTCCAAGCAGCTGGATTGTTCTCAGGATCCTCAAAAGGTACAGGTGGCTCATATCTGTTAGAGAGATTGTCTTGAGGAGGCCTGGAAGACACAGTTTCTTTTAATTTGTAGGGAAAAGGACCAGATGTGGTATCAGTAGAAATTTGTCCTCCCCTAGAATATGGGTGTTGCCTTGAGTACCCTTTGGAGTAGACTTGGAGATCTCTTTGATTTCCTCTGTATCCTCCTCTCCTGGATTGAGATCCCCTGGATTGGATTCCCCTATTATAAGATCTAGCATGAGGCTCATAGGGGGCCTGACTTCTGGCTGGGGGTTGAGCTGCAGAGCTTCCACCTGCACCTGCATCAGGAGGAGGTGGTGGAGGAGGATGAGAGTGTTGGAATTGAGAGGAACCCTTTTCATATTTTCTCTTCTTTTTCATTGCCTTCAGTTGGTTCTTAGAGTATTGCATCCAGTGTTCAGTAATAGGGCAGTCATGAAGAATATAGTATGGAATATCATTATTATCTTTAACCTTGGCAGGAGGTACTCTCTTCATGGCTTTGCTCCTTGTCTTTCTTTTCCTAGCAATGGTAGCAGAAGAGTCATCATAGTCTGTTCTGAACTCATCACTTTCAGAACTCTGGTCATCATAAAGAGCATCTATTTTCTTCATCAGATCCTTCTTGAGCTGTACAGAAGCAGATGAGGCAACAGATGTAGCAGCAGATGTTGAAGCAGTAACAGCAGTGACAACAGCAGATATTGAGGGTGTTGCAATAGGAGTAGAAGCAGTAACAACAACAACAACAATTATAGGCTCTGGAGAAGTGACAGCAGTAACAGCAGCTTCACTAACAACAACATCAACATGAGGAATATCATCAGAAACTGCAGAAGGCTCAAATTCAGGTGCCTCTGACATAAGAATTTCCTTGGAAATAGGCTCAATAGCAATAATAGAAATTTCAGCAGCAGTATCAATATTTTCAGCAGCAGTAGAGGCAACAATATCAGAAGCAACAATAATGCTTTCTTCAGAAGAAGCAGCAGCATACACTGAATTGACAAAGGAGGTGATAATGCTTGGGTCACAGCAAGAAAATGGCACAAGTGCCTTGGATAGATCCTCTGGAGGCTGGACAGCAGTTATCTCTGGTAGACAGCTGAAATAAAACTGATCAAAATTTGATAGCAAAGACCTGAGGTCTATTGCAAGGACTGCAGCAGGAGGAAATTGTGCTTGAGGCACATCAACAGCAGCAAGAGCAGGAGCAGAAGAAGCAGCAATAACAGCAGCAGTAGCAGACAGGCTCATAGAAACAGCAGCAGCAGCAGCAACATGAAGACTCACTTCATAGGGCATCTCCCCCTACCTAGATTCATACAAGTCTGGATCAAGGCACACTGCTGTAGGGGCTGCCTGAGGGAATAGGGATGAGAGCCTGGCAGAGAGGGCTGCCACTAACAGGTGTAATGGAGCCAAGGAGGTCTCCAACAGAAGAGAGAGCCTGGGGGAAAGCAACTCATATAACCTGTCAGCAAGGGCTGGAAGGTCTACTTGCTCAAGGGTGACTGGAGCAGAGGTAGAAGATAGAGGAGCAGCTGAAGGTGAGGGTACTGGAGAGCTGGTGAATGGTGGAAGAGATGGCTGAGGTGTTGGTAAGGTGGATATGGAGGATAGTGGGATGGAGATAGATGGGGTAAATGTGGGTTGGTCAATGATTTGTTGTAGAAGGTCTTGATAGGAAGTGGAGGATGAGGGTAGCTCAGGAGGAGAGGATGGTGAATCTTCCATAAAGGAATCATCAATGAGGGTGAAGGATGGATGAGAGGGTGATGAAGTGACATCTGGTGGAGGGTAGGAGAATAATGGATGGAAGTGGTCTTCTGGTGTTAGAAGAATAGGTACTGGAGATGGTGTAGATGTTGGAGAAGGGCTGGAGATGATGATGGTGGATGGGGTTGGAATGGTCGATGGTATGGGAAGAGATGGAATTGGAGGAGGAGGAGGAGAGGCAACAACAGCAGGCAGGTCATCTGCAGGGGCAGAGACTTGTGGAGAAGTGACTCTTAGAGTCCTTGTGCCTGAAGGAGTGCTAGAGGAGGCCCTGCTGGGCTTGCTGATTTGTTTGTCCCACTTTCCAAAGAGGGCACAAGACAGTCTCTTGGAAGCATTGATATGGATTCCAGAGGAGACCAGCAAAGCAGGGCACCTGTGCTGCAGAAACACCCCAATGATCCTTCCAAAGTTGACAAAACTTTTGTTGATTTTCTTCTTGATAAGGTCAAAGAAGACTTCTCCCCAATTCAGATTTTTCTTATCTACAAGGGCTCCCATGAGGCAGAGCTGATACCTTGAGATTGTATCATGGGCAGAGTGCTTAGCCAGTACCCCTTTCCAACAACATCTACCATGAATCTGTATTTCACAGAAAGGTTCCTTTTGAAGAGCTTGCTAGGGTTGCCCTCTAAATGACCCATTCTGGCAAGCAGGTCAGAGTACTCTTCTCCAGACAGGTCAACAGTATCTTCACCATTTCTCAACTCAAAAACTTCTGTTAAAATTGCTGGGGTTAAGGGTACCTGAGTTCCAGATATAGACCCAACAATGGTGTGGTTATCTTGATTGTGGGCAGTGTAGACCCATTCCTTTATCTCATCAGATGCCAGCTTGATCCTTGTGGTCATAATGGCAGTCAGGTTCTGGTCTTTGAATAATCCCAGAATATCTTGAAAAGTCTGGTCGGTTGTGCTGAAGGATTCCATGTCAATATTGAAACCAGCATCAAACTTCATGGCGGCTAGAACAGCAGCAGACACAGCCATGGGTACCTGCAAAAGTTCAACAAACAAAACGACCAAGTGCAGAACTGTTTGGAGGGAAAGAAAATTCTTGCAGAGAAATCAAAAGCGCAAGGGAGAATGACGGCGAAAAATGAATTTTATATTAGGGTTCGACGCAAAAATGGAAAGATCGTTGAACTCAGTTCGACGATCGAGGCTTCTAATGGAATCTGAAGAGTCTTCAACATCGTCGATCTCCGTTCGACGATATTGGAGAGCATCGAGCTCCGTTCGACGATCGTTCAGTGAATAAAATCGTCGAGCGTCGTTCGACGATCGTTGATCGGAAGAGATAGTTCATACTATCTGAGAGACGCTGAACTCAGGTCGACGATTTAGGAAATCGTCGATCTCCGTTCGACGATCTTGGGGCAAATCGTCGAGCGCAGTTCAGAGATCAGAAAAATTCTAGACCCTAAGAAAAATCAGAATGTTTACCTAGTCTTGGTCAATTTTTAAGCTTTCAAAATCTCTGATATTATTTAAGACTTCCTCCATCTAACATTCCTAACTGATTTAGGAAGAAGGTGTGTTTCTTTTCATCCAATGGCTTGGTGAAAATATCTCCCCTTTGTAAATCAGTTGGGATATAGTGTAGTTCAATTTTATTCTTTTCAACATTATCCCTTAAGAAATGATGCCCAATCTCTATGTGTTTTGTCCTACTATGGAGGACTGGATTTTGAGCTATAAAAATAGCACTGGTGTTGTCACAAAAGATTTTAGACTTCTCTAAGTTGTAGCCATAGTCTAGGAGTTGGTTTTGAATCCACAAGATTTGTGAACAACAACTGCTTGTAGCCATATATTCAGCTTCAGCAGTTGAAGTTGACACAGATGTTTGTTTCTTACAAAACCAAGAGACAAGTCTGTCACCAAGGAACTGACAAGTTCCACTGGTGCTTTTCCTGTCAATTCTGCATCCAGCATAATCAGCATCAGAGAATCCAGTTAAATCAAATGTTGAATCTTTTGGATACCAGAGACCTAGATTTGGACAACTTTTAACATACCTGAGAATTCTCTTTACTAGTGTTAGGTGTGACTCTCTAGGGCTTACTTGAAACCTAGCACATATACATGTAGCAAACACTATATCTGGTCTACTAGCTGTAAGATACAGTAAAGAACCAATCATTGCTCTATATGTTGTCTGATAAACAGGTTTCCCATGTTCATCAGCATCCAATACAGCATTAGTAGGCATGGGTGTTTTCATACAAGATGCTTCGGACATACCAAATTTCTTAACCAATTCATTTGCATACTTGGTTTGAGAAATGAAGATGCCTTCAACATGCTGTTTGACTTGCAATCCTAGGAAGAAGGATAGCTCACCCATGCTACTCATCTCAAATTTAGAATGCATCAGGTTAGAAAACCTTCTGCACAATTTGGAGTCAGTCGAACCAAAAATAATATCGTCTACATAAATCTGTACTAGTAGGGTATGGGACTTATGGGTTCTAATGAAAAGAGTTTGGTCTACTCTACCCCTTATAAAACCATTTTCCAAGAGAAAGCATGCTACTGTCTCATACCATGCTCTAGGAGCTTGCTTGAGACCATATAATGCTTTATTCAATCTAAAAACATAATCAGGAAAAGTAGGAGAGATAAAACCTGGAGGTTGTCTGACATATACTTCCTCTTTGATGTCTCCATTTAAAAATGCACTTTTGACATCCATCTGATATACCTTGAAGCCTTTGTGTGCTGCATAAGCTAAAAATATTCTGATGACTTCAAATCTTGCAACTGGTGCAAAAGTCTGGTCGTAGTCTATCCCTTCTTCTTGAGAGTATCCCTGAGCAACTAGTCTTGCCTTGTTTCTTACAATTACTCCTTGATCATCCAGTTTGTTTCTGAATACCCACTTTGTTCCAACAATGGAGTGATCCTTAGGCTTTGGTACTAGTTCCCATACTTTGTTCCTCTCAAATTGATGCAACTCTTCTTGCATTGCAATGATCCAGTGTGGACCTTGCTCTGCATCTTGAATGGAATGAGGTTCAATTTGAGATAGGAAGCAGGTGTGCAACAGGTTTTGGTTGACCTGATTTCTGGTTTGCACACCAGCTAAGATGTCTCCAATTATTTGGGAAATTGGATGGTCTCTTGATGTTACTAGATCAACAGGGGGTGTTCATTGTTCACCAACCTGTGTTGTTGTTTCCTCTTGTGGTACAACAACTGGCTCTTCAGGTTGTTCTTCAATATGTTGAGCATTGTCTTCATCTTCACTGCTTTCATCCCTTTGAGTAACCTGTAACTTATTCAAGTCTTCAACTAGAGAATGTTCCTGCAAGGGTTCTATGGTAGAAGAGATCTTCTCCTTGAAAGACATGTTAGATTCATCAATTGAAATGTGAACAGATTCCTCAATTTTTAAAGATGATTTATTATAGACCCTATAAGCCGTACTGATCATGGAGTATCCCAGAAACACTCCTTCATCAGCTTTAGCTTGAAATTTTGCTATATATTTCTTGTCATTGTTGTGAATGTAGCAAATACAACCAAACACTCTAAAATAATAAACTTTAGGTTTCTTCCCTTTGAGTAATTCATAGGGAGTCTTTCCCTTTAGTTTATGTATCAAACTTCTATTCAGCACATAGTTGGAGGTGTTCACTGCCTCTGCCCAAAAGGATAGAGGTAGATGAGCATCTGACAACAATGTAGTGGCAGATTCAATAAGGGTTCTATTTTTCCTTTCAGCTACCCCATTTTGTTGAGGAGTTCTAGGAGCTGAGAAAGTATGTCTGATCCCTTCACTCTGACAGAACTCTTGCATAAGAAGAGAATCAAACTCTGTCCCATGATCACTTCTGATCAGGGCAATGTGAGTATTGAACTCAATCTGTATACATTTGAGAAACTCTGTCAGACACTTAAAGTTATCATACTTCTTCCTTAGAAAGAACGCCCAAGTGAATCTAGAGAAGTCATCTACAACTACTAAAGTGTAAGATTTCCCTCCTAGGCTTTGTACTGTGATGGGTCCAAAAAGATCCATTTGTAACAGATACAATATCCTGGGTGAATCACTCTTATTAAGTGACTTAAAGCTATTTTTAGTTTGCTTGCCTAATTGACAAGCCCTGCAAAGTCCTTTCTTCTTGTAGGGGCCAGAAGGTAGTCCTCTAACAAGGTTATCCTTGGATAGCCTAGCAATAGTTCTAAGGTTTAGGTGTCCTAATCTCTTATGCCATAAAATATTTGGTCTATAGACAGAATTGAACAAGCAGATATCTACATCAGTTGAAAGAAAATCTACTAGATAGATGTTACCTTTCCTTTTACCTGTCAACACAGTTGTGTTGTCCTCTGACTTGATTTTGCATAAGGCTTTGCTGAAGGTCACCTGGTAGCCTTCATCGCACAGCTGACTGATGCTAATTAGGTTGTGCTTCAGTCCTTCCACATAATCTACCTTCTTGAAGGTTACTGATCCAATCTGGACTACACCATATCCTTTAGTCTGTCCAAAGTTTGAATCACCAAAGATAACTTTGGGTCCAAGCTTGGCTCTGAAGGATGTGAGGTTGTCCTTGTTCCCTGTCATGTGCTTAGAGCACCCACTATCCAAGTACCATTGCTGGTTAGATGTTGGATAGGTCTTCACCTGCACATAAGACAATTCATTTGTTTTTGACCAAGTTTACCTTGGGCCTAGGTTGATAGCCTTTAAATTCTAAAATAAAAGACATCCCAGGTTGACTCTTATAACCTTCAGGATGATATCTCCTTGGAGGTATAATCCATTCAGTATAAGGGTTAAAGATTTGGGATGAAGGACCCTTAGGATTCAATTTTGATTTTCCCTTGAAAAATTTTCCAGAGCTCTGACCTCTGTTCGACGATTTTCGAGCTGCATTCAACGATCTTGGGTCAGATCTTCGAGCTCTGTTCGACGGTCGACTATGGCTGAGATCAGGTACTTGAGATCGTCGAGCTGCGTTCGACGATTTTGCCTGAGATCGTCGATCTGCATTCGACGATTTTGGCTGAGATCGTCGATCTGCGTTCAGCGATCGTCGATCTCCGTTCGACGATTTCTGCTGGGACTTAGTTTTCTGGGGCAGATCAGAATTTTTCCTAGAAACCTCTACAACTCCCTTTCCTTTGTCAGAAATGAATTTGATTGGAGTTGTTAGAACTATGGGTTGGCTGGATGAAGCACCCAAGCCTAGTGTACTATTGAATCTGGAGTTCACTGTGCTTGTGATGTCCATCAGCTTGATGCTTCTCCCATTAAGGGATTCTTCAAGCTTCTTGGCCTCAGAGAGCTCACTTTTCAGTGAAGCTATCTGTTCCCTACAGCACTCCAACTCCTGAGAGAGTTTCAGGTTTTCTGACTTTAAAGTATTGTGTTCAGATAATTGATTTCTGAGAGAGATAATTTCTTTCTCAGACTTTAGCAGGTCTAAACACAATGCTTTAAATTCAGATCTAAAATCCTCTGAATTAAAATCAAAAGAACCGATTACCTGATCTTCTTCAGGTTGAGTCTCTGAATCTGACTCTGACTCTTCTTCTTCTGAATTGTGCTGTGAGGCATTGATTGACATCATGCAGAACTCTTTTTCTTCTGCATCATCTTCATCATCACTGGAGCTGGATGATGCTTCTGACTCTTCTTCAGTCTCACTCCAGGATTCAGCAACAAACCCCTTTCTTTTATGTTTGTTTTTGCTTGATGAGGGTTTGCCATTGCCATTCCTCTTGGAGTCTTTCGCCTTTCTTCTTTCTTTCCTGTCCCTTCTGTCCTTGTTTTTGTTTTCTGGACAGTCAGGAACTATGTGCCCTGATTTCCTGCAACCAAAGCAAATAATGTCTTTATTATTGTTAATGGACTTGTCATACCTTGGCTTATCCTTCTACTTGTATGATCTCCTTATGAAGTCCTTTCTGGCCATCTTGTAGAATCTTTTGGCCAACAAACTGAGCAGTTCATCATTGCATGTGGCTTTGTCTTCAGGCAGATCTTCAGTTGCCTTGAAGGCTATGGTCTTCTCTTTTCTTGTGGCTGGTGAGGCAGCCTTCTGTTCTTCCTCTCTATTTTTGATGAGTAGCTCATAAGATTTGAGCTTACCCAATAGAGCTTCAGTGGTGATCTCATTCAGACTTATGGCATCCTTAATTGGCCAGATTCTTGAATCCCAAGTGCTAGGGAAGCACCTTAGGATCTTGTCATTGAGTTCAGTTAGAGAGATCTCTTTGTCCAATGTCCTGAGTTCACTGACAATTAGATTTAGCCTGTTGTACATATCTCCCACTGACTCAGTTTCTCCCTTCTTGAAATTCTCATATTGAGAGATGAGATGGGATCTCCTATCCTTTCTCTCATCAGCTGAGCCTGAGACTTTTTCTGAGAGTTTGTCCCAAATTTCCTTTACTGAATTGCATTCAGCCACCTTTTGAAATATGTCATCAGACATTGTCTGGGCCAAGATGTTCATAGCCTTGGCATCAGCTACCTCACATCTCTTGATATCAGCATCTGTTCCTGATGGAGGTGGAACAGCATTTGTACTTGTGTTCCTTGGGGGTCTTGGACACACTGTCAAAACAGAGTTAAAAATATCTTCGTCAATAGAATTCATGTACAGTCTGATCCTTGCTTTCCAAAGTGCAAACTTGGATAGATTGCACACTGGAGGTCTGGTGCTAGCATAATCTTTGTTTTGGGCCATGATTTGTGAAAGCAAAATCTAATAATAAAATACAAAAGAAAGCAGATCTAACTTGGGATCTTTGGGTTAGGTGTTAGCCTGTACAACCAATCAGGTATGGTATGTTTAACCAACCTGGCTCTGATACCAATTGAAAGAGCAGCTAGATCTGATATACTCTAGAGGGGGGTGAATAGAGTATATGGTGCTTTGAAACTTTTTACAACAATTATTGTAATAAGAGTGAGCAAAGAAGCAATTAAAATTCTAATCACAGAACTAAGTTAAACAAAAGCTAATCACAGAATAATCAAGGTCAGAAGCAAAAAACAAAAACAAGCAAAACCAGAAGACACAAGGAAATATAGTGGTTCCCCTAAACTTGGGTACATCCAATCTTCTACCACCCTAGGTAGGAATCCACTGCAGGATGAGTTGATCAGGTGTCCTGGGCACCAATGAGCTTTTGATAAGGTGCTCAAAAACCAAATCAGATTTTTTGATCAGGTGTCTTGCCACCAATGAGCTTTTGACAAGGTGCTCAAAAACCAAGCCCAAACTTTTGAAGGGAGTTTGAGAAACCCTTTATAGAGAGTGGGTGAGAGAGTGATGAAAATCTTCTCTTTCTCAAACAACTGAGAAGACTATGTGGATTGATGATGTCAAAGCTCCCCCTGAATCCTTGAGATCTTCAGGAAGAAAAGCTTTGCTGAGGGTGATAGGCCTTCAAAGATTGAACTCCAACAATAGATGATTTCAACAATAGCTGAAATGTTGAATGTCTGGAGTCTTGAAATATGTTGGCCTTGAACACTTTGAAACTAAAGAGATCTGAAAATTTCTGAAAAGATTGATCTCCTTGGATGAGTGTTCTTGAGAATTCTTTGAGACAGAAGATTTTGTTGAAGATTATTGATGTCTGTCTGTGTGTCTGTGTATCTCTCTATCATTCAAAAAAGAATTCTACTCTTTTATTCTCTGGTACTGAATAAAACATTCTCTCTGAGAAGAATAGCCGTTGGCCAGCATTAATTGCATCCTTAATTGCAAAATCTCTTCTGGAGGAAAGTCCATAGAAATATTCCTTGAAAATCCCCTGAAACTTGGTCCAGAAATGAATGAAAACGGCTAGGAAATCTCTGAATTAATTTCAGAATAACTCCTTAACTGATTTGAATTTGAATCTAGAAACATCCTTGAAGTTATCTGAAAACGTCGAACTGAGCTCTGCTATCGTCGAACTGAGCTCAGCGATCTGGAAATATACAGCAGCAAAATATCGTCGATCTGAGCTCAAAGATCGTCGAACTGAGCTCAGAGATAAAGATCCAAAGCAGAGTCAAGATCGTCGAACTGAGCTCACCGATCGTCGAATGGAGTTCAACGATATAATGAAGTTGAGCTCAGCGATCGTCGAATGGAGTTCAACGATCTGTCGAAGTTGAGCTAGATGATCGTCGATCGGAGTTCGACGAATCGTCGTGCTGAGCTCGACGATATGACTTAGTCTCCAAACAGAAAATCTTGGTCTGCAGGGCAGCTTCCAAACCTAGACTTCGAGCCCTTAGACTCAATTCTAATTGACCTATTGAGCTATACAGGAGGTCAAACATTGATTCCTAGAGACAGTGATCCTGACCCAAATTAGTAATAGGGTGTTTCAACACACTCTCAAGCCGACCCTCGCTTCCACACCCCAACCTGAACCACCACCCTCTCCCTTATCCAAAACACGACCTCCATCATGAGCCCCCAAATCACCCCCTTCCCATAGTGAAATCGACCAAGATCAAAGGTGTTTTCTCCCTTTGTGGTTTTCCTCCATCCCCGTGTGAAGCAAAGGAAGCGGACAAGTTTCTCTCCATCCGGCGACACTCCGGCGGAGTCGTGAAAGAACGATCCTTGAAAGTGAACCAAAATCATCTATGCAGGTTGGGTAACGAGATCTTCTACCTCTTCTGTGATTCTTATCCCTTTAGATTTTTATTTTGTACCTTTGTGTTACTTTGGAATCGTTTTTTCATTCGTGATTTTTCTTTCCGATCGCATGTGTTGTTATTTCTAGTTGTTTAATTTTCCGAGAGGTTTGGCGAGCCTCGCTTTCATTTTGTTGGGGGAGATCTACCATTTCCGAACCGAACCTTTTGGTAGATCTCTTTTGGTATAACCATCGCTTGGTCGGACCCAAGATTAGTCTTTTTAGCTTGAGAGAACATCGACCTCTAGTCGTTTGTTCGATCTTTAATCGGCGTGGCTACCGTACGTTAGCGATAGTTGATAATGTCGTTCGTGGGTGTGCTGCGTTTAGTTATTGTGTTAGCGTAATATTGGAAATAGAGAGGCGTACGTGTTACTCCCTTTGCCGTTATAGCGTCAAACATCGTAGCCTACATCAGGAACTTGGTAGGGGTCAAACGGCCTGGGACACGGGCATGTCCCAGGGCGTGTCGTGCTCGGGTCGACTATCTGGACGAGTGGTCGACGATTTTGGAGTTGACAATCGTCGAGTAGCGAACACGGCCTGAGGCACGTGCGTGTCCCAGGTCGTGTCCTTCTCGGGTGGTTGGCTGGGTGGAGTTTGGTGAGAAACACGGCCTGGAGCTCAGGCATGTTCGGGTATGACACGGGTGTGTCCAATACCCGTGTCCTTTACGGGTTAGTGTTGGGCCTGTGACGATGGAGGAACACGACCAATGACACAGTCGTGTACTGGATGACACGGGCGTGTTAATCCGGACACAGGCGTGTCGAGAACCCGTGTGTTTTTCGGGACGCGTCAGTTTCATCGGCGAATGGGGAAAACGACCCAGGACACGGGCGTGTCATATGTAATGCCCCCGATTTTTTGATGATTTTATTTGTTTGGGCAACGTCAGATTTATGTCGTCGTGGCGTTACTTTTAACGTCGATTTGACGACGCAATGCCGTTAAGGAAATCTCGCATCCGTGCGGTCGAGTAGGCCGAATTCTTATTGTAATGGGAAGATTTTGCATTTGGAATTTAAGTTAAGTAATTTTGGACTTTCTCGTCAAGTTTCATCGCAATCCAAGCATTTTTGGAGTCTCGGCGCGCGATTGAAGTTTTGGATTGTTTATGTTCGCCGTATACTTCAAAGATTAATATCTCGGGAATGGCTTGTCGGATTCTGGTTTTGATTTCGCCGTTAGATTTGTAGCATTAGTGTTCGCCTTCGGTGCAAGTTTCGTTTAATTCGACGCTCGTTTGGGCTTCCGTGCTGAGTCTTCTCGAGAAGCTATGGTTCTACTCGATTAGGCCGTTTTAGATTTTACTCGGGCGCCATTTTGAGGGTCAAAACAGTGTTGTATCAAAAACTGGTCAACATGAACTTCGTTCGCCTCGACGATATCTACAACTTTCATGTTTACCACCTTTCGAATTGAAGCCATTTTGAATGTCTAATTCCATTATTTCTGCAATAACTCGAGTGGTGAGCTGCTACTCGAATCTATGCTGTTTCTACTCGAGTAATTCATGTTTTTACTCGAGTAATGAGCCTCTACTCGAGTATATTATGTTACTACTCGAGTTGGTATGTTACTACTCGATTAGGTATGCTGTTACTCGAGTAGATATGCTGTTACTCGAGTAGGTATGCTGCCACTCGAGTAGGCTGTTTCGTTTTACGTTCAGACATTGTTTTGAGGGTCAAACCCTCGTCGTATCAAAAAATGTCAACATGAACTTTGTTCGTCTCGACGAGGTCTACAACTTTCATGCTGACCACGTTTCGATTTGAAGTCGTTTTAAACCCCTAATTTCATTTTTTCCGCTATAACTCGAGTGGTGAGCTGCTACTCGAGTATATGCTGCTTCTACTCGAGTAATTCATGTTTTTACTCGAGTAATGAGCCTCTACTCGAGTATATTATGTTACTACTCGAGTAGGTATGTTATTACTCGAGTAGGTATGTTACTACTCGAGTAGGTATGCTGTTACTCGAGTAGGTATGCTGCTACTCGAGTAGGTATCCTGCCACTCGAGTAGGCTGTTTCTGTCTGCGTTCAGAGGCCGTTTTGAGGGTCAAAATGGCATTGTATCAAACAATGGTCAAAATGAAATTTGTTCGTCTAGACGAGATCTACAACTTTCATGTTGACGACGTTTTGATTTGAAGTCATCCTATATCTCTATTTTGGGTTCCCGCAAAACCGCTCGAAATAAACCGTTTTTGACAAAACGTTTTATAAACATATATATAAATATATATTTTTTGACTTAGGTTTTAGAACCGAACTTCAACTTCTCCGATTCTTTCCTCCCGAACCAGAGTGGCGAGCGAGAGAGAGAGTTCTTTTTTGTGAATCTTCCGGTGGCCGCCGACGGTGCTCCGGTGCTCGAAACCTTCATCCAAACATAGATCCTGAAAGCTCTCGCCGAGAGCTACGCCCTCGTGGTAATTTCTTCCCCGTTTCTTGAGATTTCTCATTAGGGTTTTTCGGCCCTAACCTCTATTTTGGTCATTTTTGTCTAGATTTCAACTTCTCCCGCATCCTTTTGCCCCGACCTACGATGTGGAGTGATTCAGTGGATTTTTCCGGTAAAAAACCAAGGCAAGTGGTGGTTTCCCCTCTTTTCTCCTTGTCTGATTCGATGGTAACAACTATGTTTTCATGTTCCCTAAAATTTTCTACACCTATTCTTCCAAATTATTGCTATGATTAACCGCTTTGTTGATCACATGTTGTTATGTTGTTTTTCCATGATAAACTTGAACTTGTCTATTTATGTTTAATCGTCCTTGAAGTGTCTTATCGATGGCTTAAGTGTCTTAGCTCTCGTTATCAAACGTATTAGAGTTTAATTAGGGTTGTAAATCGGTCCTAAGGGTTGATCAACCATGTCCGGAATCTAGTAATGTCAAGTAGAGTTTGTCGAGCCAAATCCCGAGGTATTTGTGTTCTGTTTTTTTTGGGTTTCTTGAATGCGGGTGTTAGTGGACGATTCCACCTCCGCAGTGTTTGTTACCTTAATTAGTGCCTTGTGAAAGTTTACCTGGTTTTTGGTTGTCTGCGCTGTATGGTGGAGAGCATGAGACTCCCTCGCAGTTAGACGGATTGTATATCCGTTGTTTTGGGTGGTTTGTCCAAGAGTGACCACTTCGCCTACGTTTTTTTTGGGTGGTGTGTCCAAGAGTGACCACTTCACCGTGATTTTGGGTAGGGTCGACCACAGGTGCCTAATGAAGGTTTTGTTTTTTTTCTTTCTGGAGAAATATTTATGTAGTCACCTTATAGCCTTGTGCGTCTGGTGTACTCTTGTGGAACGTGGCAAGTCACGTAGGAGTTCTCTTCCTGTTGATGCCATGTTTCTCTTGTACTTTGCTTTAGTTCTTTTGGTCTTGGGCTGGTACCCCTGTTGACCTTTGTTTATTTTGGCTTATTACTTTTTTTCCTGCCACTACTTGTACCTTCTTGCTGAGGTGTTCTGTCTTTGGAATGTCTCAGGTTTAGAGTTGTAGCAGGTAACAATGCTGGTTTTGGAGTTTTCTGGCGGCAGTGTTGGCCGTGGTTGTTGTCTCGTCTTAGCGAGGTAGTTTGTTGGCTTTTTAGATTTACTAGTTCAGACATACTTTTGTTCGTGGGTTCGTGTCAGTTTGTTGGCGCCCACTGATTTTGTTAGTTGTTGATACTTGCTAGCTGCTCATTTATTTAAAAGTTGATGTGGTTTACTTGCTCTCTGGGAGGATTTATGCTAGGAATGCATGTTAGGTATTTTCAACTATAAAATCTACTACTATTACTTCACACATTACATGATTTGAAACTCTAACACGTTATGTTTAGCGACCGTAAAAGCTATCTTTCCTACTATAATAAATTTATAGTTCTGCATGGCATGAGTTGTCCTTTGGGGACGTTTATTCACATGTAGGATGTTTGAGTCAATCTAAACAAGTATTTTTCCGCAGCGTATAACCATATTTTGATTCGTGGACTAAATGAGCCACTAAGCCGAGGGATACGGCTAACTGTTGCACTTAACTGATTTTCCTTAAAATAACTTAAAGGATATTTCTCCATGATTAAGTAGGTTTTATCCTGAGTGTCCGCAGTTATCCCCTAATGATGTGGCATCATGATACGCATTTTCCCATACTCTGATAAGCTATTTATGTGGTGAAAATGCGTGTTGTGACAGTTGGTATCAGAGGGAGGTTGCTTGACAATTTGTCGGGCATCCTTTCCTTATTGGTATTAGGTGTTTAGCATCATATCACACCACACACTGATATGTCATCAGCACGTCTCGGCTGAAGCACGAACACTACACTCATAACATAACATGAAGTATATGGGGCATATTATGTAGTATGGGATGCATAATATGTATCTGTATATTGATCCACCTTAGGGGCAACATGTGAGGGTTATGTAGTATGAGATGCATAACCTCACCACATGAATGCGACTAGCACGTTTCGTTTTCGTTACATGAGAATGTCATGTAGTATGGTATGCATAACATTTTCATGTGTACGCCGCTCATAACATGCATTAGGGCCTTTTTAGAATGCATAGCACAATCATGCATAGCATAACATTGCATAAGCACAACGTGCCAAGCTAAAGATTGCGGGATGACATATGTACACACATGGTTTTAAATCAGAAAACGAATATAAAAACATGCATTCATGTCATAGTCACAAGAGTCAATAGGATGAGAGGATATCATCCTAAGTAGGACATAGCATCATTATAAAATCCCAGAGCAAGTTGCAGCGTAAGCAAGTGTCTTTTAAGTATGGTCTGAACTAGTTGTGTGGCTTTGTCGTAAGCTAGGATTTTGATGGGTTGTTCGTTGCTTTTTAGAAATGCCGCCAAAGCATCCTGCGATGAGGTCGACTCCCCAGTCGGAGGGTGAGTCATCAGGTGCGCAAAGTGACGCGATTATCGAGAGTCTGCGTCAGAGCAATGAGGCTCTGTCACGGCAAGTAGTTGCGATGCAATCGCAAATTGAGTCCATGTTGTCTGCCGCTCCGCACAGCAACGCTTAGTGCAAGAGCCTGCCTTGGGCCAAGCTGTGCCCGATTCCCCTACTTCTTTGGTGGCCCCGATGGTGATACCCCCGAAATGAATTTCATATCACACTTCCAACGATCGGGACCTCCCACCTACGACGGGAGTGCTGACTTTATGATTTTAGATGATTGGATCATCTCCATCGAGGGGAAGTTTTCATATTCCGGAATTCTAGAAGCCCAGCGAGTGATGATTGCAGCCTATCAATTAAAAGGTCTGGAGAAGAGTTGGTGGATTCGGGAAAGAGAGAGCCTGAAGGAAGGCTGTACATGGGAATCTTTTAAGAAAATGTTGCTGAAAAAATTTCTACCCTCGGTCGAGCAAGAACGCCTGATGAATAACTTCCTACATCTAAAGCAGAGACAGCTAACCGTGTGCGAGTACGAGATTGAGTTTAGCAAACTGAGAAGGTTTGCTACGGATTTGGTAGCTTCTGAGGAGGGTAGAGTGAAATGTTTCTTGGGAGGACTAAGAAGCGATGTCCAGCAGTTGATATGCGCTTACCAAGCGGAAAGTTATGCTGAAGCAGTGGAAGCCGCTTTAAAGGTGGAGGTGATTGAAAATGCCAAGAACTGCGGTGCTGCGGCAAGGAAGGAGAAAAGAAAAGGTTTTGAGGATGGTAGCTCCAGGGCGTCTGGCCCTTCTTCGAAGATGAAAAGTAAGGATATGTGTAGCTTCTGTGGTCGACCTGTCCACCCCTATGAAAGGTGCTTCAAGAGGACTGCAACCCTGAAGCAGCAGCATATGCATGCCATCCAAGGTGCACCCAAGGGAGAGCTTGTGTGCTCGTTCTGTGCAAGGAAGGGTCATGATGTGACTCATTGCTGGATGAAAGAAAGGGTTTGCTTTAAGTGTGGGCAGAAGGGACACCAGAAGTCTTCGTGCCCCCAGGCTCAGCCCCCACTGCAGCGTGCCCCACTTCGAGCTCTGCCACCGCCGCCAAGCCTGGATAAAGGAATGGGAAAGCTGAACGTGATGACCAGTGAGGAAGCCCAAACCTCTACGCAAGTGATATCAGGTTAGCCTCAGTTTAATTTATCCTTATTAATTATCCTTGTTGCCCTAGTTATTGTTCGTTTATTTACGTATGTTACGGTTTTAGGGGAGTTTAAGGTGCGGAATAGGAGGGCTCGCATCCTTTTCGACTCGGGTGCCACCCATTCCTTTGTGGCCCGAAGATTTGTTGATAAGCACTGTCGGAGTGTCGACCAATTAGGAGTCTCCTTCAATGTCAAGCTCCCTTCCGGTGATTCGGTGATATCTAACCAAGGAGTTCTGAGATGCCCTATTCGTCTTGGCAATTTTCTGGCATATGCGGATCTGATGATGTTGGATCTGTCTGATTTTGACGTGATTCTGGGCATGGACTGGCTGTCCAAATATGATGCGGTCATCCAGTGCAAGGCTAAGCGATTGTATTTCAGAATGGACGACGGACAACCTATGAGCATCTATGGATTTCAGGACAGAGTTTCTCCTGTCATTTCTGCGGTACGTGCTTATCGTGCAATAGAGTCTGGTTGCGAGGCGTTTTTGGTTTCTATTTCTGCTTTGGAAACAGCTTTTGTTACACCACATCTTGAGGATGTCTCGGTGGTGCGAGAGTTTCCAGATGTCCTTCCTGATAGTCTTCCGGGACTTCCTCCTGAAAGGGAGATAGAGTTTGTGATAGACCTCGAACCGGGCACTCGTCCTATTACTAAAGCACCGTACCATATGTCTCCACGTGAGTTGGACGAGTTGCGTACTCAGCTCGATGAGTTGCTGAGGTGTTGTTTTATTAGGCCAAGTACTTCTCCATGGGGTGCTCCTGTTTTGTTCGTCAAGAAGAAAGATGGATCGATGAGACTTTGCATCGATTATATGGAATTGAACAAGGTGACAATTAAGAATAGATATCCCCTGCCAAGGATTGATGATTTGTTTGACCAATTGCGTGGTAGCTCGGTATTTTCAAAGATCGATCTTCGCTCAGGCTACCACCAGTTGAGGATTCGAGAGGCAGATATCCCTCGAACCGCTTTTCGTTCACCGCATGGACATTATGAGTTTTTGGTGATGTCTTTTGGTTTAACCAACGCACCCTCTTCTTTCATGGATTTGATCAATCGGGTGTTTAAGGATTTCTTCGACCGATTTGTTATTGTGTTTATAGATGATGTCTTGGTGTATTCTCGCAATGTTGAGGAGAATACTCAGCATTTGCGTCTGGTTTTGTCAACCCTGAGGGAGCATAAGTTATATATGAAATTGAGCAAGTGTGAGTTTTGGCTACCTCAGGTGTCCTTTCTGGGTCATGTGGTAAGCAAGGATGGTATTTCTGTAGACCGGACCAAGATTTCCACGGTAATGGAATGGGAGAGACCTTCTACGCCAAAGGAGATTAGGAGTTTCTTGGGCCTAGCCGGCTATTATAGAAGATTCGTGGAAGGATTTTCGGTGTTGTCTGCTCCTCTAACTAGACTTACTCAGAAGAATACTGCTTTCATTTGGAGTGATAAATGTGAAGAGGCTTTCCAAGAGCTAAAGAAGAGATTATGTACTGCTCCGATTTTAACCTTACCTACTGAAGGAGTTGAGTATGGTGTGTATGTCGATGCGTCACATATCGGACTTGGTTGCTTTTTAATGCAAGATGGTAAGGTGATTGCGTATGGATCGAGACAACTAAAGATCCACGAGAGAAACTATCCGACGCATGATTTGGAGTTTGCTGCCATAATTTATGCACTGAAGCTCTGGAGACACTTATTATATGACGCGATGTGCAAGATCTATACTGACCATAAGAGTTTGAAGTACGTCTTCACTCAGAAAGAACTAAATTTGCGGCAGCGTCGGTGGTTAGAATATGTGGCGGATTATGAAATGGAAATTCTTTTTCATCCAGGAAAGGCTAATGCAGTAGCCGATGCCTTGAGTAGGAAGACTGCCAAAATTTTTAATCTGTCAGTACAGTCCTTGGTAGAAGAATTTTTGTTGATGGATATTAAAGTTGGGAGTTGTACTGTGCCTGCAATTCTAGAAGCAGAAGAACCTTCTTGGATTTCCCTTACTCGACCACATCAAAAGGATGATCCGGATTTGTTACATCTCCGGAATAGAACGGAGAAGGGAGAGCTACCCGATTTCTCTGTGGACGAGTTGGACGCCCTGAAGTATCGGGGTAGATTTTGCGTCCACGCCTTTGACAATATTCGATCTAAGATCAGTGCTGAAGCTCATGGTTCCAGTGTAGCCTACCACCCTGGTTCCACAAAGATGTATAAAGATCTAAAACAAATTGTTTGGTGGTCAGGGATGAAGAATGACATCGCCAGGTTTGTATTAGAATGTTTTACTTGTCAGCGTGTTAAGGTTGATCATAGAAGGCCCAGTGGTAAACTGACACCGCTTGATATTCCAAGTTGGAAATGAGAGAGTATTTCAATGGATTTCATCACAGGTCTGCCAAAATCTCCCCGTGGGCATGACTCTTTTTGGGTGATAGTCGACAGATTGACAAAGTGTGCCCACTTTGTGCCATTTAAGATTGGGTACTCGATGAAGAAGATAGCTGAGTTATATCTTGAAGAGATCATCAGGTTGCATGATGTGCCTATTAGCATCATATCAGATCGGGACTCTAGATTTACGTCTCGTTTTTGGAAGAGTTTATAGGAGGGGTTGAGTGTCGATTTAAGGTATTCCACCGCCTATCATCCGCAGACTAATGGTCAGACGGAAAGTGTTAATCAAATCGTAGAAGATATGATCAGGTGTTATATTTTGGATCATGGTGGTGCTTGGGATGAGCGTCTCAGACTCATGGAGTTTGTTTACAATAACAGTTATCAAGAGAGTCTGCAGATGGCTCCGTTTGAGGCCTTATATGGGAGGTGTTGTTGAACCCCACTGTTTTGGGCTGAAGTTGGTGAGAGGCCGTTGTTAGGTCCGGAAGCTCTTGAAGAGATGAATTGTGCTGTGACTCATATTCGAGAAAGGCTTCGTGTGGCTCAAGAGTGCTATGAGAAGTATGCTAATCTTCGAAGGTTCGATCTGGAGTTTGCGGTTGGAGACTTGGTGTTTCTGAAGGTTTCTCCGATGTACTGTTTTAAAAGATTAGGTAGGAACCACAAGTTAGACCCCCGGTATGTGAGACCTTTCCAGATTCTTGAGCGCATCGGAGTGTCGGCTTATAGGTTGGAATTGCCTGCGACCTTCCCTGGTGTCCATGATGTGTTCCATGTGAGCCAGTTGCGGAAATGTGTTCGTAATGATCGTCAAGGGCTCGACTCGATACCCCAGATTCAACCCAACCTTACTTATGTGGAAGAACCTGTTCGTGTTCTGGATTTTCAAGAGCAAGTGTTACGGAGAAAGGCCATCCCTATGGTCAAGATTCTTTGGAGAAATCAAGACGTCGAGAGCACGACGTGGGAATTGGAATCGGTGATGAGGGGATTTCACCCGCACCTCTTCTCTTAGTTTCAGGTATGTCATTATGTTTTCAGTTATGTTTGATTTTTATCGTTTTGATTGGTTTTGGAGTTGTGTTATGTTTCGGGACGAAACTTCTTTTTAGGGGGAGTGACTGTAACACCCCCGATTTTTTCGATGATTTTATTTGTTTGGGCAACGTCAGATTTATGACGTCGTGGCGTTACTTTTAACGTCGATTTGACGGCGCAATGCCGTTAAGGCAATCTCGCGTCCGTGCGGTCTAGTCGGCCGAATTCTTGTTGTAATGGGAAGATTTTGCATTTGGAATTTAAGTTAAGTAATTTTTGACTTGCTCGTCAAGTTTCATCGCAATCCAAGCATTTTTGGAGTCTCGGCGCGAGATTGAAGTTTTGGATTGTTTATGTTCGATGTATACTTCAAAGATTAATATCTCGGGAATGGCTCGTCGGATTTTGGTTTTGATTTCTCCGTTAGATTTGTAGCATTAGTGTTCACCTTCGGTGCAAGTTTCCTTTAATTCGGCGCTCGTTTGGGCTTCCGTGCTGAGTCTTCTCGAGAAGCTATGGTTCTACTCGATTAGGCGGTTTTAGATTTTACTCAGGCGCCGTGTTGAGGGTCAAAATGACATTGTATCAAAAAATGGTCAACATGAGATTCGTTCGTCGCGACGATATCTACAACTTTCATGTTGACCACTTTTCGAATTGAAGCCGCTTTGAACCCCTAATTCTGTTGTTTCTGCAATAACTCGAGTGGTGAGCTGTTACTCGAGTATATGCTGCTTCTACTCGAGTAATTCATGTTTTTACTCGAGTAATGAGCCTATACTCGAGTATATTTTGTTACTACGTGAGTAGGTATGTTACTACTCGAGTAGGTATGTTGTTACTCGAGTAGGTATGCTGTTACTCGAGTAGGTATGCTGCCACTCGAGTAGGCTGTTTCGTTTTACGTTCAGACATCGTTTTGAGGGTCAAAACCTCGTTGTATCAAAAAATGTTCAACATGAACTTTGTTCGTCTCGACAAGGTCTACAACTTTTATGTTGCCACTTTTCGATTTGAAGTCGTTTTAAACCCCTAATTTCGTTTTTTCCGCTATAACTCGAGTGGTGAGCTGCTACTCGAGTATATGCTGCTTCTACTCGAGTAATTCTTGTTTTTACTCGAGTAATGAGCCTCTACATGAGTATATTATGTTACTACTCGAGTAGGTATGTTATTACTCGAGTAGGTATGTTATTACTCGAGTATGTATGCTGTTACTCGAGTAGGTATGCTGCTACTCGAGTAGGTATGCTGCCACTCGAGTAGGATGTTTCTGTCTGCGTTCAGAGACCGTTTTGAGAGTCAAAACGGCATCGTATTAAAACATGGTCAACATTACATTTGTTCGTATGGACGAGATCTACAACTTTCATGTTGACGACGTTTTGATTTGAAGTCATCTTAGATCTCTATTTTGGGTTCCCGCAAAACCGCTCGAAATAAACGTTTTTTGACAAAACTTTTTATAAACATATATATAAATATATATATTTTGACTTAGGTTTTAGAACCGAACTTCATCTTCTCCAATTCTTTCCTCCCGAACCAGAGTGGCGAGCGAGAGAGAGAGAGAGAGAGAGAGAGAGAGATTTCTTTTTCGTGAATCTTCCGGTGGCCGCCGACGGTGCTCCGCTGCTCGAAATCTTCATCCAAACATAGATCCGGAAAGTTCTCGCCGAGAGCTACGCCCTCGTGGTAATTTCTTCCCCGTTTCTTGAGATTTCTCATTAGTGTTTTTCAGCCCTAACCTCTATTTTGGCCATTTTTGTCTAGATTTCAACTTCTCCCGCATCCTTTTTGCACTGACCTACGACGTGGAGTGATTCGGTGGATTTTTCCGGTAAAAAACCAAGGCAAGTGGTGGTTTCTCCTCTTTTCTCCTTGTCTGATTCGATGGTAATGGCTATGTTTTCATGTTTCCTAAAATTTTCTACACCGATTCTTCCAAATTATTGCTATGATTAACCGCTTTGTTGATCACATGTTGTTATGTTGTTTTGCCATGATAAACTTAAACTTGTCTATTTATGTTTAATCGTCCTTGAAATGTCTTATCGATGGCTTAAGTGTCTTAGCTCTCGTTATCAAATGTATTAGAGTTTTATTAGGGTTGTAAATCGGTCCTAAGGGTTGATCAACCATGTCCGGAATCTAGTAATGTCAAGTAGAGTTTGTCGAGCCAAATCCCGAGGTATTTGTGTTGTGTTTTTTTGGGTTTCTTGAATGCGGGTGTTAGTGGACGATTCCACCTCCGCAGTGTTTGTTACCTTCATTAGTGCCCTGTGGAAGTTTACCTGGTTTTTGTTTGTCTGTGCTGTATGGTGGAGAGCATGAGACTCCCTCGCAGTTAGACGGATTGTATATCCGTTGTTTTGGGTGGTGTGTCCAAGAGTGACCACTTCGCCTGCGTGTTTTTTGGGTGGTGTGTCCAAGAGTGACCACTTCGACGTGATTTTGGGTAGGGTCGGCCACAGGTGCCTAATGAAGGTTTTGTTTTTTTTCTTTCTGGGGAAATATTTATGTAGTCACCTTATAGCCTTGTGCGTCTGCTGTACTCTTGTGGAACGTGGCACGTCACGTAGGAGTTCTCTTCCTGTTGATGCCCTGTTTCTTTTGTACTTTGCTTTAGTACTTTTGGTCTTGGGCTGGTACCCCCGTTGACCTTTGTTTATTTTGGCTTATTACTTTTTTACTGCCACTACTTGTACCTTCTTGCTGAGGTGTTCTGTCTTTGGAATGCCTCAGGTTCAGAGTTATAGCAGGTAGTAGTGCTGGTTTTGGAGTTTTCTGGCGGCAGTGTTGGCCGTGGTTGTTGCCTCGTCTTAGCGAGGTAGTTTGTTGGCTTTTTAGTTTTACTAGTCCAGACATACTTTTGTTCGTGGGTTCGTGTCAGTTTGTTGGCGCCCACTGATTTTGTTAGTTGTTGACACTTGCTAGCTGCTCATTTATTTAAAAGTGGATGTGGTTTACTTGCTCTCTGGGAGGATTTATGCTAGGAATGCATGTTAGGTATTTTCAACTATAAAATCTACTACTATTACTTCATACATGATGCGTGTAATACGGCAAGCGCACCAGTCGCACAAGTAATAAAGTTTTGGGAGTAAATCCCTAGGTGTCGGTCTCTTGAGGAATGCAATTAGCGTAGAATGGCAACAGTACCGAGAATATTGTTATGAGAGTTAAAAATAGAACAAAAAGGAAATAGCGGACTCGGGAGATTGTGGATGGTTGATCTACTGAACTAGTAAAAACTATGCCAGTCGACGGCACCGCTTCGCAAGGTGAAATGGGTTTGTCGGCCGCTATGCCGAACTTCAGTTGGGTGAGTGGAAGGGAAACTAATGGATTGCAGCGTTCTTGTGTGGATTGCAATCAGACAAGGCACAGGAATGAAGTGGATGTGGGGTGAGTGAGGCGCATTCACAGACAGAACTCACAAGCATAAGAAGAAACTAACATTCCATTAACTAGAAAGTAAACTTAATATTCAGGGATGGAAATGTTCATTACACTGCTCAAAACAGTCATAACACAGAGGAAGGGGAAGAGGAGTAAACCAAAAGAGAATGAAAATCCACCGCGGGTCGTGGCCGGAGTAGCGAGTTGTCAATCTGCTTCCGGGCTCACTCCAAGGAGGCTTCCGGTACCAATGATCTGTCACCTCGAAGGCCTTTAAGTCCGTTCTCTAGGTTATCTACTTCACCAACTCTGCAGGAAAGCTTGGAGTTGAAGTCATCAATGGCCGAGGGCTTCGCCGGAGTGTTGGAAAGCTTAGGAGTAAGTGGAAATGGCTTCCCGACGAAGGTGGAAGTGATGGAGCAGCTGGAGAGGTGAAAAGGCGATTCCCGCGCACTCTCCGATCGCAGCAAATGACAGGCGTTGACCTAAAACGCGGAGCAGGGCCTTTTATACGGAGACAGCAGAAGCAGTGTGCACGATCAGTGGCGCACGACCAGTGGTCGTGCGCACTGTAGGTCGATGATCGTGCGGCTTTTCCAAATAAACCTGCAACCTGGACAAGAAGCATCAGCATATACGCGCACGAGCAGTGGCGCACGACCAGTGGTCGTGCGCACTATGGCCAGTGCCCGTGCGATTACCGAGACAGGGTTATGAAAAAGGGGGTGTAATGCGCACGAACAGTGGCGCACGACCAGTGGTCGTGCGCAGTAAGTCTAGTGGTCGTGCGCTTACCCCAGGATGATTCAATAGAAAACATAGAGTAGTGCGCACGATCGGGGGCGCACGACCAGTGGTCGTGCGCATTAGATCCCCTGATCGTGCGCAGCATTCCTGTTTCACAATCATCCCGGAACACGCACACGACCCCTGTACCAGCAGAAGGGGCAGAAAGGCCACCAGAACGTGCACACCACATCCCCCAGATAGGGCTAGAGAATAACACAAAATGGAAACACATAAAGCACACAGAAGCGGGCTTACAGTGCACTTACTCGTGAAATAGGTATATAAACACAAATAAGCAATAAAGGCTCTCAAGTGTAGTGCTAAGGCGATAAAACTAGCCCAGATGACTCCAAAAATCAGTGTAAAATGTGGACTCATCACACCCCCAGACTTAACCATTTGCACGTCCCGAGCAAATCATCACTCCATGAACTCGAAGATAGCTAACTGGCTCAGCAATTTCAAAAAGAAGTAAGACGAGAAATCAAAAATATCATGAGTATAGAAGATATAATAGAAAAACTTTTTAATTATACAACGTAATTTAAACTATTCGACAGACGTAAATAGATATTGTAATTGCTCAAAATTAGAATTCTGGAGAATCGTGCGATCATGTGCAGGAAGAAAGTAGACAGGCCACTAAGGTGAGCATTGCCAAAGTTCGGGACTCAGGATCACCTCCAAAGGAATCCACCAATGTCGGGGACCATACGCTTGCACGTTCACACTCTCTCCACGGCGCGGGTTCGACTCAAGCGTGAATCAGTAGGACTTGTAGGAGGAAATGGGGCTTAGGCAACGGCTTGCACATTCACACTCTCTCCACGGCTTGGTCGTTGTAGTATAGTGGTGAGTATTCCCGCCTGTCACGCGGGTGACCCGGGTTCGATCCCCGGCAACGGCGCCAAAAACTTGATGCGTGTAATACGGCAAGCGCACCGGTCGCACAAGTAATAAAGTTTTGGGAGTAAATCCCCAAGTGTCGGTCTCTTGAGGAATGCAATTAGCGTAGAACGGCAACAGTACCGAGAATATTGTTATGAGAGTTAAAAATAGAACAAAAAGGAAATAGCGGACTCGGGAGATTGTGGATGGTTGATCTGCTGAACTAGTAAAAACTATGCGGGTCGACGACACCGCTTCGCAAGGTGAAATGGGTTTGTCGGCCGCTATGCCGAACTTCAGTTCGGCGAGTGGAAGGGAAACTAATGGATTGCAGCGTTCTTGTGTGGATTGCAATCGGACAAGGCACAGGAATGAAGTGGATGTGGGGTGAGTGAGGCCCATTCACAGACAGAACTCACAAGCATAAGAAGAAACTAACATTCCATTAACTAGAAAGTAAACTTGATATTCAGGGATGGAAATGTTCATTACACTGCTCAAAACAGTCATAACACAGAGGAAGGGGAAGAGGAGTAAACCAAAAGAGAATGAAGATCCACCGCGGGTCGTGGCCGGAGTAGCGAGTTGTCAATCTGCTTCCGGGCTCAGTCCAAGGAGGCTTCCGGTACCAACGATCTGTCACCTCGAAGGCCTTTAAGTCCGTTCTCTAGGTTATCTACTTCACCAACTCTGCAGGAAAGCTTGGAGTTGAAGTCATCAATGGCCGAGGGCTTCGCCGGAGTGTTGGAAAGCTTCGGAGTAAGTGGAAATGGCTTCCCGGCGAAGGTGGAAGTGATGGAGCAGCTGGAGAGGTGAAAAGGAGATTCCCGCGCACTCTCCGATTGCAGCAAATGACAGGCGTTGACCTAAAACGCGGAGCAGGGCCATTTATACGGAGACAGCAGAAGCAGTGCGCACGATCAGTGGCACACGACCAGTGGTCGTGCGCACTGTAGGTCGATGATCGTGCGGCTTTTCCAAATAAACCTACAACCTGGACAAGAAGCATCAGCATATACGCGCACGACCAGTGGTCGTGCGCACTATGGCCAGTGCTCGTGCGATTACCGAGACAGGGTTATGAAAAAGGGGGTGTAATGCGCACGAACAGTGGCGCACGACCAGTGGTCGTGCGCAGTAAGTCTAGTGGTCGTGCGCTTACCCTAGGATGATTCAATAGAAAACATAGAGTAGTGCGCACGATCGGGGGCGCACGACCAGTGGTCGTGCGCATTAGATCCCCTGATCGTGCGTAGCATTCCTGTTTCACAATCATCCCGGAACACGCACACGACCCCTGTACCAGCAGAAGGGGAAGAAAGGCCACCAGAACGTGCACACCACATCCCCGAGATAGGGCTAGAGAATAACACAAAATGGAAACACAGAAAGCACACAGAAGCGGGCCTACAGTGCACTTACTCGTGAAATAGGTACATAAACACAAATAAGCAATAAAGGCTCTCAAGTGTAGTGCTAAGGCGATAAAACTAGCCCAGATGAGTCAAAAAATCAGTGTAAAATGTGGACTCATCACACCCCCAGACTTAACCATTTGCAAGTCCCGAGCAAATCATCACTCCATGGACTCGAAGATAGCTAACTGGCTCAGAAATTTCAAAAAGAAGTAAGACGAGAAATCAAAAATATCATGAGTATAGAAGATATAATAGAAAAACTTTTTAATTATACAACGTAGTTTAAACTATTCGACAGACGTAAATAGATATTGTAATTGCTCAAAATTAGAATTCTGGAGAATCGTGCGATCATGTGCAGGAAGAAAGTAGGCAGGCCACTAAGGTGAGCATTGCCAAAGTTCGGGACTCAGGATCACCTCCAAAGGAATCCACCAATGTCGGGGACCATACGCTTGCACGTTCACACTCTCTCCACGGCGCGGGTTAGACTCAAGCATGAATCAGTAGGACTTGTAGGAGGAAATGGGGCTTAGGCAACGGCTTGCACGTTCACACTCTCTCCACGGCTTGATCGTTGTAGTATAGTGGTGAGTATTCCCGCCTGTCACGCGGGTGACCCGGGTTCGATCCCCGGCAACAGCGCCAAAAACTTGATGCGTGTAATACGGCAAGCGCACCGGTCGCACAAGTAATAAAGTTTAGGGAGTAAATCCCCAAGTGTCGGTCTCTTGAGGAATGCAATTAGCGTAGAATGGCAACAGTACCGAGAATATTGTTATGAGAGTTAAAAATAGAACAAAAAGGAAATAGCGGACTCGGGAGATTGTGGATGGTTGATCTGCTGAACTAGTAAAAACTATGCGGGTCGACGGCACCTCTTCGCAAGGTGAAATGGGTTTGTCGGCCGCTATACCGAACTTCAGTTGGGCGAGTGGAAGGGAAACTAATGGATTGCAGCGTTCTTGTGTGGATTGCAATCGGACAAGGCACAGGAATGAAGTGGATGTGGGGTGAGTGAGGCCCATTCACATACAGAACTTACAAGCATAAGAAGAAACTAACATTCCATTAACTAGAAAGTAAACTTGATATTCAAGGATGGAAATGTTCATTACACTGCTCAAAACAGTCATAACACAGAGGAAGGGGAAGAGGAGTAAACCAAAAGAGAATGAAGATCCACCGCGGGTCGTGGCTGGAGTAGCGAGTTGTCAATCTGCTTCCGGGCTCAGTCCAAGGAGGCTTCCGGTACCAACGATCTGTCACCTCGAAGGCATTTAAGTCCGTTCTCTAGGTTATCTACTTCACCAACTCTGCAGGAAAGTTTGGAGTTGAAGTCATCAATGGCCGAGGGCTTCGCCGGAGTGTTGGAAAGCTTCGGAGTAAGTGGAAATGGCTTCCCGACGAAGGTGGAAGTGATGGAGCAGCTGGAGAGGTGAAAAGGCGATTCCCGCGCACTCTCCGATCGCAGCAAATGACAGGCGTTGACCTAAAACGCGGAGCAGGGCCTTTTATACGGAGACAGCAGAAGCAGTGCGCACGATCAGTGGCGCACGACCAGTGGTCGTGCGCACTGTAGGTCGATGATCGTGCGGCTTTTCCAAATAAACCTACAACCTGGACAAGAAGCATCAGCATATACGCGCACGAGCAGTGGCGCACGACCAGTGGTCGTGCGCACTATGGCCAGTGCTCGTGCGTTTACCGAGACAGGGTTATGAACAAGGGGGTGTAATGCGCACGAACAGTGGCGCACGACCAGTGGTCGTGCGCAGTAAGTCTAGTGGTCGTTCGCTTACCCCAGGCTGAATTCAATAGAAAATGTAGAGTAGTGCGCACGATCGGGGGCGCACGACCAGTGGTCGTGCGCATTAGATCCCCTGATCGTGCGCAGCATTCCTGTTTCACAATCATCCTGAAACACGCACACGACCCATGTACCAGCAGAAGGGGCAGAAAGGCCACCAGAACGTGCACACCACATCCCCGAGATAGGGCTAGAGAATAACACAAAATGGAAACACAGAAAGCACACATAAGCGGGCCTACATGAAAGATATGGTACCTAAACACCTAGAGGGGGGGGGTGAATAGGTGACCTAATCCTTTTCTAACTTTGTTGGCAGCCAAACAGTTATATCACAGATTTCTAACTACTTTTGCACAGCAAACAGCAATAACAAAACATACACAGCTAATCCACAGCACAATCGCAGCACAGCACACAGTGTTTTATAGTGGTTCCCCAAGATATGGGTACATCCACTTTCCCCCTTCGCCTATCTAGCAGTATACTAGATTCGGCCAAACTTCTCCACTGACTCAGAACCCAAATTGGTTCCTACCTCAGGCCCAAAGCCTTACAACTCAGCTTTATCCCAAAACCTACACTCAGCCAATCAAGGCCTACACTCAGCCAACAAGGCCTACACTCAGAGATCTCTATCTCCTACACTCAGGCTAACAAGCCCTACCCTCAGCTTTTATAAATACAGGCTTACAATTCACTCAGATCCAATGGATCCTACAAGATAAAAATGTTTTACAAATAATAACTCTACAACTCAGAATTAAAGGAGGGAGTTGAGAGATTCTTGATGAGTTCTTGGAAGAACTCAGCTGTATTCACCCTGACTTAGCTTTCTTCAAAGCTTCTTGAGTAGAACTGAATAAGGCTGAATCCTCTACAGTTGTTCCTTCACCTCTGCCACTTATGATCCAGAATAGAATCTGAATCCTTCTTCTCAGCCTAGTTCCAGAGGCTGATTTCTTGGAAGGAGCCCTCTCTCTCCAACTTCTTAGATCTGCACTTGGACTGCAAGATCTTCTTGTATTGATACTCTGTGTACCACTTTTCTGATTACTTGAATAATCTGTACCACTTGTTAATCACTTGATCAACTCTTTCAACAACAGTTTCTGTAAACTGTGGGTGCCTATTTATAGGCCTTCTTCATGGTAACTGGCTGGTCCGGTTCATAACTGACTTCTGACATCTCTGACAGTTGCTGTAGACCGGCTGGATCGGCAGCTGTCAAGTCATCCAGTCACTTCTTGAAATTCTCTAACTGTTTGTAAGTGTCGAGACTTTCTGTCGTTAAGTGTCGACACATATAGTCCAAGTGTCGACACATGTTGTGTAAGTGTCGACACAAGTCTACAAGGTGTCGACACAATTCCTTGTATGTCTTGACACAGATTCTTCTTCAGGTGTCGACACTGAAATTAAGTGTCGACACAAGTACTTGATCTTCTATCTTTAACTAAATTCTTCTAAGTGTCGACACATCTCCTTTGTGTCGACACAACTTCTTGTGTTGAATCTGTCAAGTGTCGACACAGCTTCTTGGTGTTGACACATAGTCTTTTATGTTGATTCTTGCTGAGTGTCGACACAGCTCCTTGTGTCGACACACCTTCTTGTTGTTGAGACTTCAGCTGAGTGTCGACACATTCCCTTAGTGTCGACACTTGTACTTAGAATAATTTGCTGTTCTTTCTGTTCTTTGCTAAGTGTCGACACAGCTCCTTGTGTCGACACTTTCTTCAAGTGTTGAGTCTTTAGCTGTGTGTTGACACATTGTTCTGGGTGTCGACACATACTTCAAATGCTGACTCTTCTGTTGAGTGTCGACACTTTGTGTTGAGTGTCGACACATGCGTCAAGTGCTGACTCTTCTGCTTAGTGTCGACACATTGTGTTGAGTGTCGACACTTGTACTTAGACTCTGCAGACTTTTGCTGAGTGTCGACACAGCTCCAAGTGTCGACACTTTCTGTCTGGACTTTTCTTCACTGAGTGTCGACACAGCTCCAAGTGCCGACACTTTCTGTCTGGTGTCGACTCTGCATCCCAGGTTTCGACACAATGACTCCAAGTGTCGACACTACTTGTCTGGGTGTCGACACAAGCTTTCTTAAGTGTCGATACTTTCCCTCTGGGTGTCGACACATGGACTTAGAAACTTTTTGCTTCAGTTCAGTGATTTCTAAACCTGCACAAGTAACTCAAACATACATCAAATACATTATGATGTATATCATTGAGTTGGGTGAGGCTTCTTCAAATCAGGTACATTTGACCAATGTACCCAACAATCTCCCCCTATTTGGAGAAGTCATAACCCTTAGTCAATGATATACACCATTCATAATTAAAATTACAAAATGATGTAAAGCAGATTATAAACAGCAGGGTAAACATAAACATGTAGAAATTCACACATGTATACACATTCAACATTGCAGAACAAACAACAAATAGACACATTCTCAGAACAATCATGAAATATATTTATCATATATTGTTCTAACATTTTTTCTAATACATCTTCAATGATTTACAAAAATGTTTTTCATTCAAAAGATTACAACAATCTTCAAGTTAATTCCTAATCTATTTCTGATCAGGTTCTTTGATAACTATTCCCTTTCCAGCTTGAACTTGAGCTTTGACAGGGGCTTCAGCAGGTTCAGTAACAGCAGGCTTCTTTCCTTTTAAGTCCTTCTTCTTCAGCTCTTCTGCTTTGATTTTCTGCCTCTCAAAATAGTGATATGGCTTGGGGAAGTACTTGCTAGGCTCCACAGCAGTAGAAGGTAGTTTTCCCATCTTAGCCTTCCTTCTGAATTGTACTATTGCCTCCTGCCTTATTTCATGTTTCCTCCATTCTGCTTCAGAGAACCACTTGTTCCTTTCATTCATGTTGTCTTTGGCAGCTTTCCAGGCAGTTAGAATTATATTCCTAGAGGTAGGGCTCCATTGTTCAAAATCTGGCTTTTGTTCTGCTTGTTCCCTAAACCTCTTTTTAGACTGCCTTGTTTCTTCTTCTTTGTTCATAGCCTCTTGCAGGGCTTCAGAAATAGGTTGAACAACCTTCTCAATATAAACATTGGCCTTGCCCTCAGTTGGGCTATACATTGTGCTGACATCTACTTGAACCATATCAAAGTCAGGAGGTGGATATATCACTTGAGCTACTTCTGCTTGCTCACCTCCAAGATATGCAGTTTGAATTCCTGATTCAGCAACATTGTCATCATCACAGAGTGGAGGATAGCCCAGTGTAGCTCTGATGGAGTTAGATATCCATTTGGCATGGTCAGAGCTAGCTTTGACTAATACTCTCTCCCCCTTTATGACTTCTCTGGCCATATGGTCTCTGACATCATCCTTTTGAAACCTTATCTGACTGTCCAAGTATCTGATGCCCTCTTTGAAGAATGGTTTGAGCTTAGTGAGCTGTTCAGAGATGGCCTTCTGGGAATCTTGAATTGCAGTCTTGACAGCAGTAATCTCAGCTTGGAATACTTTATCAAAGTCAGCCTTAACTGCAGCAGCAGATGTAGAAGGTTCATCAGTCTTATTCTTCAATTCTGTGAGTAGAGCATTATGTGACTCAGTCAGATTGTCATTCATTCTGATTTGGTTTTCCAGCACATATCCTTGCTTTAAGGCTATATCATCTACCTGAGCCTTTATCTTCTCTAGGTGTATTGCCAGATACACCACAGCATTTCCACCCTTGTGGAAGCATTCATTCATCTCCTTCTTATTAAGGTTCATCTCAAACCTTATAGACTTTATTTCTTGGGTCAGGTCAAACTGTAAAGTCTTATGCCCTTCATCAACATAAGCCTCTATAGCTTTCCTTTGTTCATCCATTTTTATCTGCAGTGCTATCAGTAAAGCACTATAGTCAATAGTTGGAGCTTGTTGAACTATAGGCTGTGGGGCAATGGATTGCAATGCTTTCTTATAACTCTGACTTCTCCTCTTGAAGACATAGAGTTTCTTCTTCTTAGCCTTTGCAGCCTCATCTTCTTCAGATTCTGAAGTGCTGGCTATTTCAACCCTTTCCTTAGGGCTTTGAGGTTTGTCAGCTTGCACAGCAGTTGCCTTTGCAGTTTCTTGCCTAATAGGCTCTTCCAGAACTTCCATGTGCTCCCCCTCAGCAGCAGCACTCTTATCTTCAGCAGCAGCATCCTTGTCCATATCAAAATCTTCTTGATCTAGATTTAGAAACAAATCTTCCATTGTATATTCAGGTGGAGACTGTGCAGGAGAAGTTCTTGGTTCTTCCACCACTTGAGAAGTATCATCTTGAACTACAACAGATGTGTCTTCTAAAACAACATCTGGAACTTGAGTATTCAGCTGAGTCTGCTGAAGATCATCAGACAAATTAGCATCTTCTATAATATAGTCTATAGTTTTTAGGTCAGTGAGTACCTCTTGGATGATGACTGTGGCTTGCTCACTGTCCAGAGTAGAGGGTTCTTCTACTACTGGTGGCTCCCCCTGGATCTCAGCATTATCTTCAGCAGTAGGGGTCTTTACTGCAGCCACTTCCTCTTGATCATCAGGAGTGAAAATAACTTGTTCTTCACTCCCTGAACTACTGGAGGACTCTTGTGCCACAGCAGCAGTTTTTCTCTTCTTCTTAGGAGGAATCTCCTTCTCAGTAACTGGCTTCTCTGGGGTTGCCACGTCCTTGGACAACACCCTGTCCCATCTGGAAAATATCCTTGGATCCATCTTCCTCATGTGGTTGATCTTGCTTCCAGCAGCATTGCTCATTACCTCTGGTATTGTACCAGCTAGGTAGAGACTTATAATTCTGCCAAGATTGGGCTTCTTCAAGCTCTCCTTGATCTTGTCAAAAACCACTATTGACCAGTCTGTTTTCAGAGTAAATATGATTCTAGTCATAATTCCAAACATAGAGGCAGACACCCTGTCATGCCCTCCAGGCTTACTGAGAATAACCTTGCCCACTATCTCAGACATGAATTTTCCTTGATTGTTCATGCCTTTCCTGTTAAAGACAGATCCTATCTTCATCTTTGGATCTAATCCACACCAGGTAAGAGCTTCCCTAGTCTTGGTTGCAGTTACTTCTTCTTCATCTTGAGTTTTAGGTAGCTGGAGTACCTTCCTCAGACTCTTTGGTGAAATCTTGACCTTAGATCCATGAACTCTGGATTTGATTCTGTATCCAGAGTCATCTACAGCAGCTCCATTAAGGAATTCAAGAACTTCCTTCTTCCAAATCTTTGTTGGTTCTGAAACCAAGTATTCTAGTCCAGAATTGGCAACTAGGGTTACCACCGACTGGATTTCTTGATCTGCATCGTCGAACGCGCCGCGCACTAGCTCATAGCCCTCGTTAACGTTCTCCTCAAGCTTAGGAGCCATTAGGGTTTGGAGAATTTGTCTTTAGAAAAGAGAGATGTCGACACAGTAGTTTTGGTCTCGAAACTTTGAAAGTGTGTCGACAAACAAAGACATAACTCTATTTATACCTGTCTAATTTTGAAGATGAACAGGCGGGACAGCTAGCTTAGGATGTGTCGACACTGGCAATAAGTGTCGACACTGACTTATAATGTCTCGACACATATGTGTCGACATAAGTTTAGTCAACAGATATTATGTGTCGACACCTGGTTATGTGTCGACACAACATATCTCGACACATAGTCGAGACTTTACTTAGAAAAATTCTGAGTAAAACTTAAGTGTCGACACCATATGGGATGTGTCGACACCTACTTGTCATGTGTCGACACTAACATTCTGAAGTGTCGACACCAACATCCTAGATGTGTCGACACCTTTTTTCTGAAGTGTCGACACCACTATTCTGTGTCGACATAGACTTGTCTATGTGTCGACACCTTTTTACTTAGCCAATTTTCATTCTGTAAACTTATTCTAAGTTTATCATTCCTAGTTCAATTTTGAATTTATTGAACTTAGCTTCTTCTAGGGGCTTAGTATACATATCAGCTAGTTGTTCATCTGTTTTAACATATTCAAGTACAATATCATTTCTTTCTACATGCTCCCTAAGAAAGTGATATTTAATTTCAATATGTTTTGTTCTACTATGAGATACAGGGTTGTTAGCTATTGAAATAACACTAGTAGAATCACAGAAAAGTGGAGTTCTACTTACCTGAAATCCATAGTCCTCTAGCTGATGTTGAATCCACAGAAGTTGAGCACAGCAACTTCCTGCAGCCACATACTCTGACTCAGCTGTGGAGATAACCACACTAGTCTGCTTTTTGCTGCTCCATGAAATTAGTCTCCCACCTAGGAATTGACAGGTTCCAGTAGTACTCTTTCTATCCTCTTTGCATCCTGCAAAGTCTGCATCTGAATAACCTGTTAGATCAAAGTCTCCATTCCTAGGGTACCAGAGGCCTAGATAGGGAGTGCCCTTTAGATATCTCAAAATTCTCTTGACTGCAGTCAAGTGAGACTCTTTAGGGCAGGCTTGATACCTTGCACAAACACATGTAGCATACATGATGTCTGGTCTACTAGCAGTCAAGTATAATAGGGAGCCAACTATCCCTCTATACAAGGTTTCATCTACAGGTTTCCCTGCATCATCCTTGCTAAGAGACATACTTGACCCCATAGGAGTCTTCATGGTACTGGATGAATCCATACCATACTTCCTTATGAGTTCTAGGGTGAACTTTGACTGACAAATGGACAAACCACTCTCAGTCTGTTTAACTTGGAGACCCAAGAAAAACTTCAGCTCTCCCATACTACTCATCTTAAACTGACCTTGCATAAGTTTTGCAAACTTTTTGCAAAGGCTGCTTTCAGTAGACCCAAATATAATGTCATCTACATATATTTGGACTAGTATGACTTTGCCTCTAGATTCCCTAAGGAATAGAGTCTTATCTATTTTCCCCCTTGAGAATTTGTTCTCAATGAGGAAACTAGATAGGGTTTCATACCAAGCCCGAGGGGCTTGTTTTAACCCATATAAAGCATTCCTAAGTCTATAGACATGATGAGGTAGAGTTGGATCAACAAAACCTGAAGGCTGCTCCACATAGACTTCTTCCTTAAGATTACCATTTAAGAATGCTGACTTGACATCCATCTGGTAAACCTTGAATCCTTGATAGGTTGCATAGGCCAAGAACATCCTTATGGCTTCCAGTCTGGCTACTGGAGCAAAGGTTTGATCAAAATCAATACCTTCTTCTTGCCTATATCCTTTTGCAACCAGTCTTGCTTTATTCTTAATGATGACCCCTTGTTCATCCATCTTATTTTTGTAGATCCACTTAGTTCCTATTACATTGTGGTCTTTAGGTTTTGGAACCAGTTCCCAAACCTTGCACCTCTTGAACTGATTAAGCTCTTCTTGTATTGCTTCAGTCCATTGTGGATCTTGTATTGCTTCTTCAAATTTCTTAGGTTCAACTTGTGACAGAAAGCTGGAATAGATTGCAGCATTCATGTTTCTACTCCTGGTTTGTACTCCTTGTCTTGGATCTCCAATAATCAGCTCTACTGGATGATCTCTAAGATGCCTGTGGGCTGGAGGCATCCTCACTTCAGGTTGAACCACTTCAGCATCTGCATCATGCTGTATACCTTGGATTTCTTCAGCAACTGGCACATGTAGTTCTCCCCCTGGACAGCAGCTACTCTCCTCTCCTTGCTGTCTTGCAGCAGGCACTTCTTCTATAGTCAGCTTGTCCATTGTCTTTGTCAAACCTGTGGGGCTGCATACATTGCTAGATAACTCATTATTAATAAGTTTAGTCTCATCAAAAACTACATGCACTGATTCTTCTACAACTTGTGTAGTCAAGTTGTTGACTCTATAAGCCTTACTATTATTGCTGTACCCAACAAAAATTCCCTCTTGGGATTTGGCAGCAAACTTAGTTATGTAAGACTTCCCATTGTTAAGTATGAAGCATTTGCAACCAAAGATCCTGAAGTAGGATAGGTTTGGTTTCCTGCCTTTCATAACTTCATAGGGGGTCTTGTTTAGCCCTTTAGTGATGGTAGCCCTATTTATAACATGGCATGCAGTGTTAACTGCTTCAGCCCAGAAATACTCTGGCAGTGATGTATCACTCAATAGGGTTCTACCAGCCTCTATCAAGGTCCTATTTTTCCTCTCAGCAATGCCATTTTGCTGAGGTGTTCTAGGTGAAGAGAATTCTTGAAATATCCCAAAGTCTTCACATAGTTTTGTCATGCTTTCAGACTGAAACTCAGTACCATGGTCACTTCTAATTTTGACCACAGTACTATTTAGTTCATTCTGAATTTGCTTGACAAAGCTGTAGAAGACACTAGGTGTTTCAGATTTCTGTCTTAAGAAGAACACCCAGGAAAACCTTGAGTAGTCATCTACAACTACAATGGTATAGACCTTCCTACCTAAGCTGTGAACTGGCATTGGACCAAAGAGATCCAAATGCAAGAGGTACAAACACCTCACAGCATCTTTGTTATCTATGCTTCTAAAGGTGGATTTAGTCTGCTTGCCCTTTTGACAAGCTGAGCAAATGCCATCTTTAACACACTTAACTTGAGGACCATTCCTCACTAACTCTTTGCTAAAGAGTTTGCTAATAGTCTTTTAGTTAAGATGGGCTAGCCTCTTGTGCCATTTGACATAATGAGAGACTGTCTCATCAGCTACAAGACAAACTGGAGAACCATTGTTCTCAATTATAATGTCTAGGCAGTAGACATTCCTCTTCCTATAACCTGTCAAAATGATCTCTTGATCACTTGACCTCTTGATATGACAACCATTTTTAACAAATGAGATGTCATACCCTACATCACTTAATTGACTTATACTTATTAGGTTGTGTTTCAACCCTTTAACATAAGCCACTTGAGTAATGGTAACTAAGTTTGAAGAAATGTTACCAAACCCTTTGATGATTCCTTTTTCAGAACCACCAAAGGTCACTTTAGGACCATTTTTGATTGGAATGTAGTCCTTCAGTAGTCCCCTAGTTCCAGTCATATGTCTGGAACATCCACTGTCCAAGTACCATGTAGGGGTATGGCCACTTGGACTCACCTGCAAAACAAATTAATGAACCTTAGAACCCAAAGTATTCTTGGGTCCTTGGTGATTGTTAGTTTGCAATTTGACAAACCTACCTACTGGCTTTCCAACAGGTAGTTTGGAACTCACTTTGGCACTCACATTGTGCCAACAGTCTACTGCAAAATGGCCAACTTTGCCACAGCACCAACATTCAAATTTATTGTACCTTTGCTTAGGTACTGCCTTGGCAGTCTTGACTACAGCAGGCTTGTTGAATGTTGGGGCTTTGCCCTTGGACTTAAACTTGGACTGCTCAGTCCCTGCAGGTCTAACAAAACCCAGACCAGCTTTACCCTTGTGATGAACAAATTCATCAATTATGGGTAACACTGACTTAGGTTTAGAAAACCTAGCAACCAAGTCCTTCTCCTTCTGAAGATTGTTCTCCAGACACTTAATTTGATCATTCTTAAAAGTGATAGCTCCCATCTGAATCACTGTTATGTGTTTCAGCCTGGCTATCTCATTCAGTTTTTGATCAAATTGCTTCTCAAAATCTGTTGCAGCTGCTTTAAGATCAGCAATTTCCTTTGCCTGACTTTTTGCTAGGGTCTTGCTTTTCTTGTAAGCTTGCAACAGTACCTTATATTCATCTATAAGCTGATGAATATCTTCCTCAGACTCAGATATATTCTCATCACTTGATGAAGAAGAATCTGATTCTGAACTAGAACAAGAAACTGAATATAAACTTGAACTTTGTACCTGACTGGGTCTTGGCTGCTCCAGGATTTTGGCACTCTCTGTCAAAGCCATTAGCCCTTGACAATGACTGTCTTCTTGTTCATAAATTGACTCCAAGATCTGCATGAATTCTTCCTTTTCTTCTTCTGCAAACAGTCCTATGTAGGCTTCAGCCTCAGACTCAGTTTCTGAAGAAAAGATATCTGATAGAGTCTTCTCATTCTTAGCAACAAAAGACTTTTCTTTCTTCCCTTTGAAGTGAGTCTTTTTCCTATCACCAGATTCCTTTCTCTTCTCTAGACAATCTGCAATAACATGGCTCTGTCTATTGCAGCAATAACAAACAATCTTTGAACCAGTTGCCTTGCTTGATTTTGTCCTTTTCTTGTCATTCTTTGAAGACCTCTTTTTCTGATAAAAGTCTTCCTTTCCTTGTGATGTAGAAGGCCTTGACCTCCACTGTTTCTTTTTCAAAAACTTCTGAAAGTGTCTAGTGAAAGGAGCAAAGTCTTCATCACTTTCACTGCTCTTAGACTTTGTGCTGACAGACTCATCAGACTCTGATTCAACTACCTCTGGAGGTGGAGTTAAAGACTTATTCCTGCACTTTCTGGGAACTTCTGTCTTGAAAGCAACAGTTCTTTCTTTGTGCTCAGTCCTTGTTGATTTCTCCTCCTCTTTTCTTACTGTCAACTGCATCTCATATGACAATAACTTGCCAAACAGTGTAGGGGGAGGAATTTCCCCCAACTTAGCCATTTCTCTTATGGCACAGATCTTGGTGTCCCAATCTTTGGTTAGGGACCTTAGGAACTTGTCATTTAGTTCATAGTTACTGAACTCTCTTCCATAAGACATGAGTTCATTAACTATTCTGTAAAATTTCTTATAGCACTCAGTGATGCTATCACCCTTTCCTTGCCTAAAGCTTTCATACTCCTGATTTAGCAAGGACTTCCTATCTTGCCTAACTTCTTCAGAACCTTCCATATAGACAATGAGAGTATCCCACATCTCTTTTGCTGTCTTACAGTGAATTAAGTTCTGAAAAGTGGCATCATCAATGACACTCACTATTATGTTCTGTGCCCTCTTGTCCATGGTGGCTAGGACAATTTCATTCTTGGTCATCTCAGAGAAATCCTTTGGAATCCTCTGATTTGCATCCAATACTGAAATCTTCATTGACACATAAGGCCCTTCCTTTACTGTGATGTAGATTCTAGGGTCTGAGGCCTCCATAAATAGCCTTACCCTTTCTTTCCAGATCCCAAAGATCTCCTTTCTGCATATGGGTAATTTCATGGAACCCAATTCCTTGTGATTCTCATAAGAACCCATGTTTCTTGATTTTCTTGAAACTGTGTAATGCCTTACACTGAATCTGCCAAACAGGATCTCCTCAGACTGTTAGTCCTTGTTTTGAGGAACCTGGCTCTGATACCACTTGAAAGATATGGTACCTAAACACCTAGAGGGGGGGGGGGTGAATAGGTGACCTAATCCTTTTCTAACTTTGTTGGCAGCCAAACAATTATATCACAGATTTCTAACTACTTTTGCACAGCAAATAGCAATAACAAAACATACACAGCTAATCTACAGCACAATCGCAGCACAGCACACAGTGTTTTATAGTGGTTCCCCAAGATATGGGTACATCCACTTTCCCCCTTCGCCTATCTAGCAGTATACTAGATTCGGCCAAACTTCTCCACTGACTCAGAACCCAAATTGGTTCCTACCTCAGGCCCAAAGCCTTACAACTCAGCTTTATCCCAAAGCCTACACTCAGCCAATCAAGGCCTACACTCAGCAAACAAGGCCTACACTCAGAGATCTCTATCTCCTACACTCAGGCTAACAAGCCCTACCCTCAGCCTTTATAAATACAGGCTTACAATTCACTCAGATCCAATGGATCCTACAAGATAAAAATGTTTTACAAATAATAACTCTACAACTCAGAATTAAAGGAGGGAGTTGAGAGATTCTTGATGAGTTCTTGGAAGAACTCAGCTGGATTCACCCTGACTTAGCTTTCTTCAAAGCTTCTTGAGTAGAACTGAATAAGGCTGAATCCTCTGCAGTTGTTCCTTGACCTCTGCCACTTAAGATCCAGAATTGAATCTGAATCCTTCTTCTCAGCCTAGTTCCAGAGGCTGATTTCTTGGAAGGAGCCCTCTCTCTCCAACTTCTTAGATCTGCACTTGGACTGCAAGATCTTCTTGTATTGATACTCTGTGTACCACTTTTTTGATTACTTGAATAATCTGTACCACTTGTTAATCACTTGATCAACTCTTTCAACAACAGTTTTTGTAAACTGTGGGTGCCTATTTATAGGCCTTCTTCATGGTAACCGGCTGATCCGGTTCATAACTGACTTCTGACATCTCTGACAGTTGCTGTAGACCGGCTGGATCGACAGCTGTCAAGTCATCCAGTCACTTCTTGAAATTCTCTAACTGTTTGTAAGTGTCGAGACTTTCTGTCGTTAAGTGTCGACACATATAGTCCAAGTGTCGACACATGTTGTGTATGTGTCGACACAAGCCTACAAGGTGTCGACACATTTCCTTGTATGTCTCGACACAGATTCTTCTTCAGGTGTCGACACTGAAATTAAGTGTCGACACAAGTACTTGATCTTCTATCTTTAACTGAATTCTTCTAAGTGTCGACACATCTCCTTTGTGTCGACACAACTTCTTGTGTTGAATCTGTCAAGTGTCGACACAGCTTCTTGGTGTTGACACATAGTCTTTTATGTTGATTCTTGCTGAGTGTCGACACAGCTACTTCTGTCGACACACCTTCTTGTTGTTGAGACTTCAGCTGAGTATCGACACATTCCCTTAGTGTCGACACTTGTACTTAGAATAATTTGCTGTTCTTTCTGTTCTTTGCTAAGTGTCGACAGAGCTCCTTGTGTCGACACTTTCTTCAAGTGTTGAGTCTTTAGCTGTGTGTCGACACATTGTTCTGGGTGTCGACACATACTTCAAATGCTGACTCTTCTGTTGAGTGTCGACACTTTGTGTTGAGTGTCGACACATGCGTCAAGTGCTGACTCTTCTGCTTAGTGTCGACACATTGTGTTGAATATCGACACTTGTACTTAGACTCTGCAGACTTTTGCTGAGTGTCGACACAGCTCCAAGTGTCGACACTTTCTGTCTGGACTTTTCTTCACTGAGTGTCGACACAGCTCCAAGTGTCGACACTTTCTGTCTAGTGTCGACTCTGCATCCCAGGTGTCGACATAATGACTCCAAGTGTCGACACTGCTTGTCTGGGTGTCGACACAAGCTTTCTTAAGTGTCGACACTTTCCCTCTGGGTGTCGACACATGGACTTAGAAACTTTTTGCTTCAGTCCAGTGATTTCTAAACCTGCACAAGTAACTCAAACATACATCAAATACATTATGATGTATATCATTGAGTTGGGTGAGGCTTCTTCAAATCAGGTACATTTGACCAATGTACCCAACACTACAGTGCACTTACTCGTGAAATAGGTACATAAACACAAATAAGCAATAATGGCTGTCAAGTGTAGTGCTAAGGCGATAAAACTAGCCCAGATGAGTCCAAAAATCGGTGTAAAATGTGGACTCATCAATACATTACATGATTTGAAACTCTAACCCGTTATTTTTAGTGACCGTAAAAGCTATCTTTCCTACTATAATAAATTTAGAGTTCTGCATGGCATGAGTTGTCCTTTGGGGACGTTTATTCTCATGTAGGATGTTTGAGTCAATCTAAACAAGTATTTTTCCGCAGCGTATAACCATATTTTGATTCGTGGACTAAATGAGCCACTAAGCCGAGGGATACAGCTAACTGTTTCACTTAACTGATTTTCCTTAAAATAACTTAAAGGATCTTTCTCCATGATTAAGTAGGTTTTTGCCTGAGCGTCCGCAGTTATCCCTGCTGACGTGGCATCATGACACGCATTTTCCCTTACTCTGATAAGCTATTTATGTGGTGAAAATGCGAGTTGTGACATTATAGGCCGTGTTCATCCCAGATTTTGGATTTCAATGGCGAATTGTGGCCGTTCATTTCATTATTTTGGGATCCGACGGCTGGGGGTTGTTCCTGCTGGGATATACCTAGGAATAAGAAAATCCCTCATTTCTCAAACACAATCTCTTTCTAAAGATCTATAGAGTGGGGAGAGCAAGGAAGAAGAAGGAGGCTAGATCCGATCACATGCGGAGCTTCGGAGCTCCAAATCATGAGCTGACTTCGGATCTATGGAGGCAAGGAGATTGCGGTGCTTTTCATCAGCAAACAATTCCATGGCGCCAAGGAAAAATTCTAGGATAACGATTCTCATCCTAGGACATGTGAAGTTCTCTTTTTCTTTACATAGTAAGCCCTCTCTCGTGAGATTGCGGTGAGTTTGAGGCGTTCCTTCGGGTAGACATGAATAGTCCCCGTTGTGTACATGTAGAGACCGTAAGCGAGAAACAGACATATACATGATGTGTGAAGACTACACGGAATATTTGGTCGGGATCGGTGATGTTGCATTGCATGAATGACCGGAGAAGACTCCGCTCATATGGTGTTTTTTGGGTTTTTCTACACGGTAGATTGCAACAGGGAGCCTTGGGGACTAACTGTAAGGTGCACCCAGAAAACTGGGCAGATGCGTGATTCTGCCAACATGGTGGCCTGGGAGACAACTTCAACAGAACCATGTTATGTGAACTGTATGATGGAAATGGGACTCGGGGAGGTTTGACCCACCCATATGGCTTAAATTGACGTTACGGTGTGACCAACAGGTCAGGCGGAACCGTACCCACTCTTTTTCGTTCGGTGGGAACAGTTGGCATAGATGAGTGTCTTCGTTGGTTTATGGCTTAAATTGACGTGACCCATGCCAGGAAGATTAAAATGCTCGCAATATTTGCCGTCCTAGTGGCGGCAGTGAGACCGAGACGTCTATGGCTTAAATTGACGTGACGTTGATCGGTTCACCGAGAATGTGCCCTGAGAGCATGGGGTATGCTAACAAAGTACAGGGAAAGGAGCATCGCTGCCATGAGTTTGGGGGCGGGATGGTTATAATTTGGTCAGCATAGCTGGCCGTTGCTTTTGTTTGCCACCGTGCAGTGGATTGTTGCATGTAGGTGCTGAGGAGCCGAGCGGTAAATAGCCGGCGAAAGACCAAATTGCAGAGCCAGCCCTCGAAGGCTAAATTTTGAGTGTTTACTTGTTATATTCTTGTGTGACTGGCCTGCGTGCCGTGGTATGGAAGACACATTTTATTTCAGTAAACAAATGTAAGGCCTTAAGGCCGTGTACTTGTGTATTGTACTTCATTCCTATTGGGCTTGTAGTGCACATTTATGCTTTTTGTCTGTGTTCTTTAATTTGCAACTTTTAATAATTGTATCAGCTAGAATGACTCTGTGTAGGATGTTGGTTATTAGTTGGATGGTTTTCATTAAGTAACCACGCAGTCTGTCTGTGGTATATGGCGTCGGGCCCCGGCCGGACCTACTGCTATATGCTATGTGACGGATAGGGGGTGTTACATATTCCACAAGAGGAATTAAATCCAAATGCTATTGCTGAACCAACTCCACCCATTGATTTTGTCGCACTAAGGGATCACCCTAGATCTCAAGTGATTGGAGACATAAAAGTAGGTGTACGAACAAAGCATCAACTCAACCAAGATGTGATGCATGCCTGTTTCCTCTCTCAAGTTGAGCCTCAATCCATAAAAGATGCTGAGCAAGATCCTCACTGGATCATTGGTATGCAAGAGGAACTCAACTAATTTGAGAGATGTAGAGTTTGGGAATTAGTTCCAAGACCCAAAGACTACCCAGTCATTGGAACGAAATGGGTATATAAAAACAAACTAGAAGCCCATGGTGTAATTGTGAGGAACAAGGCTAGGATTGTTGCTCAAGGTTATAGGCAAGAACTAGGAATAGACTATGACCAAACTTTTGCTCCAGTTGCAAGATTAGAAGCAATCAGAACTTTCCTTGCATATGCTGCCTATAAGAAGTTCAAAGTCTATCAGATGGATGTCAAGAGTGCCTTTCTGAATGGAGTACTTAAAAAATAAGTTTATGTTGAACAACCTCCAGCTTTTATCTCTTCAACCCATCCTTCACATGTCTTTAGATTGCATAAAGCACTTTATGGTTAAAGCAAGATCCAGGAGCTTAGTATGAGATCCTAGCTAGCTTCCTGATAAATCATAAATTCACTAGAGGCATTATAGATAAAACATTGTTCACTAGGCACCATAAGGATCAAAATTTGTTCGTACAAATATATGTAGATGACATTATATTTGGGTCTACTGATTCCAAACTATGTCAGAGATTTTCTGACCTCATGCATTCTATGTTTGAAATGAGTACCATGGGTGAGCTCTCCTATTTCCTTGGTCTCCAAGTGAAGCAGCTAACTGATGACATTTTCATATCCCAGGCTAAGTATGCTAAGGAGCTTATTAAAAAGTTTGGGATGGTTGATGACCCAGCTAAGAAAACACCCATGGCCACTAATACTGTAATAGACACTGAAGAACATGGGAAACCAGGTTATCAGAAATTATATAGGGCCATTATTGGGTCCCTACTATACCTTACAGTAAGTAAACCTGACATAATGTTTGTCACATGTCTTTGTGCTAGGTTCCAAGTGAACCCTAAAGAATCTCATCTAGTTTTTGTTAAAAGAATTTTGACATATATAAAGAGTTGTCCTAGTCTAGCACTCTGGTATCCTACTGAGTCAGAATTTTATTTAACTTGATATTCAGATGCTGACTTTGCTAGATGCAGGGTAGACAGGAAAAGTACTTAAGGAACATGTCAGTTCCTTGGTATGAGATTAGTTTCTTGGTTCTGCAAGAAACAATCATCTGTGTCTACATCAACTGCTGAAGCAGAATATATAGCAGCTGGCAGTTGTTGTTCCCCGATGTCGTGGATTCAAAACCAACTCCTACACTATGGATTCAACTTAACTAATTCAACTCTCTTATGTGATAACACAAGTGCTATATCCATAGCACAAAATCCAGTCCATCACAGTAGGACTAAGCATATAGACATTAGACATCATTTCATTAGAGAGTGTGTGGATAAAAACAAAATTAAACTTGTCTATATCTACACTAATTTACAAAAAGCAGATATTTTCACCAAACCCCTGGATGAAATAAATCACTTGTTCTTTATAAATCTTCTTGGAATGATAAATGTAGAAGATTTGATTTAAGTTCTGTGTATGCTCGATGAATTTTTCAAACTTCATTGAATGGTGTTCGACGAACAGAGAAAAGTTCTATAGATTTTCGTCGAACGGAGCTCGACGAACTCTCTGTGAGTGAAGTTATTTTCATCGAATGGAGCTCGACAAATTTACTTCAGAAAACTTTCGTCGAATAGAGCTCGACGAAATGTTCTCAAATCTTCAGACTAAGATCGACGAATTATTTAATTACAAAATATTTCGTCGACCCCAGATCAAAGAATTCTTTTAATTTTCATGGAACGGTCGATTCACATTCTGAAAAACCATATATCTAGGTTTTTCTTCGACCTCCGTCCCGCGCTTTCAGTTCCATAGCACTTGATTTATGTTTCTCTCTTGCACGTGCACTATGGCGATTCCGGCGGGCATCCTGAAACTTGATACTGGATTTGATGGAGACTTTGAGTCATTTCAACACTCAGATCCAATCTTCTTGGACATCCTGAAACTGCTTGAAGATCAGTAGTTGAAGAATCTAATGTCCACCTGAATCAAGTTAGCCAGCGCTGAGATCAGGGAATGGGTCTACACCTCCTCCACAACATATGAAGACACCATGAGAGGCACAATATCAGCTAATGTAGTATCTCTTACCCCTGCAGTTTTAATCGAGATTTTTGGATTAGTAAATGGTGAAGAGGAACTGGAAATTGATAGTGATGAATTTAATGAAATGTTAAATAAGATGTGCTATTCTGGAGAAACCCCCAACAAGTTGCTAAAGAAACATCTATCTGCTGATTATATGTTTTTAGCAGATATTGTGGGGAAAGTAGTGCTGGGTAAGCATACAACCCATGACTACATCACTAGGTATAATTTCCTAGTGATGTGTGCAGTGGTGAATAAGAAGCTAGTGAATTGGGCTCAGATTCTGTTTGAACTGATTAAGAAAAAGAACACCAAAATGAGTTTTACTTTGGAAGGATTCTAGGAATCTTCCTTAAGGAAAAGGCTGCTGAATCCCTAGTCATCCCGACCATATTCATAAATGCCTCCAAGGGGCACACATGTGCCCTCTTTGGTAGGTGGGAGAGGACCATCACTAAGCCCTCCAAGGCTTCATCCTCATCCTCCAGGCCTTCTAAGAGTACGAGGGCTGCTCCAACCACTTTCCACCCTGCTGAAGATATCCCTCCTCCATCTCAACCTCCTCCAGTCATCCAAAGTCACCCTCAGATGGTACACCAACTCCAATACATAGTCCATACCACAGTTCAAACCACAGTCCATACTCCCACACATACATCCTCCCAGTACATATATCCCCAACTCATATTCACTTTCATACCTCCCCTCCATCACAACATGGTACACCAATTCCATCACCACCCTCCTCTCCATTACCACCACATTTGGCTGACATTCCCCTCTCCAATCTGTCCTCCCTAACATCATTTAATATGCTTAAATCCCGCTTCATACTCCTCCTCCAGATGAACTAATGCAAGATTCCTTACCCCATACTCCATCATCCACTACCATCCCACTTCTATCTCCACTGAGACACCTTCTACATTCTTGCCACTAGACCCCTCCATCATTCCAAATCTTATAGCACTTCTCACTCCCCTCCTCAACACCCTTATAGCAGAGGCTATTTCACCTATTGCTTCCTCCATCTCTTCTCTTGCTGATAAAATCTCTGCACTCTCTGCTCCTCCCTCTTCAGTCAGGGGCCTGACTCCAGTACCCACTGAAACCAGGCATGGGGAGATACTCTATGAAGAAGTAGCAGTAGAAATAACAGTAGCAACAAAAACAACAGCAACAGAAAAAGAAGTAGCAGAAGTAGAAGTAACAGCAGATGCAATTGTTGTTGATGATTTATTTGATTTAATTAATTTCATTGAGTCTGACATGGATTTGGATGAAACAATAACAGAGGAAATAACAACTGCTGGTGATTAAATTATAAATCTCACAGTAGATCTATTGGATTTGTTGAAAATATTTGATATAGTTTATTTAAATGACCTTCCAGAGTACAGTACAAATCCATCCTTGGCTATAGTCCCATAGACCTCCCCAATAAGCCTCAAGGTTGCCAAGAAACTCAATGCTAGTCTTGCCATTACAGAGGTCCCTGTTATCCCATCTCCACCAAAAGCTGCTTCCATCATTCCTCCATCTCCTCCCAAAATCATTTCTGCTCCAACTTTTGATATGGATGACTCCCCAATGCCTGATCATGATGAATTGATCATGACTGATATAAAAGAAGAAAATAAATCAGTTGCTAAAAGCACTGATGTGTACAGTTCTCCAGCTCCTCCTCCAGCTCCTTCCCAGGTAGAGAAACCCTTGATATCTGCAGAGGATCTGAAAGAAATAAATGCTTTATATGATACTCCTCAAGACTCTTTTGATGATGAGGATGAGGAAGAATATTCTGATGATCAGCCCAAGGCTAAAAAGAAAGTATCCAATAAGTGGAAAGCTCCACCACCTCCTGCTCCAAAACCCAATCCAACAAATGATACTCCCTATTATATACTTCAGAAAATCACACCATACAAGGGAATGCCAGCATGGATGTTGCTGTCCAAGAACCAACAGAAAGAGAGAAAGAAAAGCAGGAAGTACTCACCTCCTCCTCATAGAAATAGAAAGGACCCTCCTCCACCTCCTCCACCTGCTGCTGGTGCCTCAGGTTCTTCATCTTAGAGGAATACCCAATATCAAACATATCAGAGACATCAGGATAGGTCCTCTTCCTCTTCTGGAAGCAGCCAACATAGGCATTCATCAAGCAAGCAGCAACAACAACAACATCAACATCAATAGTAACAAATCACTGAACATCAGAAAGCTGAAAGCCCAAGAAAACCTGCCTCCCCTACCGTACCTTTTGAGGATACAGAAACAGCTACAACAACAAGGATGGCTAGGTTCTAATAATTGGTTGGCCTATCCATGATCAACAAAGCAAAAGCTGAAGGAAAGGATCCCTCTGAATATACTATAATGTCCAAATATAGGAAGGAAGAACTCAACAGGTTTGCTAAAGCTAACAAATTCTTTAATGTTGATGATTACATGATATTGCATCCAGAAGCTATAGTGTCAAGGGCTACCTCCCTTAATATCATTGGAGCTGCTGATATGACAATGACAAAGGCTCAAGCAGCAAATCCAAACAGGAAAATCAAGTTTACATAGCCTGGTTGTACAACCCCGTATTCGCGAAGAGTGGGCCCAAAATAAGGCCGGCGCGTTTTTAAGTTTTTTGGAGATTTTGCACTCTCGGTGGCCAATTTTGGCTCTAGCTTAGAAACATACTAGTAGGGGGAGTAAAAAACTACCTCCCCCCAGTGGCCCTCTTTTGGGGGGCAGGTGCGACAAGTTGGCTGACACCCGCACCGTCCCGATAGGTGCTTGGCGGCCTGGCGGGGCAGACCAGCCGGGGGCCGGGGTATCGTCATGCCCTCATCTAGCTTGGCGGCATGGCAGGGTGAGACCGGTCGGGGGCCGGGGTCTCGTCGGCCTCCTTTTTGCTTGGCGGCCTGGCGGGGCGAGACCGGCCGGGGGCCAGGGTCTCGCCCTGCGCTCTTCTAGCTTAGCTGCCTGGCGGGGCGAGACCGGCCGTGGGCCGGGGTCTCGCCCTGCGTCCTTTTTGCTTGGCGGCCTAGCGGGGCGAGATCGGCTGAGGGCCGGGGTCTCGCCCTGCCCTCTTCTTGCTTGGCGGCCTGGCGGGGCGAGATCGGCCGGGGGCCGGGGTCTCACCCTGCCCTCTTCTAGCTTGGCGGCTTGGCGGGGCGAGACCGGCCGGGGGCCGAGGTCTCTCCCTGCCTGCTTTTTGTCTAGCGGGGAGAGACCGGCCGGGGGCCGGGGTCTCTCCCTGCCCTCTTCTAGATTGGCAGCCTGGCGGGGCGAGACCGGCTAGGGGCCAGGGTCTCGCCCTGCCCCCTTTCTGCTTGGCGGCCTGGCTGGGCGAGACCGGTCGGGGGCCGGGATCTCACCCTGCCCCTTCCTGCCTTACGACCTGGTAGGGAGAGACCGGCCGGTGGCTGGGGTCTCGCCCCTGCCCCCTCCTGCCTGGCGGCCCATGGGATTTGGAAAACTATAAATAGACCCCCTTGGGTGCCTTTGGAGGGGACTTGATTCTAGCTTCCTCCTACCTTACCATATTTGGTAAGGGAGGGGAAGAGTCCTGGTGACCTTCTAGGTGTGTAGTGGGACCTCCGCGCTAGATCCGAGGGTCTGTTCATAGTTTCGTAAGTCTCCGGTCCGTGACGTTCTTCCGAGTGTAGTAGGTGTGAGGTCAACTCTCTTTTGGGACCCCGAACTCCACAGAGGCCATTTTTGGCATCAACACTTTAGTGCAGTGAGCGTGGAGAGTGATGAGCATAGAAGATCTCGAGAGAGTGTCATGACGGGAGGTCAAGGAGGTAGTGATGATCTCGACGAGCTCCCCATCCCAGGACCCTTTGTTGGGAGGCAAGAGTTCATGGCCTCCATCCAAGGCATCATGGAGTTGTTGCGAAACATTGCTCCTCAGGGTGGCAGCTCCACACCAACCCCCCAAGAGCTAGCTCCCCCCTCTCGATGAGATGACCCCAGCGGGGGGAGAAGGAAGCCCACCAGGAAGAAGGTCAGGGAAGGAGAGGATGGGAGATGGGGTCGAGTGAGACCTCACCAGCCGGGAGCTATTCTCCAGTACACCGAGTGCCAACCTCCCAGGCGAGCAGGCCGCGCGAGTGGACCAGGAGAGACCTCGCCCCCTCAGGGGGTCACCCTTCAGCGAGCTGATCATCTCAGCTCCCATTCCCGAGGGGTTCAGAGAGCCAGACATGGCTTACTATACCGGGAAGGAAGATCCCATCCAGCATCTGTAGTGGTTTGAGGATGCGGTCTCCATCAGGCCGATGACGGATGCCTTCAAGTGTTGCCTCTTTGCGATCATGTTGAAGGAGAAGGCAAGGGACTGGTTCCGTCAACTCCCTCCGAGGTCGATTTATGGGTTCGAGGACTTGAGCCGAAGCTTCCAGCTCGGCTTCTCCACCTCCAAGAAGAGGAAGAGGAGTCTAGAGTCCATCTTCCTGATAAGGTAGGGGGCCGAGGAGTCGCTGGCCCGTTACGTTGATAAGTTCCAAGAGGAGATCCTGGAGGTCCAGGAGATGCCAGGGTATGCTCTCCAGATGGCCTTCACCGTTGGGCTGAAGGAGGGCTTCTTCAAGATGAGCTTGACCCGGAAGGCCCCCCTTTCCTTTGAGGCATTGATGGAAAGAGCGGCAGAGGATATTGCCATGGAGGTGGCCAACCCGGCATTTGTCAAGAAGTTGGCAAAGCTGACAGAGATGGAGGCAAAGGAGCAAGGTGGCTCGAGACCTCATGAAGGAAGAATGAGAGAGGAGCGGAGAGCTCAGGAGGGTCCGAAACTAGGTTGGAGGCAGCAGGGAGGACCCGTTCAGGGCCTGTGAAGAGGTTACACCCAAGATGGGTGAAACTTCCATGGGGGCCAAGGGAGGTTCAACTTCCAGAGGCAAGCCCCTAGGCATCTCCTACCCCCACCACAGCAAGCGATGGAGATTGTTAGAAGGGAGAGGAGGAACCGCCAGGGAAGGAGAAGGGTCAGGGTGGAGTTGCCGTAGTGTGACTTCCACCAGATGGAGGGGCACGACACAGCTACATGCCCCGAGTTCCTGGAGGTGAGGGGGGTGAGAGGCCCTGCCCAGCCACAACCACCAGTGCGGGTTGAAGAGGTTCTTCCTAGAGAAGGGGGGGATGATGTGTGTGAGGACCAGGTCGATGTCAGACCCCGAGGCGGTATAGTGGTGATCCATGGTGGAGTGGGGATCGAGGCCACTCGGAAAGCGAGCCTTCATGTGATGTACCGACAGAGCGTCGCCTTGACGTCCCAGACCCCACCCCAGGAGGAGAAGATCACCTTCTCGGTGAAGGACCTGCCGGATCATGTGGATCCGTTCTGCAATGCGCTGGTCATCCAGATGGCCATCGAAGGCTACACCGTCTCCCGGATCTTGGTTGACAATGGAAGATCCATCAACGTCATTTTCAAGAAGGCGTTTGATGAGATGAAGGTAGAGCCAAGGAGGGTGCTGGACTCGGACGGACCCCTGTTCGGGTTTTCAGGAGAAAGGTGGAGTAGGACTCCAAGTAAAGTTGGGAGGGGCTTCAAGGAACTGCCGGTTCATCATTGTTGACACTCCAAGCAGCAATAATGCCATCTTTGGAAGGCCCCTTATCAGCGCCTTCCATTGCGTGCCATCTTCCTTCCACCAATGTCTCAAGTTCAGCTCCGGAGGGATCTAGGTCAGAGTTAAGGGAGACTCCAGGATGGAGAGGTAGTGTTACGTCACAGCCTTCAACACCATCTCTTAGTTGGACAAGGCAGAGGAGATGGAGAAGGTCATATAGAGCTTGAGCAAGATTGTTGGATCCCTAGTTGATTTGGGCTAGGTTCACTAGCTTAGGATGTGACCCAACCTGTATAGTCAGGGTCAAGTTTGTGTCCTAGAGTCTAGGCCAAGTCCTTAGAGTCAACTTCAGAGTGACCAGCCTTCATCAAGACCATCAGAGTCTCCAGACTTCGAAGATTTCAAGACTAAGTGAAATGAGTTCGACGTTTGTCGAACTCAGCTCGACGAAAGGTGTTCGGCGCTCGACGATCGTGAGATAATTCTTAGTGCTGAGCTCGACGATCCTTGTTCTCTATTCGACGAAGACTGAGTTTCTACATGAAGCTAAAGTCAGGAAAACTTCAGAATTGTTCTAAGTCCAGCTTCAGGCTTTGGTCGACGAACAAGTTTCTGAGCTCGACGAATTCTGAATTCAGAGGATTTGTGTCGACACTTAGGGCATGCGTCGACACCAGACAACTTATGTCGACACCAGAAGATTTGTGTCGACACCAAGATCAATCAGTCGACACCAACTTAAGTCGACACAGAATATCAGTCATTCAGAATATTTTGACTAAGTCCAGAACTGTTCTTTGCTCGATGAATTCTGGCCGATGATTTGATTCCTTCTCAGTCCGAGACTTCTCAGATTCCAAGTCCACAATCATTCTTTGCTCGACGAATTCGGATCTCTGTTCGATGAATAAATATTGACAGTGATGATTATCTGTTCGACGAATTTGGATCTCAGCTCGACGAATGAAGGTTGTCAGTTCGACGAAGATTGAAGCAGAAGTGACAAGATTCCTTTGAAGACTATTGACTGGTCGACGAACTCATCAGCTCAGCTCGACGAACTGTGAACTCAGCTCGATGATTCCTGTTCTTCGTTCGACAATTCCAGACTAGGTCTTCTCCAGTTTCCCGTCCCATTTCTTGGCGATGATTCCGGAGTAATCAATGCTCTATCTTCTCGGAATGTTACCGTTAGAACGCGCATTAATCTTGGATTATTACATGCCGTTTTTCTATGGGACAGTTAGGGAAATCATTGATTTCCGCTTCCTTCCCAGGCCGACTGCCATTACTGCTCTAACATTCAAATGTTGAATGTTCCTCAGTCATTCAAAAAAATCTGAATAGAAAAGGATCAAGTACTACTAGACAGATATACAGTCATACAGATACTCAGATAATTAGATAGACACAGACAGATTGCACAGAAGAACAATCATACAGAAAACTAAATTTCTACTCCAATCAGCCCAGGCCAGAGAACATCTTCTATTCTACAGGACAACTTCAAAGGACAACAAAACTCTATCTGTCAAAGAAGTTCCTGAAGCAATCTCTGGCCCAGGAACTCAAGCTTTCAAGACTTGCCACCCTGAAGCAGTGCTCCAGTTTTTTGGATCTCAGGGGGAGCAAATCTGCTAACATCAATCCACAGTCTTCTCAATTGTTATTGAGAAAGAGAAGACACCATCACCTTTTCCAACTCCTGTACAGGGTTTTAATTCCCTTCAAAATTATTCCTGCTTCCAAGTCTCCTTCCAAAAGACTTGAGGTTTTGGTTTTTGAGCACCTGAACAAAAGCTCATTGGTGTCATGCACCTGATCAAAAACCTGAGTGGATTCCTACCATGGTGGTAGAAGAGTGGATGTACCCAGGTTGGGGAACCACTATAAAATTTCTTGTGTCGTCTGGTTGCCCTTTATTTTTGTTTTGGCTGTGTTGTTTTGTGATTAATAGGTTGTTGTGCTTATTTTATTTTACTTACTGACTTGTTTACTTAGGATTACAACAAAAGTTGTAAAATGTTTTGTAGTGAGCACAATACTCTATTCACCCCCCCTCTAGAGTATTTCAGATCTAACCTGCACTTTCAATTGGTATCAGAGGGAGGTTGGTTAAAATACCACACTTTAATTGGTTGTACAGGCTAACACCTGAACAACAAAGATCCCTCTTGTTAGATCTGTTTATTTTGATTTTGTTATTAGATTTATCTCTTCACAGACATGGCTCAAAACAAAGATTTTGCAAGCATCATACCTCTAGTGTGCAATCTTAACAAGTTTGCCATTTGGAAGGTAAGAATAAGGTTATACATGAATTCTATTGATGAGGATATTTTTTCTATTATCTTGACAGGTGTACCTCCAGCACCTGCAGCTTCTACAAGCACCTCCACCAACACTACTGTAGTACCTCCTCCTAAAAATAATGATGCCTACAAGAAAGCAAAAATTGCAGATGTAAAGGCAATGAATATCTTGGCTCAAACTATGTCAGATGACATATTTCAGAAGGTGGCTAAGTGCACCTCAGCCAAGGCCATTTGGGATTCCCTCAACCAAATGGTAGATGGTTCAGTACATGAAAGGAAAGACAGGAGATCCAATCTCATATCCCTGTATGAGAATTTAAGAAGGATGAGGGTGAATCAGTGGCTGAAATGTACAACAGGTTGAGCTCAATCATCAATGAGCTCAAAAACTTGGATAAGGACATCACCCTGACAGAGGTGAATGACAAGATATTGATGTGCTTCCATAGCTCTTGGGACTCCAGAATCTAGCCTATCAAAGAAGCCAGAATCCTAAATGAGATATCAACTGAATCTCTGCTAGGAAAATTAAAATCCTATGAGCAGCTGATCAAATCAAGAGAAGCAGCAGAAAGAAGGCAACAACTCCAGTGAGAAAGTATCACAACATAGCCTTCAAAGTATCAGAGGAAAGTGAGACCTCAACATCAAATGAGGAACTGATGAGCCTCTTTGCAAAAAGATTCTATAAGATAGCTAGAAAGGATTTCAGAAGGAAATCATCTAGGCAGGATGATAAGCCTAAGTATGACAAGACACCAACCAAGGAGTTTGTGTGCTTTGGATGCAGAAAGCCTGGACATTACATCTCAGAATGTCCAAAAAACCAGAAGAAGGACAAGAGTAGAGAAAAAGACTCCAGAAGAAAACACAGCAGCAGACCCAATTCCAGCAAGTATAAAAAGAAAGACAAGTGCTTTGTTTCTGAGACATGGAGTGATACAGAGGAAGAATCATCCTCTTCCAGCTCAAGTGAAGAAGAGGAAGAAGCAAGATCCAAGGAGGTTTACCTTATGACAATTGATGCCTCTAGGAGAAATTCTGGATCAGAAGAAGAATCTGAAGATGAAGCAGCCTCAGACTCAGAGGCAGGTCAGGTTCTTTCTAGTTTTGACTTTAATTCTGAGTTATTTAAAACTGAATTCAAAACTATGTGTTTAGACTTAATCAATTCAGAAAAAGAAATAAAAACCCTTAGAGAAAGACTAGAAAGTCTTGAATCTGTTAATTCAGAAAACATTAAACTAACAGATCAACTAACCTTAGCTAATGAACAAATAATCAAATTTAAATCTGATTTATGTGAGGCCAAACAACTTGAGCAATCTCTCAATGGGAGAAGTCTCAAGATGATGGACATAAAAGCACAGTGAATGCCAGATTAAATGGCAAGCTGGGATTGGGTGCTTCATCAAGTTTGCCCCCCATAATTAAGAAAAACATTCTTACCACACCTATTAAATTTGTCTCTCCAAAGGGAAAAGAAAAGATGATAAACAAACCATTGTCTGAAAACCATCTAAAACCCATAGACAAGAGAAATAAAAATCAGAAAACAGCAAATAAAAACAAGGTTCAGCAGCATTCGTCGAACGCAGATCGACGATATGTGGCCAGTTCGTCGAACCCTGATCGTCGAAAGCCGAACACAAACTTCAGTTATAATAAGTCGTCTAACTGCAATCGACGAACTGTGTATGGTTCGTCGAGCAGAGGTCGACGAACGTGGGGCGCGGAAAATGACTACTGTCATTCTCTGAGCAGAGATCGACGATCTCATCCTTATTCATCGAACTCTGGTCGATGAACTTACAACAATTCGTTGAACCCAGAAGGACCAAACATAAGTCATTTCTCTTACAAAAATTTTAAGCCAGATAATAAACCATTCAATCTAGTAGCTGATTGGGTTATTCCACCTAGGAGATATCACCCCTCAGGTGATAAATCTCAACCTTCCTTGTCAGTTATATCCAGTTTTTCATTTCAACCAAATAAAGGACCCAAGGTAACCTGGGTAAAAAACAATTGAGTTTTGCTTTTCATTACAGGTACAGGTGAAGAGCTGTCCAAGGGTAAGTCAGACCTAGTACTTGGACAATGGTTGCTCCAAGCATATGACAGGAAGCAAGGACAATTTATCCAACTACAAGTCTAAGATAGGACCAAAGGTGATCTTTGGGGATTCAAAAAGTGGCCAGTCAGAAGGATATGGAGCAGTAAAGATTGGAACAGTTACCTTCAAGAGAGTAACCTATGTAAGAGGGCTTAAACATAACCTAATATCCATAAGTCAATTATGTGATGAAGGTTATCAGGTACACTTTAACTCTACCACTTGTTCTATTATTAATAGTGAAAACCAAACTGTTTTAATTGGAATTAGACAAGGAAACATATATCTAGTAGACTTTATTTCTGCCAAAACTGATGTTTGCTTACTCAATATCACTAGTAACCAAAATAAGTTGTGGCATAATAGATTAGGCCATGTAAACCTTAAGAATATAGCTAGGTTATCTAAAGACAACCTTGTTAGAGGTCTACCTTCTGGCCCCTACAAGAAGGAAAACTTATGCAGGGCTTGTCAAATAGGCAAGCAAACTAAAACTATTTTCAAATCCATTAATAAAAGTAATTCACCTAGGATATTGTATTTTCTTCATGTGGATCTATTTGGACCCATTGCAGTACAAAGCCTAGGAGGGAAGTCTTATACTTTAGTGATTGTTGATGACTTCTCTAGATTCAGTTGGGTAGCCTTTCTGAGAGCTAAGTCAGATACATTAAAGGTTCTTACAGATTTTCTCAGGACCATACAGATTGAGTTCTCTACTCATGTTGCATTGATCAGAAGTGATCATGCTACAGAGTTTGAGTCTCTTCTTATGCATGAGTTCTGCGAGAAGGAAGGTATCAGGCAGTGCTTCTCAGCTCCTAGAACTCCCCAAAAAATGGGGTTGCTGAAAAGAAAAATAGGACACTCATTGAATCTGCAGGCACATTATTGGCAGATGCCTACATGCCTCTATCCTTTTGGGCAGAAGCTGTAAATACTGCTAACTATGTCCTGAATAGAAGCCTTATACATAAGCTGAAAAATAAAACCCTCTATGAATTACTTAAAAGGAAGCAACCTAAAATCACATACTTTAATATTTTTGGTAGTATATGTTACATTCACATAAATGACAAAAGATACATTAGAAAGTTTAAGGCTAAGGCTGAAGAAGGGATTTTTCTAGGATACTCCCAAGTAAGCAAGGCCTATAGGGTTTTTAATAAATCCTCTCTTAAAATTGAAGAATCTGCACATGTATCTTTTGATGAAGCTAACATGTCTTATGAGGAGAAAAAGATTTCTACCAATAGCTTTTTGCAGGTTCCATAACTATGTGAGTCTATGGATGGACTAAACCTTACCCAAGAGGTATCAACGCATCCTTATCCATAGGTTGCTGAAGACTGTGAAGGAGAGATTCAAGTGGAAGTGGCTGAACTTCCCTCAACAGCTAGTACAATTCCTCAAGATGAATTAATTACAGAAGTTGTTGCTCAACAAACTCCACCAACTGATCTTGTCACACTTAGAGATCACAGCAGATCTCAAGTGATTGGATACATTTCAGTAGGTGTACAGACAAGGCATCAACTCAACTAAGAATTGATGCATGCCTGTTTTCTCTCTCAGATTGAACCTCTCACCATCCATGAAGCAGAGCAAGATCCCCACTGGATCATATGCAAGAGGAACTAAATCAGTTTGAGAGATGTAGAGTTTGGGATTTGGTTCCAAGACCTCATAACTACATAGTTATTGGAACCAAATGGGTCTATAGAAATAAGCTGGATGCTCAAGGGAACATTGTGAGAAACAAGGCTAGGCTTGTTGCTCAAGGCTACAGGCAAGAGGAAGGAATTGACTATTACCAAACCTTTTCCCCTGTTGCAAGGTTAGAGGCCATAAGAATATTCCTTGCCTATGCAGCTCACAGGAGATTTAAAGTCTTCCAAATGGATGTCAAGAGTGCATTTCTGAATGGAGTGCTTCAAGAAGAGGTTTATGTCGAACAACCTCCAGGTTTTATCTCTCTAACTCAACCCTCTTTTGTATTTAAATTGCATAAAGCTCTGTATGGTTTAAAGCAAGCTCCAAGAGCTTGGTGTGAGACCTTAGCAAGCTTTATTTTAGAGCATAAATTTACAAGAGCAACCATAGATAAAAATATTTTCACTAGACATCATAAGGACCAAATATTGTTAGTACAAATATATGTGGATGATATCATCTTTCGGTCTACTGATCCCATGTTGTGCAAGAGGTTTGCTGACCTCATGCATTCTAAATTTGAGATGAGTAGCATGGGTGAGCTTTCCTACTTCCTTGGTCTTCAAGTGAAGCAGCTCCATGATGGTATCTTCCTCTCCCAAGTTAAGTATACTAAAGAGCTTATCAAGAAGTTTGGGATGGGTGATGCTTCAGGAATGAAAACACCTATGGCTACTAATGCTATTGTGGATCCTAATGCAGCAGTGAAACCTGTAGATCAGAAACATTATAGGGCAATTGTTGGATCCCTATTATACCTAACGGCTAGCATACCTGATATAATGTTTGCCACATGCCTTTGTGCTAGGTTCCAAGTGAACCCTAAAGAATATCACCTTATTTTCTTAAAAAGAATTTTGAGATATATAAAGAGTTGTCCTAATCTAGGACTCTGGTATCCTGTAGAGTCAGAGTTTGAGTTAACTGGATAGTCAGATGCTGACTATGCTGGATGTAGAGTGGACAGGAAGAGTACCTCTGGAACTTGCCAGTTCCTGGGTATGAGACTTGTCTCCTGATTTTGTAAAAAGCAGACATCTGTGTCTACATCAACTGCAGAAGCAGAATACATGGCTGCTGGTAGCTGCTGTTCACAAATGTTATGGATACAAAACCAACTCATAGACTATGGTGTCAACTTAAATAATTCAACATTATTTTATGATAATACTAGTGCTATTGCTATAGCACAGAATCCAGTTCACCATTCTAAGACTAAGCATATTGAAATAAGACATCATTTCATTATAGATAATGTAGACAAAAAGAAAATTAACATAATCCATATTCCTACTGATCTATAGAGAGCAGACATTTTCACCAAACCTTTGGATGAGAAAAATCATCTGTTCTTTATAAATCAACTAGGAATGATCAATGGAGAGTAGTTAAATTAGTTTCTGTCTGCATTCGACGAATTTTCCAAAGTTCGTCGAACGGAGTTCGACGAATTAGGGAAAGTTTGAGAGATTCTCGTCGAACGGAGATCGATGAATTCTCTATGCGGAAACAATTTTCGTTAACCGAAGATTGACGAACTTTGCTTCAGAAGACGCTTCGTCGAACGGAGTTCGATGAACTGTTTTCGATTCTTCTGGATGAGATCGACGAATTATTTGTCTATAATTTACTTCGTTGAGCTTAGTTCGAATAATTGTTTATTTTTCGTGGAATGGAGTTTGTCGATTCATATTCTGAAAATCTTATATCTAGGTTTTCTTCTCCCTCCGTCCCGCGCTTTCAGTTCTCTTGCTCTTGATCGCCATTTTCTCTGTCTTTCTTGCAGGTCATCAATGGCGATTCCAGTGAGCACCTTAGCCGCAATGAAATTTGACACTGGTTTGGATATGGATTTCTATTCTTTCCAGCACTCTGACCCCATATTTCTCTATATCCTGGAACTGCTAGAAGAACTTCATCTCAAGGATTTCATGACCAGACGGATTAAACTACATGCAACTGAAATCAGAGAATAGGTATACACGTCTACTGTTTCTGAGGAAGACGCTCTGACATGCAATATCGGGAGTAATGCTATTTCGTTATCTCCCGCAATTCTTTCTGAAATTTTTGGTTTGGTGAATGGAGAAGATGATATGGAAATGGATTCTGAAGAATTTAGTGAAATGCTGAAGTTAATGGGGTTTTCTGGAAGCAACCCTATCAAGTTGTTGAAGAAACAACTGTCTGCCGCATACCAGTTCTTGGCAGACATTGTCAGAAAAGTGTTAATGGGCAAGCACTCAGCGCACGACTACATCACAAGACATCAATTCCTTGTTATGTGCGTAGTGGTTAACAAGAGTCATGTCAACTGGGGTACAATCTTCTTTTGAGTTAATAAAGAAAAAGAACAGCAAGAAAGAAGTTTGTTTCGGAAAAATCCTGGGGATCTTCCTCCAGGAAAAGGCTGGTGAACTCATGGTCTCCCCGACCATCTTCATCAATGCCAGCAAGCGCCTCACCTGCGCCTTGTTTGGCAGATGGGAGAGGACGATCTCCAAGACCTCCAAGGCTTCCTCCTCTTCCATCCCAGCTTCTGAGAGCACCGGGGCTGTGAAGGCCACTCCCCACCCTGCTGAAGAGGTCCTCCCATCCCCACAACCTCTTCCAGCAACCCATATTCCATCCTCAACCACTCTTCAAATTCCTTCAACTTCCCCCACTCATGTTTCTTCATCACCACAACATACTTCTATGCATACTCCACCTCCATCTCTACCTCTGGACATCACCAACATTCCAACACCCCCAGCTTCACCTCATGACACCCATATTCCTACACCTCCTCAGTCTCCTCTTCCACCTCATTTGTCCTCCATTCCATCTGACACTCTACCCACAGACTCTATCATGCCAGATGCCCCCATTCCATCTTCATCCCCCTCCACTCATCACACTCATGTTATTCTGCCCTCCATTCCATCCTCTTTCCCTTCCTCCTTTGACTCAACTACCATCTCATCTATCCTCACCATTCCTACTCCACTCATCAAAACTCTAATCACAGAGGCCATTACACCTCTTTTGAATTCTATCAATTCCTTATCTGCACAAGTTTCTCTTCTCTCTTCTACCCCCTCTTCATCCAGGGGCATGCCTCCAGGTTTTCCTGAACCAGGCAGGGGCAGATGCTCAGTGATGAAGTTGCAGCAGATGAAGATGCAACAGTAGAAGCAGCCACAATAGCAGTTCCTTCTACAGCAGATGCAGATTCAGATGAAGATGCAAAAATTTTGCCAGAATATAATTCTGAGATGATTGAATTGATTCATTTTATGGATACTGACATTGATTTAGATGAGTCAGTACCAGTGCAAATAAAAACTGATGGTGATTTCCATTTAAATCCCACAGTTAATTTGACTGTTTTGTTGAGAAATTTTGATACTGTATATATGCAATCTCTTCCAGAAGTCTTTACTAAGCCACAGTTGGCTATTGTGCCCTACACTTCTCCAATAAGTCCAGCAGTTGCTAAGAAACTCTGTGACAGTTTTGCTATCCCTGCTTTAGCTTCAATCTCTGCAGCTAGTCCAGAAGTTATTCCAGAAGCCACCTCAGCCCCAAGTTTTGTTATGGATGACTCTCCTATGCCAGATTTGGATGAGCTAATCCTGGTTGATATTGAAGAGGAAACTAAGGCAGCAGCTGAAAGCTCTGTCCCCATTATTCCTAATTCCTGTACAGTCTCCTCCTCTCTTGTTGCTGAAACTCCAGTTCCTGAACCTTCTGCCCCTCCTCCAGAAAAAGCTATTATTTCTGATAAAGCTTTAAAAGCTTTGGATGCTCTTTATGATAACCCTCAGGGTTCTGATACTGAATATGATTAAGCTGATGATGATGATGATTCTGATGAAGAAGCTTCTGAGAAGAAAAAGAAAATATTATCAATGAAAAGGAAGGCTCCTCCTCCTCCAGCTCCTAAGCCTAATCCAAATGCTGACACTCCTTATTACATTCTGCATAATGTTACTCCATATAAGGGAATGCCTGCATGGATGTGGCTATCCAAGAACCAGCAGAAGGATAGGAAGAGAAGTAGGAGATATTCTCCTCCTCCAGTTCACAGATACAGAAAGGATCCTCCTCCTCCTACTCCTCCAGCAGCTGGTGCCACTGGCTCTAGCTCTCAGAGATCTGCCCTCAGGTAAACTTATCAGAGACAGTCAGGGAGATCCACTGGAAGCAGACAGCAGAGGCAACCATCCTCAGAAAATCAACAGCAACAACAGCATCAGCAGCAAAAGCAACAAATACCTGAAGATCAAAAAGCTGACAGTCCTTAAAGTCCATACTCTCCTCCAATTCCATTTGAAGATCCTGAAACTGCAAATACTGCAAGAATGGCTAGATACCAGGAATTAATTGGACTATCTTTGATCAATAAAGCAAAGGCTGAAGGAAAAGACACATCAGGTTTAACAACAATGTCAAAGTACAGAAAAGAAGAGTTGAAAAGGTTTGACAAAGGCAATAAACAGTTTAATGTTGATGACTATATAAAGCTCCATCCAGAAGCAGTTGTCCCCAGAGCTACATCATTGAATATTATTGGGGCAGCTGATATGACTATGGCAAAGGCTCAGGCTTCAGATCCAAAGATAGAAATCATATTCAAAAAGCCAGGAGAGCAGACAACAGAAGACAAGTCCTTACAGAAAAAGAAGAAGTAATCCTTATTTTGTTTGAGTCTCTTTCTACATTTATTTTCAAACTATGTTATTTGTTTAAACAAAGCCTATGTATATATATATCTGCTGCATGTGTTGGTAATTCTCTACCAGATATATTTCTTTTCTTGCTTTGTTTTTCTGTTTGTTTCTGTTTTGACTCTGTTAGTGACTTCACCAAAATAAGGGTAGATTGTTGGATCGCTAGTTGATTTGGGCTAGGTTCACTAGCTTAGGATGTGACCCAACTTGTATATCCAGTGTCAAGTTTGTGTCCTAGAGTATAGGCCAAGTCCTTAAAGTCAACTTCAGAGTGACCAGCCTTCATCAAGACCATCAGAGTCTCCAGAATTAGAAGATTTCAATACTAAGTGAAATGAGTTCGACGTTCGTCAAACTCAGCTCAACGAAAGTTGTTCGGCGCTCGACGATCGTGAGACAATTCTTAGTGCTAATCTCGACGATCCTTGTTCTCTATTCAACGAAGACTGAGTTTCTACATCAAGCTAAAGTCAGGAAAACTTTAGAATTTTTCTATGTCCAGCTTCAGGCTTTGATCGACGAACAAGTTTCTGAGCTCGACGAATTCTGAATTCAGAGGATTTGTGTCGACACTTAGGGCTATGTGTCGACACCAGACAACTTATGTCGACACCAAAAGATTTGTGTCGACACTAAGATCAATCAGTCGACACCAACTTAAGTCGACACAGAATATCAATCATTCAGAATATTTTGACTAAGTGCAGAACTATTCTTTGCTCGACGAATTCTGGTCGACGATTTGATTCCTTCTCAGTCAGAGACTTCTCAGATTCCAAGTCCACAGTCATTCTTCGCTCGATGAATTTGGATCTCTGTTCGACGAATAAAGATTGACAGTGATGATTATCTGTTCGACGAATTTGGATCTCAGCTCGACGAATGAAGATTGTCAGTTCGACGAAGATTGAAGCAGAAGTGACAAGATTCCTTTGAAGACTATTGACTGGCCGACGAACTCATCAGCTCAGCTCGACGAACTATGAACTCAGCTCGACGATTCCTGTTCTTCGTTCGACGATTCCAGACTAGGTCTTCTCCAGTTTCCCGTCCCGTTTCTTGGCGATGATTCCGGAGTAATCAATGTTGTATCTTCTCGGAATGTTACCGTTAGAACGCGCATTAATCATGGATTATTACATGCCATTTTTTCATGGGACAGTTAGGGAAATCATTGATTGCCGCTTCCTTCCTAGGCTGACTGCCATTACTGCTCAAACATTCAAATTTTGAATGTTCCTCAGTCAGTCAAAAAAAATCTGAATAGAAAAGGATCAAGTACTACTAGATAGATATACAGTCATACAGATACACAGACAATCAGACAGACACAGATAGATTGCACAGAAGAACAATCTTACAAAAATCTAAAGTTCTACAGCAATCAACCCAGGCTAGAGAACATCTTCTATTCTACAGGACAACTTCAAAGGACAATAAAATTCTATCTGTCAAATATGTTCCTGAAGCAATCTATGGCCCAGACACTCAAGCTTTCAAGACCTGTCACCCTGAAGCAGTGCTCCAGTTTTCCTGATATCAGGGGGAGCAAATCTGCTAACATCAATCCACAGTCTTCTTAGTTGTTATTGAGAAAGAGAAGACACCATCACCTTTTCCAACTCCTGTACAGGGTTTTAATTCCCTTCAAAATTATTTCTGGTTGCAAGTCTCCTTCCAAAATTCTTGAGGTTTTGGTTTTTGAGCACCTGAACAAAAGCTCATTGGTGTCAGGCACCTAATCAAAAACATGAGTGGATTCTTACCAGGGTGGTAGAAGAGTGGATGTACCCAGGTTGGGGAACCACTATAAATTTCTAGTGTCATCTGGTTGCTCTTTATTTTTGTTTTGGCTGTTTTCTTCTGTGATTAATAGGTTGCAGTGCTTATTTTATTTTACTTACTGACTTGTTCACTTAGGACTACAACAAAAGTTGTAAAACGTTTTGTAGTGAGCACAATAATCTATTCACCCCCCTCTAGAGTATTTCAGATCTAACCTGCACTTTCAAAGATGGAAGTGTCCAAGGAGAAGGAGGCGGATGACGACCACCCGGCGCAGACCCCCTGAGGAAGCCTTGCTCTGACAGAGTCCTGTATGTATCTTATGTTATGATGAGTCCAACCCCCAACCAACTAAGTCGGGGGTGGGGGGGGGAATGTAACTCGTATTTTTCCCCGTTTGAGGATGTAGGATTTGGTAAGGTTTGATTGAGATGCCTAGTCCTTTTACTCTGAGACGATCCCGCTGACCAGGCTCTCACTAGCTGGGCAGGGTCGGTGGTACCTCTCGTAGATGCCTAGAGGTCCCACCTCGAGATGGATTCTGCTGCCAAGCTCTCACCTACCTGGCAGGGCAGGTTGATCTCTCGGAGGGTGGGGAAGGTCTCACTTTGAGATGGATTCCGCTGCCAGACTCTCACCTAGCTGGAAGGGTAGGTTGACATCTCAGATGGTGGGGTAGGCCTCACCTCGAGATAGATTCCGCTGTCAGGCTCTGACCTAGCTGGCAGGGCAGGTTGATCTCTTGGAGGGTGGGGTAGGTCTCACCTCGAGATGGAATCCACTGCCAGGCTCTCACTTAGCTGGCAGGGCAGGTTGATCTCTCGAAGGGTGGGGTAGGTCTCAACTATAGATGTATTCCGCTGTCAGCCTCTCACCTAGCTGGCAGGGCAGGTTGATCTCTCGGAGGGTGGGGTAGGTCTCACCTCGAGATGGATTCCGCTGTCAGGCTCTCACCTAGCTGGCAGGGCAGGTTGATCTCTCGAAGGGTGGGGGAGGTCTCGCCTCGAGATGGATTCCGCTGCCAGGATCTTACATAGTTGGAAGAGCAGGTTGATCTCTCAGAGGGTGGGGTAGGTATCACCTCGAGATGGATTCCGCTGTCAGGCTCTCACCTAGCCGGCAGGGCAGGTTGATCTCTCAGAGGGTGGGGTAGGTCTCACCTCGAGATGGATTCCGCTGTCAGGCTCTCACCTAGCTGGCAGGGCAGGTTGATCTCTCGGAGGGTGGGGGAGGTCTCACCTCGAGATGGATTCTGCTGCCAGGCTCTCACCTAGCTGGCCGGGCATGTTGATCTCTCGGAGGGTGGGGTAGGTCTCACCTCACGATGGATTCCGCTGCTATGCTCTCACCTAGCTGGTAGGGCAGGTTGATCTCTCGGAGGGTGTGGTAGGTATCACCTCGATATGGATTCCGCTGTCAGGCTCTCACCTAGCTGGCAGGGCAGGTTGATCTCTCGGAGGGTGGGGTAGGTCTCACCTCGAGATGGATTCTGCTGTCAAGCTATCACCTAGCTGGCAGGGCAGGTTGATCTCTCGGAGGGTACGGTAGGTCTCACCTCGAGATGGATTCCACTGCCAGGCTCTCACCTAGCTGGCAGGGCAAGTTGATCTCTCGGAGGGTGGGGTAGGTCTCACCTCGAGATGGATTCCGCTGTCAGTCTCTCACCTAGCTGGCAGGGCAGGTTGATTTCTCGGAGGGTAGGGTAGGTCTCACCTCGAGATGGATTCCGCTGTCAGGCTCTCACCTAGCTGGTAGGGCAGGTTGATCTCTCGGAGGGTGGGGGATGTCTCACCTCGAGATGGATTCCGCTGACAGGCTCTCACCTAGCTGGCAGGTCAGGTTGATCACTTGGAGGGTGGGGTAGGTCTCACCTCGAGATGGATTCCGCTGCCATCTCTCACCTAGCTGGCAGGGCAGGTTGATCTCTCAGAGGGTGGGGTAGGTCTCACCTCGAGATGGATTCCGCTGTTAGGCTCTCACCTAGCTGGCAGGGCAGGTTGATCTCTCAGAGGGTGGGGTAGGTCTCACCTCGAGATGGATTCCGCTGCCAGGCTCTCACCTAGCTGGCAGGGCAGGTTGATCTCTCGGAGGGTGGGGTAGGTCTCACCTCGAGATGGATTCCGCTGCCAGGATCTCACCTAGCTGGCAGGGCAGGTTGATCTCTCGGAGGGTGGGGTAGGTCTCACCTCGAGATGGATTCCGTTGTCATGCTCTCACCTATCTGGCAGGGCAGGTTGATCTCTTGGAAGGTGGGGTAGGTCTCGCTCCGATGATGATTCCGCGGCTAAGCTCCCAGTAGCTGGCAGGGCAGGTTGATCTCTCGTGGTAGCCCAAGTCCCTTTGCTCCGATGATGATTCTGCGGCCAGGCTCCCACTAGCTGGCAGGGCAGGTTGATCTCTCGTGGTAGACCAAGTCCCTTTGCTCCGATGATGATTCCGCGGCAAGGCTCCCACTAGCTGGTAGGGCAGGTTGATCCCTCGTGATAGCCCAAGTCCCTTTGCTCTGATGATGATTCCGCGGCCAGGTTCCCACTAGCTGGCAGGGCAGGTTGACCCCTCCGGGGGGTGAAGTGTCCTTTACCCGGAGGAGGTCTCGCCACCCAGTCTACCATAGCTGGCATGGCAGGATGACCCCGCAGGAAAGTTACACTCCGCGAATACGTTGTGTTGGATGTTTCTTTCCGAGCTTGTGCCAACCTCGAAAAGAGCGGGGATTGTGTACAACCCTGTATTCGCGAAGAGTGGGCCCAAAATAAGGCAGGCGATTTTTTAAGCTTTTTGGAGATTTTGCACTCTCGGTGGTCAATTTTGGCTCCAGCTCGGAAACATACTAGTAGGGGGAGGAAAAATCTACCTCTCACCATTGGACATCTTTTGGGGGGCGGGTGCAACAAGTTGGCTGACACCCACCCCATCCCGATAGGTGCTTGGCGGCCTGGCGGGGCGAAACCGGCCGTGGGCCGGGGTCTCGCCCTGCCCTCTTCTAGCTTGGCGGCCTGGCAGGGCGAGACCGGCCGGGGGCCGGGGTCTTGCCCTGCCTCCTTTTTTCTTAGCGTCCTGGCGGGGTGAGACCGGCCGGGGGCCGTGGTCTCTCCCTGCCCTCTTCTAGCTTGGCGTCCTGGCAGGGCGAGACCGGCCGGGGGCCGGGGTCTCGCCCTGCCTCCTTTTTGCTTGGCGTCCTGGCGGGGCGAGACCGGCCGGGGGCCGGGGTCTCGCCTTGCCCTCTTCTTGCTTGGCGGCCTGGCGCGGCGAGACCGGCTTGGGGCTGGGGTCTCACCCTACCCTCTTCTAGCTTGGCGGCTTGGCGGGGCGAGACCGGTCGGGGGTCGGGGTCTCGACCTGCCTCCTTTCTGCCTGGCGGGGCGAGACCGGCCGGGGGCCGGGGTCTTGCCCTGTGCTCTTCTAGCTTGGCGCCCTGGAGGGGCGAGACCGGCCGGGGGCCGGGGTCTTGCCGTGCCCCCTTTCTGCTTGGCGGCCTGGCTGGGCGAGACCGGCCGGGGGCCGGGATCTCGCCCTACCCCTTCCTGCCTTGCGGCCTGGTGGGGCGAGACCGGCCGGGGGCCGGGGTCTCGCCCCTGCCCCTTCCTGCCTTGCGGCCTGGCGGGGTGAGACCGGCCAGGGGCCGGGTTCTCGCCCTTGCCCCCCTGCTTTTACCGTCTTGCCCTCGGGGGGGGGGGGGGGGGGATTTCCCCTTTACCCCCCTGCGTGGCTGTTTTCTATTGGCTCGAGGCATATTTGGCGTAGGGGTATTTTGGGCATTTTTGCCCATGGGATTTGGAAAACTATAAATAGGCCCCCTTGGGTGCCTTTGGGGGGGACTTGATTCTAGCTTCCTCCTCCCTTAGCTTCTTCTTGGTAGAGTAGAGAGAGCTCTCCAAGGCGCCCTGCCTAGCCCTTTGGTAAGGGAGGGGAAGAGTCCTGGCGACCTTCATGGTGTGTGGTGGTACCTCCGCGCTAGAGCCGAGGGTCTGTTCATAGTTTCCTAAGTCTCCGGCCCGTGACGTTCTTCCGAGTGTAGTAGGTGTGAGGTCACCCCTCTTTTGGGACTCCGAACTCCACAGAGGCCATTTTTGGCTTCAACACTATTGAAAGAGCTAAAGAGGAGAAGCATAAGGTGCAAAAGAAGAAGAAATGAATTTTGAACTATTTTAGTTTTTTTGTTGTCCTGAAACTACTTATCTATTTTTACAAAGCTCACTGGACATATATATCTGCTGCACATTTTAAATTTTTTCTGCCAGATATATTTTTCTTGCTCCAAGAATATCATGTGTCTGTATTTAGTGACCTCACCCAAATTGGGGGAGATTGTTTGATCCCTAGTGGGATTTGGGATAGGTTCACTAAACTAGGATGTCTGACCCAACATATATAGCCAGGGTCATGTTTGAGTCCTAGAGTTTAAGCCATGTCCTTAGAGTCAACCTTGCTTTGACCAGCCATCAACCGACTGCAGAAGACTCAAGACTTAGAGAAATTTCAAAGACTCAAGAAAATGAGTTTGACGTTCGAGGAACTCAGCTCGACGAAAGTCGTGCTCAGCTCGACGAACTCACAGAAAATACTCTGAGCTGAGCTCGGTGAACTTGGTTCTCAGGTCAACGATTCCTAGATACTATACTTCAACATTCCAAGTCCAGAAACATCTCAATATTCTAAGTCCAAAAACACTTCTCTGAACTCCAGTCGATGAACTCATGTTCTCAGTTCGACAAACTTAGACCACAGTATTGACAAGTTTTATCATGTAGCAGTTAGCAGTTCTTAGGTCGACGAACTCACTTCTCTAGTCGACGATCTCTGGATACTGTAATTCAACATTCTAAAGTCCAAGAACCATTTCTCTGAACACTAGTCGACGAAATTATATTCTCAGCTCGACGATCTTGATACACAAATTTGGCAAGGTTCTGGAGAAAGCAATTATCTGTTCTTAATTCGACGATCTTATATCTTAGCTCGACGAACAACAATTATCTGGTCGACGAACATAACCTCTCAGCTCGACGAACTCTAGACCCAGGTAGAGGAATTCTGTTTTCTGCTCGACGATTTCTGTGGAATTCCAGACATGGGCTTTTTCTCTCCTCTGTCCTTATTTTATTATAGTAATTCCTAAATAATCCATGCTTAAATATTCTCTGAATATTACCGTTAGAAGCAAGCATTGATTATGATCTTGATCAGGATTATTACATGCCACTTTTCAATGGGACAGTTGGGGGAATCAATCAATGCAGATATTATCAAGGTCGTCAGTCATCAATGCTGGAAAGAAATTCAAAATTTAGAAGGAAGACTTCATGGAAAATATAAAAAGGATTTTTCTTCTTCCTTCTCGATACTGATAGACATACTGAAGGATCAAGCGCATACCCAACTGCACCAAAAGCCCGGACTGTTGGAGAGGATGCTACTTAATTTCTTAAATAAGTAGAAGAGCCCCACGGGTCAAGTGAAGGAACGCCGGACCCAACAATCCCCCCCCCCCGGCGTCCAGCACAACCAGTCAGCTCAGAGGTGGAGTTACCACATGGCTCACATGGCTCAGAGGTGGGGTTACCACATGGACCACATGGCTCAGAGGTGGGGTTACCACATGTCCACGGTTGCACGGCTCAGAGGTGGGGTTACCACATGTCCACGGTTGTCTGACCCGCCGGACCCACACAGGTAGAAGGGAAAAATCAGGATTTAATAGCGCCCCCCGGTCTTGAACCCGTGACCTGCTCTGATACCAATTGAAGGATCAAGCGCATACCCAACTGCACCAAAATCCCGGATTGTTGGAGAGGGTGCTACTTAATTTCTTAAATAAGTAGAAGAGTGTCACGGGTCAAGTGAAGGAACGCCGGACCCAACACATACGTAGACAGAGATCAAGGATTTTGAAAGAGAATAAGCAATACCCAGTGCAATACAACAGTCAAGAAACTAGAAACCCCAGACCAGAGAAATAACAGCAAGCTGAAGAAGAAGAACATCCATCCAAAATCAAGTGTCTTCTACCTTCTTCATTCCAGGATTCTTCAAGGACAACAAAAACTCTATCAGTCAAGAAGTTCTTGGATATCTTCTAGTCAAGGCTAAAGGATTGAATACCTACTCACCCTAAAGCAAAGCTCAAGACTTTCTGATTTCCATATCTCAGGGGGAGCTTTGTTAACATCAAAGATCCACTAAGTCTTCTAAGTTGTATTTGAGAAAGAGGAGACAACATCACTCTCTCATCCGCCCACTATAAAAGGGTTCTTTAACTCCCTTCAAAAGTTATTACTTGTTGCAAGTCACCTGATCAAAAGACTTGGGATTGGTTTTTGAGCACCTAATCAAAAGCTCATTGGTGGCAGTCACCTGATAAAAAAGTTGAGTGGATTCCTACCAGGTTGGTAGAAGAGTGGATGTACCTAGGTTGGGGAACCACTATAAAATTCTTGTGTTATCTGGTTGCCATCATTTTCTTTTGTTCTTGTTGTGCCTGTGCTAGTTAGGTTTGCTGTGCCTGTGTTATTTAATTTAATCCCTACTATACCTGTGATAGATTAGCTTATCTTAGGAGTGATTTTTTTATTTACTGCAAAAAGCATTAAAGTTTCAAGATACTATATTCACCCCCCCCCCCTCTAGAGTATTTCAGATCTAACCATAACTTTCACATACTTTAAGTGGGTTAGTGTCAGGTTGTTGACGCCTAATGGTAGTTTTCTTTGGAAATGTTGAATACTTTGCTAGCTGCTATTTTGCCTCTTTTGGTTGGTTGTACTTGATCTCTGGGAAGTTTTTATGTTAGGGTGCATGTTAGGTGGTTGAGAGAAAAGGAGAACCTTAAGGATGGGTGCTCATGGAATCCTTCAAGGAATTGATGCAGAAGAAGTTTCTGTCGTCGGTCAAGTGGGATCGTTTGATGAACGATTTTCTACATCTAAAGCAAAGACAACTCACCATTAGCGAGTACGAGGTGGAGTTCAGCAAAATTTGTCGATTTGCCCCTGAAATGGTGTACTCAGAATCTAGTCGAGTTAAATGTTTTCTGGGTGGTCTTAGGAATAACATCCAGCAGCTGCTAGTGCTTATGGATCTGAAAGCTATGCTGAAGTTGAAGAGGCTGTTATGAAGGTCGAGGCGATTGACAATGCCAAGAACATCGAGGAAAAGAGAAGAGGAAGGCTAGTGGGGGTAAGAGTTCCCAGGAATCTGCTACTACTTCGAGGAAAAGGATCAAAGAAATCTGAAGTTTTTGTGGCCGGCCAGTCCATCCACTTGAAAGATGTTACCAGAGATTAGGAGCTCAGAATCAGGAGTAGGTTCATGCGATTCAGAGTGCTCCTAATGGAGATTTAGTGTGTTCTGCGTGTAAGCGAAAAGGGCATGAGGCTGCCCATTGCTGGGGAAAGGAGAGGGTCGGTTACCAGTGCGGACAAAAAGGACATTTCAAGTCAAAGTGCCCGCAGGCTCAGCCCCTGTTGTAATTAGTTCCATTTCAGGCTTGCCGCCACCGTAGCTTTTGGACAAAGGGAAGGGCGAGCTGAACGTTGTGTCTTTTGTGGAAGCTTAGACGTCTACCCAAGTAATTCCAGGTTAGATCATAACCTATTTATAGCATTTAGTTCGTAGTTGTAGCTTTGATGTTTTTCCCTTAGTTATGTATACGATTTTATATGAAAGTTTAAGGTAAAGAACCGTTTGAAGCATTTTCTATTTGATTCTGGTGCTACCCACTCATTCGTGGATAGGACAACTGTAGAGCATCACCATTTGACCCTCGATCTTGTTGGCGACTTGTTTTGTGTCGAGTTTCCCTCCGGAGATTTAGTGGTATCGAACCAAGGCATTCAAAGTTGTCCGATTTTGTTAGGAGACTTTTTAGCTGTTGCAGATCTGAAGGTGATAGACCTGGAAGACTTCGAAGTGATTTTGGGCATGGACTGGTTGTCCAAGTATGATGCGGGCATCCAACGCAAGGTCAAGCATTTGGACTTCAAGATTAAAAACGGTCAACCCAGGAGTGTTTATGGATTTCTGTGCCAAGTTTCTCCGATTAAGTCTGTGGTATGTGATCGGAAGATTTTATATTCCAGATGTTTTGCTTACTTGGTTTTAGTGTTGGAGCCTGATGTTAGTTTGCCGCGTGTAGAGGAGATTCCCGTGGTGGGTGAGTTTTCTGATGTATTTCCTGATAACCTTTCGGATCTTGCACCTCAGAGAGGCGTGGAGTTCATCATTGATTTGGAGTCGGGTAACCGTCCTATTGCTAAGGCACCATACTATATCGCCCCGTGTCAGCTGGAAGAGTTGCATACCTAGTTGGACTCGTTATTGCGGAATGGATTCATTTGCCCAAGTTCTTCACCGTGGGGAGCTCCTGTGTTGTTTGTGAATAAAAAGGATCTATCGATGAGGCTGTGCATTGATTACATAGAAATGCATAAGGTAACTATTAAGAACACGTATCCTTTGCCTTGATTAAATGACTTGTTTGATCAGTTGCATGGTAGTACTGCATTCTCGATGATTGACCTTCGTTCAGGCTACCATCAGTTGATGTTTCGTGAGACAGATATTCCACAGACTGCTTTCCATTCTCGACATGGACATTTTGAGTTCTTGGTGATGTCCTTTGTACTGAGAAATACACCCTCTGCCCTTATGGACATGATGAATAGAGTGTTCAAGGACTTTCTGGACCGTTTTGTGGTCGTGTTTATAGATGATGTTTTGGTTTATTCCCACAGTGCTGAGGAGCATGCCCAACATTTTCTTTTGGTTTTCTCTTCTTTGAGAGAGCACAAGTTGTTCGATACGTTAAGAAAATGTGAATTTTGGTTACCTCAAGTTTCCTTTCTGGTTCATGTGGTTAATAAGGATGGAATTTCTGTGGACCCCGAGAAGATTGCTGCTGCAATGGATTGGAATAGACCTACCACACCCAAAAAGATAAGAACTTTCCTAGGGTTGGCAGGATATTATAGAAGATTTGTGGAGGGTTTCTCTACATTGTCTGCGCCGCAGACTAAGCTTAAGCAGAAAAACACAGCTTTTGTTTGGGGCGATTAGTGTGAAGAGGCCTTTCAGAAATTAAAAAGGAGATTGTGCACTGCTATGGTATTAGCCTTGCCTACCAAATGGATAGAGTATGTTGTGTATTTGGACGCATCACACGTGAGACTTGGTTGCGTGTTGATGCAAGAAGGCAAAGTGATTGCGTACGTGTCACGACAGTTAAAGATACATGAGAAGAATTACGATATGCAAGATTTGGAATTAACAGCTGTGACTTACGCCTTGAAGTTATGTAAATATCTATTGTATGGCGCTCTGTGTAAGATTTATACGGATCATAAGAGTTTGAAGTATGTCTTCACTTAGAAGGAGTTGAATTTGCATTAGTGGAGATGGTTAGAGCTTGTTGCAAATTATGATGTTGAGATCCGATAGCATCCGAGCAAAGCTAATGTGGTAGCTAACGATGTGAGTAGGAAGACAGCAAAATTTTTTTAACCTTTATGTGAATTCACTGGTAAAGGAATTTCTCATGATGAATATTTCAGTCAAGTAGTTTGGTTGTAGCACATCCTTCTTGGATTTTGCATACAAGGATACACAAAAAGGATGATCCTAATTTGATGCACCTTTATAATATAATGCAGAAAGGGGAGTTACCAAACTTTTCTATTGATGATGCCGGTATGTTGAAGTAACACGATAAATTTTGTATCCCCGCAGTTGAGAACATTCAACTTAATTTGTACAATGAGGCACACGGTTCTAGTGTTGCATATCACCCTGGTTCTACTAAAATGTATAGGGATCTGAATTATATCGTTTGGTAGTATGGCATGAAGGGTGATATAGCTAAGTTTGTATCAGAATGTTTTACTTGCAAGCTAGTTAAGGCAGATCATTGAAGGCCTGGTGGCAAGTTGGCGCCTATAAAGATTCCAAGTTGGAAGTGGAGAGAGTATTTCGATGGATTTTATTACGGGATTGCCGATATCTCACCAAGGACATGATTTGGTTTGGGTTATAGTGGATAGAGTGACAAAGTGTGCTCATTTCGTGCCATTCCGAATTGAATACTCCATGAAGAAAATAGCAGAGTTATACTTTGATGTGGTCATCAGATTAAATGGAGTGATGGTCAGCATTGTGTCGGATCGAGACTCCAGGTTTACGTCTCCCTTTTGGAAAAGCTTACAGGAAGGGTTGGGTACTGATTTATGGTATTCCATTTTCTGCCATACACAAACTAATGGTAGAATGGAGAGAGTAAATCAGATCGTGTTCGATATGATCAGATACTATATTTTGGACACTGGAGGAGCATGGGATGAGCCTTAGAGATTGATGGAATTTGCATACAATAGTTTTCAAGACATCTTGCAGATGGCCCCGTTTGAGGCTTTGTATGGGAGACATTGTTGAACTCCCTTGTTTTGGGCTGGGTTTTGCAAAAGACCGTTGTTAAGTCCGGAGGCCCTGGAAGAAATGGATATTTTGTGAAGCATGTTCGAGAGAAATTCATATAGCTCAGGAGCATTATGAAAAGAATGTTAATCATTGAAGGAATGATTTGGAGTTTGCTAGTGGGGACATGATTTTTCTTAAGGTTTTCCCGATGTCTGTCATTAAGAGGTTTGATAAGAACCACAAATTGGATCCTATGTATGTGGGATCTTTTAAGATTGTTAAGCATATTGGAATGTTTTGCTTATAGGCTTGATTTGCCAGCAAATTTTCTTGGTGTGCACGATGTCTTTCACATGATCCAATTGCGGAATTGTGTTGTCAGCAACTGGAAAATTCTTGATGATGTGACCCTGTTGGAGCCTAACCTTTCAGATGTGGAAGTGCCTGTCTGTGTTTTCGATACTCAAGATCGGGCATTGTGAAGGAAGACAATACCCATGGTTAAAGTTTTGTTGCAGAACCAAGACGTGGAGAGCGGGACTTAGGAGTTGGAGTGATCATGAGGGAGGCTCATACTCTTCTGTTCTCCTGATGTTTTTGGTAAGGGTTTTATTCTTTAGCCTTTGATTACTTTTCTTATGTTTTGAACTTGATCCTTTTATGTAAAGTTTTGGGACGAAACTTATTTCTAGGGGGGGTGGTTGTAAAGCCCTTGATATTTTGGTGTTTATTTTAAGTCTCGTAGTGACGTATTTTTGACATCAGGGCGTTACGTTGATGTGTAGTTAACGGGTGAAGTTTGTTGGAGTGTGGGTTTGCTAAGTGGTTTTTCATATGTGGTTTGTTTTGTCTTGGTGGAGCTTTTTATAGGGAAGTGGTGGTATTTTATCTTCAGGTGGTGTTTTACCAGGGTTTGGTTTGTAGGATTTTGATTTTGACTTCGTCGTTGGATTCATAGTGTCGGTATTTAGCTACGCTGTGATTTTCGTAAGATTTCGAGATGGTTTGAGTTCGGGTCGTTTTGGTGTTATTTATTATTAATTATAATATAATATTAAAATTATATATATAAATGGCCATAAGGGGTCGCGTCAAAACTCTATTCATCCACTACCCTACCAGAGCCGTCGCCTGTTTCGCGAAGGATGAGATCTGCATCACCGCATGCTTTCAGTCAGCGATTGTGAGAGATTTTGTGGTCAGTTTCATCGATAGATTAGATATTTGAAAAGCTCTCTCTAAGGTCTTTGCGTATGTGGCACGTATTTCTCGTTTCTCCAATTTTTTGTGTGTTAGGGATAGTGTTATTGACCTCCTTCTTCCCCCCAAAAGTTTCAGAAAATGTTGTCTAGGACTTCGTACGACGGATCCTTGCCGTGGAGCATTAGAGGAGGAAAATTTTCCGAGATTTGAGGCAAGTGGCGATCTTCTTCTTGCAACTGTTTCTTTCTTTTCATTTTGTTCATTTCTTCTCCTTAGAATTCATAATAGTATAGGGCTTAGTCTTGAAAGAACCCTTAGAGTAGTATAAGTTTTAGGCCAAATATCAGTCGAATATGGTGTACAAACTAAGGAAGTTTCATCGAATATAGGGGTAGTAGACCATCAGGAATTCGTCGAACATAAGGATTTAGACTAAGTGAAAATTCATCGAGTAACATTATATTCATCGAGTATACGTTTATAAGCTTAAGTCCTATTTTGTCGAGTATCAACTGGCGAGGCATTGAGTAAGCTAGATTGGTCGAATATCTTGGCGTTGGGTTCGTCAAATACCGGCAGTGTGGCATTGAGTGAAGTCCGATTCGTTGAGTATATTTGACGATTCGTCGAGTATGACTTATGTTAGGAAGCGTTGAGTGATTGGGTAGCTAAGTAAAATTCATCGAGTTTATATGCTGAATTGAGTATGATTTGTTGAGAACCGCTGAGATTAGTTCTGTCGCCAAGGAAATTTTGGCGAGTATTGTAGTGGTTCGTCGGGTGTCAATAGTCTATTCATTGAGTATTTGAAGCCAATTTGGCGAGTATCGATTGAGTTCGTTAGGAATACTCGCCGAATTTGGCCAGTACTTAACTTATTTCCGTCGAGTTTTGTCCAGTTTGTCGGGTATGGTCCTTAGAGTGATTTTAGGGCTTGTTGACTAATATTTTTGGGTTTAGTAATGGGTTTGGTGTGGGGTGTTTGGGTATGATGTTTTCTTCAACTAGGAAGTTTGGCAGTGGATAAACTACCACCAACTAGACACTGGTTTGTGAATCATTACACGTGGTGGTTTCTTTGGTCTCTATTTTATGGACTGTTGGGTTGTGTTTGGACCTGGTTGCCACCCCCACAGTGCCTTTTTGTGAGACATTTGGGTCTAGTAGTTCGGTTTTGGAAGTTTTGGTCACCGACTCCGGCCTAGGTTTTTTCACCAGGGTTAATGATTCACGTTTTCGAGCGGTTTTGTGATCGTTTGCTTCTTATAGTTCAGTTTATGCTATTTCATGCATATCCTTGCAGATTTTATTGAAGCATGGCTTCGTTACACACTTGGTGCAAATTTCCTTTAACTCCATTATTGTGAACTTTTCCCTTTACCTGTTTCTATTTTCCTAATCTGTTGTGGTTTTAGCCTTTCTTATAGTCGGGTTAGGTAAACCCTTTCGTGCCTTTTTCTACTTATTACCTGTTTATTTCCATTGTCACCTGCAAATTTCTTACTGAGGTGTTCTTTCTTTGGATGCCTCAGGTTCAGGGTCATAGCCCGTGGAACGGCTGTGTTGGGTGGTAGATTATGGACTGCATTTGTTGAAGTGATTGTCCTCACCATCATGATTTGGTTTATTGTTTTCAGTTTTAGTTCAGACATGCTTACCTTCAGTGGGTTCGTATCAGGTTGTTGATGCCCATTGGTAGTTTTCTTTTTGGAATGTTGAATACTCTGCTAGCTTCTAGTTTGTCGGCTTTGGTTGGTTGTACTTGCTCTCTGGGAATGTTTTATGCTAGGGTGCATGTTAGGTATTTAAAAATATCAAAGTATTATTATTATTACTTCATAAATGCTATTTTTGAAGCTAAAATCACTATATTTAACGGTCATAAAGCCTACTTTCATAATTATTATAAATCTGGAGTCTTGCATACCATGTGTTGTCCCTTGCGGGATGTCTATACCCATGTAGGGTGCCCATCTCTATAAATGAAGTATTTTTCGCAGCGTACAAATTTTTTTTGTGTGGAGTAGATGAACCACTGAGCCGAGGGATACGGCTAATCAGTTAAACTTTAACTGGATTTTCCCCTTAATAACATATGGATTTTGCATAAAAGTGTTAAGTTAGAGTTTTTCCTGAGCGTCTATAGTTATTCCCTGCTGACGTGGCATCATGACACGCATTTTCTCTTACTCTGATATATCGTTATAATAGATGTGTCACTCAACAAAGTCCTTCCATCCTCTATGAGTGTTCTATTTTTCCTCTCAAAAATCCCATTTTGTTGTGGTCTTCTTGGAGAAGAAAATTATTGATGAATCCCTAACACTTCAGAGAACTTTGTCATGCTATCAGACTGGAATTCAGTCTCATGGCCACTTCTAATTTTGACCACAGTACTGTCAAACTCATTCTAAATTTGCTTGACAAACTTCATGAAGATATCAAGGGTTCATTCTTTTTCCTAAGAACGAACACTCAAGCATACCTGAAATAGTCATCATATGCCACAAGGGTGTAGACTTTCCTACCAAGACTATGAATTATCATAGGACCAAACAAGTCCATATGCAAGAGGTATAAGTACCTCACAAAGTCTTTGGTCCCAATGCCCTTGAAGAAGGCTTTGGTCTACTTCCCCTTTTGTCATGCTGAGCAAATACCCTCCTTGGTGCACTTCACATTAGGACGATCCCTAACTAACACTTCACTAAAGAGCTTTCCAATAGTCTTGTAATTCAAATGAGCAAGCTTTTTGTGTCATTGGACACAATATGAGACTTTGTCATTTGCCACTAGACAAATAGAAGAGTCTGTATTAAGACAAAGAAAGTTTAAACAATAAACATTTTCACTCATAGTTCCTATCAAGATGACCTCTTGGCCATTGACCTCTTAATCTGGCCCTCATCCTTGAGGAAGACAATAATATAGCTAAGATCAGAGAGTTGGCTTATGCTTATGAGGTTGTGTTGCAACCCTTCAACATAATCCAATTTGTGATAGTGACTAAGCCATTGGTAATCTTTCCATAGCCTCCTATCACCCTCTATCTGAATCACCAAAGATAACCTTGGGTCCATCTTTCATTGCAGTGCACTCCATTAAGTTGCTCCTTATCCAAGTCATGTACCTCGAACAACCACTGTCCAAGTACTATATAGGTGTATGGGCACTTGGACTAACCTGCATCACACAATTCATTTTAACTTAGGACCCCAATATCTAATGGGTCCTTGGTGCATGTTAGTCTGAAAATGACATTGACTACCGGCAGCTTTTTGGACAAGTGGACTAACAGCTGCTCTTGGCTCACTTGGTTTGTTCTAGTATCCTACTGCAAAGTGGCCCATGTTGGGTCCATTGCCCACAATGTTCCCTACATTGGATTTGAAGAGGAATCACCATCAAGACTAAGAGCATAGTTGTATTTGATGTTGTTTAAGCTCAACATGTGTAGGATTTTCCATGGAACAAGTGATATGACAGGTGGTCACAAAGTGAAGATGCTGGAAAGGCAGGAAGTAGCCTAAGTGGCCAAGTTAGGATGTTCCATGGAACAACTGATGTGGCAGGTGGTCACAAAGTGATGATGCCGGAAAGGTATGAAGTAGCCTAAGTGGCCAAGTCAGGTAAACTCTTACCTATGATGTGGGCTGACAGAAATCTATCTAAGTCCACAGGCGTTGAGTGATGAAGACACACTCAACGCCATACAACAAAAGGCTGTGAGTAGAACTCAGTTCAAAAATTCGTCGAACTGAGTTCAGAGTTCGTCGAGCTAAGTTCAGAGTTTGAGACTCTAAGTTCGTCGAGCTCATTTCAAAAAATTCGTCGAACTGAGTACACAGTTTATCGACTTGTGTTTGTCATTCGTCGAACTCAGTTCAGTTAGTTGAACTAAATTGCAGAAAGTTTTTTTCTAAGTCAAAAATCATTGAGTGATGAAGACACACTCAACACTCTCAACGCTAGAGTCAAAGAAATGTTGGTCTCAGCAAAACCGCTGAGACAGGAGTTGGTTTCAGCAAAAGCCACTGAGACCGGAGTTAAAATCAATGCAAAAGTGCTGAGAGAAATGTTGGTCTCAGTAGAACTGCTAAGAAGAAACCGCTGAGATAGAAGAAAATCTCAGATGAGAAGAAGGAAGTATTGTTACCGCTGAGAAGAAACCACTGAAAAAGCAAATAGTCACAGCTGTAAAGAAAGAAACACTGAGATATGAGTTACTCTCTGCACAACCACTGAGATAAGTGTTGGTCTCAGCACAACCGCTGAGACAAGTGTTGGTCTCAGCATAACCGTCGAGACACGTGTTTGTTTTAGCTGAGAACAAGAAAGTGCTGAGACAAGTTAAGCAGAAAAAATGGTTAAGGGAAAAAGCGTTGAGTGGAGGTTGCTCACTTAACGTTGTCGATGCCTAGTGATGACAAAATCTTATCTATGGAGTTTGGCATTGAGTGATGCTTACACACTCAATGTCAAGCAGCAGATAGTTGATAAAGTAAGTTGGAATTGAGTGAAGCTGAAGCATTCAACGCTTAGAAACAAATTTCAATTCTAAGTAGTTTGGCGTTGAGTGAAGGTTACCCACTCAACGCCATGCGATAGAAAATCTATCTAAGTATTTGGCGTTGAGTGATGCTTACTCACTCAACGCCTATGCTAATGATGTTTGATTTTTGGCTAAGTCCACAACTGATGATGTCATCAAGTCAACAAGTCAACATATTTCAAAATAGTGGCAGGATGGCTATAGTACGCGACAAATGTTGTCGCAGACCTACTGTATGACAGTTGGAGTAAAGTAAAGTGTTTCTGGACATTAACTATGTGGGGCGCACTGCTCAAGAGCCGTTGGGTCAAAAATCAAAAAAACGAAAAGAGGTGTACAGAGGAAAATAGAGTTCAGGAAAAAGAAATCATGTTTGTTCTTCTTCTCTGCCATTATTGTGGAGCTGAAGAACAGGTAGCTCAAGTCTGCAAGATAGAGAGCACGTTAGATGTCGGATCAAGACCTTCAACTTCAAGATTTTTGGCGTCATTCTCACCTGTACCAGCAAGCTAGTTTAGAGTATTTTGTTTGAGGGAAAAGGTAGCAGCCAAGGGCCGACTCTTGCTGCAGGTTCTTCACAGTTCCTGCAACACAAGCACCTGAATATCTTTATATGGAAGCTATGAAGAGAAGAAATCTTGAAGAAGCTGAAGGTAGACTCAAGGGACTATTCCTCAGGTTTCAAAGCTAGGGATAAATCACCTCAACCCAGGAAAGGAGCAAGAGGTAGTGTTATTCCAGTCTGTAAAGTTAGAGCTGTGATTTTCTCAGCTCAGGTAGCAGCAGTTAGTTGCAGTAACTTCACTGACCAGAAGGATAACCCCTGGTGCTGTGAAGAAGTAGTTAGTGCTGAGTTTCAGTCTCAATTCATGAAGTGGCGGAACATTGCTCTGCAAGTAACTTCCAACACAAGTAATTACTTATTGATGTGGAAGTAGTTAGGACTATGTATATCTTAGTTCAGTGGAGGTAGACTCAGGAAATAAATTCATGTAGTCATTGTTGGGTTGAGTCTATCTTAGTCAAGAAGCATTACACAAAAAAATATCTATTGTGTCAAGCATATCCATCAACCCACCTTCATCCTGTAGGATTCAGTTTACCTGAATCTGAGTTGTAGGTGACTATTTAGTCACTAAGTTGTAGGTGCACTGCTGGGGTACAGAGGTAGGATCCAAGTATGGATCTAATATGTAGCGCTTAATTGATTGAGGTAGGAGAGTACTGCTCTCTGAGTGTAGGGTCTTTGTTCTTGAGGTAGGTGACAAGTTTATCACTGAGCTATAGTTGCCTGGAGGGTCACTGAGGTAGGTACCTGGAGGGGTACTAAGTTGTAGGAGTGTTGCAGCACTCTAAGAGTAGGGGCATATGCCTGAAGTTGTAGGGCTAAAAACCTGGGCTGTAGGCCTTAGAGATAAGGCTGAGGTAGGTATCTTGCAGTTCACTGAGGGTAGGAGCAATACCGAGCTATGAGGATGTATACTTTGTGGATGTAAAATAGGGTTGTCCTCCCAGCCTGAGTGTAGGGCTTAACAGCCTAAGGTAGGTCATCTGTCGACCACTAAGTGTAGGCCTTTATGGCTGAGAAGTTAGTCTTAGAGGAGACTTGGAGATCTTGTGGGATTTGCGGTGTAAGCTTTTAGGAGTAGTTTGGAGGAGTTTGTGCTTAGTTCAACATGTTAGTTGGATAGGTGGGAGGGAAAGTGGATGTACCCAATTGGGGAACCACTATAAATCACTATGAGCTTTTCTGTGGTTGTTTTTCTTTTCTTATTTATAGGTGTTAAGGACAAGCTCTAGATCAACCTAAGCTAAAAGATAAAAGAAAATAACAAGATATTATAAAGAAAGCAAAAGAAAGTCTCAAAGAGACCAATAAACTATTCACCCCACCCCCCTCTAGGTGATTTAGCTATCCTTGAAACATAGACTTTCAAGTGGTATCAGAGGGAGGTTTCTCAAAAAGGACTTAACTATCTAAGTAGACCTCAAAGGATAGTAAAAGGTTTGTATTGGTGGGTTCAAAGGAGAACAATATGGAGTGGACCTCAATGAAGTTCCAAGTCTGCAGTGAGAGCAAGGACCACATTGGACTGTTGGTAGCTCTTGTAGATGATGATGACTATACAGATGCAAGCATGGAGATCAGGCCACCTCTGTCATACTCAGATAGTGACTCAGATGTGGATGAAGCTGAGGAAGGTGAATGCAAATGTTATGGGCTGATTGCTTCACCAGAAGAAGAAGAAGAAGAATCTTGCAAGGATCAGCCTGGTCCAGATCAGGTACATTATCTACCTAGTTCTTCTTATTGCTCAGGTCATGAGTCTTGCTCAGACTCTGATGTTTCCTCAACAAGTGATGATGATGGTCCTTTGACAGAGGATGATTTCAATCAAATGATTGACAATCATGCTATCCTTCTGAAAGCTTTCAAGGAAAGCAGGCTGCTTGTTAAGAAACAAGCAGAGGAAATTGCCTCCATCCAGCTAGCTACTTCCCAGTAAGATAAGACTTCATCATTGTTATCTCAGAAAGAGAGTGAAGTTGCTCATCTGAAGATCATGTTAGATATCCATGTTGAGTCTATCAAACATAAGGACTCTATGATCAAGGTTCTTGAAGAGAAACTTCAAAGGAAGAAGAGGATAGTGACCAATTTCTCTAAGATAGATGCTATCAAGAGAAAATATGAATCTGAGTTGATTATAAAAGTTATCCAATCTCAGAGGAGTGGCCAAGCTACTGTTATTCCACAGTCAATCTTTCATAAGGTAATCCTCACTTCTCATAGGTATGACCAAGGATGCATGAATGGTCATTGGGAGAATGAGAATTCTTCTTGGAAGAGTACAAGAGTATCTTCCAATGGAAGAAGAAAGGGTAGGGGAATGAGTGCCTTTAAGGCTCCCCATGAAAAAGTACAAATGACCCACGCAGGACTATTTATATTTGATGCCTTAACCCCAACTCACAGGGAAAAGGCAGTGGCTTTCACTCAAGCCCATCCAACAAGGACTCAAGCCAAGGGTCAGTCTAACAGTAATCCTAACTTGGCTTTTTCTGATGATATAAACAACTTGTCTTCTACAAAGAAGACAGCTGTAAATACCACACAGGGAAATCAAAGGATACCTGCTGGAAGAATGACCTTCAGTTAGATCCTTTCTGAAAGGAACCAGAAGAAAGTTGCTGCTCCTCTTCCTTCTGCTAAGTCAGTAGTTAACCACACTGCAAGACCTGCTTAGAAAATAAGATATAATATTCATGAGTGTTGGTGTTGTGGTAAGGTGGGGAATTTTGCACTAGATTGCTGGCACAATACTTCTGTATAGAGCAAGAGTTAGACTACCTGTCAGAAATTCTGTAGGTGGGCAAGTAAGATTTCAGGCTAATAGGAACCTACGACACAATACCTAGTGGGATCCTAAGATAAGATAATTCTATTTTGCAGGTTAGTCTAAGTGACCATCCCCTATGTGGCACTTGGACAAAAGATGTTCCAGAACTTGGACTGGAACAAGGAAGTTATCCTAATTGAAGGATAAGGTGTCCAAGTCAGTGGGCTATAAGGACAAGATCTATGCAAATGCTGATGGGGAGCATGTTCAGTCAAGGTTGCTGGACAAGATTGTATTATACCCAAAGTTCCCCCAGCTCAGAATAGATCAGCATTTCTGCTATAGATCAGCTTGTCACCATGTACAGTGAAGAAGCTGAGAGGGAAACCACCCAAGTGACGGCACCTGCTGGAAGAATTCAAGCCACATTTAGCCTCATGAGATGAGAAGCTAGCAGATGCACCAATGGTAGCATCTGCAATTAGCTAGGGGGAGAAGAGAATCACAGTAGACCAGCTCTTCCCTATCTATTTAGAAACCAAGAAGGGATTTATCAAGTAGTGATCAAGATTGGAGATCAATGTAATGATCAAGATAGTACTAAGTGGACTGAACACTCTTGTACTGCTAATCAGAAAGCTGAAGCCAATGGCAAGTGAGATGCTAAAGAAGGGTGGAAGATCTTGCTCAGCAAAAAGAAACTGTGCAAGGTGCTAGGGAGTTGCTAAGCATCAACATGGATGGAGCTCGATGAAATAACCTTCTTACATCGAACGGAGCTCGATGAATTCAGAAGAATTCGTCGAACAAAGCTCGACGAAATCTAAATAATTCGTCGAACTCAAGATTGTCAAACAGAAATTTTATGGCATCAGAACCATAACCTCCAGATAAGAAAAATTTCTTTTATATTGATATTCTACTAGTGTAATCTAAGTTGGTAGGAATCCTGACTGTCATAGCAGGACTATGCATATGTAGATTAAGTATCAAAAAGTTTGGAAGCATATGGAAGAACTCAATCCTGAGTTTGCCCAGACTGATAAGTGGGTGTCATGATTATCTTGCCACTAGATGAAGTCAAGTTCAACACCCTCTTGGTTGAGTTGGGTATATGGAAGTTAGAAAAGCTTCAACAGCTCCAAACTCCAGTTTTTGTTGCAGGAGTTACTTTTCTTGCAGTTAGATGAGTCCTTCATGAGACATCAAGACTATAAAGATCATCAAGTGGTATACAGACTGGCATAAACTAGAATGTCAACCAGAAATCTAACAAAGGATGCCTCAATTGAGGGGGAACAGGCAGCTGCTGTAGTAGATTAGCTGTCAATATAGCCGATCAGTTTGTCTTAAGGACAATGCACATACCAAAGGGGAGAATATGAGAAGAGAGACAGCCCGCAGCCAGCTCAAGTGGATCCATGGCTCACTCAAGTAGAACTATGTTTGTAGCTAGTTAAAATGCTGTAGTATTATGTTGTATTATTGCATCAACATAGAAGGTATGACTCCTAATCATGTAGACTGATCACTAGGATGATTTCCTTTGTAGTATCAACATAGGACTTTGTCTAGGATCATGAGATAATTTTTCCCATGATATTTTCAACTCAATCAATAGATATGCCTATTGATGAAGACAGAAAGGGGGAGATATATGTGGCAATATATAAGGGGCAATGCTTCTAGTGGCACTCCAATTAAGTTTTAAGTGGTATAAAGGAGAGTTCATATTACTTGAGCAATTGTTCAATTAGTATGAGGGTGCATTGACTTAACTTATTAAGTCAATATAATTAATTTGAGCACACTGTATTAAAAGGGCATAAGCTTGCAGTTGTAGCAGATTATAAACTACAACTACATGAATTTAGAAGCATATTATGTTAATGCCTCTTAGTACTTATTATGTGTTCCGCCTTCTTCAAATAGGGGAAGATTATTGTAGCAGGTTATCAACCCCAGCTTATCATGTGCATGATGTTCCATGGAACAAGTGATGTGACAGGTGGTTACAAAGTGAAGATGCTAGAAAGGCAGGAAGTAGCCTAAGTGGCCAAGTCAGGTAAACTCTTACCTATGATGTGGGCTGACAGAAATTTGTCTAAGTCCACAGGTGTTGAGTGACGAACACACACTCAACGCCATGCAGTAAAAGACTGTGAGTAGAACTCAGTTCAAAAATTCATCGAACTGAGTTCAGAGTTCGTCGAACTGAGCTCACCATTCATTGAGATAAGTTCAGATTTTGAGACTGTGAGTTCGTCGAGCTCAGTTCCGAGTTTGAAACTCTGAGTTCGTCGAGCTCAGTTCAGAAAATTCATCGAACTGAGTTTATAGTTTGTCGTGCTGAGTTTGCCATTCGTCGAACTCAGTTCAGTTAGTTGAACTAAATTGCAGAAAGTTTTTTTCTAAGGTAAATGTCATTGAGTAATGAAGACACACTCAATGCTCACAACGCCAGAGTTAGAGAAATGTTGTTCTCAGCAAAACCGTTGAGACAGGAGTTGGTTTCAGCAAAAACCGCAGAGACAGGAGTTAAACTTAATGCAAAAGTGCTGAGAGAAATGTTGGTCTCAGCAAAACCACGGAGTAGAAACCGCTGAGATAGAAGATAGTCTCAACTGAGAAGAAGGAAGCATTGAGACTGCTGAGAACAAACCACTAAGACAGAAAATAGTCTCACCTGTGAAGAGAGAATTGCTGAGACAAGAGTTAGTATCAGCACAACCACTGAGACAAGTGTTGGACTCAGCACAACTGCTGTGACAATTGTTGGTCTCAGCATAATCGCTGAGACAAGTGTTTGTCTCAGCTGAAAACAAGAAAGCGCTGAGACAAGTTAAGCAGAAAAAATGGTTAAGGCAAAAAGCTTTGAGTGGAGGTTGCTCACTCAACGCTGTCGACGCCTAGTGAAGAAAGAATATTGTCTAAGGAGTTTGGCGTTAAGTGATGCTCACACACTCAACGCCAAGCAGCAAAGAGCTGATAAAGCAAGTTAGCATTGAGTGAAGCTGAATCACTCATCTCCAAGAAGCAAATTTCAATTCTAAGCAGTTTGGCGTTGAGTGAAGGTTACCCACTCAACGCCATGAGACAGAAAATCTGTCTAAGTGTTTTGGCATCGAGTGTTGCTTACTCACTCAACGCCTATGCTAATGATGTTTGATTTTGGGTTACCCACTCCATACCTGATGACAGCAGCAAGTCAACAAGTCAACATATTTCAAATTAGTGGCGGGATGGCTACAGTATGCGATAAATGTTGCCGCAGACCTACTGTACGACAGTTGGCGTTAAAGTAAAGTTGTTGCTGGACATTAATTATGTGGGGCCCACTGCTCAATAGTCGTTGGGTTAAAAATCAATAAATGAAAAGAGGCATACCGAGGAAAATATATTTCACGAAAAAGAAATCTAGTTAGTTCTTCTTCTCCACCATTATTGTGGAGCTGAAAAACAAGAAGCTCAAGTCTACAAGACAGAGAGCAAGTTAGCTGTTAGATCAAGTCCTTCACCAACAAGATTGTTGGTGTCATTCTCACTTACACTAGCAAGCTAGTTCAGAGTATTTTATCTGAGGGAAAAGGTATCATCCAAGGGCCGACCCTTGCTGCAAGTTCTTCACAGTTCCAATAACACATGCACCTGAAGAGCTTTATCTGGAAGCTATGAAGAGAAGAAATCTTGAAGAAGTTGAAGGAAGGCTCAGGGAACTATTCCTCAGGAGTCAATGCTAGGGCTGAATCACCTCAGACCAGGAAAGGAGCAAGAGGCAGAGCTATTCCAGTCTGCAAATTTGAGCTATGATTTTCTCAACTCAGGTAGCAACAGTTAGTTGCAGTAACTTCACTGACTAGAAGGATAATCCCTGGTGTAGTGAAGAAGTAGTTAGGGATGAGTTCCAGACTCAGTTCACGAAGTGGCAGAACATTGCTCTGCAAGTAACTTATAGCACAAGTAATTACTTGTTGTTGTGGAAGTAGTTAGGACTAAGTATATCTTAGTTCAGTGAAGGTAGACTCAGGAAATAAATTCTTGTAGTCATTGTTGGGCTGTGTCTATCTCAGTCAAGAAGCTAGACTCATAGAAATATCTCTTGTGTCAAGCATATCCATCAACCCACCTTCATCCTGTAGGATTAAGTTTACCTAAATCTGAGTTGTAGGTGACTATGTAGTCACTGAGCTGTAGGTGCCCTGCTGGGGTACTGAGGTAGTATCCAAGTATGGATTTGAGCTGTAGGGCTTAATTGCCTGAGGTAGGAGAGTTCTGCTCTCTGATTGTAGGGAATTTTTTGCTTGAGGTAGGTGACAAGTTTATCACTGAGCTGTGGAGCCTAGAGGGGCACTTTGGTAGGTACCTAAAGGGGTACTGAGTTGTAGGAGTGCTGCAGCACTCTGAGAGTAGGGCCTTTTGCCGAAAGTTGCAGGGCTGAAAAGCCTTAGCTGTAGGTCTTAGAGATAAGGCTGAGGTAGGTGGCTTGTGGGTCACTGCGTGTAGGAGCATAACAAAGCTCTGAGGTAGGATCCTTTCTAGATCTAAGGTAGGGTTGTCCTCCAGCCTGAGTGTAGGGCTTAATAGTCTAAGGTAGGTGGTCTACTGACCATTGAGTTTAGGCCTTTGTGGCTGAGAAGTGAATCTTGGAGGAGACTTGGAGATCCTGTAGGATCTGTGGTGTAAGCTCTTAGGATCAGTTTGGAGGAGTTTGTGCCTATTCCAATAAGTTAGTTGGATAGGTGGGAGGGAAAGTGGATGTACCCAATTGTAGAACCACTATAAATCTATGTGATTGTTTTTCTTTTCTTATTTACAGGTGTTAAGGACAAGGTATAGATCACCCTAAGCTGAAAGATAAAACAAAACAATAAGTTATTATAAAGAAAACAAAAGATAGTCTCAAAGAGACCAATAAACTATTCACCCCCCCCCTAGGTGATTTAGCAATCCTTGAAACATAGACTTTCAGCCCACTTTGCTACATCACCAACATTCATGAATGTTATATCTTCTTTTTTGTGTAGGCCTTGTAGTTTGGTTAATTACTGACTTAACAGTAGGAAGAGGAGCAGTAGCTTTCTTTAGTTTCCTTTCAGCAAGGATCTAACTGAAGGTAAGTTTTCTAGCTGTCTTATTTGGCATATTTTGAGTTCCATCAGCAACAATCTTCTCTGCAAAAAAACATGCACTTGATAACATCAGAAATGCCAAAATCATGCTTGTTGATAGACTGACCCTTGGTCTGAGTCTTAGCTGTATGGTTCTGAAACTTGGCTGCAGCCACATTCTTGAGAGTGGGGGCTGGAGCACCAAAGACAAATGGTCCAGGATGGGCCATTTGAAATTCTTCATGGGCAGCCTTAAAGGCACTCACCCTGCAATACCTTACACCATGGCTGTGAACATTTTTGTTCACACTAGTACATCTGTCTTTCATCCAGTGACCATAGATGCTTTCTTGGTCATAGCTATTTAAAAGCAACTGAATATTCTTAAAAGGAATGGGAGGCTTGGAAGCAAGAGGATGAGCTGGAGCTGGAGGTTTAACATTCCCTTTGGAAGGAGCAACTCTTATTCTTCCATTGAATCGCAACCCCTTCTTACCCTTCGGAGAGGAGTCTATCAAGGGAATTATAGTACTTTGCTTATAATATCTAGACACTATTCTTTTTTCCCTCCCTAGCCTCCCTTCAAGATCCATGATGACACTATTCTTCAACTTGATGGAGCCTATCTGGATGAGATTCATGACCCTAAGTTGGATAAGTTCCTTGTCCTTCTGATCCAGCAAAGATGCTATCTCAGTCAGCTGGGAAGCAGCTAGCTATAGAGAGACAATCTCCACAGCTTGCTTCATAGACAACTTCTTGCACTTCTTGAAGGCATCTAGAAGTTCTCAATACTTGTCAGTTAGTTTACTTACATCTCCTTCTAATTTAGAATCACCTTCACCACTTGATGAAGAAGCTTCTATACAGGGACTAGTCTCATATTCAGACTCAAAAGAGGAGCATGATAGAGATTTTTCCTCGCTTTGACCTGGCTGATCCTGGCTGGATTCCTCATCAGTCATTGCCATCAGCCCATAATAGTTGTAGGCATCTTCTTCATCCTCATCCATGTCACAACCCGCATTTTCTCTGAATTTAAATGTATATCAGAGTAACAGAAAACACACGCCGTGATGCCACGCTGTACAGGGGATAACTGAAGACACTCATGCATAACTCCAACTCTAAATTTTATATGAAATTCATAAGTTATTAGGAAATCCAGTTTAAGTTTTATTTATTAGCAGTATCCCTCGGATCAGTGGATCAACGCGTCTACCAGTAAAATATAATTATACGCTGTGAAAAATACTTTACAGGCTAGAGGCTGCGGAAGAGGTGGTAGAGCTGGAGGTCCTCACCCGTGAGGGCAGGGTAGAGAAGGTCCGCGTCAGCGGAGGGCTTAACCTGGAGAACCAAGGCAGCATGCTAGCATACATCCAGAAGAATGTAGACATCTTCGCATGGAGCGTCGTGGAGATGGATACGGTTGACGCGGATGTGGATTGCCACCGCCTCAACTTGGACCCGGGAACACGGCCCATTCAACAAAAGAAGAGGTCCACGGTGGACAAGCTGGCCGAGCCCATCAGGGAGGAGGTGGCAAAGTTTCTCAAGGCTGGCTTCATATCTGTGTTCCAATACCCCGGCTGGGTCTCTAACATAGTCATGGTTAAAAAGGGAGACGGTCGGTGGTGTATGTGTATCGACTTCTCTTTTCTTAATAAATCTTGTCCTAAGGACTGTTATCCCTTGCCTCGGATCAACGCGCTGGTTGACTCAGCCGTTGGTTTTTCTTTAATGAGTTTTCTAGATGCATTTCCAAGTTATCATCAAATCAGGATGCACCCCCAGGACGTCAATGATGTCTCATTCATCATGGGCGATGGATGCTACTACTACAAAATTATGCCCTTCGGGCTGAAGAATACAGGGGAGACCTACCAGAAAATGATGGATAGGTTCTTCAAAGAAAAGAAGGTGAGGAACCTGGAGGTATACGTAGATGATCTCATGATCAAGAGTCAGGATGTGGACTCTCACCTCCAGGACCTAGAGGAGACCTTTGCTACCCTGCGCAAGTACAAGATGCGGTTGAACCCCATCAATTGTGTCTTCGGGGCTAGCAGGGGGAAGTTCTTGGGGCACGTACTCACCACTATAGTGGTTGAGCCGAATCCTGATAAGGTCAAGGCTATCATGGAACTGGGGTCATAGCAGAATACTAAGGAGGAGCAGCGGCTGACGGGGAAGCTGGCAGGGCTAAGTAGGTTCCTCTCCCTGGCTAGCAAGAAGTGCTCCCGCTTCTTCAAAACACTGAGGGGGGAGGGTCAAAAATTCGATTGGAACAAGGAGTGCGAGGAGGCATTCCAGGCCCTCAAGAAATAGTTGACACGGGCTCCATTGCTCCAAGGGCCGAAGGAGGGGGAGGACCTATTTTTGTATCTCGTGGTCAGGGCGGAGGCATTAAGCTCTGTCATAGTTCGTGAAGAGGGGAAGAAGCAGCTCCCTATATATTACGTGAGCCGTGTGCTGAGCAAGGCCGAGCTCCGATGTCCAATTTTGGAGAAGCTGGCCTTCGCCCTGGTTATCTCAGCCCAAGGCTGCGTCCCCATTTCCAGGCACACTCAAACTGAGTGGTGACTGACCATCCCCTTTGCAACATCTTTGAGGAGGTGGAGCATTCTGGCAGGTTGGCCAAGTGGTCTGTGGAGTTGATTGAGTTAGACGTCTCCTACATCCCCCGCCCCTCGATCAAAGCTCAAGCGATGGCCGACTTCTTGGTCGATTATGCGATTGAGGTGGTGGAGGAAGCTCTCACTCGTCCGACTCCTTGGAAGGTGAAGGTAGATGGCGCCTCTGGGAGGCATTCCCTAGGAGTGTAGGTGATCTTGTAGTGCCCCTAAGGGACTAGAATTGAGCAGACGGTGATGGTGCACTTCCCCATCAACAACAATCAGGCCAAGTATGAGCCCATGATAGCACGGCTGCGCCTGGCCATGGAGCTGGGGGTGTTTGACTCCATGGTGGTAGCTTCCCAGATCAATGGGGAGTTCGAGGTGAGAGAGCCTACCCTGCAGCTATACTTAGCCAAAGTAAAGGGGGTCATTGGCACATTCCAAACTTTTTCCATCCAGCACGTGCCCCGGGAGGAGAATGAGCCGGTAGATCAGCTAGTGAAGCATGGTCCCTGGGTGGGGGGTACCATGATGGACCTATTCCGCCCTTCCATCGAAGAGGGAAAGGTCATGGAGATAGATCAGTGATCCTCGTGGATGGACTCGGTCACAACTTTCCTTTCCACGGGTGTAAAATCCCTCAAACAACTAGACCCCTAGGGTTTTGTTTTGTCATGACTAGGTCATGATAAAACCATCAGAAGCTTAAAGGACCACGTGAACAAGGCCAAGGTGAAAATCACCTTAGTCTGCCTATTGATGAGTCTACATTTTACACTGATTTTTGGACTCATCTTGGCTAGTTTTATCGTCTTAGCACTACACTTGAGAGCCTTTATTGCTTATTTGTGCTTTTGTACCTATTTCACGATTAAGTGCACTGTAGGCCAGCTTCTGTGTGTTTTCTGTGTTTCTATTTTCGTTGTTATTCTTTAGCCCTATCTCGGGGATGTGGTGTGCACGTTCTGGTGGCCTTTCTGCCCCTTCTGCTGGTACAGTGGTCGTGTGCGTGCTCCGAAACTGCTCGGGAGACTCCGACGATGCAGGAATACTGCGCATGACCACTGGACTTACTGCGCACGACCACTGGTCGTGCGCCACTGTTCGTGCGCATTACTCCCCCTTTTTCTTAACCCTGTCTCGGTAATCGCACAAGCTCTAGCCATAGTGCGCACGACCACTGGTCGTGCGCCACTGCTCGTGCGCATATATGCTGATGCTTCTTGTCCAGGTTGCAGGTTTATTTGGAAAAGCCGCACGATCATCGAACTACAGTGCGCACGACCACTGGTCGTGCGCCACTGATCGTGCACACTGCTTCTACTGCCTCCATATATAAGGCCCTGCTCCGCGTTTTAGGTCAACGCCTGTCATTTTCTGCGTTCGGAGGGTGCACGGGAATCGCCGTTTCACTTTTCCAGCTGCTCCATCACTTCCACCTTCGTCGGGAAGCCATTTCCAACTACTCTGAAGCTTTTCAACACTCCGGCGAAGCCCTCGGCCATTGATGACTTCAACTCCAAGCTTTCCTGCAGAGTTGGTGAAGTAGATAACCTAGAGAACGAACTTAAAGGCCTTCGAGGTGACAGATCGTTGGTACCGGAAGCCTCCTTGGACTAAGCCTGGAAGCGGATTGACAACTCGCTACTCCGGCCACGACCCGCGGTGGATATTCATTCTCTTTTGGTTTACTCATATTCCCCTTCCTCTGTGTTATGAATGATTTGAGCAGTGTAATGAACATTTTCATCCCTGAACATCAAGTTTATTTTATAGTTAATGGAATGTTAGTCTCTTCTTATGCTTGTGAGTTCTGTCTGTGAATGCGCCTCGCTCACCCCACACCCACTTCATTCATGTGCCTTGTCTGATTGCAATCCACACAAGAACACTGCAATCCATTAGCTTCCATTCCACTCGCCCAACTGAAGTTCGGCATCGCGGCCGACAAACCCACTTCACCTTGCGAAGCGGTGCCTTCAACCTGCATAGCTTTAACTAGTTCAGTAGATCAAACATCCACAATCTCCCTAGTCCGCTATTTCCTTTTTGTTCTATTTTTAACTCTCGTAATGATATTCTCGGTACTGTTGCCGTTCTACGCTAATTGCATTCTTCAAGAGACCGACACTTGGGGATTTATTCCCAAAACTTTATTACTTGTGCGACCGGTGCGCTTGCCGAATTACACGCATCACCTATAGCACAACCTCATCACCAGACCTAGTGTTTGACATTTGGGCTTCAAATTGACTCCATGACCCCACCACAACACCCATAACACCTTGGGTAGCCCATATGGTCACTAAGGACACATTGTGGTCGACCCAAGAGGCTAAGTTGACCCATGTCAACCCTAACCCTAAATGGGTCAAACTAACCGGCACAGGGTCAATTGAATTTGCCTTAGCCAAGTGGACACCACACATACCTTCCTAACCCCAGAGAGAGGCCAATGGGTCACCAACAACCCATTGGGGTCAACCCAAAAGGCTAAATTGACTCAAATCAACTCTAGCCCTAACATGGTCAAAGTGCCCTGATTAAGGGTCAAGTGACCTACAAAGGGCCAAGTCAACCCTACATAGACCTTAGGGGAGGCCAATGGGTCACCAAGGACCCATTAGGGGCAACCTCAAAGACCAAATTGACCAAGGTCAACCCTAGGTAAGGTTTAGGTCAAGCTAGCCCAAATAGGCTAACTCAAGCTCAAGCCCAATTCACTTGGGCTAACCTTGTATTAATGGATGAAATGAACATGTGGGCTGCCATTAGGCTAGGTAGAAGTCAAATTTCAGGTTTGGTGAGTAGGAGAGAGACTTGGTGAGTAGGAGAGAGAAAAAGCTCCAAATGAAAGAGAGAAAGAAAGAGAGGGGAGTAATGAGGAAAGACTTTGGGGCTCATCCTTCCCCTTCCCCAACCCCCCATTCAATTCACTAGGACAAGGGAGTGCAGTCCCATTTCAACCAACTGTTCTTTGATTGGTTTGAGCCATGCTTCATCCCCCAGCCACCATGGCTGAAATCCTCTTAAGGGGCCATTAATGGCCATGACATCCTACACCCACCCAAAACCCCAAATCTCCTGCTTAAAAGCTCAACTGGACTACAGTAATTCAGTTCCACACATTACCTGAAGGAGCCAAGGAAGTCCACTGTTCAATTGCAGAAATTCGACCACCACCAACACCATCATGACAATCCGGCGATCGGCAAGGCTTCAGCCACCCACACAGGTCCTCCGCTTCTCCTTGTTCTATGGGTAGATCGTAGGACTAATTAGGGTCAAGGTTCGAGCTCAATTGAGCTCGATCAGAGGATCGATTTTCCTATTTTTTTGGAGAAAATTGATATGTCGGGATCACCGGAAAAAGGCCCTCCAGAGGCTGTGCCGCCGACTGGCGACATCCACCACCTCGACGGAGGTGGCTGTGGCGATGGCCGGCCAGGTAGGTGGCCGGGTTGCCGGCGATGGTGGCTGGAAGAAGCTCCAGGCCGGGTCAATCCTACCCGTCGGCTGGAGGAAGAAGAAACGTCGGAGCCGTTGTATCTTGCGTCAAGATCGGTGCACGATCATTATGTTTATATTTTATTTAAATGAATTCTGTCAAACATAATCAGTCATTTTGGAAACTAATTTAAAAATACCTAAAGGCTAATTCAGAGAAAATGGTCAACATAAAACTTGTAGCGCTATGGGTCTACTTTAATTTAAAATTAGTTTGAACCAATTTGGGTGATTGGGTTGCCAGGGCACTCATTTTGGTGGGGTCTATACCTAGGGCTAGGCAGAAATTAAAATTGATGCCCACCCTTCATCTCATGTCCAAATGACTTGAAATTTGGACAGGGAGTCATCCAAGTATAAATCTAGGTCTTGACAAAAAATGAGAATTTTTGGGTACAAGTTTTCTATAGTTTTGCAAATTATTTAATTTCTCTAGCGTAAATTAATTTAGGGACCAAATGACCTCCACACTCACCCAAATTTTGGTAAACAGTGATTGGGGTCATCATAAAGCCCTGGTTAAAATTTCAGCTCATGTGGAGATGGTTTGAAGTGAAATCATGCAAACCCTAGCGTTGCCATAATAAGGGTATTTTGGTCAAAAAGTGCACTTGGTGATTTGAGTGGCCAAATCACCTCAACAGAGGTTGGAATTGGGGTCACTGGCTTGGCATGGCTTTTAGCACCTCCCCATGGAAGATGGGATAGATTGGGATATATTTGCTCTAAGATCTAAGACTAAACCCTAAGGAAGGGCTTTTGTGCCCTGTGAAGGGCATGGGTCCAAAATACCTTGAATGAACTTGAAATTTGGCTGGGAGGGTTCTAGGATAACTAAAGCGCTCTGGTAAAAATTGTAGGGGATTTGGGAAAGGTTAGGCCCCACAAAACCCTAACCATAGTATAGGGCACAAATAATGTAGTGCTAGAATGGGTTAGTAAAAGTCCTTGAACAATAATAAAATTTGGGTAGTGTGGTCATAAGGATAGATTGAACCTATGGCAATTTAATTGGGAATTTTGGATCAATAATCTTAGCACTTCCTTTGTAACCCTTAGGATTGCCCTAATTAATCATTTGGTCATTATGATCCCACTGCGCATTGGAAGGTCATGCAAATTTTGTTAGAGGGAGTTTTATACCTTATTGCTTACGTATGAATTTTATTAGAATTTTTGAACACATATTTGCAGTGCCTACTTCACAAGCTCATTAACTTAGAAAATTGTTCAATGTTTTGTTTAGAGCTCATTACTTGATGATAAATTATGAATCTTGACCTAGAGCACCTATATGTCCTTACAATCAACCTTGAATTTTCAAAGAATTTTTGGAAATAGTTTTGCTGCACTTGCCTCTTAAATTGATAAAAATAGGTTATATTAAGAAATTAGATTCAGAGGCTTAACCTTGTTGAAAAATTGGGATACTTGGGATTCTGTGCTAAATAATCATCTTGAATTTATCTTAAATTTGGTAGAGCATTTACTTGTCTCAAAAGGGCACTTCATGTTCAAACTGGGGTTTTTGATTTACTAGATTAATTAAATAAATTATCAGATAGTTAGGAAAATTGTGAATTTCTGGATTTAGGCCACAAATATCATAATAGCCCTCAATAATTATTATAGGAGTACTGGATGACTATTTGGTGTACCTCCCATTTTACATGTCATATAGCTTAACTTGCTCTGCAATTAGTAAAATTGCAGAATTTAGGTTGGAATATGAATTTGGGCACATGAGTTTGGGATAACTATTTGTTGCTTTGGATAAATAAAAATGAGTTCATCATTGGAAGTTAGGATGAGTAGAGTGCTGAATTGGCTAGTGTTAGGTGGTGCTCGGGATCGACGAAAGATCGTCTTTCCCGTGGAGAAGAAGTGTCAAATACACCAGGGTTATATCCAGTATAACATTTAAGGGTTTGGGAAATGAGTAGCAACCAACGATAATAAGTTCCTTGCGAAAGGGAACTTTGGGCTTCAGCCCATCGCAGTTCCTAGTGCCCTCGAGAGCCCTTCGCGGGGAATACCTTGGGCAGTCCTTGGCTAACCTAAACTGTAGGCAAAATTGGAATGCAAGAGTAACTAGTAAATCTAGGGTTTCACCCTCACTCACCTCGATGTCTCGGGGTGGTAGGTTGGGTCACTCGGGCTGTAGTCTCAATGGATTTGGTGATGGGCATATTGGCTCGGTGAGCTTTGGTTCGGTTGTTCTTGTGGCGGACTGGTTTGTCCGGGGAGCTTTGGCCCGGTAGCTGATACATAAGGTTGCATGTGCATAAGGTATAAGGTGGTGGGTCTACAGTATTGGAGGGTTGATGCACCGACACCAATGCGTTGACTCGGCAAGTGTGGCTTAGCACTTAGCCAAATAAAGTCCGATGCGCCAGCCGTCAAGAGTACGCAGGAGCTCCACTTAATGCACCATCGTTGAGGCGTATGATATGTCTGACTGACAGTGCAATTACCGGTTTATAGGTGGGCGAGGCCCAACCCACCGCTTTCGTTTGCCACTACGAAGGTATCCTGGGAGGTTCAGCTCCAGAAATGGGGAACTAAAGGTCTATGTATACAAAGTCGAGTTGGTGAGTTGCACGTGCATGTTCACATCATGCCATAATTGTATTTCATAGCAAAATCATTGCATATAACCCGACACCTATTATATAAGTGGTATGGGACTCTTTATATAATAGGCCCTGCAAAATGACCCCTTGGTTTATAAGTTCATGGGAGCGTGCTTGTAAGTTATGGTTTTTATTCAATATTATATATATATGCTTGCTAGAAAACCGACACCGTATTGTATAAATTGGTATGAGAATTTTTATACGATAAGAGCCCTGCAAAAGATCTCTTGGCTTATGTGTCTTCATATAAGTTAAGGTTACCTTTCTTTTTCAGTCTTTCTTACCTTCATTTTCTGTTATATACCATAGTACTGCTAGATTAGTTCCGCCGCCACCTGCTTATATTTGTTATTCTCCACTTTCATTTCCTCTCCTTTCCTCCTCCCCGCTCAGTGCCTAGGAGCCATGGGGGAAGGGGCGGGGGATGATAGGGCTTAGTCTTTTAGACAAACGTTTTTCAAACCACATCATTTTAGGGGACCGTGGAGCCCAACATGGAGGAGCAACCCCGGAGGTCGACATGCTTGGAGATGGGGTAGTCTAGTACCGGAGTTCAGATGGCAAGGACTGTGAGCCCTTATCGCCAGTAGTTATATTAGTTTTGCTTCCGCAATGATAGATATGTAGTGAGGACTTGATGTACTGGGCATGAGCCCAAGGTTTTAGTACTTTTATTACATCTATGGACACGCCCTTCGTGGAGATTATTTACTATATATATGTGATTTCTGTGGACTTGCCTCTTACTATTTTGCTACAGTTGTTATCGATTTATCCGGCAGGATCGGCATTTTGTAGTGATGATCTTCCTGGGTTTGAAGGTGTCACCGCAAAGCGGCAGTTCTGGGCCTAAGACCCCGGTGTTTTTATGAAAAAAAAGAGGGGGGTGGGGGGGTCTTACAAGTGGTATCAGAGCCAAATTTCGATCGAAAAGTAGCAGTCCACAACCCCTGGGTCACCCCCGCACAAGTTTAGTTTGGGGACAAACTAAGCAGCGGAAGCAGTGGTGTGCCCATAAGGGGGATCACAGGTAAATTGTCCATTGTTAATTTGGATTTAATCGATTATTTACTATTGGCTTTTGTTACGCATCCCCCAGCACAGCCTACAGCACAGGGCAGAGTCCACCAGATTTCGAATGTTGCACCACCTCTCCCGGTCCCCACTTTGTTCCTACAGTCAGAGATGGGGCAAACTCTGATAACTATCCTGGAGGATTTTAGGGCACAACAGGTTCCGGCTCCGCAGCCAAACCTGGGGGCCAACTGGCTGAGTATTTTCCGAGGACTTTCTCCCCTATCCTACTTGGGGATAGAGTCAGCCGTTCGGACGGAGGAGTGGCTGGACATCATGTATGAGATACTGACTGGGATCCGGTGCCCGTGGGAGGAGAGGGTGCCCTTGGTAGTCTCTTTCTTGGATTCCCATGCCAAGAGATGGTGGAAGACATCGCTGAACACGACGTTTGCTGACAGAGAGGTTGCTGAGATAACTTGGGGGGATCAGGGCCGCACTATTGGAGCATTTTGTTCCGCAGTCGGCCAGAGACGTGCTGGAGGATAGATTTCTACAGTTGAGACATGGCTACAAGGCAGTGGTGGAGTATCATTGGGAGTTCAACCACCTAGCCCGGTTTGGGGATTCTTATCAATTGGATGAGGCAAGTTACACTAAGAGGTTCTATAAGGGCCCGCGAGAGGATCTAAGGGAGGCTCTGTTGTTCGTGTCCGACGGGCCTATTCCTTGGATATTTGAGATGGCGAAAAGGATAGAGGCAGATTGACATACTACCCGAGGCCGGAAGCGGCCAAATGAGGATCAGGGCTGGGGAGCCAGAAATGATTAGTGACGGGGCCGCATCATAGATGGGAGAAGAGGAAAAGACCAGCCTCGTCAGGAGGTGAGAAAGGAGCAGAGGGAACCAGTAGTCGTGGCACCTCAGCCACCCCAGATACGGGAGGTGCAGAGACCCGGGGGTATGGCATATCCCCCGCCAAAGTGGTTCAACTGTCATCAGGTGGGGCATATCCGGAGGAACTGCCCCATTAGGGGGGCACCACCACCAACACCACCGGCTGCCCCGCCAACTCAGAATTTTGGAGGCCGAGGATGTGGCTGAGGTCGTGGATACCAGGTCAGATACCACAGGCAATAGAGGGAGCAAGTGCATGCACTAGATCTTACTCAACAATGAAATCCGAAGCAAGTGATCACAGGTACTCCAGTTAATTTTAAGTTTTTTCTTTACTAGATAATAAGAGTTATGGATATATAACTGATAAACTCGAAAAGAAACCATAATTAGATTTCTAAGACTTTAAACTACTCCAGCCATAGTTTTCATCAGCGGCAAGCCCACCTATACACTGTTCGATACGGGTGCTTCGCACTCGTTGGTGTCAGAAGCCTTCGTGGAAGGGCTGGAAGACGTGGAGCGGTTCACAGGCTTGATGATGAGGATACGACTACCTGACGGATCGGAGCTATTCACCACCGCCCGCTGCAACATGGAGGCTATGATCGGCAGAAAGATATTTGAAGCACCAGTGACTATCATGACGATGCCAGTCTTTGATTTGATCCTGGGTTGACATGGTTGCACTGGAACCATGCTCAGATTGACTGCATGTCCAAGAGAATTACTATGAGGCATGGGGATTCCTACATCATCATCGAAGGTATTAAATCTATTTCCCCTCTCTTGTTGTCATCCGTGCAGGTCGTCAAGGCCCACTTGTAGGGGGAGGAAGTCTATGAAATGTTTTTTGAAATGGCTGAGGCCAACGGTTCCATCTCGGATATCCCGGTGGTGCGAGATTTTGCCGACGTATTCCCAGAGAAGCTGCCAGGGCTACCCCCGCACCGGGAGCAAGATTTTCGGATACAGCTAGTGCCGGGGGCTAAGCCGACATCTAGAGCCCCTCAACGGATGGCTCCGAAGGAGTTGACTGAGTTTCGAAGACAACTCCAGGAACTAGTGGAAGCCGGTTTTGTCCGGCCAAACTCTTCACCATGGGGAGCCCCAGTGTTGTTCGTCAAGAAGAAGGACGGGACACTTAGGTTGTGAATCGACTACCGAGCACTGAACTGACTGACAGTCTAGAATACGTATCCATTGCCAAGGATAGATGAGTTGTTTGATCAGCTGGAGGGGGCACATTTCTTTTCAAAATTGGATTTGAGGTTGGGCTACTATCAGCTGCGGATCCAGGAGGAGGACATTCCGAAGACTGCCTTCAGGTGCAGATATGGGTTATTCGAGTTTATCGTGATGCCCTTCGGGCTTATGAATGAACCGTCAGAGTTCATGAGCCTCATGAATCGAGTGTTTGAGGAATATCTGGATGTGTTCATCATTATATTTATTGATTACATCCTCATTTACTCGAGGATAGAGGAGGAGCACACACGACATCTGACGCTGACCCTGGAGAGACTGCGGGAGCACCAGCTTTATGCGAAGTTCAGCAAATGTCAGTTCTGGTTGAGGGAGGTGGCTTTTCTGGGCCAAATCAATAGTGGTGCTGGTTTGGTAGTGGACCCGGCCAAGATTCAGGCAGTTCGGGATTGGACGCAGCTAAAGTCGGCCACAGATGAGCGGAGTTTTCTATGACTTGTCAGTTATTACCGGAAGTTCATGGAGGGATTTTCTCGTATTGCCCTTCCACTCATATCCCTGACGAGGAGGGATGTGCCCTTTGTCTGGACCACGCAATGCGAGGTGGATTTTCAGGAGCTGAAAGATCGACTCACCTCAGCTCCTATACTTGCCCTCCCTTTAGGGAAAGAAGGATTCCGGGTCTACACCGACGCTTCCTACCAGGGCATGGGTGCGGTGCTGATACAAAATGGTCATGTGATAACATACGCTTCTCGGCAGCTGAAGAAGCATGAGCAGAACTACCCAGTTCATGACTTAGAGATGGGAGCAATCATATTTGCTTTGAAAGTCTAGCGACACTATCTGTATGGCGTCCACTACGACATTTACTTCGATCACAAGAACTTGAGGTATGTGGATGCGCAGAAAGAGCTGAACATCAGGCAGAGATGATGGGTGGAGTTTCTAGCAAATTACCAGTACGAGATGCGCTACCACCCAGGGAAGGCGAATGTGGTGGCAGATGTGCTAAGCCGGAAGGCCGCAAACCCTGGAGCAGGAACGCAGTTGATGGCCTTGGAGTTGGTCCAGATGTTAGTGAAGATGTAGGTATCCTTGGTGTCCCGGGATCACCCTGAGCTGTACCGGGAGTACCTAGCATCGTTGATTTCCCTAGATGACATTCGAGACCGAGTCAGAGATGGGCAGAGGCAGGATGCCAAGCTAGAGCCGATATTTCGGGCCTTAGAAGTAGGCACTGCTGGGGATTACTCGCTGAGGGATGGCCTAGTGTGTTTCAAAGGATGGATTTACATACCAGAGGGAGGCCAGGTCCGGGAAGATATCATGATAGAGACTCACTGCAGTCGGTATTCAGTACACATGGGATTTACGAAGATGACTGCGGACCTGAAGAAGACCATGTACTGGCCAAGTATGAAGAAGGATATCACCTACTTCGTGACCCATTGCGAGGCATTCTAGTTGGTGAAAGCAGAGTGCATAGACCCCGCAGGATTATTGCAGTCACTCCCAGTGCCGGAGTGGAAATTCGATGATATCACGATGGTCTTTATACATGGGTTTCCCCGATCGCGGATGGGGAACGATTCGATCTGGTTGATCGTCGACCGGCTGACGAAGGTAGCTAGATTTATTCCGATTAGGAAGATGACTCGGTTGGTGTGTTGGTTCCGAAGTTCGTGGAGCAGTTCGTCTGTTATTATGGCATACCCAGGTCGATTGTATCGGACCGGGATGGAGGGTTTACATCCAGGGAGTGGAGATCAGTGCATACTTACTTGGGCACTCGGCTAACATTTAATACAATGTTTCATCCCCAGACTGATGGGCAAATGGAATGCACTAATCGGACCTTGGAAGATCTGTTGTGACTTTGCATCTTGGATCGCGGTGAGTCCTGGGAGAAGCTATTGCCACTGATCCAGTTTTCATATAATAACAACCACCAATCCAGCATAAGAATGGCTCCTTATGAGGCCCTGTACGGACGGAGGTGTAGGACTCCGCTCTCATGGATACAGGACGAAGATCCAAAGGCTTTGGGTTCAGAGTTTGTCGAGGACACCGAGGCTCAGGTGAGATTGATACGGGACAGGATGCTAGAGGCACAGAGCCGACAGGCTAAGTATTACGATGCTCGACATCGTTAGGTGGAGTTCCGGGTGGGGGACCAGGTGTTCTTGAAGATCCGACCAATGCATGGGGTTTCACGGGTACGCGATCGGAAGAAGAAGCTCAGCCCAAGATATATGGGGCCTTATAGGATCCGGGAGCGGATCGGTCCCTTGGCATACAGGCGGGAGCTGCCACCGGAGCTGGCGGGTCTGCACGACGTGCTCCATGTATCCTCTCTTAGGAGGGCTCTACTACGCCCGGAGCAGCATATTACGGCCACGAATGGGCCGGTAGCATCTAATTGGTTAGTTTACCTGGAACCAGTCCGGATTCACGATAAGGGAATACAATTGATGAGTTGTAAATATTCCTATTTTGATGTACATTAAATAAGTCGTTTTACTTTATTTTGTTATTTTTACTTAATTTTTTGTAATAAATTACTCCTATTTTGAAAATATTTTCTAACTTAGTTTATTTTTGATTTTCTGAAAAATTTCAGGAAAAGTCAAATTTTTGCATGGGTCACGCCCGTGTACTATGGGTCACGCCCGTGACCTGGGCGTGACAACTGAAATCCCCTGAAATCAGCGCATTTGAAGAATAAAAGTGTGACACTCTGTCACACGACCGTGTAAAATGTGACATGGCCGTGACCTGACCCGTGTCAGCCAGTTCGACGATTTCCGCTCGACGTTCGTCGACCCGACAGGACACGCATGTGTCCCATGAGTGACACGCCCGTGTCATTTGACATGCCCCGTGCCGAAGCCCGTGACCATCTCTCGACATTTTTCACTCGACATTCGTCGACTCAACCAGACACGCCCGTGTCAAGATGCGACACGGGCCTGTACTCCTCTACTTGGCCCGACAAACCGCCGCCGGCGACTTTCGACGAAAACAATGCCCAGTTCAACCTTCCCGACATGCCCACCGTCACGACCGTGACTAGGGCTTGAACGTTGCGATTTCAGCTGCCAAGTCAAATCTCAAATCAAATCAACGGCCGCCATTTGAACAATGTCAACACGCCCCCTGACACGCCCTTGTCAGAGGGCGTGTACCATGAAACTTTTCCCTATAAATTCCTAGCTGCTGTATGAGTTCAGGGTTCCCATTTTTGGACCACTTGGCTGTTCTTTTGGGGGCTTTTTATGCAATGTAAGGGAATTTTCTCTCCCCTCTTTTATGTATTTGTGATTTTTTTTGCTTTAATGTAACATTTTTTACTTAATAGAAATGTTTCTTTTCTCCTCTATATTATATGAAAATCCGTCCAAGCGCCCTACCTTAAGTAATTTTTCATTCCTCTTTTTGTGTTTTTTATGTTTTTCTTTAGCTTTTGTAACTAGTTTAACTTAGAAATTTATCAATTTTCTAGCTGTCGTAATCGCAAAATTATTTTCCTGAACCGTACTTGTTTAGGTTTAGTTTATTATTTTTACTTTGTTTTCATTCCTGTAGTTTTATAAAAAAATTTTAAAAGGTGGTTTTTAGTTTTCTTTAACTTAGCCTGTTTAAGATCGTAAAACTTTTTGTTTTCTTTTAGTTTTATTTACACTTTTTATGCGTTTCTATAAAGTTTTAAGAATAAAAACATAGCTGTTTTGCTTTTTCAAACACTTCATTTTTGCTTTTATTTTCAAAAACTTTTGCCCGTTTAATTTTTATTTCATCTTTTTATTCATTTATACCGCATTCTAGCGGTAGAAATGTAATCGTTTTAATTTTTCGAGCACTTGCACTTTTCGTTTATTTGCAAACTTTTTTGCTCCTTTAAAATTTATTTTCACTTTTAATGCATTTCTAGCACATTCTAGCAGTAGAAATGTAGTTGTTTTAATTTTTCAGCAACTTAGTTTTTCCTATTTTTTGTACGTGTGTGTGCGTGTATGAGTTAGTTTAAATTGCTTTCTTTCAATTCTATAGAGGGTGTGCGTGTGTTCCATTTATTTTCGCCTACTCATTAAAGGTTAAATTGCGTGCTTTAATTTCCTGCCTACTCGTTTGAGTAGGACTTGTACGTGTGAGTTTTCAATTCTGTAGTGTGTGTGCATATTTCAATTCAAGTAGAGTGTGTTTACTTTCTGTAGAATGAGTGAGTGTTAGAATTTATTTTCGCCTACTCGGTAGGAGTTAAATGACAGGATTTTATTTACCGCCTACTCATTTGAGTTAAATTGCAGGTCTTTATTTGTCCGTAATTATTTATGTACTAGCATTTATTTACCGTCTACTCGTTTGAGTTAAATGGCATGTCTGTGTGTGAGTTTTCAATTTCAGTAGAGTGCGTGCGTGGGCGCATTTATTTTCTCCTACTCGTTTGAGTAGGACTCGCTTTATTTCTCCCGCCCACTCATTTGAGCCGGGACTTGTAATTTTTCTTCTTTCATTTCAGTCCTACTCGTTTGAGTAGAACTTGCAATTTATTACTTTAATTACTGCTTTCCTTTTCCTGCTTTCATTTACTGCTTTAATTTTATGCTTTTTCATCGCAAGCCATCCCCACTCCGATGAGTGGCTAACCGTTCTTAGCCCTCGGTATCGAAGAGCATTGGGACAAATAAAATAACTTTAAATAATAAAAGGTCTTATTTTTCTAATTAATTAAAATTAACTTAAGGTTTGCCTAGGGTTTACGACGCGTAGAACCACATATTCGATGTGTGGTCTCTATTTTCGTAGTCCATATGCTAGCTAACCGAGAGGCCGTGCGTATGGCACGCTAACTCTACCGGATTGGGTTCCCCACCCAATAGTGAGGTTCTTAGCGTAATGCGGATGTTAAGAGGAATCCTTCATCGGACGAGATCCCGGTCGAATAGTCTTAGCGTTCAGGTGAGCGATATTTCTATAGCTAGGTGAGCTTATTTTAGTGGAACCTCCATGGCCAAGTCTCCGCCTTAATTAATTTGAAACTTAGGATCTCTTTTTATTAAAAGTTTATTTTAGTTCAAATTTTATTCGGTGCCATCGAGCTAAGCTCTTCATCGGCTCCATCTTTTAATTGCTTTTATTTTTATTGCCTTTTTTTGGTTTATATATAAAAAATTAACCCGACAACTTAATTATCGGTAAAATAATAGTCACCTCCAGGGAAGAGTAGAAATAATCGAACCGACCCCGAGAACAATACGACCTCGATATTCCACAGCGGAATATCCTATACTACTCACGATAGGTGCACTTGCCTCCTTTCATTAAAACTCGATCTAAACCATTTTATATCCAAATAATAAATCTGCATGCCCCGTTTTCTAAATAAAACCAAATCCGCTTTTCTCAAATAAAACCGCCCGGGGCGCCGCGAGCTCGTATTAAATTTTGGAGTTTTAACTTGCATCAACAAGTCTTGCACCGCAAGAAGGTTCCATTGGTTAAGGTCCTGTGGAGGAATCATAGGCGAGAGGAGCACGCATGGGAGCCTCAGGACTTGATGCAACAGAGGTACCCGGAGCTTTTTAGTCAGGTATATCTCAAAACTTAGGGATGTTACAAGTTTTATTTATTTCAGTAGAAACCCATGTAGACTTAACCTTAATTTCGGGGACAAAAATATATATATATTGGGATTTGTAACATCCCTCAAACAACTAGACCCCTAGTGTTTTGTTTTGTCATGACTAGGTCATGACAAAACCATCAAAAGCTCAAAGGACCACGTGAACAAGGCCAAGGTGAAAATCATCTTAGTCTGCCTATAGCACAACCTCATCACCAGACCTAGGGTTTGACATTTGGGCTTCAAATTGACTCCATGACCCCACCACAACACCCATAACAACTTGGGTAGCCCATATGGTCACTAAGGACCCATTGGGGTACACCCAAGAGGCTAAGTTGACCCAAGTCAACCCTAACCCTAAATGGGTCAAACTGACCTGCACAGCGCCAATTGAATTTCCCTTAGCCAAGTGGACACCACACACACCTTCCTAACCCTAGAGAGAGGCCAATGGGTCACCAACGACCCATTGGGGTCAAATAAAAGGCTAAGTTGACCCAAGTCAACTCTAGCCCTAAAGTGGTGAAAGTGCCCTGATTAAGGGTCAAGTGACCTCCAAAGGGCCATGTCAACCCTACCTAGACCTTAGGGGAGGCCAATGAGTCACCAAGGACCCTGTTGATGCGCGGAAACGGCACCGGGGGCACAGCTATCACCGAGGGGGTGTTTGACCTCACAGGCTAGGTGAGGAGGAAGGAGAAGGTTGCGGGGGTAGGGGAGAGGCTTGAGAGAAGAGGCGAGCCTTGATCAACAGAGAGGGTTGATCAAGAGAGGAAGAGGAGGGAGACCAGGAGCGGTCGAGCAGACAGTAACCGCAACGGTTGCGCTTGCAGGTTGGTTGCCGAGAAGAGCTGAGCTGAGCTAAGGGCAAGGCTTGCTGAGCAGAGCAGCAAGGCTTGCTGAGCAGAGGAGTGAAGAGGGGGCCGCTAGCAGCGGCAACAACACACTTCGCCCGCCGCGGCCTAAATGCCACTCCTGCGACAGGCTTTCCTTTTATTAATAGCTAGAGATTACAAGCTTTCAGGTACACCTTTGCAACAAAATCACTAAAGGGGTACAAGGAGAAGCTGGTGGCTAAAGGAGAATAAATTGCCAGAAAGCAGAGGAGGAGAAGCTGCCAGAGACTAAGTAAAAGAGTCTGCCAGCTGCTGCAGGACTGGGAAACTGAGTCTGCAGAGTCTGCTGGCAAGCTGCTGGAAGAGCTGAGGAGGACTGCGCGGACAGGAAACTGAGTCCGCAGGGCTTGCTGGAAGGGTGATGACGGACTGCGCGGACTGGAAAACGGAGTCCGCAGGGGCTGCTGGCAAGACTTGTCTCCCCCTCCAGGATCCTTGAATGAGAGACTCCAGAGGCTATTTATAGGCCCATGGAAGTTCTTCAAGAAGTGAGGCCCAGTGACATCAGCATGACGACCTGTGCGGACTCCGCGGACTGGCAATTTGCGTCCTCCATTGTTGAGTGAAGCAGCAGGCTACAGGAGGCCCTGGAGAGAACTGGAGGCCGCCCCCTTGCGGGCAGCCTGGGCGGACTCCGGGTGGAGTCCGCCCGGCAGGCCGGAGGCTGCCCCCTAGCGGGCGGCCTGGGCGGACTCCGGGTGGAGTCCGCCCGGCGGATGCCGGGGCCGCCCCTAGCGGGCGGCCTGCGAGGACTCCGGGTGGAGTCCGCCCGGCGGATGCCGGGGCCGCCCCCTAGCGGGCGGCCTGGGTGGACTCCGGGTGGAGTCCGCCCGGCGGATGCCGGGGCCGCCCCCTAGCGGGCGGCCAAGGCGGACTCTGGGTGGAGTCCGCCCGGCGGATGCCGGTGCCGCCCCCTAGTGGGCGGCCCGGGCGGACTCCGGGTGGAGTCCGCCCGGCGGATGCGGGGGCCGCCCCCAAGCGGGCGGCCCGGGCGGACTCCGGGTGGAGTCCGAACGGCGGATGCCGGGGCCGCCCCCTAGCGGGCGGCCCGGGCAGACTCCGGGTGGAGTCCGCCCGGCGGATGCTGGGGCCGTCCCCTAGCGGGCGGCCCGGGCGGACTCCGGGTGGAGTCCGCCCGGCGGATGCCGGGGCCGCCCCCTAGTGGGAGGCCTGGGCGGACTCCGGGTGGAGTCCGCCCGGCGGATGCCTGGGCCACCCCCTAGCGGGCAGCCTGAGCGGACTCTGGGAGGAGTCCGCCCGGCTGGCGGGCAGAGGCCGCCCTGGGTGGGCGGCCTCGGCGGACGACGACAGGAGGCCGCCGCCCCTCGGGTAGCAGAGAGGTCGCCCCTGGTGGGCGGCCTCGGCGGACGGTGGCAGGAGACCGCCACCCCTTGGGCTGACTAGGAGGTCGCTCCTGGTGGTGCTGTTGGCCGACTCCTGCAAGGAAAAGCACTGCACGATTAGCGAACCTAACCGCATGTACCGCAAGGGTGAGCCATGGGAATAGCCCGCCGTCCTGCAAGGCACGTGGTTGCTAGGAAACCTAGGCGGATAGGGAAAATTGTCTGCCTACGCTGGGACTTGTCGCGATCGAAAGGGAGAATCTAAGGGTCGTGACTAGCCAGCTGGCCAACTTGTGAAGGATCGCAGATTTCTGGGTTAACATAATCCCCGCACTTTTTTAAGTTCCGAAGGGAACTTCGAAAAAGTTGGAGACCAACGAAAATCGTGATACACCCCAAAGGAAAGAGAAGGGGAGGCAAGGAGAGATAGAACCTGAAGTCTCTCCTTACAAGCTTGGTGTTTCCTGTCTATTTTCCTGCAAGAGGAAAATTAAGGGTAAACACGTATGGGTGGTACATCGAGTGTGTACCTGAGTTTGCTTTTGCAAAATGAAGAAGGCGTGTCTTCCGTTAAGTTCTGCAAAACAAAAGTGAGGAAAACAGAAAGGCATACTAACTTTCAAGTACCTGAGTGGAGCTTGCAAGTGTCGGTGATCTCTACAAGAAGAGAGTTTAGAGGCAGATATTGTATACAAAGATAAGCTGCAAGTACCTAAATATGACTTGCAGACGTCTGCTAATCACTGCAAAGTGAAGAGTGAGCAGCAGAGATAAAATAATGATTTAAACTGCAAGTACCTGGATGAGATTTGCAGGTGTCTGTTGTTCTCTACAAAGATAAAAGTCAGAAGCAGATAATATGCATATGAAAGGAGCTCGCAAGTACCTGTGGAGAAGGCTTGCAAGGGTTCGCTAACCTCTGTGAGGAGAGAGATTAGAAGCAAACAAGACGTGAGGATAACCGCACCAGAATCATACCAAAACTGTTGATATGATTTGATTAATGATTGTTGCGATTAGATTTTGACAAGAATAATAAGTAGCTCTGTGAATCTCCATATGATAGAGCTTGAGCAGGCAATGTATATGAGATGAGCATAAGCAAAGTGATTGCTGGAAATCCTTTTGGTAGGTTGGATTAACCTGTTCACCTATGAAAGGAGGGAAGAGAGAAAAGGAGGTCTACACTCGGAATGACTAAAGGGTGTTAAATGCTGCCACAGGTGTTCCCCGTGGGCCTTATGCATCACTTGCCCGAAACGTCACCCCGAGTATAGTCCTACTCAAAGCGGGCTGGTTGCGCATCCTTAAGGAGGGAAAAAAGAAAAGCAGGTCCATATTCGGAATGACTAAAGAAGGTTGAATGCTGCCACAGGTGTTCCCCGTGGGCCTTATGCATCACTAGCCTGAGAAAATCATCCCGAGTATGGTCCTGCTCTAAGCAGGCTGGCCGCGCGTCCTCAAGGAGGGCATAAAAGAGAAAAGCAAGGGAAAGATCCTGAGAAGGACCGCTGGAAGCACTGCTCTCTCGCCTTGGGTACAAGCATCACTGATCAACGAGATGGGTTGCGCTAAGGAGCCTAGCTTGTCTGTGTATTGATCAGTGGAGTTGCGAACCCGAGAAGGCACGGATCGAGGATACCGGAGAGTGCTCGGCCACCACAGTTGAAGGATGATCAAAGAGACAAGGCTACGCTTGATCGCCATTGCTTGTCCAGCAAATATCATCCTAACCGTAATGTATCCTATACGACGCACAACAGAGCTAACACATGGGGCTCCCCTAGCACACACTCTGTGTCAGATGCCGGCTAGGATCCTAAGTCTGAAGCCCATTCCCGCGATTGAACTGCTCCCACAGCACACATGGGTATACTCCCGGCATGTGTAGTCATAGAGGTTGTGCAAGAACAAACAACAGAGGGAACGTTTCAGACTCGGCGATATCTCATTGGTGTAACGATTGCTAAGAGAGAGAGAAGAGAGGAAAGTGGCATCACAAGAAGGGAACTGTGTCAGTACGGGATCCCTGAATAAAAGCTTTGCTGGAAAGCAAGTAAAGAACACTAAGAAGTGTTGTAATGAAAATGTTTGAAAGGGAGAGAGAGTAAGGGTTGAGATAACCCCTGAAGGTTGCAAGGAGCTCTGGAGGACTGTGAAGTCCATCGCGTTGGAGGACTGTGAAGTCCCTCGCTAGCATTGAAGCATTCCCAGCACACCCTCGTCGTTGGCATCGAAGCATTCGACTTCTTTGTTAACAACGAGGAGAGGAAGCTCTTCGACTTGGCTCACCCCTCTTGAGGAGCAAGGAGTGTCTGAAATTTCTTTGCCCCTTGAAGCTGCTTGATCAGGGCGATCTTATTTAGGAAGCATGTCATGCATCTTGCCCTGCCGGAGCATCTTTTGCACAAGCTGGCGGAATGCTCGGCAGTCTTCTGTTCGATGGACTGACTCTTTGTGAAATTCGCAGTAGGGTTCTGATCCCCTAGATCTCTGATCGGTCGGCCGATAGGGCTTCTTTTAGCTTGCCCTATCTTTCATGATTTGGATTACCTCTTGCACGACGTCGTCGAGATCAGACTCATGCAAGTCATCGTCCTGCTGTTGTTGAATAGCTACTGTTTGCAAAGACGGAGCTAGCGGCAGCAATGGATCTTGAGCATGAACACGGCTCGGGAAGGAGTATCGATGGCGTTGAATCCTTCTCTCCTTCTTTGAGTGAGTTGGGATGTGATTGTGAGGAGACCTTGGAGGATGCTTGCGAGAGGGATCCTCCTCGGATAGAAGCTTGGAGACGTAGCCTGGATTGATCTTTTCGCCTCGGATATATGAGTTGGCTAGAGCAATCAACTCTTGATATGTCCTTGGAGTATGGAGATTGGCTTCAAACTTGAGAGGCCCTTCACGGAGACCGTGGATAAGAGCCACTCGGTAAATTTCTTGATCAGTAACTTCAATGTCCAAAATCTCTCTTTGGAATCGATCAACAAACTGAGAGCAGGTCTCATTTCCGCGCTGCTTGATCTCAAAGAGGGCTTCAGGACCGCACTTTCTCTTAGTTGATGTAGAGAATCTGAGAAGAAACTCCCTTCGAAGATCAAGGAAGGAAGTTATGGAGTGAGGACGGAGGCCATAAAACTAGTCCCTCACTTGCCCATCAAAGGAGGTGACAAGGAGTTTGCACTTGGTTGCATCTAAAAGGGTCTTGAGAGCAACGGCGGACTCAAAAGCTTGGAGGTGCTTCACTGGATCTGTCTCTCCAGTGTAGATTGGCAGTCGAGGCTCTCTGAAGTTCACTGGAGTTGGCTCATGGCGAACATTCTTCCCAAATGGTGAAGGTTCTTCTTGCTCTCCTACAGCATAGGGAAAGAAAGGAGCATAAGCTGCAGCTGCAAAAGGAGCATGAGGATAACAGGGAAACGTTGCTGCAGGAGGAGCAGGGGCAGGAGCTGAAGGGTAGGGATGACTTCCCTAAAAATTGAGAACTCTAGCAGGACTTCCCCGGGGTGCTTCCCAGAAGAAGTTATGGCGAGCAACAAACTCTTCATCTTGAGTTCGCAAAGGAGCTGCAGGCCCTTGCGGAAAGGTTGGAGTGTAAGGAGGATAGAACGGCGGGCAAGTTTGAGGGTAAGCTTGTTGATGCTCTAATGTTGGTGTTGGGTTGATGGGAGCAGCTAGAGCAGCTGCTGGATGAGCGTCCAATCGCTGCGTTATAGCAGCAAGAACTTTGTTGATAGCCTGGAACTGTTGAGCATTCTCACGGCGCGTCTGCTCAAAGGCTTCCCAGAGAGGATCTTCACTGGGACTTGGAGCATGGTTCTCGGCTGATTGATGGTCTGACATGGTTAAATGTTTCTTTCACTGCCTGTTCTGATCTAAAGGTTTGCGCGTGAGCTGGCGTCCACGCTCACCGCACCAAAACTGTTGATGCGCGGAAACGGCACCGGGGGTACAGCTATCACCGAGGGGGTGTTTGGCCTCACAGGCTTGGTGAGGAGGAAGGAGAAGGTTGCGGGGGTAGGGGAGAGGCTTGAGAGAAGATGCGAGCCTTGATCAACAGAGAGGGTTGATCAAGAGAGGAAGAGGAGGGAGACCAGGAGCGGTCGAGCAGACAGTAACCGCAACGGTTCCGCTTGCAAGTTGGTTGCTGAGAATAGCTGAGCTGAGCTGAGGGCAAGGCTTGCTGAGCAGAGGAGCAAGGCTTGCTGAGCAGAGGAGAGAAGAGGGGGCCCCTAGCAGCGGCAACAACACACTTCGCCCGCCGCGCCCTAAATGCCACTCCTGCGACGGGCTTTCCTTTTATTAATAGCTAGAGATTACAAGATTTCAAGTACACCTTTGCAACAAAATCACAAAAGGGGTACAAGGAGAAGCTGCCGGCTAAAGGAGAAGAAATTGCCAGAAAGAAGAGGAGGAGAAGCTGCCAGAGACTAAGTAAAAGAGTCTGCCAGCTGCTGGAGGACTTGGAAACTGAGTCTGCAGAGTCTGCTGGCAAGCTACTGGAAGAGCTGAGGAGGACTACGCGGACAGGAAACTGAGTCCGCAGGGCTTGCTGGAAGGGTGATGACGGACTGCGTGGACTGGAAAACGGAGTCCACAGGGGCTGCTGGCAAGACATGTCTCCCCCTCTAGGATCCTTGAATGAGAGGCTCCAGGGGCTATATATAGGCCCAGGGAAGTTCTTCAAGAATAGGGGCCCAGTGACATCAGCATGACGACCTGCGCGGAATCCGCGGACTGGCAATTTGCGTCCGCCATTATTGAGTGAAGCAGCAGGCTGCAGGAGTCCCTGTAGAGAACTGGAGGCCGCCCACTTGCGGGCGGCCTGGGCAGACTCCCGGAGGAGTCCGCCCGGCAGGCCGGAGGCCGCCCCCTAGCGGGCGGCCTGGGCGGACTCCGGGTGGAGTTCGGCCGGCAGGCCGGAGGCTGCCCCCTAGCGGGCGGCCTGGGTGGACTCCGGGTGGAGCCGCCCGGCGGATGCCGGGGCCGCCCCCTAGCAGGCGGCCTGGGCGGACTCCGGGTGGAGTCCGCCCGGCGGATGTCGGGGCCGCCCCCTAGCGGGCGGCCTGGGCGGACTCCGGGTGGAATCCGCCCGGCGGATGCCGGGGCCGCCCCCTAGCGGGCGGCCTTGGCGGACTCCGGGTGGAGTCCGCCCGGCGGATGCCGGGGCCGCCCCCTAGCGGGCGGCCTGGGCGGACTCCGGTTGGAGTCCTCTCGGCGGATGCCGGGGCTACCCCCTAGCGGGCGGCCTGGGCGGACTCCGGGTGGAGTCCGCCCGGAGGATGCCGGGGCCGCCCCCTAGCGAGCGGCCTTGGCGGACTCCGGGAGGAGTCCGCCCGGCGGATACCGGGGCCGCCCCCTAGCGGGCAGCCGGGGCGGAGTCCGGGAGGAGTCCGCCCGGCTGGCGGGCAGAGGCCGCCCTGGGTGGGCGGCCTCGACAGATGGCGGCAGGAGGATGCCGACCCTCGGGCAGCAGAGAGGTTTCCCCTGGTGGGTGGCCTCGGTGGACGGCGGCAGGAGACCGCCGCCCCTTGGGCTGACTAGGAGGTCGCTCCTGGTGGTGTTGTTGGCCGACTCCTGCACGGAAAAGCACTGCACGATTAGCGGACCTAACCGCATGTCCCGTGAGGGTGAGCCATGGGAATAGCATGCCGTCCCGCAGGGCACGTGGTTGCTAGGAAACGTAGGCGGACAGGGAAAACTGTCCGCCTACGCTGGGACTTGTCGCGATCGAAAGGGAGAATCTATGTGTCGTGACTAGCCAGCTGGCCACCTTGGGAAGGATCGCCGATTTCTGGGTTAACAGACCCATTAGGGGCAACTTCAAAGACCAAATTGACCAAGATCAACCCTAGTTAAGGTTTAGGTTAAGCTAGCCCAAATGGGCTAACTCAAGCTCAAGCTAAATTCACTTGGCCTAACCTTGTATTAATGGATGAAATGAACATATAGGCTACCATTAGGCTAGGTAGAAGTCAAATTTCAGGCTTGGTGTGTAGGAGAGAGACTTGGTGAGTAGGAGAGAGAAAAAGCTCCAAATAAAAGAGAGAGAAAGAGAAGGGAGTAATGAGGAAAGACTTTGGGGCTCATCCTTCCCCTTCCCCAACCCCCGATTCAATTCACTCGGACAAGGGGAGTGCAGTCCCATTTCAACCAGCTGCTCTTTGACTGGTTTGAGACATGCTTCATCCCCCACCCACCATGGTCGAAATCCTCTTAAGGGGCCATTAATGGCCATGACAGCCTACATGGACCCAAAACCCCAACTCTCCTCCTTAAAAGCTCCACTGGACTCCAGGGATTCAGTTCCACACATTACCTGAAGGAGACAAGGAAGTCCACTATGCAGTTGCAGAAATCCGACCACCACCACCACCACCATGACAATCCGGCGATCGGCAAGGCTTCAGCCACACACACAGGTCCTCCCCTTCTCTTTCTTCCATGGGTAGATCATAGGACTAAACTGGGTCAAGGTTCGAGCTCAATTGATCTCGATCAGAGGATCGAATTTCCAGTTTTTTTGTAGAAAATCGATTTGTCGGGATCGCCGGAAAAAGGCCCTCCGGCGGCTGTGCCGCCGCCTAGCGACAGCCACCACCTCGACGGAGGTGGTGGTGGCGGTGGCCTGCCAGGGAGGTGGTCGGGTGGCCGGTGATGGCGGCTAGAAGAAGCTCCAGGTCAGGTCAATCCTACCCATCGGCTGGAAGAAGAAGTGTTGGGTACATTGGAAAATATGTACCAAATTTGGAGAAGCCTCGCCTAACTCAATGATGTTCATCAAGGTGTATTTGATGTGGTGTTGAGTTTCTATGTGTAGATTAAGGAAATGAAAGAAAAGTTTCTAAGTATAACTGTCTACACTTGAGAAGCATTGTGTCGACACGTGGGAAAGGCTGTGTCGGCACCAGGAGCCAGTTTGTGTCGATACACAGGATTTGTGTCGACACACAGACATTCTGTCAACAACAACAGTGTCGACACCAGGAGCCAGTTTGTGTCGACACACAGTACCTGTGTCGACACACAGAGATTCTGTCGACAATAACTGTGTCGACACACAGGACTTGTGTCGACACACATAAATCTTAGTCAACAACAACTGTGTCGACACACATGACTTATGTCGACACACACCAGATTTTTTGTTGAAGTCAACTATATCAAGATAAGAAGTGATTGTGTCGACACATAGGACTTGTGTCGACACATTCTGCAGAAGCTATGTCAAGAAGATAGAGAAGTGATGTGCCGACATTATACAAGCTGTGTCGACATCACCAAGGATTATGTCGACACATGAACTATTTGTGTCGATAAATTTGCAGTATTGTCTCGACACTTTGCTACTGAGCTGAAGTTCATTGAAGTATCAGATATAATGACTGGAGACTTTACAGCTGTCATGATCAACACAGCTGTTGTTTCTATCAGAGCTGTCAGAAGGTCGTTATGAACCGGAACAACCGGTAACCTCGGATGAAGTCTATATAAAGACATGTTCTATCAACAATTAAAAGATGCTAATAACAAGGAGAGAACTCTTCATCCAGAAATCGGCAAGTCATCTAGAGAGGGTTGATCCTAAACAGTCTGCAAGAAGAAATCAGAACCACATCTGATTAGAAGAAGCTGGATTGAGGATCATCTCCAACTTCAAGAAAATCAACCTTACTTTATTCAGATTTAAGAAACTTTGAAGAAGCTAAGAAAGGTTGATTCTAAAGTTGTCAGATCTACAAGAACTGACAAAGAAACATTCTACCCATTGTCTCTCTACTTGGGTGAAGGAATTACTCTTTTTATTATAAATTTTTCTATAGGATCTTTTACAGAGTTGAGTGTAGGAGGGTTATCCCTCTGAGTTATAAGCCTAAATTTATAAAGGCTGAGTTAGGGCTGAGTGCCTGAGGTAGGAGATTAAGTTCTCTGAGTTGTAGGCCTGGGAAAAGTCTGAGGTAGGGCTTGAGTGCCTGAGTTGTAGGCCTTGTGGAGGAGGCTGAGGTATGGCTTAATTGCCTGAGTTGTAGGAGTGTGGACTCACTCTGAGGTAGGATTCTTTGAGAGAATCTGAGATGTAGGACTTCCTGAAGTCTGAGTTGTAGGAACCATTCATGGTTCTGAGTTGTAAGATCTGAGGATCTGAGAAGGAAGAAGGAAGTTAGGCCGAATCTAGTACACTGCTAGATAGGAGAAGGGGAAAAGTGGATGTACCCATCACTTGGGAAACCACTATAAAACTGTATGTCTTCTGTGTTGCTGTGTTGTTTAATCTGTGTTGTGAACTGTGTTGTGTTAATTGCTGATTAATCTGTGATCTAACAGTAAAAAGATTATCTGCCTTAAGGAAAAAGAATTGAACCTATTCACCCCCCCCCCTCTAGGTGTTTAGGACATCTTGAAACCAATTCTTTCAAGTGGTATCAGAGGGAGGTTTCTTAAGAAAAGTCTTAACAATCTGAATTGATCTGTAAGGCAGTTAACATTTAGACAAAATGGGTTCAGGAAAAAATAACAAGGAACTTGGATCCATGAAATTACTTATCTGTAGGAAAGAAATTTTTGGTATTTGAAAAGAGTGAGTCAGGTTGTTTATGGAAGCATCTGACCAAAGAATCTATATTACAGTTAAATAAGATCCATTCATTCCTATGAAAATCTCAGTTCTTGATGCAAATCTTAGGACTCCAAAAGATTATTTTGAAATGACAAAGGATGAGATCATCTTAGCTACTATGGATAAAAAAGTACAGAACATAATAGTTAGTGCTATAAATGACTCAACATTCCAAAACTTGATTCACTACAAAACCTCCAAGGAGATGTGGGACACCTTGATTGTCTACATGGAGGGATCAGAAGAAGTGAGAGTGGACATGAAGTCTATGCTTAATCAGGAATATGAAAGTTTTAGACAAGCCAAAATAGACAGCATAACTAAGTGTTACAAGAAGTTTTTCAGAATAGTTAATGAGCTAATGTCATATGGAAGGGTTTTAGAACATATGAACTCAATGATAAGTTTCTTAGATCTCTAACCAAGTATAGGGATACTAAAATATGTGCCATCAGAGAGGTGTCCAGGCTTGCAGATACACCTCCACCAACTCTATTTGGAAAACTATTATCCTATGAGATGCAGCTCACTGCTAGAAAGGAGGAGGAGAAAAGAAATAAGTCTGAATACAGAGAGAAGTCAGTTGCCTTCAAGGTTGAAGCCACAAAGAAGGATAGGAGGATGTCTCCATCTCCTCCTAAGAAAGCTGCTGAAGTCATCTAAGAAAATTATGACAATCACATATCAGACAGCCTTAATTCTGATGAAGACTTTGCTGCTTTCACAAGGAAATTTCAAAGATTCTTAAAGAAAAATCAATGGAGATACAAACCATCCTCCTCATAGTTCAAGGATGATTATTATCAGAAAATTAAATCTTTAAGAAAGGACAGGTATGACACTAAACCTAGTAAATTAACTTATACTAAGATTGTTTGCTATTGTTGCAATAGGCCTGGACATGTAGTTGCTGACTGTCCTGACAAAAGAACGGAATCAAATGACAAGAAGAAACTACAAAACAAGGGTAAGAAGGAGAGATCCTTCGTTGCAAAGAAGGAGAAAAGCTGGACTGATTCCTCATCATCCGATTCTGAAGCTGAGACTGAAGCTGAAACCTACATTGGACTGTTTACAACTGAAGAGGATTCAGAGGAGATAGAATTCTTGCAAATGCTGGATTCTATCAATGGGGTTGATCTTCATTGCAAAGTGTTGATGGCGATATTTGAAGAAGATCAGTGTTAGGATCAGCCTGGTCCCATTAAGATAAACAACCTTTCATCAGTTTCTGATTATTATACTGGATCAGAATCAGAAGCATCTGCATCAAAATATGTGGATGGTTCAGAATCTGAAGGGGATATACATCAACTTATTGATGAGTATGGTGATCTATTACATGCACTTAAGAGAAGCAGAAACCTTTTCAAAAACCAGGCTAAGGAAATTGCTGCTCTTAAGTTGGCTGCATCTGATTTAGAAAAATTGCTGGATCAGAAGATGAATGAGGTTGCCAAGTTGAAAAATATAACTTTTACTCAGATGGGAACAATTACATTCAAAAATGATCAGATCAAGGGTCTGGAAGTCAGACTACATAGAGAAAAGGAACTTGTGGCTAAAATCTCAAAGCCAAAGTCTGTCTTACTTTTGATTGATAACTTCATTGCACAAAAGGGTAAGACTGGTCTAGGTTTTAAGAGAAGAACTAGGGCAGCAAATTCTAAAAGAAAAGGTAAAGTTCCAGTTCAGCCACAAGCCTTTAAACCCCCTATTTCTTTTACAAAAGTGATGCAGCCCACTAACAGGTTTGACCATGACATTACACATGGTCACAGTAAGCCTAGTATTTTGAATGACAAGGGTGCAAATGTCAGTAATGCAGCCCATGTACAAACACGCCATGCTCTTCAAGAATCATTGGTATTTGATGCACCAGCCCCAGCACTAAACAAAAGGACTGCTGATAGCAAGGCTGTTAAGACTGTATCTAAAAGAAGATACAATAAATATGAGTGCTGGTGTTGTGGCAAGGTTGGGCATTATGCCATAGATTGTTGGCACAACACCAGTGTCAGGAAAAATATCATCTTACCTGTTAGAAATACAGCAGGGAAATCAGTCAAGTTTCAGACTAACCTGAACCTAGAACCCAATACTTATTGGGGTTCTAAGGTTAAGTAATTATATTTGATGTAGGTGAGTCCAAGTGACCATACCCCAATATGGTACTTAGACAGTGGTTGTTCCAGGCACATGACTGGAACAAGAAGGATGCTGAAGGACTACTCTCCCATAGAGAATGGACACAAAGTGATCTTTGGTGGATCTGAAAAGGGGATCATCAAAGGGTTTGGTAACATTTCCAATGGCTCAATTACTATCACCCAAGTGGCTTATGTGAAAGGTTTGAAACACAACCTAATAAGCATAAGCCAACTTAGTGATCTTGGTTAAGACACTTCATTTATTAAGAATGGGTGTCAGATTAGAAGGACAAGTGATCGCGAGATCATCTTGTGAGGTTATAGAAAAGGAAATGTTTATTGTCTCAGTTTTGATTGTGAGAATAAGAACTCTCATATATGTTTAGTTACAGATGAGAAAGCATCTCAATGTGTCAAATGACACAAGAGGCTAGCTCACCTTAACTATAAGACTATATGCCAACTCTATAGCATGGAGTTAGTGAGGAATGGTCCTCAGTTCAAGTGCATAAAAGAGGGTGTATGTTCATCTTTCCAAAAGGGAAAACAGACCAAGACCTCTTTTCATGGACATGATACCAAAGATTCTGTGAGGTGTTTGTACCTCCTGCATATGGATCTAGTTGGTCCTATGCCAGTTCATAGTCTATGTTGGAAAGTATATACACTTGTAGTTGTGGATGACTATTCTAGATTTACTTGGGTTTTCTTCCTGAGGCAGAAATCTGAAACCCCTACTATCTTCCACAATTTTGTTAGGCAAATTCAGAATGAACTTAACAGTTCAGTGGTCAAAATCAGAAGTGACCATGAGACTGAATTTCAGTCTGAATGCATGACAAGATTTTGTGAAGAACTAGGGATTCATAAAGAGTTCTCCTCACCTAGAACTCCTCAGCAAAATGGTTTTGCTGAAAGAAAGAATAGGACACTTATTGAGGCTAGTAGAACACGACTAAGTGACACTTCTCTCCCAAAATATTTCTGGGCTGAGGCAGTAAACAATGCATGTCATGTTTTCAATAGAGCATCCATCACTAAAAGTCGTAAAAAGACACCCTATGAGATTATGGAAGGCAGAAAACCAAACATATCCTATTTTAGGATCTTTGGTAGCAAGTGTTATGTACTTAATAATGACAAGTATTATTTAACTAAGTTTGCTGCCAAATCCCAAGAAGTGATATTTGTTGGGTACAGCAACAACAGTAGAGCTTATAGGATCTATAACGTGACTACTCAAGTTATAGAAGAATCTGTTCATATAGTCTTTGATGAAACTGAACTAATCAACTGTGAGCAGTCTAGTGTATCTTGTAGCTCTATAGGCTTGAAGGAAAAGATGGACAAGCTAACCATTAATGAAGACCAACCTGCAAGGTAAGATGAAGAAAATAATGGGTGCTGTCAAGGGGGAGTACAAGACCCGCAAGCTGATGAAGAGGACAATGAAGTACAACATACTGAAGAGATTGGAGAAAATCATGGTGTAGATGGATTGCCTCCAGTAACAAGGCATCTAAACGATCATCCAACACACCAAATTATTGGTGATCCAAAACATGGTGTCCAGACAAGGAGCAGGAACATGAACACAGTTCTTTGCTCAAGTTTCTTGTCCCAGATGGAGCCCAAGAAATTTGAAGAAGTCATACAAGACCCAAACTGGATTGATGTCATGCAGGAAGAACTGAATCAATTCAGAAGGTGTAAAGTCTGGGAGTTGTTTCCTAAACCAAAGGATCATAATGTCATAGGTACTAAGTGGATCTACAGGAACAAGCTAGATAAAAATGGCATCATAGTCAAAAACCAAGCAACACTGGTAGCAAAAGGCTACAGGCAGGAAGAGGGAATAGACTTTGATCAGACATTTGCTCCAGTGGCAAGGTTGGAAGCAATAAGGCTATTCCTTGCCTATGCAGTATAACACGGGTTCAAGGTATTCCAAATGGATGTCAAGTCAGCATTTTTAAATGGTGACTTAAAAGAGGAAGTCTATGTTGAACAACCCTCAGGTTTTGTAGATTCTCTCTATCCTAATTATGTTTATAAGCTTAAGAAAGCACTATATGGTTTGAAACAAGCCCTTGGGGCTTGATATGAAACCATGTCTACATTCCTCATTGAGAATAAATTCTCAAGGGGGGAAAATAGACAAAACTTTATTCCTTAAGGAATCAAAAGGCAAGATGATCCTAGTTCAGATATATGTTGATGACATTATCTTTGGATCAACAGAAAACAACCTTTGTAGAAAGTTTGTCAAACTTATTCAAGGGAAGTTTGAGATGAGCAGTATGGGTGAGCTGAAATTCTTCTTGGGACTCCAATTTAGATAGACTGATGATGGCTTGTCCATATCCGAGTCTAAGTTCACCAAGGAGTTGATTAAGAAATATAGTATGGAGTCAGCCTCCACCATGAGAACTCCAATTGGATTAAGTATGCCTATTGGCAAAGATGATGCAAGGAAACCTGTAGATGAGTCTTTGTATAGAGGGATAATTGGCTCCATTTTATACTTAATTACTAGTAGACCAGACATCATGTATACTACATGTGTCTGTGCTAGGTATCAATCCTGCCCTAAAGAGTCTCATTATACTACAGTCAAAAGAATTATGAGATATCTTAAGGGAACACCAAATCGTGGCCTTTGGTACCCTAAGAATAGAGATTTTCTACTAACTGGGTATTCAGATGCAGACTTTGCAGGATGCAAAGAAGACAGGAAAAGTACTACTGGCACATGTCAGTTTTTAGGAGGAAGATTGGTGTCATGGAGCAGTAAAAAGTAGACAAGTGTGGCTATTTCCACTGCTGATTCTGAATATGTTGCTGCAGGTAGCTGCTGTGCTCAGCTATTATGGATTCAACATCAACTTGAAGATTATGGAATCCATGTAAGTAGAACTCCATTATTTTGTGACTCTACTAGTGTCATTACTATTGCTAGAAATCATGTTTCACGTAGCAGAACTAAGAACATAGAAATAAGATTTCATTTCCTTAGAGATCTTGTTGAAAAGGAAGATATAAGTTTAGAATTTGTCAATACAAATTTCAAATTGCTGACATATTCACCAAACCACTGGATAAAACTAAATTCAATTATTTTAAAATTGAATTAGGCATGCTGAACATAGAATAAAAATGACAAATTTCACTAAGTAAATGTGTGTAGACACTTAAAGAGAAAGGTGTCGACAATTAGTAGATGGTGTCGACACATAAGAAAAATTTTGTCGACACATCCAGAAGATTGTGTCGACACTCAGAATTTGGTGTCGACACATAGCTATCCTGACACATAAATGTTGGTGTTGACACATACAGTCGTCTGTGTCGACATGCAGAGAGTAGTGTAAGCTCTTAAGATTATTTGTGTCGACACATCGCTATAAGTGGTGTCGACACATAGAATAGTAATTCTCTGTCAAGACTTTAGTAGTCTGTGTCGACACAATCCCAACAGTGTCGATATAATAGGTTTATTTCAACCCGTCTTTTGACCTTCTTTATTTAGAAACATATAAATAGGTGCAAGTAGACCCCTGTCGACTTCTCTCTCAACATTCTTGAGACCTAATCCTTTGTGTCGACAGACCTTCATCTCTCTTCTTCTATCTCTTTCATCCTGAAAGGCGCCAAAGCTGGAAGAAAACATCAACGAAGGCTATGAACTAGTTCGTGATGCCTTTGCGAGTGGATCTAGAGACATCAAAGCCGTGATTACCCTAATCACAGAGAATGGCTTAGAATACTTGGTCTCAGAACCTACCATGATTTGGAAGAAGGAGGTTCTTGAATTCTACACAGCAATAACACTGGATTCAACGGGCCTGAAAATTAAGTCATCCGTTCAAGGAACCAAGGTCAAACTCACTCTGAAGAGTTTGAGGAAGACACTACAATTGCCAAGGGTTCAAGAAGAAGATGAAGTCATATCTTCCATGAACAGAGAAGCTCTCCAATGGTGTGGACTGGATCCCACCACAAAGATTGGATCATCTATGCTTAGAAAGAGAATGAACTCCCAGGGAAAATTTCTTCCTGAAATTATAGGAAAAGTAATTCTGTGCAAAACAGGAGAACATGAAAGGATATCTGCCTATATGTTCATTCTAATGACCAGAGTCATCTTCAAGGTCAAAACCAACTGGTTTGCTGTGATCTTTGAAAAGATCAAAGAAAGTTTAAAGAAACCAAATATGGGAAGGATACTAAGCCTATATCTGGATGAGAATATTCCTAAAGTAATGAATCAGATTGCAGGATCTAAGATAAACCATATGAGAATAATGGATTTAAGGATACTATCCAAATGGGAAAGGGTCCTGACTAAGGATATTTCTACTCCACAGAAACAAACAAAACAGATACAGCAAAAGAAGAAACCAATCCACAAGATAACTGAATCTTTTAGTGATTCAGAAGAAGAAGTGGTCTTCAGCTCAGATGAAGAAAGACAAAAGAATGCTAGAAAAACTCCTGCTCCAGAGACTGTAGATGATGGTTAGTTGCAGGGGGAGCAAATTTCTACCACCAACATCTTAAAAGTTCATTTATAGGAAGAGCCTCATCAAGGGGGAGCCAATGAGCTTTCTCCAGCTTTAGCTCAGCAGAAGGCATTACCTTCAGGGGGAGCTCATGAACAAGAGACACCTATCAACACAGCTACATTGGACAGTGAAGCAGCTACAGAATCTATACTTGAGGTACTACTGGATATAAATCAAGCTTCTCTCAATTCAGAAAATACTGCACTAACTGTATATATGAGTGATGTTGAACAGACTAATCAAGATTGTGTCCCAGCACATGACACTACAATGGAGGACACTTTTACATTTGATGACACTCCATCTACTGCCCAAGAAAAAGATATTCCTCTTGTTCAAATGCAGCAAGAGTTCACTCTAGAAGAGTTATTTCCTGACATACAATATGCAAAGACTGAGGGGGAGCAGCCAAAGACTGAGAAGGAATTGCCCTCTAGTCCAAAAGACATAGTGGGGATAGCAAATTCATCTGATTCTTCTGAAAATGAAGAAGTTTCCAGGGCCAAGAAGAGAAAATTGATGGTTCTCAGAAAGAAGAGCTTAGGTTATAAGAAAGCCTTGCAGACTGTCTCTGAACCACCAGCTCCAGTAGTTGATTTCAGCTCACTGTTGGTGGCACCGCAAGTTAATATGGATGAGCAAAGAGCAGCTCTTGAGAAATATGCAGATGAGAGCCATAAAGAACTGCAATCTATATTGGCCCAAGATATCAAATCCATCAGATTTGAGGACAATTTGCATAAAAAGTAGATGACAGATTGCTTCTATAAGGGAGGTAATGCTGTAGTTTATTTAGCCAAACAACAAGTGGAAACCAAAACTCAGATTGATGACATAGCAGTGAAATAAGGCTATGTTCTAGAAAATCAAATAAGAATGAATGACAATATAACAGAATCCCACATTGTGATTGTCACAGAACTTAAGAATACAGCAACTGCTTTCACTGCAAACATTGCTAAAGAAAAGTCTGAGTTTGATAAATAACTCAAAGCAAATTTGAGTGATATTAGCACTGCTATTCAAGACTCTGAAAAGGTAATTTCTGATCAGTTGCTGAAGTTCAGATCATTCTACAAAGAAGGAACAAATTATCTAGCTAATCAGATAAGGTTTCAAATGGATGATCTAAGAGACCATGTTGAACGAGAAGTCATAAAGGGGGAGAGAGTGTTAGTCAATGCAGGCTCTGAACATGCTAAATGGATAACTAATGCTATCAGAGCAACTCTTGGATATCCACCCCTTTGTGATGATGATAATACTGCTGAGTCAGGCATTCAACCTGCTGCCAATGAAGGGGTTCAGCAGGATGTAGCTCAAATTATTTATCCATCTGCTGATTTTGAAGGAATTCAATCTGCAGTACAACAAATATACAGTCCTCCACAGGAGGTTCAGAATGTGGTTATTGAGAAGGTTGAGATGCCTGAAGCTGCTTTGAAAAGAGAGCCAGAAGCTCAACTTTTTAAGAAAAGGTTTATAGAGCTTGCTGAACTAAAACCTGATTTTGAAAAATGGAGTCCCACTTCCAGGAATATAATTCTCACTGCCTGGCAAGTAGTTAAAGATAACATGCATGATAGGGGCAAGTGGTACTCAAAACAAGAATGGAGTTAGTATCAGAAGAGGCAAGATGCCATATTTCAGTTTAGAAGGGATCTCAAAGCTGGAAAGATACCTGCTACTGCTGTGGAGCCAAGCAAATACTTTCCAAAGCCTTATCATTATTTTGAAAGTCAAAAGGTTAAGGCTGAAGAACTCAAGAAGAAGGATCATAAAGGAAAAAAAGCTAGCTGAAGACATTGAAGCTAATGTACAAGAAAGGATTCTGTCTGGCAAAGACATTGTTATCAAGGAGCCTGATCAGTCCTAAGATTAGATTGACTAGATTATAGAAATATGTAATCTTGTCTATTAAAATCTATGTAATCTGTTGATCAAAAACTTCTTGTAGTTCAACAAAACATTGATTCATGTTCATTATATTTTATCATATTTTGTGATGATATAATATGCTGGTTTTGTTTATGTATTACCCTGTCAAATAATGCTCTTGTACATCATGTTCTGTGTTTTATTATAAAGTGATGTGTATCGTTGACTAAGGGTTATGACTTCTCCAAATAGGGGGAGATTGTTTGGTACATTGGAAAATATGTATCAGGTTTGGAGAAGCCTCACCTAACTCAATGATATTCATCAAGGTGTATTTGATGTGGTGTTGATTTTCCATGTGCAGGTTAAGGAAATGAAAGAAAAGTTTCTAAGTACAAGTGTCGACACTTTAGAAGCATTGTGTCGACACATGGGAAAGGCTATGTCGACACCAGGAGCCAGTTTGTGTCAACACACAGGATTTGTGTCGACACACAGACATTCTGTCAACAACAACTGTGTCGACACCAGGAACCAGTTTGTGTCGACACACAGTACTTGTGTCGACACACAGAGATTCTGTCGACAACAACTGTGTCGACACACAGGACTTGTGTCGACACACAGAAATCTCAGTCAACAACAACTGTGTCGACACACACCAGAATTTTTGTTGAAGTCAACTATGTCAAGATAAGAAGTGATTGTGTCGACACATAGGACTTGTATCGACACATTCTGTAGAAGCTATGTCAAGAAGATAGAGAGGTGTTGTGTCGACATTATGCAAGCTGTGTCGACATCACCAAGGATTGTGTCGACACATGAACTATTTGAATCGACACATTTGCAGTATTTGTCTCGACACTTTGCTGTTGAGCTGAAGTTCATTGAAGTATCAGATATAATGACTGGAGACTTGATAGCTGTCATGATCAACATAGCTGTTGTTTCTGTTAGAGCTATCAGAAGGTCGTTATGAACTGGAACAGCCGGTAACCTCGGATGAAGTCTATATAAAGACATGTTCTATCAACAATTAAAAGAAGCCAATAACAAGGAGAGAAGTCTTCATCCAAAAATCGACAAGTCATCCAGAGTGGGCAGATCCCTAATAGTCTACAAGAAGAAATCAGAACCACATCTGATTAGAAGAAGCTGGATTGAGGATCATCTCCAACTTCAAGAAGATCAACCTTACTTTATTCAGATTCAAGAAGCTTTGAAGAAGATAAGGCAGGTTGATTCTAAAGTTGTCAGATCTATCAAGAAATGACCAAGAAGCCTTCTACCCATTCTCTCTCTACTTGGTTGAAGTAATTACTCTTTTTATTATAAATTTTTCTATAGGATCTTTTACATATCTGAGTGTAGGAGGGTTATCCCTCTGAGTTGTAAGCCTAAATTTATAAAGGCTGAGGTAGGGTTGAGTGCCTGAGGTAGGAGATTAAGTTCTCTAAGTTGTAGGCCTAGGAAAAGGCTGAGATAGGGCTTGAGTGCCTGAGTTATAGGCCTTGTGGAAGAGGCTGAGGTAGGACTTAATTGCCTGAGTTGTAAGAGTGTGGACTCACTCTAAGGTAGGATTCTTTGAGAGAATCTGAGCTATAGGACTTGTTGAAATCTGAGTTGTAGGAACCATTCAGGGTTTTGAGTTGTAAGAACTGAGGATATGAGAAGGAAGAAGGAAGTTAGGTCGAATATAGTACATTGCTAGATAGGCGAAGGGGGAAAGTAGATGTACCCATCACTTGTGGAACCACTATAAAACTGTGTGTCTTCTGTGTTGCTGTGTTGTTTAATCTGTGCTGTGAACTGTGCTGTGTTAATTGCTGAATAATATGTGATCTAAAAGTAAAAAGATTATATGCCTTAAGGAAAAAGAATTGAACCTATTCACCCCCCCCCCCCACCCCTCTAGGTGTTTAGGACATCTTGAAACCAATTCTTTCAAGAAGAAATGGCGGAGCCGTTGGTTCTTGCGTCAAGATCCGTGCAAGATCAATATATTTATATTTTATTTAAATGAATTATGTCACACACAATTAGTCATTTTGGAAACTAATTTAAAAATACCTAGATGCTAATTCATAGAAAATGGTCAACATAAAACATATAGCCCTATGGGTCTACTTTAATTTAAAATTGGTTGGAACAAATTTGGGTGCCTGGTTTGACCAGGGCACTCATTTTGGTGGGTTCTATACCTAGGGCTAGGCAGAAATTGAGTGGCCAAATTACCTCAACAGAGGTTGAAATTGGGGCCACTGGCTTGGCATTGCTTTTAGCACCTCCCCATCCAAGATGGGGTAGATTGGGAAAGATTTTCCCTAAGATCTAAGACCAAACCCTGAGGAAGGGCTATTGTTCCTTGTGAAAGGCATGATGCCAAATGACATTGAATGAACTTGAAATTTGGTAGGGATGGTGCTAGGGTAGGTAAAGCCATCTGGTAAAAATGTTAGGGGATTTGGGAAAGGGTAGGCCCCATAAAACCCTAACATAAGTTTAGGGCACAAACATTATAGTGCTAGAATGGGTTAGTAAAACTCCTTGAACAATAATGAAATTTGGGTAGTGTGGTCATAAGGATAGATTGAACCTTTGGAAATTTAATTAGGAATTTTGGATCAATAATCCTAGCACATCCTTTGTAACTCATGGGATTGCCCTAATTAATCATTTGGTCATTATGATCCTACTGCCCATTGGAAGGTCATGAAAATTTGGCAGAGGGAGTTTTAGATCTTATTTCTTATGTATGAATTTAATTAGAATTTTTGAATACATATTTGCTGTACCAACTTCACAAGCTCATTAACTTGGAAAATTGTTCAATGTTTTGTTTAGAGCTCATTACTTGATGATAAATTATGGAACTTGACCCAGAGCATCTATATGTCCTTACAATTATCCTTGAATTTTCTATGAATTTTTGGAAATAGTTTTGCTGCACTTGCCTCTTAAAATTATAAAAATAGGTTATATTCAAAAATTAGATTCAGAGGCTTAACCTTGTTGAAAAATTGGGATACTTAGGATTCAGTTCTAAATAATCATCTTGAATAGATCATAAATTTGGTAGAGCATTTACTTGTCTCAAAAGGGCACTTCAATTTCAAATTGGGTTTTTGATTTACTAGATTAATTAAATAAATTATCAGATAATTAGGAAATTGTGAATTCCTGGATTTAGGCCATAAATTTCATAATAGCCCCCCCAGTAATTATTATAGGAGTACTGGGTGATTATTTGGTGTAACTCCTATTTTACATGTCATTTAGCTTAACTTGGTCTGCATTTAGTAAAATTACAGAATTTAGGTTGGAATATGAATTTGGGCACATGAGTTTGGGATAACTATTTTTGGTTTGGATAAATAAAAATGAGTTCATCATTGGAAGTTAGGATGAGTAGAGTGTTGAATTGGCTAGTGTTAGGTGGTGCTCAGGATCGACGAAAGATCGTCTTTCCCGTGGAGAGGAAGTGTCAAATACACTAGGGTTAGATCCAGTATAACATTTAAGGGTTTGAGAAATGAGTAGCAACCAACGATAATAGTGCCTTGCGAAAGGGAACTTTGGGCTTCAGCCCATCGCAGTTCCTAGTGCCCTCGAGAGCCCTTCACGGGTAATACCTTGGGCAGTCCTTGGCTAACCTAAACTGTAGGCAAAATTGAAATGCAAGAGCAACTAGTAAATCTAGGGTTTCACCTTCACTCACCTCGATCTCTCAGGGTGGTAGGTTGGGTCACTCGGGCTGTAGGTTCAGTGGATTTGGTGAAGGGCAGGTTGGCCCGGTGAGGTTTGGCTAGGTTTTTCTTATTGCGGACAGGTTGGTCCGGAGAGCTTTGGCTCGGTAGCTGATACATAAGGTACAAGGTGGTGGGTCTACGGTATTGGAGTGTCGATGCACTGACGCCAATGCATTGACTCAGCAAGTGTGGTTTAGCACTTGGCGAAATAAAGTCCGGTGCGCCAACCGGCAAGAGTACGCAGGAGATCCGCTTAGTGCACCAGCGTTGAAGCGTATGATAGGTCTGACTGGTACTGCAATTACCGATTTAGATGTGGGTGAGGCCCAACCCACCGCTTCCCTTTGCCACTACGGAGGTATCTTGGGAGGTTCGGCTCCAGAAAGGTGGAACTAAAGTTTTGTGTACACAGAGTCGAGTGGGTGAGTTATACTTGCATGTTCACATCATGGCATAATTATATTTCATAGCATAATCATTGTATATAACCCGACACCTATTGTATAAGTGGTATGAGACGCTTTATACAATATGCCCTGCAAAATGACCCCTTGGTCTATAAGTTTGTGCGAACGTGCTTATAAGTTAAGGTTTTTATTCAATATTATATATATATATATATATATATATATATATATGCTTGCTAGAAAACTGACACCCTATCGTATAAATTGATATGGGACTTTTTATACGACAGGAGTCTTGCAAAAGATCCCTTGGCTTATGTGTCTTCATATAAGTTAAGGTTTAATGAGTCCATGTTTTATACCTATTTTCGGACTCATCTGGGCTAATTTTCACACGTTTGCACTTCACTTTTAGTTCATTATCATTTATATTTCATCCTGTCTTTATTTCCATAGGAAGTGCACTTTTATGCCCGCGGTTGTGTAGTTTGTTATTTTTATAGTTTGTACTCCCTTTTTTTGATTGCCTGGAATGTCTGCACATATCAGTGATTGGTTTTTCTTTCGGTACAGGGGTCGTGTGCGTGTTCCGAGATGGTTGTGAAACAGGAATACTGCGCACGATCATGGGATCTTATGTGAACGACCACTGGTCGTGCGCCCCCGATCGTGCGCACTACTCTTCATTTTCCAGAATAAACCTGGGGTAAGCGCACGACCACTGGACATATTGCGCACGACCACCGGTCATGCGCCACTGATCGTGTGCATTGATTCCTCATTTCTGGAGTCCTGTCTGGGTAATCGCACGATCATTGGACTTAGTGCGCACGACCACTGGTCGTGCGCCACTACTCGTGCGCATTATCCCAGTTCTTCTTCCTGATATTCCATGTCAGTGCACACGAGCACAGGACATAGTGCGCACGACCACTGGTCGTGCGCCTGTGATCGTGCGCATTGTTCAATTCTGCTTTTGTATAAATAGTGCAGGTCTCGCCCTAATCCAGAGATCCGCAGATCGCCCATTTCCTCTGTCGTTTTCCGCCTTCTCCGCTGTTCCCCTTCATCTTCCACCCTAGGGAGGTGCTCCGGGCAAGCTTTCACTGCCAAATCCAAGTCGGAGCTTCCTCTCGGCCTTCTCCTTCATCCGTGAGCTTCAAGTAGAGTTTTGACGCCATAGCCTTCAAGCAAAGGAAAGCTAGCAAACTTCGTCTGCTATCGTGAGATGAAGAAGACGGGCCATTGGAAGGTGGTGACAGCCCTTCTCTACCCCGGAAGCAGTTGAGGACCGAGTTTGGACGTGGAATGACAACCCGACGATTCCAACCGTGAATCCTCAACAAGATTTCGTATTCGGTCGATCTCTTCACTTGTACTTTCTTTATTGTTGTATATGTGTGTCAAAACTATATTTATATTGATGTTGTTGCACTTTAGATGTAAACTTTACTAGATTCATGTCTATGTGATTCTGTGTTTGTTTACGCTTTAGTTGCTTGAGTTGCGCCTATTATTCCATCCACCATCCATCCACCCTTACCGCACTAGCAATTGCTAGTGGCGTGCGTTGCAAAGAGGTGCTTACGACCCTCATTACGCCATTCTAACCACCTCATCCGCTAGCCTTCTCGTCCATCCGCCTAGTGATTCGGTACATAGCGGCCCGACTAGTTTTCCATCCCGCCTGGCGAAGCATCGCATAGCGGCGTTGCATAGGAGTAGTTGTTAGCATTTTATTTTCTATTTCCGCAACATCAAAACCTCCCCTTAGTTAGCTCCGACCTGAGGACTTCAATCTCAAGTACTCCTCGAAATTAACTCCACCTTACTGTGTTCCTTGTGAGATCGATACTTGGGAAAACCCCCATTTTATATTACTTGTGCGACCGGTTCACTGTCGTGATCTTATAGCATCAAGTTTTTGGCGCCGTTGCCGGGGAACACAGTCGTGTGAGTTTTTGGAGAGGGAGATAATAGATTGAAGCCCTTTTCCATTTGTGCATATCATTTTTTTATTTGCTTTTGTTATTAGAATTTTTATTTTGCTTGTTTCTTTTTCCCCTTTTATGATTTTTGATTTAGATAGCAGTTCCGTGCTATTTTCATTCTAGCTGTGTAGCACGTTTTCAGCAATTATTTTTGTTCGTGATGGATCCTGATGCTGAGTGCCGTATCCTTGACACTTTGCGCCGATCCATCGATGCCATTGCTGTTATGAATGCCGAGCATTGCATTCAGTGTTTGTTATTTCAAGGTGAGGGCCACATGTTGAAGGATTGCCCTCGTTTGTGCAAGCCTTCTCCCTCTAAGGGCCCATACACTGACATAACGCACTTTGCTCATTCTTTACCCGTTGAGATTACTGAAGAATCTCTGGACGCATACAACTCTTTCATGGGTCCCTCGATCCCTTTTTACGAGCTTCCCTTGAGTGATGATGATCACTCTGGTGTTAGCCAACAAAAAGTGGAGCAGGAACTCATGGACGCTCCTGTATGGGACGATGAGATTGTTCCGGTCGTCGACGGGGTGGCGTCAACGAATGATTTTGGGATGGGGCCTGCTCATTCAGTGCTTGATTTTGAGAGCAGCCATGCCCCTCCACAATTTTTGCCGGATTGTGCTATTCTTCTTTTTTGTGAGTCGGTTGATGATGCCGTACTTGTTGATGATTCGGTGCCCGAGGTTGCGCCGAAGTGGGATGATGATTCCTCTATCTCCGACGGAGAAAGTGGATCTTCGGAACACTTTTACGTACCCCGGTGGGATGAGGAATACCCTATTTCCGATGCGGAGGTTTGCACCTCCTTATTGGATGAGGCCGTTCCTCTTACCATCGCGGATCTCGAGTTCTCGGATTCTCCTCGGTACGACTCGTATGATACCGATGATGATCTCTGCTTGGATCCTGCTGAGAGTGATACCGGGATCACTCTCCATATTTCTGATTATTTTAGTTCTTCTTCACTTTTATTACTTGATCCCCCTTCTTTATCTGAGCCTGTGCAGGATGAGTCTCCACAGGTACGTTGGGATGATGATGAGCTTTGTGCTCATGCCATTGCCATCGCCTCCTGCGGGCCTGTGATAGACGATACCTTGCTAGGCAAGGATTTATTTTGTGATAAGATGAGCGAGGACCAGTGCTCCTCCTCTTCTTATTTCTTATTTCCTCTACCTGTGTTGGGCAGGTATTACTATTTAGGTAGAGGGGTAACTGCTCTATCACCGTATCGGTACCTGTTACCGAAACAGATATTAGGCCAGTTACCTGTGCAATTTTTATTTCATAGGCCTATAAGCTAGAACTGTCTAGAATGTAATAAGTCGTGCTGGGATGACAGTAACCCTAGTACTTATCTTTCATTTTCTGCATTTTATTTTTCTTGTCTATTTTAGTTTTAGAATTTCTTTTTGTATATTTTGTTTTGTTTTTTGCGGAGCTCACCCCTGCAGGTATTCTTGGCAAATTGCATTGGCAGGGTTATGATTCTTCGTATGGCGGGCCTGCTTCATGTTTTCACGCGTCTTCTGGTATGCTCACTTGCTGAGCATTGGGGTAACCTCTTCCCTTAGCTCTGTATGATTTTAATTTCTCTATCATATGTTGTATTGCTTAGTTTAAGTCTGGGGGAGAGCTAGTTTTGTTACCTATTGCACGTACACATCTCATGTGCATACTAGAAGCTTTTATAGTTTTATTTTGATTAGTTCATTGCATCACACATCACTGCACCCACATGAGCGCGTGCTTAGCTTTTTGCATGCTGCGAGTTAAACTCATTTCTTTGTTAGATTTGGGAAAATTATGGTGCTAACATAGGATTGTGAGACGGAGTAAAATGTTGGCCTTGTTGTGTTTCTAGTCAACTGCTCTCGTCTCGTGTAGAAATTGGAGTAGATTTAATTTTTCTGTATGCTTTTAGTTTTATATTTTTCTAATTGCGTAAATACTTTTTATTCTACTCAAAAGTTGGTGAATCCGGTGTAAATCCGACGGTAGCTTTGGGATGTGTGTAGATGGACGTTAGTTTTGTATTGCTCGAGTAGGGAGGATGGATAGTCTTTCTCGTTGGCTAAGAACTTGCCCCTAGCTACTCTCGAAGCATGGGTACATGGTTAGTCAAGTGCGTGCGTGATGTGCGCCATCACTTTGTCTAGTTTGAGCCTTGTACCATTCCCGACATCTAACCATTGCTATCCCCGTTGAGCCTGTCCCTTCCTTTGAAATCTCTTCACCTCGCTACCATAGCCATATAGCCTTTCCTACTCGCACATCTGAATGTGATCGCTCGGTTAGTTTGTTTTGTTGTAGTTTATATCTGTTTTGTGTGGGCAGTTTTGTTGGTGTTTGTGCAGCTTGTGGTGTTTCCGTGTTTTCCTATTTTGTTTTGGCTATTTGGATAAAAGAAAAAATAAAAAAAGGGAAAAGAAAAAAAATTATGATAGTAAATAAAAAGAAAATTCCCAATGGGGAATACAAAAAAAAGGAAATGTATTTGTATATCTATTATTGCTGAGTTTTGCAATGTGGTTGAGTTGTGTTCGTTTTGGGCTTGCGCGCACCGTCAAAAGTCCAGGTCTGGTGATGCGTCGCACGTGTTTGTCCATTGAGTTTAGCTGTGTACGTTTTCGTGCGATCTTATTTTGGGTGTGCGTGTCCGTCTTGTTTACCTTTATATACCCCGCGCTCACATAAGCCTATATTATACTCCAAGTCCTACGGATTCGTGCTTGAGTCTAACTAGTGTCGTGGAGAGAGTGTGAAAGGGCAAGCATATGGTCACCGACATTGGTGGATTCCTTTGGAGGTTATCCGGAGCCCCAATCTTCGGCAATGCACGCCTAGCGATTAGTCTACTTTCTCCCTACGCGTGACCGAATGATTCACCGTGATTCTATTTTTGAGTAATAATAAAATTTTGATACGCATTGTGAAAAGTATAAACTATTTTGTATACTTAGAAATTTCTTCTAGTATATTTTTACGCACGCGAGCATGCGACTTCGCATGGTACTCTGTATCGCAATTTCCTTGTTAGCTAAATCATTTTCCCTATCTGCTTAGATTTTGTTTGCTCGGGACGCGCAAACAGTTAAGTCTGGGGGTGTGATGAGTCCATGTTTTATACCTATTTTCGGACTCATCTGGGCTAGTTTTCACACGTTTGCACTTCACTTTTAGTTCATTATCATTTATATTTCATCATGTCTTTATTTCCATAGGAAGTGCACATTTATGCCCGTGGTTGTGTAGTTTGTTATTTTTATAGTTTGTACTCCCTTTTTGTGATTGCCTGGAATGTCTGCACATATCAGTGATTGGTTTTTCTTTCGGTACAGGGGTCGTGTGCGTGTTCCGGGATGGTTGTGAAACAGGAATACTGCGCACGATCATGGGATCTAATGCGCACGACCACTGTTCGTGCGCCCCCGATCGTGTGCACTACTCTTCGTTTTCCAGAATAAGCCTGGGGTAAGCGCACGACCACTGGACATATTGCATACGACCACCGGTCGTGCGCCACTGATCGTGTGCATTGATTCCTCATTTCTGGAGTCCTGTCTGGGTAATCGCACGATCATTGGACTTAGTGCGCACGACCACTGGTCGTGCGCCACTACTCGTGCGCATTATCCCAGTTCTTCTTCCTGATATTCCATGCCAGTACGCACGAGCACAGGACATAGTGCGCACGACCACCGGTCGTGCGCCTGTGATCGTGCGCATTGTTCAATTCTGCTTTTGTATAAATAGTGCAGGTCTCACCCTAATCCAAAGATCCGCAGATCGCCCATTTCCTCCGTCGTTTTCCGCCTTCTCCACCTTTCCCCTTCATCTTCCACCCTAGGGAGGTGCTCCGGGCAAGCTTTCACCGCCAAATCCAAGTCGGAGCTTCCTCTCGGCCTTCTCCTTCATCCATGAGCTTCAAGTAGAGTTTTGACGCCATAGCCTTCAAGCAAAGGAAAGCTAGCAAACTTCATCTGCTATCGTGAGACGAAGAATACAGGCCATTGGAAGGTGGTGACAGCCCATCTCTACCCCGGAAGAAGTTGAGGACCGAGTTTGGACGCGGAATGACAACCCGACGATTCCAACCGTGAATCCTCAGCAAGACTTCGTATTCGGTCGATCTCTTGACTTATACTTCCTTTATTATTGTATATGTGTGTCAAAACTATATTTATATTGATGTTGTTGCACTTTAGATGTAAAATTTACTAGATTCATGTCCATGTGATTCTGTGTTTGTTTACGCTTTAGTTACTTGAGTTGCGCCTATTATTCCATGCACCATCCATCCACCCTTGCCGCACTATCAATTGCTAGTGGCGTGCGTTGCGAAGAGGTGCTTACGACCCTCATTCCGCCATTCTAACCACCTCATCTGCTATCCTTCTCGTCCATCCGCCTAGTGATTCGGTGCATAGCGGCCCGACTAGTTTTCCATCCCGCCTGGCGAAGCATCGCATAGCGGCGTTGAATAGGAGTAGTTGTTAGCATTTTATTTTCTGTTTCCGCAATATCAAAACCTCCCCTTAGTTAGCTCAGACCTGAGGACTTCAATCTCAAGTCCTCCTCGAAATTAACTCCAACTTACTGTGTTCCTTATGAGATCGATACTTTGTAAAACCCCCATTTTATATTACTTGTGCGACCGGTTCACTGCCGTGATCTTATAGCATCAAGGTTACTTTTCTTTTTCAGTCTTTCTTACCTTCATTTTGTCTTATATACCATAGAACTGCTAGATTAGTTCCGCTGCCACCTGCTTTTATTTGTTATTCTCCACTTTCATGTCCTCTCCTTTCCTCCTCCCCACTCGGTGCCTAGGAGCCATGGGGGAAGGGGCGGGGGACGATAAGGCTTAGTCTTTTAGACTAACGGTTTTCAAACCACAACTTTTATGGGACCGTGGAGCCCAACATGGAGGAGCAGCCCCGGAGGTCGGCACACTTGGAGATGGGGCAGTCTAGCCGGAGTTCAGACGGCAGGGACTGTGAGTCCTGATCGCTAGTAGTTATATTAGTTTTGCTTCCGCAATGAGAGATATGTAGTGAGGATTTGATGTACTGGGCATGAGCCCAAGTTTTTAATACTTTTATTATATCTGTGGACACTCCCTTCGTGTAGATTATTTACTATATATATATATGTGATTTCTGTGGACTTGCCTCTTACTATTTTGCTACAGTTGTGATCGATTTGGCCGGCAGGATCGGCATTTTGTATTGATGATCTTCCCGGGTGCGAAGGTTTCACCGCAAAGCGGCAGTTCTGGGCCTAAGACTCTGGTGTGTTTAAGAAAAAATAGGGGGGGTCTTACAACGGGAGAGTATCCGGAGGGGGTGGACAGGAAGAAACTTAGGTACAAATCGGCATACTACCTCCTCCAGGACGGGCAGTTGCATGGCTGAGGGGGATGTTGTCCACTCCGGTTAGTGTGCGAGTCACTCCGGGAGTCTGACCCTAGAGGGAAGGATCGTCAGGCAAGGGTATTTCTGGCCCACCCTGGGCCACGATGCGACCGAGTTCACGAGAAGATGCCATAAGTGTCAGCTATTTCCCCCCCCCCCCCCTCTAGCTACAGCCGGCTCAGCGACTCAAGAGTATCATAGCCCCTGGCCCTCTGCCATTTGGGGGATGGATTTGGTTGGACCGTTCCCCCAGGCCAGTGGGCAGAGAAGGTTCCTACTAGTGATGATCTATTATTTCTCCAAGTGGTTGGAGGTGAAGGCGCTGGCCAAGGCAACTTCCCAGGTCATCAGGAACTTCATTTTTGGGAGATCATCTACTGCCATGGGCTGCCCCAGGCCATTGTCATGGATAATGGGCCCCAGTTTGCCAGCATGGAGTTTACCAGTTTCTACGAGCAGCTTGGGATCGATCTCAGGTTTGCCTCAGTCCACCATCCCAGGATCAACGGGCAAGTGGATGACGCCAATAAGATCATTGTTAACCTCTTAAAAAGACAGTAAAAAAACTGAAGGGGAACTGGGGGGAGCAGCTTCACGCAGATCTCTGGGGCTTGAGGACCACCCCTAACATAGTTATAGGAGAAACACCTTTCAAGCTCTCCAATGGGTGCGAGGCAGTGCTCCCCGTAGAATTTGAAGTTCAAACACCTCGAGTTGTTGCGGACGGGGAAGGCGAGGAAGAATGGCAGGCTGAGAAGGAGGAAGTGCTGCGGCTCTCCCTTGATATGGTGGAAGAGCTGCGGGACCTTTTCGTTGTCCAACAAAAAGAGGTGAGGAGAAGGATGGCTAAGTACTTTGACAAGTACGTCAGAGTCAAGCAGTTTGCAGAGGGGGATTTGGTGCTGAACAAGGTGGATGCTGCGGGAAGGTCGGCAACCGTGGGGAAGCGCAACCCCGGTTGGGAAGGACCATTCATTGTAAAAGAGGCATTGAAATCAGGAGGGTATCGACTCCAAAATGTGGAGGGCGAGACCCTAAGTCTCTCCTGGAGTGGTGATGACTTGAAGCGATTTTTTTCCTTAAAACCTGTAAGTGGTACTTTGATTTTTAATAAAATCCTTTGACATATCAATCATGCCGCCATAGTTTGTACAAAAGGACAAAGTGTATCTGGACCCCGAGAAGATCCCACTATCAGGCTCTCACCTAGCTAGCAGGGCTGGAAGTCACTCGGTGTCAGCCCCGGACCCCGAGCAGATCCCGCTATCAGGCTCTCACCTAGCTGGCAGGGCTGGAATTCCCTCGGTGTCATCCTTAGACCCCGAGCAGATCCCGCTGTCAGGCTCTCACCTAGCTGACAGGACTGCATGTCACTCGATGGTGTCAACCATTGGACCCCGAGAAGATCCCGCTGTCAGACTCTCACCTAGCAGGCAGGGATGGATGTCACTCGATGGTGTCAACACTTAGACCCCGAGCAGATCTCGCTGTCAGGCTCTCACCTAGCAGACAGGGCTGGATGTCACTCGATGGTGTAAACCCTTGGACACCGAGCAGATACCGCTGTCAGGCTCTCACCTAGCTGGCAGGGCTGGAAGTCACTCGGTGTCAGCCCCGAACCCTGAGCAGATCCCCTGTCAAGCTCTCAGCTTGCTGATAGGGCTGGAAGTCGCTCGGTGTCATCATTTGACCCCGAGAAGATCCCGCTGTTAAGCTCTCACCTAGCTGACAGGGCTGGATGTCACTCGATTGTGTCAACCCTTGGACCCCGAGCATATCCTGCTGTCAAGCTCTCACCTAGATGGCAGGGCTAGAAGTCACTCGGTGTCAGCCCTGAACCCTTAGCAGATCCCATTTTCAGGCTCTCACCTAGCTGACAGGGCTGGAAGTCACTCGGTGTCATCCTTAGACCCCGAACAGATCCCGCTGTCAGGCTCTCACCTAGCTGACAGGGTTGGATGTCACTCGATGGTGTCAACCCTTAGACCCCCAGCAGATCCCGCTGTCAGGCTCTCACCTAGCTGACAGGACAGGATGTCACTCGATGGTGTCAACCCTTATACCCCGAGCAGATCCCGTTGTCAGGCTTAAACCTAGCTGATAAGGCTGGAAGTCACTCGGTGTCATCCTTAGACCCCGAGCAGATCCCGTTGTCAGGCTATCAACTAGCTAACAGGGCTAGATTTCACTCGGTGGTGTCAACCCTTAGACCCTGAGCAGATCCTGCTGTCAGGCTCTCACCTAGCTGACAGTGTTGGATGTCACTCGATGGTGTCAACCCTTGGACCCCGAGCAGATCCTGCTGTCATTCTCTGACCTCGCTAGTAGGGCTGGAAGTCAATCGGTGTCAGCCCCGGACCCTGAGCAGATCCCGTTATCAGGCTCTCACCTAGCTGACAGGGCTGGAAGTCACTTGATGGTGTCAACCCTTAGAACCCGAGCAGATCTCCCTGGCACGCACTCACCTAGCTGACAGGGCTGGATGTCATTCAATGGTGTCAACTCTTAGACCTCAAGCAAATCCCGTTGTCAGACTCTCACCTAGCTGATAGTGCTGGATGCCACTCGATGGTGTCAGCCCCGGACCCCGAGCAAATCCTATTGTCGGGCTCTCACCTAGCCGACATGGCAGGAAGTCACTCAGGGAAGTCCGACACTCTCCAGATAGTGTATAACAAGCTTGGCTCATCTTCTAAGATTAAGAGAGGGGAGCTCGGCATAGGCCAGTTCGGCTCGCCAATTCAGCTCAGCCTCGACAGAAGGGTGGCGAGCAAGGCCCTTGGACCTCGCTGAAGGGAGGAAGATCCCGCCAAAACGCCTCGCCCCCCCCCCCCCCCCCCCCCCACCCCACCCCTCCCCCACTTTGTTTTACTTGGGCAAATCTAGTGAATTTGTTCTTATATTGATAAGGTTACTGGCAGCTTGCGAGCGATCTGGAGCGAGTCCTGAGAATTGGCGAGCTCTCAAAATATGCTCTCAGGGGTGAGTCCTAACAACTGTCCTACTCACAAAATCTATCTACACGAGGTCACCAAGGGAAGGGCTCGCGGGCAAGCAGAGCACAGCAAAGATACACATAAAAAAGAGAAGATAAAAAATGGACAAGGATATAATCAAAAATATATTCCATTGCAGTAATATTTACAGGTGGAGCTCGTCTCGACGAGGAAACAAAAAGGATATATATATATATATATATATATATATATATATATATATATATATATATATATATATATATATATATATATATATATATATATATACACACACACATTAACCCTTTCCCCCCTCGGCGGACTGGTGACCGTCGCCCCCTCCACTGGGCAGATCCAGGAAGTCCTTCCCGAACAGCGCGTCAAGGCTATCTTCCTTCTTGCTGGGCGGCGTCGCCGGGAACAAGCTCAGCATGAGGTCCCGGGCTGAGATCTCCTCGCAACCCTCTACCAGCACTCTGTATTCTTCATCATGTGGAGGACACATTTAGCGGTTTGGATCGAGTTGATCCTTCAGCTCTTATAGGGGAATATAGGCTCCACGTCGCGAGCCGGGAAGAAGATCTTCTCCGGGCGGAGGACCTCGCGGCTGAGGCTCGTGTTCTCCTCCATCATCTTCGCATTCGTCCCCTGTAGCTCGGTAAGGCAGGCACGCAGCTGGCCGATCTCTTCTTCCTGCCCGGTGGCGCGAGCCCGCAGCTCCCCGGCAGCCTTGGCATCTTGATGAGAAAGGAAGTGCATCAGCAACAGCAGAAAGTCCTAAAAAGCAAAAGGGATGGACAACAGCCCAATGATTACCAGTCCATCGGCGGCCTGGGTAAGAAGATTCTCGGTAATACCGAGCTGCCTCGCCAAGTCGACGGCCTTGTCCTTGGCGACGTCGCGCGCTTGCTCGGCTTTTTGGAGGAGGTTGCAGAGGTTGAAGCTGCGGCGGACCACCATGTGGTGGAGCTCCATAGCACGCATATTAACTTGCAGGCCCTCAGGGCCCAGCTATCGCTGGGGGACGCCATTGTAGGTCTCAACGTCCTCGCGGCCATAAAGGCCAAACCAAGGGCATAGACGTGACCGGTGGCAGGCTCGCGGTCAGCCCAGGAGGGGTGGATGGTAGATATGGAGACCCGGTGGGCCACCTCATCCCACTGGACCATCAGCTCGCCCGCCAAGTCCTTCCATCTCCCCCCAAAACCAAAAAGGAGGTGTTCTTTCGGCGGGGCTGGCCCGCGAGCCACCTTCTTCGCCGTAGGAGGAGCAGAGGTCACCGCGGCGGGAGCAGGGGACTCGACAACTTCCTTCCCCTTGCTTGTGATCTCCTTGAGCTGGCTCTATGCTGACCCATCGGGGATGACCTCCAATGAGCTCATGTACTTGGGGCTTTGTTGATGTTATTGTTGTTGTTTTGCCTGCGGAGCCAGCATGACTCTCCTCATCTTTTTTGGTAAATGTTGGCAATGGGGCAGGCTCAACCCCGTGTCCTCAGGCCGCCTCTTACTGGAGGAGGGCTTGTTGAAAGCCGCCTCATCGCGGCAGGCCGCTGCCGCCGCCGCCTTCTCATGTGCAAGAGGGTCCGCATGCAACCCCGAGTATGCAAATGGCTGGTTGTCGGGGATTAGCCGCTCCTCTGCAAGAAAAACTTGGAAAAGTTTGAAGATTTTCAATGACAATATGGCGAGCTCGGCAATGGGGAGAGGACAATACCTTCGCCGGGCAGAACGAGGGGGGGGGAGTAAGTCAAGGCCCCATCGCAGGAAGGTGACCTAGAAGTCCTTATGGAGGATGAATTTGTGGAGGTCGGCATAGTTGCCGGACACAGTCGGCGAGCGGTAGATCTCCTCTACTGTTTGCTAGGGGGAGATGGGGATGTTGTCGAGATCGCCCTTGATGAAGGCGATCTTGGTCATCCAGTTGTGGTGTTTGTTCGCGATCTTGCGAAACTTGATCAGCAAGCCCATGAAGTAGGCAACGCCATCCGGTGTCGCCTTGTAGGAAAAGATCTTCCTGAACACCAACACGTTGAACTCAATCATCTCTCGGCGGAGGTAGTTCACGTATGCCACCATCATGTCGATGGCGTTTGAATTCAGCTACGCGGGCACCGCACCATAATATTTCATAATCTGGCAGATCTCCGGCCAGAGGGGAAGGCGCATCCCCACCTCAAAGTGAGAGATGGGGAAGGCGAGCTCATCATCATAGAAGGAGTTGATGGCCTCCCCCTCCCTCGGCGGTCGAGCTTCAAAGCCGGGCGGCACATGGTCGCCAACAAACTCAGCGAGCTTAGCCTCGCTGGTATGCCCCTCGAAGAAGCAGTAATCTCTGAAATGTTGGGCGCATTTGGTGCGGCCATCGGCATCGGGGTTGGTCTTGCCCATGCTCGCAAAAAGGGGGTGGAGTGCGAGTAGGAAAGAGGACAAGCACAAGAAGAGAGAGAAAGAGTAAGCAGTTAAGGCAGTACTATGGGGGTTGGTGGGAGGGGGGGAGAAGCTATTTATAGAAAAAGTAATATGTGGCCAAGCTATCCAATCGGCCCAGCTCGCCATCCCAGCTCGCCAACCCTCAGCTCGCCGACTCCCGGCATATTCCAAAAAATGCTAAGTCAAATAAGAAGAAATATAATTACTATTATTCAAACACAAGACACATCTAAGAATGATTGAAGTTATTTATTACAGCAATCTAGCACAGGAATAAAGAAGCGGGCCGCGCGGGCAGGGGGGAACCAGGAGGTGAGTACCGGTCGGCTCGGCATGGGAGCCGTCTTCTATCTACCCTGGCCTCGCACCCCCTGCCCCCCAGATTGTCGCACGCGGAGGAGCTCGCGAATCCTCCCCGAATTCCTTTGCGCCATCGAGAGGCCGTCATCAATCTCATCCAGAAGCCGGGAAGGAGACGTCATCTCGCCAGCCTGTCCGCTTCGCACCTCATCAGCAAGAAGTGCGTAGTCTCATTGAAGCGCCTCGTTGACCTCATGCACCTTGCGTAGGCCGCATACGAGCTTCTTGAAGAGCTTGATACCCCTCCTCGTCAGCTCATCGTTCTCCACTTCAGGACCCAGATAAGAGTCCAGCGAGCTCGGGGAGGGGAGAGGAGAGTAATGGGTTGTCCGCGAAGACTCCTCGGTCGCTGATTGGTTTGGGGGAGTTGTAAAGGCAAACATTAACGATGAGAATTATGCTGGAAATTCACATAAAAAGAATCCAAGACCAAGTTTACGTGACGAACTCGGCACCTCCAAGAAGGTGCGGGGAGTGACAAACCACAGGTCCTACCCGCAGCCTGGGCCACGCATCCCCGGTGAGAGAAGCTCGAATCCCGAGATGGGGATGGTCTCCACACCCGCCCCCATGGCCACGACAACTCGCTGAGGGGAGGGGGCGCGCACCGACGAGTGCGTCTTCTGCAAGCCCACCCCCAGGGTCCTAAAGTGGGGTGACGGATCCCACGGGCAATTTTCCAGAGTTCTGAATCGCGAGTCCTCAGGTTTGGTCTTGGCTCGCGGGGTGGGGTCTCGCGGCGGGGTGCCCTCCGCACCATCCATCTTGAAGTCCCGGCTGTAGCCCAGGTCGACAATGTTCTTGCCCTTTTCAGTGGTAGGCAAAGTGGAGGAGCCGGTCCCGTGCTCCAAAGTGGTTCTCAGGTTATCATAAAACGGTTAAGCCGCTTGAGGAAACGGCTTCACCCTCTTGGAGCTGGGCTCGGCCAAGCCGCCCTGCGAGACAACGGGCGGAACCGCAGTCAGGGCAGCTACGCGAGCAGTTGAGGCCTGGCGTGTTCGGTTAAGGCTCTCTTGGATCTCCTTGGGGATCAGCATCCAGGCAAGTTGAGAACAGGGGGAATGGCAAAAGTCAGGCAGGTATGCAGGTGTATATTTATAGCCGCAGGTGGACCCCACCGGAATATTCTCTCTAGTTCACCCCGCACTCGCCAAACACTTGGGGTTGGATGTTTCTTTCCGAGTTTTGCCAAGCTCAAAAAGAGCGGTGATTGTGTACAACCCCGTATCCGACGAGTGGGGTGAACAAGGAACCAGACCGGCCGGCTCATATCACTCAGGCCCAGGTGAGCTCGGTAGAGAAAACCATGGTGATCTAGAAGTGGTCAAACATGTAATCTCACTGCTAACGAGATATGAGCCTGCAGGGTCGCACATAAGAGATGTGGAGAAGTTGGATGATTGACTGTGTTGGTAAAGGTTGCCAATCACCAACCTGAATGGGGTTATAGGCAAAGTGTTGCCTTAAAGGATCGTCGGGTTGGGCAAATGTTGCCTTGAAGGATTGGTAAGAATCGTCGACCGTGAGTCGACGAGTGTCGTCAACCCAAGTTCGGCGTGAGTCGACGAGTGTCGTCAACCCAAGTTCGACGAGTATCGTCGACCGCGGCTCGACGATCGACGAGAATCGTCGAGTATCGTCGACCGCGGGTCGACGGTCGACGAGTATGGTCCACCCACGTTCGGCGAGAATCGTCGAGTATTGTACTCTGATTCTCGCCGATCCTAGGTGATACTCGCCGACTGATTCTCGTCGATTCTTGGTGATACTCGCCGACTGATTCTTGCCGAATCTGCTAGGTGATTCTCGCCGATTCTCGCCGATTCTTGCCGACTGATACTCGCCGATTCTGTAACCCTAATTTTTTGGGTGGTCTGCGGATAGTGATATTCCTAAGACTATTTATGCCATTGGTATAAAAGGACACTTAGGTTTTTCGGGAAATTAGATCTGTGCGTGCTGATCGAATAGAAGCCGATGGAAGTGTTCCGCCGTTCGTTCGCTCCGCCGATCCCGAATATCGCCGACGGAAGGGTTACGCCGCCGTACTCGCTCCGTCGACCTCCTCCTCTCCGGCGATCGTCGCTGGTGTTGCTCTTCCTGGCGCAGACCTAGCAGTCCGTGGAGAAGCAAGGTGCGGTCTTTCTCCTTCCCGATTTTCCGTGCGATGGAAAGATCGGTGTTCTCCCGCTCGTGTGGATTTCTGCAGAGACGTGGACATCATTCCACGTAGAACTCGCAACCAGCAAGAACATGAAGCTTGGAGCATCTCCGTTGAGTTGTGACTCAACGCCACCGAGGTAATTTTTACCTAGTTGTATGTTAACTTCTTGATTCAACTACCATGGCCCGATTCCATCTCTTTTGGGTTTTCTTGATGTTTTATTCTTCCGCTGCGTGCACAAGTGTTGTGCCATCCTCATAGAGAAACCCAACAGTGGTATCAGAGCCAGGTTTCGGCCATGATTGTCGTATTGAAAGTTTTGTTATTCCAGTGTGTGTAAACCTAGGGATTTAGAAGTGTTCTAAATGTCTAGATTTAGTCTTGGTATGCCGCCAAGAACGTCTGGGATTTCGTGGAAATTTCTAATTGTTAGAAGTAGTAGTCTCCTTAGCAGTAACCGTCCCTCGAGTTTGTTTTGGATTTTGAATCCAACATAGAGAGATGAGCTTGTCTACTGCTTTAAGTTGAGTTGTCTTTGCTTTTGTCCAATGCATGTAAATTTGAGGATTTGGAAGTTTCCGGATGTTCAGATTTAGCCCTTCCTTTTATCAAATGTTGATGGTGTCAGGATGTGCACATAAGGGATGCATGTGGTTTTAGGAAAAATTATTTTTCTTTGGATGTGCACATTGATCAAATGTTGATCATGGTTAACGGTTAACCTATAATCAAAAATCCCTTCATCAAATATTAAGTGTTCGGATGCCCTCCGATGGATGACACTCTTCCTGCCTCGATCGATGAAGTGTGGGCTTGTCAAAGCAAGGTGCATTAATCTATCTTGGTAAGGGTGCGAGCGGATAATTGTGATATCACACTGTTGACATCGGGTCCAGCTTAACTAGGTGACCTCAAAGGTTGAGTGCCTAGAGGCATAGGGTTGGCATGCACCATATGATGGATGCGAGTAAGGAGTTATTCACCAACCATACAAGAATTGCATGAGGATGCAATTGGCAAGTGTTGCCTACCTAAATAACCGTATCGTGAGAGGAAAGCCAAAGCTGACTCATTGTGTTGGTGAAATACGGATCTTGTCCACTAAGAGAGTAGCTCGCATGAACTCTCCGAATTGTTAGTGAGGGCTATCATTTCGAATAAAATAGTGAGAGTGTTTTAATTGAAGTCCAAATTAAAATAAATTGTATTTGAAATTTTGGTACTGATTTTATTCTGCATAAATTCTTGTAGAATTCCATGGCAAGTGTTTCACACTCCACGTTGTCTCTGAGAGCCATCCTTGAGAAGGATAAGCTCAGTGGGACTAATTACATGGACTGGTACAGGAACCTGAGAATTGTTCTCAGGCAAGAGCGAAAGCTCTATGTCTTGGAAGAAGAAGCCCCCGAGGTGCCGACCGGGAACTCTTCCCATGCTGAGAAGGATGCTTATAAAAAGCATACTGATGATGCTTTAGACGTCGAATGTCTTATGCTTGCCACTATGAACTCTGAGCTTCAGAAGCAACATGAGAACATGGGGTGCAAGGAGATTGACGAGCATCTCAAGAAAATGTTTCAAGGGCAGGCTCGTCAGGAGAGGTTCGACGTCACAAAAGCGTTGTTTCAGTGCAAGATGGGAGTTCGAGACTCAGTAGGGACTCACGTACTCAAGATGATTGAGTATATAGAGAACCTTGAAACGCTGGGTTTTCCTCTTGGTCAAGAGTTGGCCACAGATCTGATCCTACATTCGTTGCCGGACAGTTATGAGCAGTTCGTCTTGAACTATAACATGAATGAAATAGACAAGACACTGCCCGAACTCCTAGGCATGTTGAGAACTGCCGAAATCAATATGAAGAAGGCCAAGCCTGTCAGCCCCATACTGATGGTGCATAAGGGCAAGGGCAAGGCCAAGGGCTCTAAGAAGACGAAGGTGGGACCTAAGTCATATCTTGAGCCCAAGTCTTTTGCACTGATGAAAAAGAAAAGCATGGTGAAGGAAGGGAAATGCCACCACTGTGGCAAGGCTGGTCATTGGAGGAGGAACTGTCCTTCGTACATTGAAGGTCTGCAGAAATTGAAGGGAGGTATGACTTCCGCTTCAAATGTTTACGTTATAGAGATAAACCTTTCTGCTCCTTCATCTTGGGTATTGGATACCGGATGTGGTTCTCACATTTGTACAAAAGTGCAGGAACTGGGAAGGAGAAGATTGCTGAGTAAAGGGGAGGTGGACCTCCGTGTCGGCAATGGAGCAAGAGTTGCTGCTGTAGCCGTAGGGGTTTACCGTCTTTCTTTGCCCAGTGGGCTTGTAATAGAACTAGATAATTGTTATTTTGTTCCGGCCATAACTAGAAACATTATATCTATTTAATGTTTGGACATGATTGGATTTTCTTTTATAATTAAGAACAACTGTTGTTCTATATTTAAGAATGATGTTTGTTATGCTGTAGCCCAATTGTTTAATGGTGTTTATGTTTTGAACTTGGACCATCTGATCTGTAATGTAGAAAATAATAAAATACTAAGAACAAATGACTCGAACCCTAAATTTCTCTGGCATTGTCGTTTGGGCCATATCAATGAGAAGCGCATATCCAAGCTCCATAGAGATGGACTTTTGGACTCATTTGATTATGAATCATTTGAGCGATGCGAATCTTGTTTGTTAGGCAAGATGACTAAATCTCCTTTCACTGGTTATACTGAGAGGGCTGAGGATCTCTTGGGTGTTGTACATAGTGATGTATGTGGACCCAAGAGTTCCATGGCTAGAGGTGGGTATTTCTACTTTGTAACATTTACTGATGATTTCAGTAGATACGGATATGTGTATCTTATGAAGTGCAAATCCGAGACCTTTGAAAAGTTCAAAGAGTTCAAGAATGAAGTAGAAAACCAGTTGGGTAAAAGGGTTAAAGCACTCCGATCTGATCGAGGTGGCGAATACTTGAGTCATGAGTTCCGTGATCATCTGAAAGAGTGTGGTATTGTATCACAGCTCACTCCACCTAGAACACCACAACATAATGGTGTGTCTGAGAGGAGAAATCGTACTCTGTTAGACATGGTACATTCGATGATGAGTCATGCAGACTTGCCTGTTTCCTTTTGGGGTTTTGCTTTAGAGACTGCTGCAATGATATTGAATCGCGCTCCAACGAAAATGTTTCTGAAGACACCATATGAAATATGGACTGCGAAGCGTCCTAGTATATCGTTCATTAAAATTTGGGGCTGTGAGGCATACGTGAGACGTCAAATGCCTGACAAGTTGGAACCCAAGTCGGATAAATGTTATCTGGTGGGATATCCTAAGGAAATGAAAGGGTATTACTTTTACCTACCGTCTGAGGGCAAAGTGTTTGTCGCAAGGACTGTTGTCTTCTTGGAGAAAGAGTTCTTATCAAGAAAGACTGAAGAGGTAGAGCTTGAAGAAGTTCAAGAACCACATGTAGTGAATGAACCGGAATTGGATTCTGAGACAGGACTAGAAGATGTTGTAGCTAGAGAGTCTGCTCAAGGAACACAAGTCCTACGTAGATCTGGTAGACCGAGGTTTGAGCCTGAGAGATATGGATTTCTCGTGTCTCAAATAGGTAATGTGTTGCTTATGGATCATGATGATGAACCAGCAACCTACCAAGAGGCTATGAATGGACCGGACTTCGACAAATGGCTTGAGGCTATGAAATCCGAAATGGACTCCATGTATGCAAACCAAGTTTGGAACTTGGTGGAACCACCTGAAAGGGTACGACCCATAGGGTGCAAGTGGGTCTTCAAGAAGAAGACCGACATGGATGGGAATGTACAAACATTCAAAGGGCGACTGGTGGCTAAGGTTTTCAAGCAAATTCATGGTATCTACTATGATGAGACCTTTTCCCCTGTTGCCATGGTAAAGTCCATAAGGATATTGCTTGCTGTTGCTGCGTATTATGACTACGAGATCTGGCAGATGGATGTCAAAATGGCTTTCCTTAATGGAAACCTCCTTGAGGAAGTGTATATGACACAACCCGAGGGTTTTGTATCCCCAGATGAAGCCACTAAAATATGCAAGCTGAATAAGTTCATCTATGGACTGAAACAGGTCTCTTGAAGTTGGAATCTTCGTTTTGATGAGAAAATCAAAGAGTTTGGTTTCATCAAGAATGAAGATGAGACTTGTGTTTACAAGCGAATCAGTGGGAGCATTGTTGTCTTCCTGATATTGTATGTAGATGACATACTGTTGATTGGGAATGACATTCCTACCCTGAAAGTTGTTAAGAACAACCTAGGGAACTGCTTTTCAATGAAGGATTTGGGTGAAGCGACTTACATACTCGGTATTAAGATCTATAGAGATAGATCGAAGAAGTTGCTGGGTTTGACCCAGAGTACGTACATCGAAAAGGTGTTGAAGCGGTTCAACATGCTTGAGTCCAAGAAAGGATTTTTGCCCATGTCTCATGGTGTGAATCTCTCTAAGGGCCAGTGTCCAAAGTCTTGTGAAGATAAGGACCGCATGAAGTTGATTCCATATGCTTCGGAAATTGGATCAATCATGTACGCGATGTTATGTACTCGACCTGATGTCTCCTTTGCTTTGAGCATGACTAGCAGGTATAAGTCAGACCCCGGTGAGTGTCACTGGATTGCAGTCAAGAATGTCCTGAAGTACTTGAGAAGGACTAAGGATGTGTTCTTGGTGTATGGTGGAGAGGAAGAGCTCGTTGTAAGTGGTTACACGGATGCTAGCTTCCAAACTGATAGAGATGACTCCAAGTCTCAGTCAGGTTTTGTGTTTTGCCTGAATGGAGGAGCTGTGAGCTGGAAGAGTTCCAAGCAAGAGACAGTTGCTGATTCTACAACAGAGGCCGAGTATATCTCCGCAGCTAATGCGGCGAAGGAGGCTGTATGGATTAGGAAATTCATCGGCGATCTTGATGTAGTTCCTAGCATTGTTGGTCCCGTAGTTCTCTACTGTGATAACAATGGTGCAATTGCACAATCTAAGGAACCTAGATCCCATCAGCGCTCCAAGCACATACTTCGGCGGTTTCATCTTATTCGTGAGATTGTCGAACGAGGAGATGTGAACATTTGCAGAGTGCCGACTGAGGAGAATGTTGCGGATCCACTGACAAAGCCTCTCGCGCAAAGAAAGCATGATGGTCATACTAGAACGATGGGTATACGATACCTAAATGATCAACTCTAGTGAGAATCTTGTGGATTGCATGTAAACATGTATTTTGTTGGCCATTTGTTCATATGATGAACAATGTACCTAGTTTTTCTCTTACAATTAATGACAAGTTCTTTTATTATGAGTTTTTCTATATGATAGTTAAATGTTAACATAATAGATACCCTTAGAATATTCGCTTCCATGGGACATCAAGTACATGACTTGAATGTGAGAGCCTATGATTTATTTGAAGCTTCATTCTTAAAAGGTCCCTGATCGAGTATCATCATAGAAGCTAAGGGTGATGATTGTACATGAAGGCTAGCACGTGCGTTGACTGATGACTGGTTCTCACAGGTCATGATATTATGATATCAAGTCATCACGTGGGTACTTGTTAGTGAACAAGTTGTGCTGGACAGACCCAACCTGAGACTACTCTGTGGATTGTCATCCAATCGTGTCACGAGTAGGTCTCAATTGACAATGGTGTTGTGGTCCTTTGACCTGAAGTCACTGCATTCATCAAGTGAGGAAGAGCATGCTTTGATGCCATCTAAAGTCTTCCTTAAGAAAGGTTGATGATAAGGGTTGTTGTTGGGCATGTTACGAATCATTTGTGTGTTTGTGTGTGAGCAGATATGGGATTTGTCCTCCTGAATGACGGGAGTTGCATCCATGGGCCCCTTGATGGAACTGGACTGAGAAATGCATGGCCATGCTTGGTTGAGTCAATATGTGATATTGGACTCACCATTCTCTGGAAGTCCGTCCTGGATCAAGAAACTTGGATTGAGCTATTACGAGGGTGACACGGTCCATGCCTCTAGTTCTTTCCGGATGTAAGGGACAAAGACAACGCTGATACATTGGTTATAAAGGCTTATGAGTTATAAACTCTTATTGCTTGGGGAGCAATGATGCATTGCTAGATGCCGCTCATTGTTTGTGAGGTTTTTGGTTTGATACTTTCAAGATCAAGTGGGAGTCTGTTGGAGTTACCATGGTGATCTAGAAGTGGTCAAACATGTAATCTCACTGCTAACGCGATATGAGCCTGCAGGGTCGCACATAAGAGATGTGGAGAAGTTGGATGATTGACTGTGTTGGTAAAGGTTGCCAATCACCGACCTGAATGGGGTTATAGGCAAAGTGTTGCCTTAAAGGATCGTCGGGTTGGGCAAATGTTGCCTTGAAGGATTGGTAAGAATCGTCGACTGTGAGTCGACGAGTGTCGTCAACCCAAGTTCGGCGTGAGTCGACGAGTGTCGTCAACCCAAGTTCGACGAGTATCGTACACCGCGGCTCGACGATCGACGAGAATCATCGAGTATCGTCGACCGCGGGTCGACAGTCGACGAGTATGGTCCACCCACGTTCGGCGAGAATCGTCGAGTATTGTACTCTGATTCTCGCCGATCCTAGGTGATACTCGCCGACTGATTCTCGCCGATTCTTGGTGATACTCGCCGACTGATTCTCGCCGAATCTGCTAGGTGATTCTCGCCGATTCTTGCCGACTGATACTCATCGATTTTGGAACCCTAATTTTCTGGGTGGTCTGCGGATAGTGATATTCCTAAGACTATTTATGCCTTTGGTATAAAAGGACACTTAGGTTTTTCGGGAAATTAGATCTGTGCATGCTGATCGAATAGAAGCCGATGGAAGTGTTCCGCCGTTCGTTCGCTCCGCCGATCCCGAATCCCACCGACGGAAGGGTTCCGCCGCCGTACTCGCTCCGTCGACCTCCTCCTCTCCGGCGATCGCCGCTGGTGTTGCTCTTCCTGGCGCGGATCTAGCAGTCCGTGGAGAAGCAAGGTGCGGTCTTTCTCCTTCCCGATTTTCCGTGCGACGGAAAGATCGATGTTCTCCCGCTCGTGTGGATTTCTGCAGAGACGTGGACATCATTCCACGTAGAACTCGCCACCAGCAAGAACACGAAGCTTGGAGCATCTCCATTGAGTTGTGACTCAACGCCACCGAGGTAATTTTTACCTAGTTGTATGTTAACTTCTTGATTCAACTACCATGGCCCGATTCCATCTCTTTTGGGTTTTCTTGATGTTTTATTCTTCCGCTGCGTGCACAAGCGTTGTGCCATACTCATAGAGAAACCCAACAGACCCCACCGGAATATTCTCTCTAGTTCACCCCGCACTCGCCAAACACTTGGGGTTCGATGTTTCTTTCTGAGTTTTGCCAAGCTCAAAAAGAGCGGGGATTGTGTACAACCCCGTATCCGACGAGTGGGGTGAACAAGGAACCAGACCGGCCGGCTCATATCACTCAGGCCCCAGGTGAGCTCGGTAGAGAAAACCGAGCCCGAAATCGGCATTCGTCGATCGCGAGCTTGGCATTCGCCGAGCTAAGTCAGGATTCGTCGAGCTGAGGCCGACTAATGGAGGTCGACCGATGGGCGAGCTCGCCGTCCCAGCTCACGCTCACGCAAAGGAGCTAGGCAACATCGGGCTAGCCAGATCTTAAGGGGTGGCCGAGCTCCCCAGCTCGTCCAGATCTATGAGGTACTTTTTACTGTTTTGCCACCGCCGGTCTGCCCATAGCCCTTCAAAATAGCGGAGTTTTGCTATTGGCAGAGCCAGCCAAGGGTATTTTGTTAACTTCAGGACAGTTCAGTTTGGTTATTGGCAGTTCAAATTCTTGAATCTATAAATAGGACCCAAGGGGTACCTCAGAATGCATGCTTCTCGTGCTCTCTAGCTTCACCTCTCAAGCGCTTTCTGAGGATACCTTAGCTCGGCCTTTGGCTAAGGAGGGGAAGCACTCTAAGATCTTCCGGGTGTGTGGTGGTTCCTCCCCGCCGAGCCCTTGGGTCCGTTTTTTCTTGTTTCCCCAGTTGTTTTGCTTGCAGGAGCGAAGTAGGTGCACGATCACCCCTTCCCCGAGGTTGGACTCCACAGGAGACCGATTTTCGGTTTCAACAATGTAGTTCATTTGAAGTTTGATGATATAGTGAAATTCCCTTTCCCATTTCCGGTTTTCGTTTTGAGAGAGGAGCACCGCAGCGCTAGAGAGTTTTGGGTGGTGCAACCCGCAGGAGAACTCGCCGAGCGACTAGGTTGATCTAGCGCTCGAGAGGGAGCTCATTGGCATGGTGGTCTCGCGGGTTGTGTGCTCGGTGGTGGAGGTCTAGCTGCGAGTGAGGAGTAGTCTCGCAAGTAGTTCTCTCGACAAGAGTACTCTCTCTCGCCGGCTAGAGTAGTGTCTCACCGGTTTGGTAACCACGCGGGGGGTGGTCTCGCGATTGGTATCGCCAGTTATATTTTGTCGTGCTGAGTTTTGTCATGTGCGATAAAGCAGGGCTCATTACCGTTTCCAACAAGTGTTATCAGAGCCAGGCTCGACTCCTTGAAATAAGTTGGTGACAAGTCGAGATGGAGATGGGAAGTGCCATGCCGGGGCAAGTCCCCAAGTTGACAAAGACAAACTATGGTAACTAGAGTATCCAGATGAAGGTGTTCCTCGCATCAAAGGAGTTATGGGAGATAGTTGAGGATGGCAATGAGGAGCTGACTGCATATGCAGAGGCGACATTGAATAACGAACAAAGAACGGAGTTGAGAGAGTCAAAGAAGAGGGATAAGAAGGCACTATTCTTACTATACAAAGGGGTTGATGAGGCAACCTTTGAGAAGATCTCAGAAGCGAGGAGTTTGAAGGAGGCATGGGGTGTGTAGCAATGCTCCATGCAAGGAGTTGATAAGGACAAGAAGTGTTGAAATTTGTGAAGTGAAAGTGGGTGAATGGAGCACTTGGAACTATCCGCGCGGTCTACGCAGACAGGGTTGGCGGACTACTAGGTTGGCAGGGATGTTGCATATGGTTTGCTCTATAGAGGCATGGGCGGTCTGTTCGCGTAGACTACGCAGATAGCAGCAATGGTTAGCCAGGCCGGCTTATGCTCAGGAGGCAGTTGGATCCTAGGAAGTAACCAGGCGGATAGCAACTATATCCACGGAGTCCAGCAAGTAGTGGACTGGAGAACTGGAGCTCGGCAGACCGGCTTGGCAGAAGCCTTGGTCTTGCTTTGGTGAAGCGGAAAGTGGTAGCCGCGGAGACCTCCAGTCAGTGCGGACTGATACTGGAGCTCGACGGGACAGGCGGACTGGATTCAGTGTCCGCCAGTAAGTGCGGACTGGCCCTTGTGGCAAGTGGTGTGGACTTGGTTGTCTCTGAACCAAGTCCATGTTTGGCTCAGTCCGGGGAGATCGCACAGTGGAGTGTGGACTGCTTCTCAGTCCGCCAAGCTTGGCAGAAGTGTTGTGTGCCTTAGTTGCGAGTTTGGGAGAAGCAGACTGAAGATTGTGTCCGCAACTGCGTGCGGAATGGAGCTGGAGTCTGCTTAATCCGACAACTACCGTGCTGGTGTGGACTCGGGATTTGCGGACTGGGAGCAGTCTGCGGAATATACGAACTACAGTAGTCAGCAGGTTATGGGGAATGGAGTTGTCTGTATCGATATGCATGCTAGGGTTGTCCGCAGTATCAGCGGACTGAAACGGCGTGTCCGCTTAGTCCTGCAGTTGCCTTGGTTGCGAGGCTATTGGCTCGGGATAAGCGGGTTGGGCTGTGTCCGCCGATTGGCGGCAATGTTGCTGCGGAGTCCGACTGTGGTGGTCCTGGCTTGGCACTTCGCGACAAGGTGGACTGGCGATTGTTTCCGGCTTGGAGAAGCACGGCGTGCTGGCTATCTTACACGGGCAGCGGCGGACTGGTGTGTGTATCCGCGGGCTTGCGGATACACTTGTTCTTATAGCGGGATGTGGCGGTAATCCTATCGGCTAGGGCGGTGACAACACTCATCATCGTTCCTATAAATAGGACCCATGTCGCATAAGGAGGAGAGAGAACCAAAGTAAGTGAACAGTAAATTGATCGCGCAATAGTTGCTACAGATTGTACTTCTGTGTCCGCGCGATTTGGTTGTGTTGACCGGGTTGTGCTGTACAGGTTGTGCGGATGGCGATGGAAAGCCAGGACTTGGCTCTAATTGCAGTCAGGGACAGTACGGACTCTACGGTTAAGCAACAGGAGGTAAACAACAGGTCGCGGACAGCGACCAGACGGTCTTCTCTTTGGCAACTTGGTTCGGGGTTCAATAAGTTGTCGGCTTCAGGAGGACTATTCTATTTGACATCACAGCTTGTGCGGTCTGATGGCTAGGCAACCGTGCGGTCATGCGGCTTGCAGATCGGAGGCTAGAGCAAGAATTTGAATAAGGTGTAGTCTGTGCGGCTTGGGTTGCAGGCGGACTGAGCGGACTCCACAGCAGTAGACTGGTGGCTTGATGTTTGAGTACGAATGGCTTGTGTGAACTTGTCTTGTCTTGTAGTTCTCTGTCTTCCCTTGGGTGGTTGTTTGGTGAAGCATGTCTCGCCATGTATGTCTCGCTGTGTAGAGAAGATTCTTGTGAATCAATAAAGACTCTTGTGATGCATGTGTTTTTTGGTTACTGTCTTTAGTTGAGATAACCCATGCTCACTCCAAGTTCCAGGAAAATTTCCGCGTGATCAATGTGTGATCTTGATAGTCTTGAGAATATTAATTTGGCATCAGGCTATCTCGTTGACCACCTGGAGAAACTTCAACGTGGTAATATTGCTAGGTTGTTGAATTTTAACAAGGTATCAGAGCTGGACTGAAGTGGATAAGCAGTGATCAACTAAAGTGGTTGTTAATCGTTGAAGAGGGAACCAATGGTAGAATCATGGCAGTGGAATATGAAAGTTGTCTTGGAATTGATCTCCTTACAGAGACGAACTTTGATAGGTGGAAGTCTTCTATGGAGAGCTTTCCTCTTGGCATGGTCCTTTGGGAGGTAGTATGAGGAGCAGAAAGACAAGAGGCTACTACTCACAATACTGAAGAGATGAGAGCTTGGAAGGAGATAAATGCGGAAGCGAAGTCTATTCTCAAGCAGGTGATCCCATCAGATCTCTTGGACCACATCAGTGGATGTCGGTTATCTGCGGAGGTTTGCATTTCCCTTGTTGTGTTGTTCCGGAAGGAGGTGAAGGTTACTGCAGAGGATGGTCCTTCTACTTCATATCAGCAAGAGAGCAGTGGTTCTCCTAGGCATGATGGGAAGAGGAAGGAGGGACCAAGGTGATATAAATACAAGCAGAATGGTCACCTCAGGAAGGAGTGCAAGGTTTTCTTGCTCTCGGCGAACATAGCTCATGTTGGAGGCAAGGAGAACTTAGTTGGGTCTTCAACAAGTTCTGGTGCTGATCGGATGAAGGCCAGTGATAGTGCAGCTATCTGGCATGAAAACTGGGGCATGTAGGGATGGACAAGTTGAAAGTAATGGCGGAAAGAAGACTCGTAAGAGGCTTACCTAGATTGTCATCCTATGGCGATGGTCAGGGCTGTGCGGGGTGTCAGCAAAGTGAAGCTTATCTCTTTATGGTTGATAAGGCACAATCCAGATGTAAAGCACCTTTGGAGGTTGTCCATTGTGCTCTGGTTGGACCGACCTTCACTGCCAGTCTTGGAGGCAGCAGGTTCATGTTGATATTGGTTGATGACTATTCAAGGTATACTTGGATATACTTCATGGAGAATAAGTCCAACATAATGCACTTGTTTGTGGAGTTCAAGAAGCTTGTGGAAGTCTAGCTTGCCCTGCGATCAAGAAGTTGAGGACAAGCATCGGTGTTGAGTTTGGCTCAACCGAGTTCTCAAACTTTTGCAAGAAGCAAGGGATCCGGAAGGAGCTTTCTTGTAGACATACTTCACAGCAAGGTGGTATTGCAGCTCGGATGATCCGTTGGTTAACAAAGACCTACAAGTGTTGGCTTCAGAGTAAAGGCATTCCTAAGGCTCTTTGGGCGGAAGGGATGGCATGTGCTGCTCATGTAATCAATCGGATTCCCCTTAGTCCGATCTATGTGAAGACTCCTTATGAGTTGATGTTCGGGGTGAAGCCTAGTGTGAAGAACCTAAGGGTATTTGGATCTACCTGCTACGTACACACTCTGGATGCTCTCAAAATGAAGCTAGTCTTTGTTGGGTATGATAAGCAAAGGAGAAGATGTACGTGTATGGATCCTGCGATGAAGAGGAGCCTCGTGTCGAAAGACGTTGTCTTCGATGAGTTGAAGCCGTATTGGGATAACTCTTATGTGGAGCTAAAGATGAGCAGGTCAGATGGTGGGTTGAAGGAGGCTGCTGCTAAGGTTCAGGTGGAGCCGTCTGTGTCACCAGGATCTCAAGGTTGTTCTAGCTCCGGGGCAAAGGCGTCTGGGTCAGGAAGTAGGGGGAGCAATGCTCTAGGTACTTCTGGCTCGAAGGTGGAGGCTTCCAGTTCAGGAAGCAGGAGGAGTGATGTTCCAGGTAATTCTTATTCAAGAGTGGAGTCTTCTGGTTCAGGAAGCAGGTGGAGCGTTGCTGCAGGTGTTCCTGGTTCCAGTGGGGAGGCGTCTTGTTCAGGAATTAAGGGGAGCATTGTTTCGGGTTTGCACGGGAACAGAGCTGGTTCAGGAGCAGCGGAGGTGGTTAGCCATGATCAGGTTCTTTGGAGATTAAAGAGGATCAGTAAGCCACCAGCTCGATATAGTGAATGGAACACGGCGGGCTTGGTCCCATGTTTCCTTGCTAGCCCTCAGGTCGAGCGAGTACCTTCTGGCTGTGATGACCCTACTAGAATCAAGGAGGTGGTTGACACTAAGGCAAAAGAGGTGAGTACTCTCAGTGGTAACGAGGCTTGGGCTCTTACGCCCAAGGTTGTTGCCGATACTCCTTTGATGCATGAGTGGAGGTTGGAGCTAATGAAGAAGCCAGAGGGAAGCATGGCTCCTTTTGGGAGATGCTGGAGGGCTCCCTCATGTTCCATGATATGCGGGGCGAGGACTATGTCTTGGACATTTCTTCGTAGATGCTATCAGAGGGACCAGGTGCAAGGTTACGGGAGCTGCTGGAGATATTCACCATTTCTCACTTCAAGGGGGAGTGTTGAAATTTGTGAAGTGAAAGTGAGAGAATGGAGCACTTGGACATATCCTTACAGACTATGCAAATAGGGTTGGCAGACAGCTAGGTCGGCAGGGATGTTGCAGACGGTTTGCTCTGTAGCAGACTGGGCGGTTGGTTCGCGCAGACTACGTGGACAGCAACAGCGGTTAGCCAGGCCGTCCTGTGCTCAGGAGGTAGCTGGATTCTAGGAAGTAACCAGGAGGATAGCAACTATATCCACGAAGTCCGGCAAGTAGCGGACTGGAGAACTGGAGCTCGGCAGACCGGCTTGGCAGAAGCCTTGGTCTTGCTCTGGTGAAGCAGCAAGTGGTAGCCGCGGAGACCTCCAGTCAGTGTGGACTGATACTGGAGCTCGCCGAGACAGGAAGACTGGATCCAGTGTCTGCCAGTAAGTGCGGACTGGCCCTTATGGCCAGTTGTGTGGACTTGGTTGGCTTTGAACCAATCCCATGTTTGGCTCAGTCCGGGGAAATCGCGTAGTGGATTGCGGACTGCTTCTCAGTCCTCCAAGCTCGGCAGAAGTGTTGTGTGCCTTGGTTGCGAGTTTGGGAGAAACAGACTGAAGATTGTGTCCGCAATTGCGTGTGGACTGGAGCTTGAGTCTGCTGAGTCCGACAGCTACCGTGCTGGTGTGGACTCGGGAATTGCTGAATGGGAGCAGTCTGCGGAATATGCGGACTGGAGAAGTCTGCAGGGTATGCAGACTGGAGTTGTATGCAGGGATATGCAGGCTAGGGCTGTACGCAGTATCAGCGGACTGAAACGGCGTATCCGCTTAGTCCGACAGGTTCCTTGGTGGCGAGGCTGTTGGCTCGGGATAAGAGGGCCGGGTTGTGTCTGTGGATTGACGGACAATGTTGCTGCGAAGTCCTGCTGTGGTGGTGCTGGCTTGGCACTTGGAGACAAGGCGGACTGGTGATTGTGTCTGGCCTTAGAGAAGCATTGAGGGTTGGCTATCTTGCACAGGCAGCGGCGGACTGCTGTATGTATCCGCGGGCTTGCGGATATACTTGTTCTTGCTTCAGGATGTGACGGTAATCCTATGGGCTAGGGCGGTGACCACACTCATCATCATGCCTATAAATAGGACCCATGTCACATCAGGAGGAGAGAGAACCAAAGTAAGTGAACAGTAAACTGAGCCCGCGACAGTTACTGCGAACTGGACTTCTGTGTCCGCGCAGTTTGATTGGGTTGACTGGGTTGTACTGTGCAGGTTGTGCAGATAGCGCTGGAAATCCAGGACTTTGATGTAATTGCGGTCAGGGACAGTACAGACTCTGCGGTTAAGCAACAGGCGGTAAACAGCAGGTAACGGACATCGACTAGATGGTCTTCTCTTTGGCAACTTGCTTCAGGGTTCAATAAGTTGCCTGCTTCAGGCGGATTGTCTATTCGACATCCCAGCTTGTGCGGTCTGGAGGCTAGGCGACCGCGGGGTTAGGTGGCTTGCAGATCGACGCCTAGTGCAAGCATTGGAATAAGGGTTAGTCCGTGTGGTTTGGGTTGCTGTCTGGCGACCTGGTGGATTGAGCTGAGTCCACAACAGTAGACCGGCGAATTGATGTTTGAGTCCGCACGGCTTGTGTGAACTTTTCTTATCTTGTAGTTCTTTGCTTTCGCTTGGGTGGTTGTTTGGTGAAGCATGTCTCGCCATGTATGTCTTGCTGTGTAGAGAAGATTGTTGTGAATCAATAAAGACTCTTGCGCTGCATAGGTTTTCTGGTTGACTGGCTTTAGTTGAGATAACCCCTGCTCACTCCAAGTTCCATGGAAATTTTCGCGTGATCAAGGTGTGATCTTGATAGTCATGATAATATTAATTTGGCGTAAGGCTATCTCGTTGACCACCTCGAGAAAATTCAACGTGGTAGTAGTGCTAGGTTGTTGAATTTTAACAAGAAGGTGAAGCTACAGTTCCTTGGAGCCTAGTATGAAGTGTTTTGAATCCATAGTGCTGAGAAAGTTGGAGACTTTGTGACCCGTCTGTGGACACTCACAAATGAGATGAAGCGCAATGAAGAGGCGATAGATGACGTGAGCCTCATGGAGAAGCTCTGGCGCTCTATATCAAAGAAGTTCCGTCAAGTTTTGGTGGCGATCGAAGAATCCAAGGACGTCACCCAGATGTCAGTAGATGAGCTTGTTGGCTCCCTACAAGCCCATGAGTATCAAATGCTATAAGATGAAGAAGCGTCAAGTGGCTTGGGTAAAGCACTTCAGACTCAGTTTAACTTCGGAGAGAGCTCTGGGAGAGATGGAGGCCAGCGTGGTGGAGGCTACCAAGGAAGAGATAGAGGAAGAAGAGGAGGAAGAGATCAGGCAAGGAACCATTACCACCAGAGAGAGCTGGAGCAACCTCAATGTGGGAGGCAAGAAGTGAGAGGAAGAGGAAGAGGTCAAGGAAGAGGTCAAGGAGGAGGTCGAGGTGATATGCCACATATACAATGTTACAACTGTAACCAGTTTGGGCATATGAGCTATGATTGTTGGGCCCCGGGGTGGAAAGAGGAGACGAACCACTATGCAGAAGCAAGCAGTACTAGTGGCGATCCAACTATGTTCCTGGCTTATAGAGGAGCTAAGGGAGGAAAGAATGAAGTATGGTACTTGGACACAGGCGCAAGTAACCACATATGTGGAGAGAAGGAGCTGTTCATCAACCTTGAGCCCAATGTTGGCGAGGTCAGTTTTGGAGACGCCTCAAAGATCTCGGTGGAAAGAAGAGGGGTGATCATGGTCACCTTAAATGGCAAGGAGGTGCACCTCATTGATGTGTTCTATATGTCAAGCTTGAAGAGTAACATCTTAAAACTTTGGCAGTTAGTCAAGAGGGGTTATTGTATTCAGTTGAAAGATGACACGTTGATCATGAAGGACCATCAAGGAAGAAAAGTAGTGAAGGTGAAGATGACGACGAATCGTCTCTTTTATGCTAAAATGGATGCAAAGGGGACGGTGTGCCTTGCGAGGACTGAGAAAGAAGAAGAGGCGTGGCTGTGGCATCACAGGATGGGCCATCTGGGGTTCACAGGATTGAAGCTCCTATCTCATTCCCAGATGTTGGAAGGCCTACCCATGATCTCGCCCCCACAAAAGGTCTGTGAGGCATGTATAAGAGGAAAGTAGAAGAGGTTAACGTTTGAAGGTGCCAAGTCTAGAAAAGCGAGGAGACAACTTGAACTAGTCCACTCGGACATAGCTGGTCCGTTTGAGACAACCTCAGTCGGCGGAAGCAGGTTCTATATTACCTGCACTAATGACTTCAGTCGGAAGTGTTGGGTGTATTTCTTAAGAGAGAAGGCCGAGGATCTTGACAAGTTCAAGGAGTTAAAGACGATGACGGAGAAGGAAAGCGGACAACCACTGAAGGTGTTGAGGACAGATAGAGGTGGGGAGTACACCTCTAGGCTGTTTGATAATTTCTGAAAAAAAATGGGGGATCACACATCAGTTGACGGCGGTGTACTCACCTCAGCAGAATAGAGTCGCCAAAAGGAAGAATTTGACGATTTTGAACATGACGAGGAGTATGGTGAAGGGCAAGGGGTTGCCAAAGATGTTCTGGGCGGAGGCAGTACAGTGCGCGTTGTACTTGCTGAACTGGTGCCCAACGAAGAGTGTGAAGTTTATGACTCCATTCGAAGCTTGGAGTGGTTGGAAGCCGAGTATGAAGCACTTGAGGCTTTTCGGGTGTGTAGCTTACGCTCATGTCCCAGACCATAGGAGGAAGAAGCTTGACGACAAAAGTGAGCAATGCATCTTTGTGTGCTACGCTCTAATGAGCAAGGGTTACAAGCTGTACGACCTAGTGATAGAGAAGGCTGTAATCTCAAGGGACATTGTGTTTGAGGAGGACAGCTGCTGGAGCTGGGACGATAAGGTGAGAAACATCAAGGGGATGTTCTTTGATGACGATGAAGAAGATGGTGAAAAGGAAGGTGAAGCTGAGATTGGTGGGTTTGAGCCAGCATCATCCCCTAATAGAGATTCAGGGGGAGCTCTTACTCCCTACTATAGCAGATAAAGTACCAGTGGAGGAAGTTCTGGTGAGGCTAGCAGTAGCCGGTGCAAAGCTGATCGTTCTCAACCTAGGATGAGGAGGTTGGAGGAAACCTACGAGGAGACGATGCCGACCCTAAACAATTTTTATTTATATTGCCTTTTAGCAGTTTGCAAGCCACACTCGTACGAGGAAGTTGCCCAAGAAAAGACCTGGAGGAAAGCTATGGATGTGGCGATGGAATCCATAAAGAAGAATGATACATGAAATTTGGTTGACCCACCAGCTGGCCACAAAACCCTCGGGGTGAAGTGGGTCTACAAGGTGAAAAGGAACAAGGATGGAGGTGTAGAGAAGCACAAATCAAGGCTGGTTATGAAGGGCTACAAGCAAGTCCAAGGAGTGGAATATGACGAAGTCTTTGCTCCAGTGGCGCGGATTGACACCATTCGGTTGATCATTGCACTGGCAGCCCACTATGGGTGGAAGATCCTGCAGATGGATGTCGTGTCAGCCTATCTGAACGGTTATTTGGAAGAAGTTGTGTACATCGAGAAGCCTCCCAGATACATTGTGAAGGGCCAGGAGAGGAAGGTGTGCAAACTTGACAAAGCACTGTATGGGCTGAAGCAGTGAGCATGTGCTTGGAATGGGAGGATAGATGCATACCTCCAGAAGAATGGCTACATGAAGTGCCCTTACGAATATGATCTCTACCCGAAGGTCGAGAAGAATGGTGACATGATTATCATATGTCTATACATAGACGATATGATATTCACTGGCAACAACCATACTATGTTTGAAGACTTCAAGAGAACGATGATGAGGGAGTTTGAGATGACGGATCTGGTAGAGCTCAACAACTTTTTAGGTGTGGAGGTGTAGCAGAGAGGAGACAGTATCTTCATCTCACAGAAGAAATATACATAAGAAATTTTGAAGAAGTTCAGAATGGAGAATAACAAGCCTATCTCTACTTCCGCTGATCCAAGGTTAAAGTTGAGGAAGGACTCGAAGGAGGGAGCAGTCTACTCCACGTTGTTCAAGATCTTGGTGGGAAGTCTACGTTACCTGACTTTCACCCGACCTGACATCATGTATGATGTTGGGGTATTAAGCTGGTAGATGGAGGAACCGATGCAGGACCACTTCACAGCTGCGAAGAGGATCCTGAGATACAATGGAACGAGAGGCCATGTGCTGAAGTATGATACAGGAGAGGAACTTAAGTTTGCTGGGTACTCAGACAGTGACTACGACGGTGACGTGAATGATCAGAAGAGTACTTCCGGGTACGCTTTTCATGTCGGAAAGGGAGTATTATCATGGAGCTCGAAGAAGCAAGCAACAACTACTTTGTCATCATGTGAAGCAGAGTATATAGCAGTAGCAGATTGTACCTGCCAAGCGATTTGGTTAAGGAACCTATTAGAGGAGCTACATCACCCGCAGGATAGCCCTATGATGATGTATATTGATAATATGTCGGCCATCCAGCTCACAAAGAACACTGTGCTACATGGGCATAGCAAGCACATCGAGACGAGATACCACTTCCTCCATGAGCAAGTGTAGCTGAAGATGGTTGAAGTGGTGTATTTCCCTACCGGAGAGCAGAATGCAGATATCTTCACAAAAGAATTGAAGGTAGAGATGTTTCTAAGGCTCAAAGACAAACGCGGCATGTGCTGCCAAGTTTGAGGGGGAGTGTGTTGGACTTTATTTTTGTTGACCGGGTCAATATTTGTTTTTAATATTATTTTATGTATGAGTGATTAATAACAGAGTGAGTGTGCATTAAATAAGAGAGAGAGAAGGTGGTTAGTTTTGTTCGCCTATAAATGGGCATGTATGTATAGTAGTTCATTTGAAGTTTGATGATATATTGAAATTCCCTTTCTCATTTCCGGTTTTTGTTTTGAGAGAGGAGCACCGCAATGCTAGAGCATTTTGTGTGGTGCAGCCAGCTGGAGAACTCATCGAGCGACTAGGTTGATCTCGCATGCGAGAGGGAGTGCATTGGTGTAGCGGTCTCGCGGGTTGTGTGCTCGCTGGTGGAGGTCTATCCGCAAGTGAGGAGTAGTCTCTATAACGCCCCCGGTTTTCCTGTGATTGTTTGGCGTTACGTTGACGCGTTTCCGGCCATTGCTGTTGTTAGAGCGTCATCTTAGCTCTTGAGGAGTTCTTAGTGGCTTGTTTTGTAGTCTGTTTGTAAGGTTCCCCAGCTAGCCGGAGTCTATTTTTGGTGACTCGGCAGAGCTTCTCAGAGAATGCTTGTGTTTTGGCTTTTGGAGATGTTAGCCCGAGTTTTGATCGTCGGATGTTATTCTCGACTTCGTCGTTGTTTTTGTAGCATGAGTGTTTAGCTAAGGTGCGAGTTTCGTCGAATTTCCGAGATCGTTTGTTTTCGCGTCGTTTTGACGTTTGTTTTATGTTAGCTGGTAATGTGTTACCAAGCCTTTGTTGTTGCTATGTTGGGCTAAGTGACAGAGCTTAGTTATAGCAGGTAGCCCGTTTTTTTTGTTGGCTTAATGTTGGCTAAGTATGTTAGCTGTTTATATATATACATATATATATGTGTGTGTGTTTGAGTGGCCAATTTTTTTGTATCAGGTTTATTTTTTTTTGCTATTTATATATGTAAGCTAGCTAATAGCTATATATATATAGGTAAGCTAGCATATATATATGTATATATGCTATATAGTTAAGTGTTTGGCTGGTGGGTCTATAGCAGCTGGGTGGCTATTTCTTTTTATTTAGCTAGTGTCCGAACTTCATAAGCCTTGGATTATTTTATTAGGTGTTGTTGAGTGAGTGGAGTGGGATTTAATTTAGGCTGGTTGGGTGCTCTCTTCATTTCTCCTTTCCCAAGACTGGAGTTAGCTTCCAGCAGAAGGCATCGGGCGACGGAGGTGCTGGAGCTCCGACCGGCAATTTCTGGAGGTTTAAAGCTCGTTTTTCTCGGGTAAGGGCAGATTTGGACTGCTCTCACCCGATCTTCCTCCCTAGGTATATATTTCTTATTTTAGGGTTGTCATTGTTAGCTAGGGTTTTTAGGGTTGGTTCTTCTTCCTCTAAAAGCTTCAGGTTTGCCTCCTATGTGGCCGACCTTGCAGTCGGTGCTGAATTTTGGAAGACAACTGATGTTTCCTGGAGGTAGAGGCAAGTGGCGCCCTTTGCCTTTGCCAACCTTGTTTTTTCTCCAATTAATCTTGATTTAGTAGCTCATTCTTTCTTTTTCCTAGAAGCTAGGGTTGCTGCAGTTTTCATCCCAGCTAGATCTTGCTCAATTTTGTCAAGTTTTAATTTATTCTCTCTTTTCTTTTTACTGTTTTGTGACCAGGTGGTGGCTGGAGGTAGGATTTTAGTTTGCTAGTTTTATCCTAGCTTGGTGGATAGCTGTAGCCGGGTAGAAGGGGTAGAAAGAGGAATTAGAATTTTATTTTCTCTTCACCTTCTAGCTTTGTGTCGACACCTTCTGGCTTTGTGTCGACACCTTCTGGCTTTGTGTCGACACCTTCTGGCTTTGTGTCGACACCTTCTGGCTTTGTGTCGACACCTTCTGGCTTTGTGTCGACACCTGCTGTCTTAGTCTCGACACCTTCTGCCTTTGTGTCGACACCTTCTGGCTTTGTGTCGACACCTTCTGGCTTAGTGTCGACACCTTCTGGCTTTGGTGTCGAGAGGGACTCGACACCTTGTGCCGAGTGTCGACAGGGACTCGACACCTTCTGGATTAGTGTCGAGAGGGACTCGATGCCTTTCTTATAATGCTGGTGTTTTTCTCCTGAGTTGGTTAGGATTGGTTTATTTAGGGTTTTTGATGTTTCTCGGCTGGTTTTGAAGGCCAATTCGTGAATTATGGCAGGTGGTTTTGTTTGATGGCTTTGTGAGGGGTGGAGTGGTGTAGAGCCTTGGTCACCACCATTTTGGCCCCGGGATGGGCTGTTTTATTTTGTGTGTTGCCACCATTTTGGCCCCGGGATGGGATAGTTGTTTTGGTGTGTTGTCACCATTTTGGCCCTGGTTTAGGATGGTTGTGTTGGTGTGTTGGACCTTAGGGCTGCCACCGTTGAACCCTTGAGTATTTATGGGTCTTGTTGTTTGGATGAGGACTGTTTTTGGTCACCAACCCAGAGCCATGACTTTACCAATGCTAATGATTCATAAGTTAGGACTGTTAGTTTCTTTTTGTAAAGTTGTTATTTTGGCATATGCTTGCCTTGTTGCTGCTGCAGGTTTTTAGCAGGGCATGTTGTTAATTTCTCGCACTTGGTGCATTTTGATCGTGCCTTGGGCAGTGTTTTACCCTTGCTGTATTGTTCACTTTACCTTCGCTCTTTTGATAGCACTTGTTGTGTGGATGTTAAGCCCCTCTTTTATTACTTATGAATCTAATGCTCCACTTCTTTTCATTCTATTCTTGCTGAGGTATTCTTTCTTTGAATTGCTCAGGTTCAGGTTGTGGCCGATTGAGCGACTAGTGTTCTGGTGGAGCTTGCTTGTGGCCTCCGGGGTAGCTGAGTTTGTCGTTCCTCGATTTGGTGATGTAGTTTTCTTCTTTCTGTATAGACATACATACTCACCATTTGGATCGTGTCACGTTGTTGACGCCCACTGGTGTCTTTCTTGTGAAGCTAGATATGAACTGAGAACTGTTATTTTTGCCTTTTTGGAGGTTGTTTACTTGCTTCTGGGAATGTTTTATGCTAGGTTGCATGTTAGGTATTTTTAAACCCTAAAAGCATTATTATCTGTATCTCATGCACGTCATGTTTATAAAACTAAAGCACTACTTTCCCAAGTAACGTAAAGGCTATTTTTTTATATACCATATTAAATTTAGAGTCGTGCTTACCATTAGTCGTCCCTCGGGTACACTTATGCTCATTTAGAATATCAACTTAACCAAAGTATTTTTCGATGCGTATAAATTTATTTTTAATTGTGGACTAGCTGATGCACTGTGCCGAGGGATATGGCCATCAAATTTAACTGGTTTTCTTTCATATTAAATTATGATTTTCTTCAAAGATATAAAGTCTGGATTTTTGCCTGAACGTGTGCAGTTATCCCGTGCACGACGTGGCATCATGGTACGTATTTTCTCTTGCTCTGATATGATTTAATTATTGAGGAAATGCGGGTCGTGACAGTCACGCATGTAGTGCTCTCGCCAAGACTACTTGCTCTCGCCGGCTACAGTAGTGTCTCGCCAGGTTGGTAACCGCATGGGTGGGCGGTCCCGCGATTGGTCTTGCCAGTTATATTTTGTGGTGTCGAGTTGGGTCATGTGAGGGAAAGGGGGGGTCTCATTACCGTTTCCAACAAGCATCTGGTTTAACCCCTGAAGCCTTCATTGTCTCAAACTTCCGCACTACCTCCATTCCACGGTTGTGCATCGCAAGTCCGTCAATGACCGACATCCATTATATGATGTTCCTTTCAAGCACTTGGTCGAATACTTCCACGACACCATCGACGTAGCCGCACTTGGCAACAGCGTCCACTGACGCATTACAAAGACACAATGTTTTGGGAATATTTTCCTTCGCCACGAACGAGCTGATCCACTGAGAAAGATCTAGGGCTCCAAGGTCGTTGCAGGCGGAGAGAGCCGTCATGATGGTGACGTAGTCTGGTTGGATATCGGCATACTGCATCTGCCGAAAGAGAATGATGGCGTCGTTCGAGCGGCCGTGGAGGGCGTAACCTCCGATCATGGCACTGAAAGTAATGGAACATGTCTTGGGCGACTCTTCGAACACCTTGCGAGCTCACTCGAGGCCGACTCCACTTGCAGAGGCGTACGTGTGAATAAGCGTGTTCTGTACGAAGGAATCTCCAGCAAAGCCAATGCTGATTGCGAAACAACGTACGAGGGAGTCAGAGGCGAGGGGGAGGGTGTTGCGGAAATGGCTTTGAGTAGGAAAGGAAATGTAAAGTGGTTGGGAGGGAGTTGCAGGCGGAGCATGAGAGAGAATATGGGAAGGTGGTGGAGAGGGGAAGGGGAAAGCGACTGGAGGGAGGTGTTAAGAAGGAAGGAGTCGTAGAGGTGTAAAGGGGAAAATTGTTGTCAAGTGAGGGCCAAGAGAAAATAAAAAAACAAATTCATAGAGGAAGAAATCGGGAGATAGAAATTGACAACTCGTTCATTGATTTTTATTACAACATTTTGCAGGTGCAATACATATATAGAGAAAGTAAGCATCAGGTTACACGATGGGAAAATAAATTTCTTCAGGTTCCAATGTTGTCTGCTTCGACTTCTTCAGTTATAGGTAATCGTTGCTTTATTTTCTGCAACATCTGTCATCAAGATGTCTTCTCTTGTGCTCCTTCCTCTTCCTGACGCCTTGGCTTCTGGTTTGGTTTTATACTCTCTGCTTTAATTACTTCGACACCCCCCCCCCTTAATGCTGAGACTAATACACTTCTAATTGCAAGGTAAGAATGATTTGGAAGAGGCTTGGTCATGATGTCTGCCAGCTGTTTGTTCGTGGGACAGTAGATCATCTTCACTTGATTTGTCTCCACCAGCTCCTTTAAGAAATGAAAGCGTAGTTCTATATGTTTTGTGCGGCTATGGAAGATGGGATTCTTCCCTATTTCGATTGCTGCAAGGTTGTCACACCAAATTGTGATGGGGCTGGCCTTCCTGTGGGGGCGCAGGTCATTGAGTAATTTCTGTAAACACAGCCCTTCACAAGCAGCAGAACAAGCTGCATTGTACTCAGCCTCAGCCGATGACAGGGAAACTACCTTATATTTTCTGTATGACCATGTATGACCTTGCTTTTTAAGAGAAAGATGTAACCACTCATGCTCTTTCTATCATCTTTGTCTCCCCCCCAGTCACTGTCAGTCAATCCTGTCAACTCTGCATCTTCTTCCCGCTTATATAGTAGACCTAGCTGCTTGGTTCCTTTGAGATAACGCAGGACATGCTTTGCTGTGATGAGGTGTTCTGAGCTTGGCATTGAAAGATACCAAGAAAAAATACTCACAGCATTTTCAATGTCTGGTCTTGTATTGGTGAGTGAAAGAAATTGTACCTAATCACCTAGAGGGGGGGGGGTGAATAGGTGACTTAATCTTTATTAACTTTTTAGGCAGATTTCAGATTATATCACAGATTCTTAACTAATTCTACACTGCAGTCAATCAGCAATCACAGCAATCAATCAAGCACACAGTGTACACACAAATTTATAGTGGTTCCCCAAGGTTTGGGTACATCTACTTTCCCCCTTCGCCTATCTAATAGTGTACTAGATTCGGCCAAACTCCTCCACTAACTCAGATTCTCAGATCTTACACTCAGAACCCCAAAACAGGTTCCTACAGCTCAGGCCCAAGGCCCTACAACTCAGTCTTCTTCAAAGACCTACACTCAGCTTCATCACAAAGCCTACACTCAGCCATAAGGCCTACACTCAGCCACAACAGGCCTACACTCAGAGATACAAATCTCCTACACTCAGGCACACAGGCCCTACACTCAGCCTTTATAATTGCAGGCTTACAACTCAGATCCCTAAGGATCCTACAAGAAATATAAAATACAAAGTGTATATACCTACAACTCTGAATAGAGAGATGAGTTGATAGGTTCTTGATGAGTTCTTGGAAGAACTCTGCTAAGATCAACCTCACTTGGCTTTTCTTCAAAGCTTCTTGAATGTAGAACACAATAGGATTGATCTTCTCTGCAGCTGATCTTTGATCTCTGCAACTTAAGATTCAGAACTAGGTCTGAATCCTTCTTCACAGCCTGATTCCAACGGCTGTCTTCTTGGATGGGGCTCTCTCTCTCCAACTTCTTAGATCTTCACTAGATTCTTCAATGAATAGCTAGATCTTGTGTGTATTACTTGATGTGTTCATCATCTCTTTCTGTTGACAGTATAAGCCTATTTATAGGCCTTCTTCATGGTAACCGGCTGGTCCGGTTCCTAACTGATTTCTGAGAACTCTGACAGGTGCAGTAGACCGGCTGGAATGGCAGCTGTAAAGTCATCCAGTCAGTTCTTGAAATAACTGTAACTGTCTGAAAGTGTCGAGACTGTCTGTCTTTAAGTGTCGACACTTATAGACTAAGTGTCGACAAAAGTTGACAAAGTGTCGACACTAGCCTTCAAGGTGTCGACACAACTCCTTGTGTTGTAGAATTCACTTCTCGACACAGCTTCTTCATCATGTGTCGACACTGATATTGAGTGTCGACACAACTCCTTGTTCTTCAGCACTTAGTTGAATTCTTGTAAGTGTCGACACAACACCTTTGTGTCGACACATCTTTATGTGTTGAACTTGTTCAGTGTCGACACATGCCTTCTGTGTTGATACTTGCTGAGTGTCGACACTGCTCCTTGTGTCAACACATTCTTCTTCTGTTGAGACTCTGGCTGAGTGTCATCACATCTCTTTAATGTCGACACTTGTACTTAGAATTTTTGTTGAACTTTGCTGAGTGTTGACACAGCTCCTTGTGTCGACACATTCTTCATATGTTGAGTCTTCTGCTGAGTGTCGACACATACTTTCTTGTTTCGACACTTTCTTCAAGTGTTGAGTCTTCTGCTATGTGTCGACACATTCCTCTGGGTGTCGACACTTATACTTAGGCTCTGCTGACTTTTGCTGAGTGTCGACACAACTACAAGTGTCGACACTTTCTGATGTAGACACAGTTCCTCTGGGTGTCGACACAATTGCTAAGTGTCGACACAGCTTCACTGGACTTTTCTTCATTGAGTGTCGACACAGCTCCTTATGTCAACACTTTCTGTCTGGTGTCGACTCTGCATCCCTGGTGTCGACACAAGTACTCCAAGTGTCGACACTGCTTTCCTGGGTGTCGACACAAGTCTTCTTAAGTGTCGACACTTTGCTCCTGGGTGTCAACACATGGACTTAGAAACTTTTCATCTTTCCTTGCAAATACTTAACCTGCACAAGGAAACTCAAAATACATCAAATACATTTTGATGTATATCATTGAGTGGGGTGAGGCTTCTTCAAATCAGGTACATTTAAACTAATGTACCCAACAATCTCCCCCTATTTGGAGAAGTCATAACCCTTAGTCAATGATATACACCATACAGAATAAAATCATAGCATGATGTAAAGCAGGATTATATAACAGGGCAAACATAAACATGTATTAAACAAACATGTATACATAGATATCATCTCAGAACAATTATGAAATTGATTTATAACACATCACATTGTTCTAATCAACTTTGTCATATTCATTATACAAGAGTTTACAAAGTGTTTTAATACAAGTGATTAAACTTAAGATAATGCAATTCTATTTCTGCTCAGCCTCCTTGATCACTATACCCTTCCCAGACTTTATCTTTGCTTGCACAGGGGCTTCAGCATCTTCAGTATCAGCAGGCTTTTTCCCTTTCATCTCCTTCTTCTTTAGCTCTTCAGCTTTAATCTTCTGCCTCTCAAAATAATGATAAGGCTTGGTAAAGTACTTGCTAGGCTCCTGGACAGTAGGAGGTAGCTTTCCCATCTTTGTCTTTCTTCTATATTACACTATGGCTTCTTGCCTAGTCTCATGCTTCCTCCACTCTAGTTCAGAAAACCATTTGTTTCTATCTTGAATATTATCCTTGGTAGCCTTCCATGCAGTTAAGATAATATTTCTTGAAGTGGGGCTCCACTGCTCAAAATTAGGCCTTTGTTCAGCTTGCTCTCTGAACCTCTTCTTAGACAATCTAGCTTCATGTTCTTTCTGCAAAGCTTCTTGCATAGCCTCAGAAACTGGCTGAACCACCTTTTCTATGATGACATTCTGCTGACCCTCGGGTTGGCTATACATAGACTGTATATCAGCTTGTACCATATCAAAATCTGGAGGAGGGTAGATTACTTGAGCCACTTCAGGTAGCTCCCCTCCTAGATATGCAGGATGTATCCCAGATTCTGCTACATTGTCATCATCACATAAATGAGGATAACCAAGAGTAGCTCTGATAGAATTAGAAATCCACTTGGCATGATCAGAGCTGGCTTTGACTAACACCCTCTCCCCCTTTATGACTTCTCTTTCCATGTGATCTCTTAGATCATCCTTTTGAAATCTTACTTGGGCATCCAAATAGTTAACTCCATCTTTAAAGAAAGGTTTTAACCTTTGGAGTTTGTCAGTTATTAACTTCTGAGAGTTTTCAATTGCAGTTGTAACAGCAGTTAAGCTCTCTTGTAAAGCTTTATCAAACTCTGCTTTAGTAGTAGCAGTAGAAGAAGTCTGTACAGCAGCTATATTCTTCATCTCTGTGATAATTACATTGTGTGAAGCAGTCAAATTGTCATTCATTCTGAGCTGGTTCTCCAGAACATATCCTTGCTTCAGTGCAATGTCATCCACTTGAGCTTTTATTTTCTCCTGATGAGTAGCTAAGTAGACTACTGCATTCCCTCCCTCGTGGAAGCAATCAGTCATCTCCTTCTTATTGAGATTCATCTCAAATCTTATAGACTTAATGTCTAGGGCCAAATCAAACTGTAAAGACTTATGCACCTCATCCACATATGTTTCTATGGCTTTCATGTGCTCATCAAGGTTAATCTGCATAGCAACCATCAGAGCACTGTAATCTACAGATGGTGCTGGTTGTAGTTCAGGCTGTGGTGCTATAATTTGCAGAGCTTTCTTATAAGTCTGACTCCTCCTCTTGAAGACTTGAAATTTCCTTTTCTTTGCTCTTGCAGTCTCCTCATCTTCAGAAGCAGATGTGCTGGCTATTTCTACCCTCTCCCTAGGTAGCTCCTCAACTTCCTTTGGCTTCTCAGGCTCTTTCCTTGTAGGTTCTTCTAGAATTTGCACTTGCTCCCCCTCAACTGGAGCATTCTCCCCCTCAGCTGCAGCACTTTCCTTCTCAAAGTCTGTCTGATCCAGATTAAGGAAAAGATCTTCCATAGTAAATTCTTGTTGAAGAAGAGATGGAGATTCTCTTATCTCATCAGTTACTTGATCAGATACAACTTGAGCTGCAATAGATGTGTCCTTCATGACAACATCTGGGAGTTGACTATCAATCTGAGGTTGCTGATTAACATGATTTAATGAATCAGACAAAACAGTATCCTCTATAGGAAAATCTAATGCATTAATCTCAGTGATTACCTCAAGAATTGTGTTTGTAGCTTGCTCACTTTCTAGTGGAGTTGGCTCTTCCATACTAGAGGCTCCCCCTGGATAGAATCCTGGTGTATGGGGCTAGCTTGAGGTAACTCCCCCTGCTTCTCTGCAACTTCTTGTTGAGCTGGAGACTGCCCAGCATCTCCAGTGTCTTCTTCATCAGGAGTGAAGATAATATGCTCCTCAGAGCTGCTAGATGACTCTTGAGCCACAGGGGCTATCTTCTTCTTCTTCTTTTGAGGAGTTATTTTCTCAGGAGTAGGCATCTCCTTAGTTAAAACTCTGTCCCACCTAGAGAATATCCATATGTCCATCTTCCTCATATGGTTGATCTTAGTGCCAGTAGCTTGACTCATTACTTCTGGTATACTACCAGCCATGTAAAGACTTAGAATTCTACCCAAATTGGGTTTCTTCAGGCACTCCTTAATCTTCTCAAATAATACTGCAGACCAATTAGTAGTTAGTTGAAAGAGAATCCTTGTCATGATGCTGAACATATAAGCTGAAACCATGTCATGTCCTCCAGACTTGCACATGATAACTTTGTCAACAATTTCTGAAAGAAATTTCCCCTGACTGTTCATGCCTTTCCTATTGAATACAGATCAAATTTTCAGCTTGGAATCTAGACCACACCAAGTTAATGCCTCTCTGGTCTTAGAAGCAGTAACTTCATCCTCTTCTTTTGTCCTAGGTAGGTTTAGGACCTTTCTTAAACTCTTTGGTGAGACCTTCACTTTTTCTTCATGAACCCTGGACTTTATCTTGAATCCTGATTCGTCTAGGGTTGCTCCATTCAGAAACTCTAAAACTTCTTTCCTCCAAATCTTGGTTGGTTCTGACACAAGAAAATCTAACCCTGAGTTTGCTACTAGGGTTACCACACTCTTGATCTCTTGTTCTGCATCATCAAACGCATGTCGCACCAGTTCATAGCCTTCGTTCACATTCTCCTCGAGCTTTGGCGCCATTAGGGTTTGAAGAATTTGAATTGAGAGAAGAGAGGTGTCGACACACAAGTTTTGTCTCGAAACTTTGGTGAGCGTGTCGACAGACAATGGCGAAATCCTATTTATACCTTTCTAGGATTGAAGATGAAAGGGCGGGTTAACTAACTTAAATTGTGTCGACACTGTTGATAAGTGTCCACATAGACTTATAATGTCTCGACACCTATGTGTCGACACAAGTATAGTCGACAGAATATATTTGTCGACACTTGTTTATGTGTCGACACCACTCAACTCGACATTTAGTTGAGACTTTACTTAGATAATTCTGAGTAAACTCTAAGTGTTGACACCACCTTGGTTGTGTCGACACTGACCCTGTATGTGTCGACACTAATTTTCTGAAGTGGCGATACCAACTTCCTAGATGTGTCGACACCTTTTCCCTGAAGTGTCAACACCACTTTTCTGTGTCGACACAAATATCTCTGTGTGTCGACACCTTTTTACTTAGCTATTTCTGTAAACTTATGCTAAGTTTATCATACCTATTTCAATTTTAAACCTATTGAACTTTGTTTCTTCTAAGGGCTTAGTATACATATCAGCTAGTTGATTATCTGTCTTAACATATTCTAGTGAAATATCTTCTTTTTCTACATGTTCCCTTAGAAAATGATATTTTATTTCAATATGTTTAGTTCTACTATGGGAAACAGGATTGTTTGCAATTGATATAGCACTAGTAGAATCACAAAACAATGGTGTTCTACTTACCTGAATTCCATAATCCTCAAGCTGATGTTGTATCCATAGAAGTTGGGCACAACAACTTCCTGCAGCCACATATTCTGACTCTGCAGTGGAGATAGCCACACTTGTTTGCTTCTTGCTACTCCATGAAATCAGTCTTCCACCTAGGAATTGACAGGTTCCAGTTGTATTTTTTTTGTCTTCTTTGCACCCTACAAAGTCTGCATCTGAATAACCTGTTAGATCAAAGTCTCCATTCCTAGGGACCAAAGGCCTAGATAAGGAGTGCCCTTTAGATATCTCAATATCCTTTTGACTGCTGTCAAATGAGACTCTTTAGGGCAAGCTTGGTACCTAGCACAGACACATGTAGCATACATGATATCTGGTCTACTTGCAGTCAAATAGAGTAGGGAGCCAACTATCCCTCTATACAAAGTCTCATCTACAGGTTTCCCTGCATCATCTTTGCTAAGAGACATACTTGACCCCATAGGAGTCTTCATGGTACTGGATGAATCCATACCATACTTCCTTATGAGTTCTAGGGTGAACTTAGACTGGCATATGGATAAACTATTCTCAGTCTGTCTAACTTGGAGACCCAAGAAGAACTTAAGTTCCCCCATACTAATCATCTCAAATTATCCTTGCATTAGTTTTGCAAACTTTTTGCAAAGACTACTTTCAGTAGACCCAAATATGATGTCATCTACATATATTTGGACTAGTATTATCTTGCCTCTGGATTCCCTAAGGAATAGAGTCTTGTCTATTTTCCCCCTTGTGAATTTATTCTCAATGAGGAAACTAGACAGGGTTTCATACCAAGCCCTAGGGGATTGTTTTAACCCATACAAAGCTTTCCTAAGTCTATAGACATAATTAGGTTGAGTTGAATCAACAAAACCTGATGGCTGTTCCACATAGACTTCTTCCTTTAGATTACCATTAAGAAAGGCTGACTTAACATCCATTTGGTAAACTTTAAATCCTTGATAGGTTGCATAGGCCAGGAACATCCTTATGGATTCCAGTCTGGCTACTGGAGCAAAGGTTTGATCAAAGTCAATACCTTCTTCCTGCCTATATCCTTTAGCAACCAATCTTGCTTTGTTCTTGACAATTACTCCATGTTCATCCATCTTGTTCCTAAAGATCCACTTGGTTCCAATTATGTTGTGGTCTTTTGGTTTAGGAATAAGTTCCCAGACTTTGCACCTCTTGAACTGATTCAGCTCTTCTTGCATTGCCACAATCCAATGAGGGTCTAGGATGGCTTCTTCAAACTTCTTTGGCTATACTTGGGATAGAAAACTGGAGAAGAGTGTTGCACTCAGATTTCTGCTCCTTGTTTGTACCCCTTGTCTTAGATCACCAATGATTTGATCTGCTGGATGATCTCTAAGATGACTATTAGCTGGAGGCATCCTGGCTTCAGGTTGAACTTCTTCAGTTTCTTCATCTTGCTGCACTCCATGGTCTTCTTCTGCATTAGGTACATGTAGTACTCCCCCTGGACAACAGCCACTATCTTCTACCTGCTGTCTTGCAGTAGGTCCTTCTTCTATAGTAAGCTTGTCCATCTTCTCAGTCACACCTGTGGAGCTGCAAATACTACTAGACAACTCATTGTTAATAATTCTAGTTTCATCAAATACTACATGTACAGACTCTTCTACAACTTGAGAAGACAAGTTGTAGACTCTATAAGCCTTACTTTTGTTGCTGTACCCAACAAAGATCCCCTCTTGGGACTTGGTAGCAAACTTAGTCAAGTAAGACTTTCCATTGTTAAGTATAAAGCACTTACAACAAAGATCCTGAAATAGGATAGGTTTGGTTTTCTGCCTTTCACAATCTCATAGGGGGTCTTGTTGTGGCTTTTAGTAATGGTAGCCCTATTAATTACATGGCATGCAGTATTAACTGCCTCAGCCCAGAAATATTCTGGTAGAGATGTGTCACTTAATAGGGTCCTACCAGCCTCAATCAAGGTTCTATTTTTCCTCTCAGCAATGCCATTTTGCTGAGGTGTTCTTGGTGAAGAAAACTCCTGAAATATCCCAAATTTTTCACATAGTTTTGTCATACTATCAGACTGAAATTCAGTACCATGGTCACTTCTTATCTTGACCACTGTACTGTCTAGTTCATTCTGAATTTGTTTGACAAAGCTATAGAAGATACTAGGTGTTTCAGATTTCTGTCTAAGGAAGAACACTCAGGAAAATCTTGAGTAGTCATCTACAACCACAAAGGTATAGACCTTCCTACCTAGGCTGTGAACTGGCATAGGACCAAAGAGATCCATATGCAAGAGGTATAAACACCTCACAGCATCTTTGTTTTCAATGCTACTAAAGGTGGATCTAGTCTGCTTACCCTTTTGACAAGCTGAGCATATTCCATCTTTAATACACTTAACTTGAGGACCATTCCTCACTAACTATTTGCTATAGAGTTGGCCAATTGTCTTGTAATTTAGATGGGCTAGCCTCTTGTGCCATTTGACACAATGAGAGACTGTCTCATCAGCTACAAGACACACTGGAGAACCATAGGTCTCACACATAATGTCTAGGTAATAGACATTCCTCTTTCTATAACCTGTCAAAATGATCTCTTGATCATTTGACCTCCTGATATGACAACTATCTTTGACAAATGAGATGTCATATCCTATATCACTCAGTTGACTTATAGTAATAAGGTTATGTTTCAAACCTTTAACATAAGCCACTTGAGTAATAGTTATATGGGAGCTAGAAATGTTACCAAAACCCTTGATGATTCCTTTTTCAGAACCACCAAAGGTGACTTTTGGACCATCCTTAATAGGTGTGTAGTCCTTTAGCAATCCCCTAGTTCCAGTCATGTGTCTGGAACATCCACTGTCCAAGTACCATATTGGGGCATGGCCACTTGGACTTACCTGCAAAACAGATTAGTTGACCTTAGAACCCAAAGAATTCTTGGGTCCTTGGTGCTGGTTAGTTTGCCTTCTAACAAAGCTACCTGCAGGTATTCCAACAGGCAGTTTGCTACTCAACTTGGCATTAGAATTATGCCAACAGTCTATGGCAAAGTGGCCTACCTTGCCACAGCACCAGCACTCAAACCTATTGTACCTTTACTTAGGTACATCCCTAGCTGTTTTATTTACAGCTGGCTTGTTGAGAGCTGGGGATTTGCCCTTAGACTTGGACTGAACAGTCCTAGCTAGTTTAGTAAACCCCAGTCCAGCTTTACCTTTTTGATGAACAAATTCATCAATTAAGGGTAGAACTGACTTTGGTTTAGAAAACCTAGCAACTAAATCTCTTTCCTTCTGAAGACTAATCTCCAGACTTCTGATTTGATCATTCTTAAATGTTATAGTCCCCATCTGAATCACAGTTATGTGCTTCAGTCTGGCTATTTCATTTAGCTTTTGATCAATCATCTTCTCAAAATCAGTTGCAGCAACTTTGAGACTAGCAATTTCATTTACCTGACTCTTGGCTAGTGACTTTCTCTTCTTAAAAGCTTGCAACAGAACTTTATATTCATCTATCAATTGATGAATATCCCCTTCAGACTCAGATGCACTCTCATCACTTGATGATGATGAATCTGATTCTGAACTAGCATAAGAAATTGAACTTAGAGAACAATTTTGTACCTTACTAGGTCCAGGCTGCTCCTGGATTTTGTCACTTTCTGTTAAGGCCATCAGTCCTTTGCACTGGATGTCCTCTTGCTCATATATGGAGTTCATTATCTGGATGAACGCCTCTTCCTCTTCCTCAGCAAACAGTCCTATGTATGTTTCAGCATCTGACTCAGTTTCTGAAGAAGACATGTCTGACAGGCCTTTGTCCTTCTTGGCAACAAAAGACCTTTCCTTCTTGCCCTTGAATTGAGTCTTTTTATTATCATTATACTCCTTCCTTTTCTCTGGACAGTCTGCAATAACATGTCCTTGTCTGTTACAGCAATAGCATACAATTTTAATAGAGTTGATTTGCTAGACTTGGTCTTTTTCCTGTCTTTCTTTGATGACTTCTTGTTCTGATAATAGTCATCTTTTCCTTGTGAAGTGGATGGCTTTGTCGTCCACTGTTTCTTCTTTAATAACTTCTGAAAGTGTCTTGTGAAAGCTGCAAAGTCCTCATCACTTTCAGTGCTCTCAGAATTTCTACTTGCTGACTCATCTGACTCAGTCCCAGCTACTTTAGGAGGTGGAGTTGGTGACTTACTTCTGTATTTTCTGGTGGCTTCTGTCTTGAATGCCACTGTCCTTTCTTTATGTTCACTTCTTGTAGATTTCTCCTCTTCTTTTCTCACCATCAACTGCATCTCATAGGATAACAGTTTTCCAAACAGTGTTGGTGGAGGGATATCTGCTAACTTTGCCATTTCCCTTATGGCACAGATCTTGGTGTCCCAATCTTTTGTAAGGGACCTTAAGAACTTATCATTAAGCTCATAATTACTGAACTCTCTGCCATAGGACATTAGCTCATTGACAATCCTATAGACCTTTTTATAGCATTCTGTTATGCTATCAGATCTACCTTGCCTGAAGCTTTCATATTCTTGGTTTAATTAGGACTTTCTTTCCTACCTCACTTCTTCAGAACCCTCCATATACACTATAAGAGTATCCCACATCTCCTTAGATGTCTTACAGTGTATCAAATTCTGAAAAGTAGCATCATCTATGGCACTTACAATGATATTTTGTGCCCTCTTGTCCATTGTGGCTAGAATTATCTCATCCTTTATCATTTCAGAGAAATCCTTAGATGTTCTCTGATTTGCATCTAGGACTGAAACCTTCATGGGCACATATGGCCCTTCTTTAACTCTGATGTAAATTCTAGGGTCTGAGGCTTCCATAAATAGTCTCACCCTTTCTTTCCAGATGCCAAAAATTTCTTTTCTGCAAATGGGCAACTTCATGGATCCCAATTCCTTATGATTCTCAGTTGAACACATGGTTCTTGATTTTCTTGATTCTGCAATTTACTTAGACTGAATCTGCCAACAGGATCTACTCAGACAGTTAAGTCCTTTTTGAGCAACCTCCCTCTGATACCACTTGAAAGAAATTGTACCTAATCACCTAGAGGGGGGGGGGGTGAATAGGTGACTTAATCTTTATTAACTTTTTAGGCAGATTTCAGATTATATCACAGATTCTTAACTAATTCTACAGTGCAGTCAATCAGCAATCACAACAATCAATCAAGCACACAGTGAACACACAAATTTATAGTGGTTCCCCAAGGTTTGGGTACATCTACTTTCCCCCTTCTCCTATCTAATAGTGTACTAGATTCAGCCAAACTCCTCCACTAACTCAGATCCTCAGATCTTACACTCAGAACCCCAAAACAGGTTCCTACAGCTCAGGCCCAAGGCCCTACAACTCAGTCTTCTTCAAAGACCTACACTCAGCTTCTTCACAAAGCCTACACTCAGCCACAAGGCCTACACTCAGCCACAACAGGCCTACACTCAGAGATACAAATCTCCTACACTCAGGCACATAGGCCATACACTCAGCCTTTATAATTGCAGGCTTACAACTCAGATCCCTAAGGATCCTACAAGAAATATAAAATACAAAGTGTATATACCTACAACTCTGAATAGAGAGATGAGTTGATAGGTTCTTGATGAGTTCTTGGAAGAACTCTGCTAAGATCAACCTCACTTGGCTTTTCTTCAAAGCTTCTTGAATGTAGAACACAATAGGATTGATCTTCTCTGCAGCTGATCTTTGATCTCTGCAACTTAAGATTCAGAACTAGGTCTGAATCCTTCTTCACAGCCTGGTTCCAACGGCTGTCTTCTTGGATGGAGCTCTCTCTCTCCAACTTCTTAGATCTTCACTAGATTCTTCAATGAATAGCAAGATATTGTGTGTATTACTTGATGTGTTCATCATCTCTTTCTGTTGACAGTATAAGCCTATTTATAGGCCTTCTTCATGGTAACCGGCTGGTCCTGTTCCTAACTGATTTCTGACAACTCTGACAGGTGTAGTAGACCGGCTGGAATGGCAGCTGTCAAGTCATCCAGTCAGTTCTTGAAATAACTGTAACTGTCTGAAAGTATCGAGACTGTCTATCTTTAAGTGTCGACACTTATAGACTAAGTGTCGATACAAGTTGACAAAGTGTCGACACTAGCCTTCAAGGTGTCGACACAACTCCTTGTGTTGTAGAATTCACTTCTCGACACAGCTTCTTCATCATGTGTCGACACTGATATTGAGTGTCGACACAACTCCTTGTTCTTCAGCACTTAGTTGAATTCTTGTAAGTGTCGACACAACACCTTTGTGTCGACACATATTCATGTGTTGAACTTGTTCAGTGTCGACACATGCCTTTTGTGTTGATACTTGCTGAGTGTCGACACTGATCCTTGTGTCGACACATTCTTCTTCTGTTGAGACTCTGGCTGAGTGTCGACACATCTCTTTAGTGTCGACACTTGTACTTAGAATTTTTGTTGAACTTTGTTGAGTGTCGACACAGCTCCTTGTGTCGACACATCATTCATATGTTGAGTCTTTTGCTGAGTGTCGACACATTCTTTCTTGTGTCGACACTTTCTTCAAGTGCTGAGTCTTTTGCTATGTGTCGACACATTCCTCTGGGTGTCGACACTTATACTTAGACTCTGCTGACTTTTGCTGAGTGTCGACACAACTCCAAGTGTCGACACGTTCTGATGTAGACACAGTTCCTCTGGGTGTCGACACAATTGCTAAGTGTCGACACACCTTCACTGGACTTTTCTTCATTGAGTGTCGACACAGCTCCTTGTGTCGACACTTTCTGTCTGGTGTCAACTCTGCATCCCTGGTGTCGACACAAGTACTCCAAGTGTCGACACTGCTTGCCTGGGTGTCGACACAAGTCTTCTTAAGTGTCGACACTTTGCTCCTGGGTGTCGACACATGGACTTAGAAACTTTTCATCTTTCCCTGCAAATACTTAACCTGCACAAGGCAACTCAAAATACATCAAATACATTTTGATGTATATCATTGAGTGGGGTGAGGCTTCTTCAAATCAGGTACATTTAAACCAATGTACCCAACAGTGAGGTAAATCAGTGATCCAATCAAGCTCCTATAATCTACTTCTGGGACAGCTTTGTACTGATCACAGTGGGAGAGCTTTACACTTATGGCCATTTGAGTGATGGATGGATTTGCTTCATTCATTCCAAACTTCTCTTGTAGCTTTATTATATATCTCTCTTGGTTAATGAAGATGCTCCCTGGTTTTTTGCTTTGTTTGGAAACCTAGGAAATATCTCATGAGTCCAAGGTAACTCATCTCATACTCCTCATTCATAGTTTTCTTGAAAGATTTTTCAATTTCTGTTGTTGACCCTATGAAGATCAAGTCATCAACATATAAGGTGAGTAGCAGGAACTGATTATTTGGGAAATTTTTGGTGTATAGAGCAGCATCATTCTTGCTCCTTACATATCCATTTGCTACAAGATAGGAGTCAATCTTTTGATTCCATGCCCGAGGTGCATGCTTTAGGCCATAGAGTGCTTTCCTTAGTCTATATACCTTTTCTTCTTCTCCTCTCTTCTCAAATCCTTCAGGCTGATTTACATAAACTTCTTCTTCTATGGTTCCATTGAGGAATGTAGATTTTACGTCTAATTGATGGACAAGGAGGTTGGCCTGAACTGCAACAGCTAGGAGAGATTTGATGGTCGCCATTCTCACTACTGGAACAAAGGTTTTTGTGTAGTCTATCCCTTTCTGTTGGGTAAAACCTTTGGCCACTATTCTAGCCTTGTACTTTATTATGGCTCCATTCTCATCTTGCTCCACTTTTTAGACCCACTTTAGATTTATTATTTTCTTATTTGCTGGTTTGGGAACTAATTCCCAGGTCTCATTCTTTTCTACCATCTTCATTTCAGCTTTCATTGCCTCCATCCAATTTGGATCAGAGGCAGCAGCTTTGTAGTCTTCAGGCTCCTCTTTGGTGAGAAAAGCTAAATCTGCATATTGATAGATGTCAGTTAAAAATTTATACCTCATGGTAGATGATGACTCTTCATCTTAATTAGCTTTAGGAATTTGGTTTTCTTTTTGCAATTCCTCCACAGATGGATCGGATGGCTGATCCTCATCAGTAACCACATCTAGTCGAGGGGAGCCAGGAAGCTCAGAGGGATCAAGAAGCTAATAAGCTTCTGAAGGTGTGGCACCAAATTGAGTCTGATCCCAATTCCATGTTGCATTCTCATCAAAGGTGACGTCCCTGGATATATAATGTAGGACAACCCCTTTTTTCTTTTTTAAAACCCTGGGGTCTTGTGCCCAGAACCGCCATTTTGCGGTGGCCTCGACACTCGGGAAAGCCTCCACTACAAAACATCAATTCTGCCGGCCTTTTCGATCATCAAAAAGAGAGCAGTATTCAGGAATGAATTAGCTGAGTCCACAATTGTCATATATAATAAGAGAAAATCACAACATGTCCATAAGTAGAACAGAGAGTACTACGAAGTAACAAAACAAAAATATAAACGGGCTTAAGCCCGGTACATCAGATCCTCGCTACAATCTCTCGCGGAAGCTATAAAAAGACAATCACTCACGGATCTGGTCGCCGGTGCTTCGGTACTAGACTGGCCCACCTCCATGCGCACAGTACTCGGTTGGTGCTGGTCCCTGTGCTGCTGGTCCATGTCTCCCATCTGAAACCCCTGTAATGTTGTTGTCCGAAAACCATTAGTCATAAAGACTAAGCACTATCATCCTCTACCCCTCCCCACATGGCTCCTAGGCACCGAGCGGAGAGGAGGAAAGGGAAGCTACAATGGTGGAGAGTACAAATTGGCAGGTGACAATGGAACTAGTCTAGCAGTTCTATAATAGTACGCAATAAGGTAAGCAAGTAGAGTAAGCAGCGTATGTAAGAAAGACAAGTTAAGAAGTAAGTAACCTTAACAAATATGAATGCCCATACAAACATATAAGTTAAGGGGTCTTCTGCAAGACTCCCACCATATAAAAAGACCCATACCAATTTATATGTTGGGGTGTCGGTTGTATGTAAGTATGTTATGCCATGATTCATGCAAGTGCAACCCACGTACACGACTCTATGCGCACAGACCTTTATTTCCCCCTATTTGGGAAGCTAGTTTCACTCCCAGGAACCTCCGTAGTGGCAAACGGAGAGAGTGGGTCGGGCGCCCAACTCCTAGGCGGGTATCCATACTACCAGGCCTAGCCCTCCCGTATGCCCCTAGAAGAACACAACCTAGAGTATCCGGGTACTAATGTTGGCCATATCCACCATACTTTCTTTGGCTAAGTTTCCCAAACCGCCGAGTCAACGTATCTATGTCGGTATGAATGATCGTCCGATACCGAAGACCCACCATCTTGTTTTGTATCCAAAACCTTTTGAGCCACTGGCTCCCAGGACTATCCGTCCGTGCATCTACCTTCCGAACGAACCGTCCGGATGGCAATCAAAACAACCTAATCAACCTCCCGAGTTACCGGGGTGTGTGAATATGTAATCCTAGTTATACTAGTTGCTCTTGAAGTGTTTTATTCTTACTTTTTAGGTTAGCCAGGACTGCCCAAGGTATTCCCCGTGAAGGGCTCACGAATGCACTAGGAACTATGATGGGATTACGCCCAAAGCTCCCTTTCACAAGGCACTTATTATTATTGATTGCTATCAAATTTCCCAAAACCCTTACTTGTTGTACTGGATCTAACCCTAGAGTATTTGACACTTCCTCCTCTCGGGAAAGACGATCTTTCGTTGATCCCAAGCACCACTTAACACTAGCCAAAACAACAGCCTACTCATCCTATCTTCCAATGGTAAACTCTTTTTTAATTATCCAACCAGCAAACATCTAACCCCAACTCATGTGCCCAAATTCATATTCCAGATTAAATTCTGCAGTTTTACTAAATGCAGACCAACCCAAGTTATATGACGTGTAAAACAAGAGCTACTAAAAATATTTATCCAGTATCCCTATAATAATTATTGGGGGTCTATCATGATATGTTTGACCTAAATCCAGAAATTCATATTTTTTCTAGTTTATCTGGTTATGTATTTAATTATTCTGGTAATCCAAAAACCACAAGTTTGAACACGATGTACCAACACAAGACAAGTAAATGCTCCACAAAATTTATGATAAATATAATATGACTATTGAAAATAAAATACAAAGTTTTTCAACTCTTCAGCAATATTTATGCCCCTAATTAATTAATTCAATATAAATACAATAAATGAAATTAAATAGAGGAGTACCTTAAACTATTACCCAAAACTTACACAAATTTACCATGGCTATAGTATGATCATAAATCATCACTGACGAAGTTTCATAACATTTTAAGCTATTTTGACCATGATTTTATCACAAATATCCTTAGGGGCAACTTAAAGATTTTAACTACAAGTATAAGATAATATCTTCCAAACACCCTAAAATAATTTCCAGAGGCTCATGATTACCCTAAGACTGCTCTACCCAAGTTTCATCCTTGTTCAATGAGTTTTACTAACCTTTTCTATCTCTACACTTTTTTTGCCCTAAACAAAGGTTAGGGTTTATAGGGGCCTACCCATACCCAAATCCCTTAAGAATTTTAACAGAGGGTTTTAGCTACTTGAAAGTCCACCTAGTGTCAGCTATGTGCACCTAGGGGGGGGGGAATAGGTGACGAGCAAAGCTTTTGCGGAATTTACGACGGTACCTGCACAATAAAAATAAAAAGCACAGCACACAGAATACACAGGCAATTTATAGTGGTTCCCCGACTTGGGTACATCCACTTTCCCCCTTCGACCTATCTCCCCAACAAGCGACGACTCGGTCACTTCTCCAACGGGATTGAAATCCAATCCCTGCACTATCGGAAGGAACCCTTCCACACGTGAGAGTCAACACTCCCACAAAACGGGTTGCACCCAACCCTTACAACACGGAACAAAAGTTCCTTTACAACAAAAGTAAATATAGAATGTATACGAGATGCAAACTTCTTTCGGAGACTACGGTGTTCGTCTTCGTTCGACGACGTGTTCGTGAAGTCAACGAAGAGTCTACAACCTTGGTCTCTCTTGGAGAGGATCTCCCCGGAACCGGCGGCGGCAACACGAGCGGCGGCTAGCTTCGGGATCGGCGGCTATGATGATGAGCGGCTGCTGAACTTGGAGATCCAAACTTCGTTGCGAAGCAAGCTAGGTCTACCAACGGTCACTCTAGGATCAGTCGTCTCGATCGATTCGGACGGGGGAGTTTTTCCCGGTCAACAAATCGAGAGACAAGAGATCTCCGGATAGACACGTGAGACTCGGAGCTTTGCTAAGCTTCTGTCGCCGGAGATCACAAAGGATTCCCGATTGTTGACGGCGACCAACGTGCCCGAGCTCGACGGCGGCGGCGGAGAGGAATCGCGATTTTAGGGTTACGTCGCGGCTCGGTTTCTTTTTCTGTCTTTTACTGTTCAAAATACCCATGTATTTATACACCGTAGCTAACTCCAATATGACCGTTTGTGGGACCCACAATAGAAATCCCTAAATCCCGGTCCAGAAAATTTAACAGCGGCAGAATCCGGTTCAGGAAGTTCCAGAAAAATGCCAAGTCAAAATCGGTGAGAATCGAAAGTGATTCTCGCCGAGTCGCCGAGAATCAAAGGTGATTCTCGACGATTCGGAGAGAATCAAAGATGATTCTCGTCGAATTTGCCTTGGTTGCACGCACTGCTTTAGGCCAGGTCGAGACGGCGAGAATCAACCAGTGATTCTCGTCGATTCGACGAGAATCACTAGTGATTCTCGCCGAATCGGCGAGAATCACTAAGTGATTCTCGTTGATTCTTACTTAGACGCAGAGGTGCTTGCTTAGAAGTGGCTGGAACTTGTTCGGCGAGAATCAACCACTGATTCTCGACGAATCGGCAAGAATCCCTTGTGATTCTCGACGAATCGGCGAGAATCCCTTGGTGATTCTCGTCGATTTACACTTAGACCAATTTTCGTCTTTCCACCCATGAGCTGCTCCTTGACCCATCCGTGCTCCTTGTCTTCTCTTGCATAAATAAGGCCCTGTACTTGAAAGTAAGTGCACTCCAATAGAGAGAGTACACGTAGGCCAACACACCGATCTGCTCAACGAGGGATTTCGTCGTGCAGACCCGTGTATATTGACCTACTGCACCCTGACATTGATGTGCACTTAGCGTGGAGGAACTGCAAGCACAACTTAAAAGAGTTTATCAAATACATTGTCTATTGACCTTAGCTTCTCCAGGGGCTTCTTCAAATCAGGTACATTGTGGATACAATACCCAACAATCTCCCCCTATTTGAAGAAGCCTAAACCCTACAAGCTAAGGTGAATAGAGCAAATGAGAATGAAAACCATAAAATGAAAAGTGAGTTGAGTGAGTTATCCATTACCAATACCAATTTCTGAAAATCATAAACTGAAAAGTGAGTTGAGTGAGTTATCCATTACCAATACCAATTTCTTGGGAGCAAGCTTAGAGCCACCTTAGCCTTAGCCGGGAGGGTAATCTACCCCTTTTCGGCTTCTACAAATCGGGGTCTGTAGCGTTTGACCCTTTGCTCCCCCTCAGTTCTTACACGGGCCTGGAGCTTCTGTAGTCTTCATTCCTCATAATTGAGCATCCCCAATTCAGTCTTGAAAAGATTGAACTTGGCCTCGTCTAGGGGCTTTGTGAATATATCAGCAATCTGCTTGTCCGTGGGGACATAACAGAGAGAGATATCCTTGTTCTCCACGTGCTCCCGAATGAAGTGGTAGCGTACTTCAATATGCTTCGTTCTGCTGTGCGACACCGGATTGTTGGCAATGGCAATTGCACTGGAGGAGTCGCAGTACATGGGTACTTCCTTGAACTGAAGGTCGTAGTCGGCTAACTGGTTTCTGATCCATAGAAGTTGTGCGCAACAGCTTCCTGCCGAGATGTACTCTGACTCTGCTGTGGAGGTTGCAACACAATTCTGTTTCTTGCTGTTCCATGAGATAAGCCTCCTGCCGAGGAATTGACACGTCCCGGAGGTGCTTTTCCTGTCATCCTTGTTGTTTCTGAAAAAGATGTTGCGTTTCGCTTCAAACGTTTTGTGCGTTTCCCACTCATACTGGCTATATACTTCGTTTCGATTGATCTCTCCTCTCTCTTGCAGCCAGAAGGTGTCTAAGATGATGTTCCTTGAAACTGGACTCCACCTTTCATTTCGTATATCCTCCTCACTCATTCTGATTCTCTTCTCAGCTAGAGTCTCCTTGGAGGTCCCTTCCTGAACTTTTCTCTTTCCCCTGGCTTTTGCTAAGGCCTCTTGGTCAAACATGCTCCTCAGTTTAGCTTTGGAGAGAGCCCTAGCATCAGCGTCATTTGTGGGAACATCTGCAACACTTGTACTTAAATCCTCAGCAGCACATACTCCCTCAGCTGCCGTAGATGTCTCAGGAACATGAATACCTGCAGGATTGTCAGGCAGAACGACGCCTAACGTACCTAACGCCTGTTGGAGCATCCACCGGCAGCTCTCATAGACATATTTGCTTGATTGTGCGAAGTGTGTGCTCATGCTTTCTTGAAGCTCGGCCAACTTAGCTATATACTCTTTCTCCCCCTTTTTGGCTTCAACAGCGATGCAGTTTGCATAGGTGGCCAATACAGTGTCAACTTAGCTATATATTCTTTGTCAGCGGGCTCCAATACAGTGTCACTTTCTTCTTGAATTTCGGCCACCGCATCCCTGGCCACCTGGGAGATGTCAGATATTACATCGGTATGCGAGGGTAGAGGCTCCCCCTCGATTCCTGCAGACAGGGTATCAGGAACTTCACTGGGGTTGACTGCTGGAGATACTCCTTGTTGTTCTTCCACTGCAGTCTGCCCAATACGCCTCTCCCATCGATCAAACACACTTGAGTCTATCTTCTTCAGGTAGTGGAGAGGGACACCTTTACTCATGTCGAATTTGTCTCCATTTAGCTGGTTTAGATATAGACTTAAGATGCGGCCAAAACTTGGAGAGCCCAAGGTGTCCTTGATCTTCTCGAACAGCAACTCCCCCCAGTTAAACCTCTTGCGGCAGACGACAGCTATCAGGATCTTGAACATATCCCCTGAGATATGGTCATGAGAGTCTAGCTTGCAGATGAGCACCTTTCCAATAATGTCAGACAGGAGCTTCCCTTCTTCATTCATCTCTTTTCTCTTTATTGACCGAGTTCCCCGTGGGAGACCGCAGAATAAGAGAGTTCTGGATTTGTCCTCGTCCTCCAGATAGTCCTCATGCTCCGAGCTAGAAAGCTGCAGGTAGCGAGTCAGCTTGCTGGCAGACAGCTTGACCTTTGCCCCAGCCACCTTGCTTTTGATTACGGAGTCGCCATTTCGGAGTCTTGCGGTAGCGAAGAACTCCAGCACCTCTTTGTCCAGGATTTTGCAAGGGTGCTCCAGGACGAATGTTAGCCCAGCCTCTTCCAACATCAGAATGATGTTGCGGAATTCGTCCGAGGCGTGAGAGAACCCAGTCCGAACAAGCTCGCAACCAGTGACCAACCCAGCAGTTGTCCTTGGGGCCATTACAGATCTAAGGGCTTATACGGAAGTGAGTTGGTGAGCTTCCTGCGAGAACTCTTCCTCGAGCGTCCTTTGGGAAGACCTTCGGTGGATAGGAGAGTTTTCTGCGGGGTTCGGCCTTGCTAGAATCTTGCGAGAACCTTCTCGATTTGACGATAGACCTTGCAAGAACCTTGTGGTCACAGAGACACTTCGCGATTTGACGAGAAACTTGCGAGAACTTACGGGAAGAAGATGGAGAGCCGGATTCGTGTAGCGATGAGCTTCCTGGGATTTTGAGAGTCATCGTCTTAGTCCCACAGATAGAACACATTAGAGGCTCAATATGAGTATGCTCAATCAGATATCATATCTGTTATTGCAGACGCTTGTTCCAATGTAATCTTGAGCCACCTACTGTCTAGGTCCCATTATATTCACGGGAACCTAGACTACCCTGCAAAAAAGAATTACTTTACCTTAGGAACCCAAATCATATTGGGTCCTAGGTTCCTGTTAGCATAAGCACGCAACTGCCTTCCTTCAGAAAACCTGTCTGGAAGACTACCTCTGTCCCGAGAATGTGGAAAAGCCCTTGCCGTGGGCACAGAGGGGTTGTGCCAACAGTCGATGGCAAAGTGTCCCACTTTGCCACAACACCAACATGGGTGAATGTTGTATCGCCGTTTCCGACCTGATCTCGTGACTGATGTAGTCACGGTCCTAGGTCTAAACGGGATAGGGCATGATCTTGTCACAAAACTTCCTCTTCCATCGTGACACGTGGAAGGGTGGAAAGAATGCATGTTGTGAGCGTTATGAGGCCGGGAAGGTGGTGCCATTCTTTCAGGCATCTCCCTTACAGAGGCCCCATGGAACCTGACATCATGACTTCTATCCTCTCTATCCCGTGTCCTCGAGTGGTGAGAAGTCTTCTGTGAGCTGGGACATGCAGATCCACACTGTGTTGAGGCAGTGGCAGTGAATACGAAGGGCTCAAAATGAGCCTTAGGTATTCTCTTGTGGGTGGCCACGCCGGCCCTTGCACTCCGGGTGTCTCCACATGGGGACAGATCACCCTTGTAGTGACCACGACTATGCCTGTGGTCATACCTGAAGGCATGATGAGTTGCCTTCCTGCTTGGAGTGGGGGGTCGGAATACCGTTTCCCCATTTCTCCACGAATTGATAATCCGGGAGATCCACCCGTTTTCTTGCTTTTTCTTAATGGCATCAACCTTGGAGAAGTTTGATACTATTCTTTTCTCATTCTCCAGACTACTCTCTAGAGCTGAGATCTTAGAGTCCTTGGCCTTGTTGGACGCCAATTGGAGAACCAACAAGACCTTCAGTCGAGCAATCTCTTGAGCTTGCTCCTCAGCAAGTAGATTGCTTGACTGAAGGGCTCTCTTCAGGGAATCAGCATTTTCTGAAGGAGGGCAGTTCCTGTCTTCAGAAATTTCAAGAGATACGGGGCAGGATGAAGAAGTTACCTGCACTTCTGTGTTATTGTCGTTAGATCCAGTGACTATTGTTTCATCCACATCAGAGCAGCTTTCCTCACTGTCCTCTTCAGTCTCTGACACGGACACTAGAGCTCTGATGCAGTCCGAGGGATCCTTGCCTTCATCTTCAGAAGTGAGGACCCCCACATACGCTTCATCCTCTGATTGACAGCATATTCCAGCTTTCTCTGACCCCCCCCCCCATCAGCTCAGAGATCATCATCCACAGAGATTTAGCCGTTCTACATTTTTCCAATTTAGAGCGAGAGGCTCCTGACCAGATATCCATGATAATTTGACGAATCCTCTCGTCCAAGTGAAAAAGTGATAGTTCCGTCTCTGACATCACAGCAATGCCCATGGGCACTTGGATCCCAGAGTCGGAGGTCTTCATTGGAATAAACGGACCCTCTTCCAGGATGAAGGATGCTCGAGGATCGATAGCATCATGGTGAAATGACACTCTCATTCTCCAGATGATATAATAATCCTTTGTGCATGCAGGGAGTTTGAGTGGCGGTATCTCATAATCCAGATCCATGCTTCTGACACTGGTGGCAGGATTCTACTCAAGGTGTTAACCTTTTTGAAGAGTAACCTCCCTCTGATACCACTTGAAAGTCCACCTAGTGTCAGCTATGTGCACCTATGGGGGGGGGAATAGGTGACGAGCAAAGCTTTTGCGGAATTTACGACGGTACCTGCACAATAAAAATAAAAAGCACAACACACAGAATACACAGGCAATTTATAGTGGTTCCCCGACTTGGGTACATCCACTTTCCCCCTTCGACCTATCTCCCCAACAAGGGACGACTCGGTCACTTCTCCAACGGGATTGAAATCCACTTCCTGCACTATCGGAAGGAACCCTTCCACACGTGAGAGTCAACACTCCCACAAAACGGGTTGCACCCAACCCTTACAACACGGAACAAAAGTTCCTTTACAACAAAAGTAAATATAGAATGTATACGAGATACAAACTTCTTTCGGAGACTACGGTGTTCGTCTTCGTTCGACGACGTGTTCGTGAAGTCAACGAAGAGTCTACAACCTTGGTCTCTCTTGGAGAGGATCTCCCCGGAACCGGCGGCGGCAACACGAGCGGCGGCTAGCTTCGGGATCGGCGGCTATGATGATGAGCGGCTGCTGAACTTGGAGATCCAAACTTCGTTGCGAAGAAAGCTAGGTCTACCAACGGTCACTCTAGGATCAGTCGTCTCGATCGATTCGGACGGGGGAGTTTTTCCCGGTCAACAAATCGAGAGACAAGAGATCTCCGGATAGACACGTGAGACTCAGAGCTTTGCTAAGCTTCTGTCTCCGGAGATCACAAAGGATTCCCGATTGTTGACGGCGACCAACGTGCCCGAGCGCGACGGCGGCGGCGGAGAGGAATTGCGATTTTAGGGTTATGTCGCGGCTCGGTTTCTTTTTCTGTCTTTTACTGTTCAAAATACCCATGTATTTATACACCGTAGCTAACTCCAATATGACCGTTTGTGGGACCCACAATAGAAATCCCTAAATCCCGATCCAGAAAATTTAACAGCGGCAGAATCCGGTTCAGGAAGTTCCAGAAAAACGCCAAGTCAAAATCGGTGAGAATCGAAAGTGATTCTCGCCGAGTCGCCGAGAATCAAAGGTGATTCTCGACGATTCGTCGAGAATCAAAGATGATTCTCGTCGAATTTGCCTTGGTTGCACGCACTGCTTTAGGCCAGGTCGAGACGGCGAGAATCAACCAGTGATTCTCGTCGATTCGACGAGAATCACTAGTTATTCTCGCCGAATCGGCGAGAATCACTAAGTGATTCTCGTCGATTCTTACTTAGACGCAGAGGTGCTTGCTTAGAAGTGGCTGGAACTTGTTCGGCGAGAATCAACCACTGATTCTCGACGAATCGGCGAGAATCCCTTGTGATTCTCGACGAATCAGCGAGAATCCCTTGGTGATTCTCGTCGATTTACACTTAGACGAATTTTCGTCTTTCCACCCATGAGCTGCTCCTTGACCCATCCGTGCTCCTTGTCTTCTCTTGCATAAATACGACCCTGTACTTGAAAGTAAGTGCACTCCAATAGAGAGAGTACACGTAGGCCAACACACTGATCTGCTCAACGAGGGATTACGTCGTGCAGACCCGTGTATATTGACCTACTGCACCATGACATTGGTGTGCACTTAGCGTGGAGAAACTGCAAGCACAACTTAAAAGAGTTTATCAAATACATTGTCTATTGACCTTAGCTTGTCCAGGGGCTTCTTCAAATCAGGTACATTGTGGATACAATACCCAACACTACTCTACTTCTGACTCTACCAAGTCTCAAGTCCATACAAGGTCTTTTGACCCCTTGCCCTTCACAAGACACAAAAGCCCCTCCTTAGGGTTTGGCCTTAGGTCCTAAGGAAAAACTACTCCAATCTACCCCATCTTCCATGGGAGGATGATAAAAGTCATGCCAAGTCAGTGCCCCCAATTTCAGCCTCTGTTGAGGTGATTTGGCCACTCAGAACCCAAAGTGCACTATTTGGCCTAAATATTCTTAATATGGCAAGACTACGGTTGCATGATTTCAACTGAAAACATCTCCAAATGAGATGAAATTTTAATCAGGGCTTTATAATGACCCTAGGCTCCTCTGACTAGAATTTGAATGAGGTTGGATTTTATTTGGACCATAAGTTAAATTACCATATTAAAATAAAATAATTTCCAAAACTATAGGAAAAGTGTCCCCAAAAATTCTCAACTTTGGATAGGACCTAAATATGGTCTAGGGTGAGTCCCTGTCCAAATTTCAAGTCATTTGGACCAGAGATGATTTGTGGGCACCCATTTTAATCTGTGTCTTGTCTTAGGCATAGGCCCCACCAAAATGAGTTCCCTAGTCAAACCCAACACCCAAATTGGTTCAAACCAATTTTGGCTTGAAGTAGACCCTTTGGGATACAAATTTCATGTTGACCACTTCCTCTGGATTAGTCTCTAGGTATTTTTAATAATTAAAAACATTAAATTCAAAAAGTGTGAAAAAAATGAAATTAATATACACATATCCTATAGTTTAATATTAGGCCAGCACGAATCTTGGCGCACTTTTGGATGGCATCCCCTCATCGTCCCCACGTGCCAACGGTCTGGATTCATCCTTCCTGGAGCACTTTCTGCACAATGTCGCCGGCCATCCGGCCACCTCCATGGCCGGCCACCGCCACCACCACCTCCGTTGAGGTGGTGGCTATCGTCAGGCGGTGGCACAGCCGCCGGAGAGGCCTATTACGGCGATACCGAGAGTTCATTTTTCACGTAAAAATCATTAAAATGCACGCTTCAATCGGGCTCAATTGAGCCCGATTTTCATTTTAAAAGATCCCTACGATCTATCCACAGTGAGAGAGGAAGGGGAGGACCTTTCTTGCGGCCTGGAGACGCGTTGATCGTCGGGAAGCCATGGTGGTGGCGGCACCGCTCGGGTTTCTGCAACTACATAGGGAAGTGGCTCTAAATCGTCGGGGTGAGAGTGGAATCGTCTCTTTGGAGCCCACTGAAGCTTTTAAAATCATCAGATGGGGGAGGGGGGTGTCATGGCATGAATGCCATTAATGGCCATGAATGGCTAGGCTTGGCCATGGTGATGGTGGGCAAATCTGCCTTGGGGTGGCCGGGAAATGGCTGGAAACTTCTCCTCTCCTCCAGAGGAGTTGAATCCAGCCACCAAAGGAGGCCCTTGGCCTCCCCATGCATGAATGGCCTTCTCCTTCTCCTTTCTCTCTCCTCCATTAAAGGGAAAATGGAGTTTTCTCTCTCATGGTCATCAAGGCCGAATTTTGGTGTCTCCTCCAGCCTATTGGCAGCCCACTAACTCATAATAATAATAAAAATGAGGTTATCCCAAGTGGGGGAAATGGGTTGAGCTTGGGTTAGCCCATTTAGGCTAATTTGACTTAAGACTAGAATAGAGTTTAACTTGGTCAACATGACCATTTGGGTTGACCCTAATGGGTCCTTGGTGAACCATTGGCCTCCCCTACGGTCTAGGAAGGCTTGGGTAGGGTTGTTTGGGTACCTTGGTGGTCACTTGACCCTTAGTTAGGGCACTTTGACCTTTTTAGGGCAAGGGTTGACTTGGGTCAACTTTGTCTCTTTGATTGACCCCAATGGGTTCTTGGTGACCCATTGGCCTACCTTAGGGCTTGGAAAGGTCTAGGTATGGTCAACTAGGCATATTAGAGGACAGTTGCCCTTAGTTAGGGCACCTGGCCCAATTTAGGGCTATGGTGGACTTGGGTCAATTTGACCACTTTGGGTTGACCCCAATGGATCCTTATGACTCTAATGGACCGCCTAATGGGTTAGGGTTGTTGTGGTGGGGTCATGGAGTCATAGTGAAGATCTATGGTCATCCTAAACTATTGTATAGAATTCTACTATTTGCAGACCATGGTGATTTCCAACTTCATGCCTAAGCTCACTTGGTCTTCTTAGGCTTCCTAGGGTTTTGTCATGACCTAGTCATGACAAAACCGCTCTTAGGGGTCTAGTTGGAAATGTGATGTTACATATAAAGCTCTAGAGTTTCTGGATTGAGGCTCCTATATGCTTTGGATTGAAGGTTGTAGCCGACTAGAACTCCCTTTTCTGCTCTCATCTCTATCATCTTTCGATCCTCCTTGGGAATGTGCCTGTAGGCAAGGCACGCAAAGGTGCTTAGATGCTGCACATTGGGCTTCTTCTTCTTCCATGCCTTATAGGGTGTTCCACCCTCTACACTTGTTATGGGGGATCTATTTAACACATAAATGGCTGTGTGAGCAGCCTCTGCCCACAACATTTGGGGAACCCTGAAGTGATTCAGCATGGTTCTCATTCTCTCTGCTATAGTTCTATTCTTTCTTCTACAACTCCGTTTTGCTCAGGTGTTCGAGGGGCAGTTAGTTCTCTGGCAATGTCGTGGCTTTTACAAAACGTCATAAAGTCTTCTCCTGTGAATTCTCCTACACGATCTGTCCTGAGCCTTCTTATACTGTGTCCACTTTCTTTTTCAACTTGAATTTTGAACTCTTTGAACTATGAAAATGCCTCAGATTTCTGTTTTAAGAAGAATATCCAGGAGTATCTTGAATAATCATCTATTAAACTTAAGTAATACCCCATACCACCGGGAGTTGGAGTTGGAGATGGCCCCCATAAGTCTGCATGAACCAATTCCAGGGGTTTATTTGACCTCCAGGAAGCTAAGAATGGAAAGGATAGCTGATGGCTCTTCCCATGGATGCCTTCTTCATATTTGTGGTTGTCTTCCTTCAGTTCTGGCACTCCCTGAGCCATCTCCTTTTATTTTAGCAGGACAAGATCTTTGTGATTTAGATGTCCAAATCTATTGTGCCATAACATTAAGGATGAGCTGCGTACAAGTGCTTCTTCATTTGGGATTTCTAGCTTCAGAGGAAACATGTTATTTTGTGTTTTTCTAACTTAAGCTATGCACACACTTGTCTCATTGTAGCAGATATGGCAGTGGTCCCATTCAAATGTTAGGGTATAACCATTCTTCATGAGCCGCCCCACACTCAGCAGGCTTTGGGAGAGTGATGGCACATAATGCACTTTCTCTGTGTCTTATATTCCCATCTCTAGACCTCACTGCCACTGTCCCTGTTCCTTCTATGGCTAGCTTCTTTCCATCTCCTAGTGTTACATCAGTTTTACTTGCTTTACTTATTTCAACAAAATATTGTTTGCAGGGATACATGTGGTTAGAACAACCAATGTCAATAAACCATGTTTCATTTGGAATTTTTTCTGTGCTAGTTTCAGTTACAAACAATTTTTCTGTTGTGTTTAAGTATTTGGCTTCTTCCTTCTTCTCTTCCTTATCCTTAGACCAATAGTCATTCTGCATGTGTGTAGGTTTCTTGCACCTTTTACACTTGTAGAAGCAGTCCATGGCTATGCGATTTGTTCTTTTGCAAAGTGTACAAAAGATTTGTGGGTTGTTGTTTTTAAAATCAGGATTTGGTCTCCCTTCATTAGATCTGCCTCTTCCCCTACCTCTCATGCCTGGTTTGGGGTTTCTCTGGGTGAGTTTTTCAGAGATTTTGGTATTTGATTGAAAAGCTTGTTCAAGTTCACCATTGCTTCTTTTGAGTCTTTCCTCATGGGCTTGGAGTGATCCCATAAGATCTGTGATGGAGAGGGTTTTAAGGTTCTTTGTCTCTTCTATGGTTGTCACTGTAGGATCAAATTTAGGTGGAAGGCATCTAAGGATTTTTGGTGCAATCTTCTTATCCTTGAGCTTATCTCCTAGACTCCTAATTTGGTTCACAATACCCAACAAACGAGAGACAAAATCCTTAACAGATTCTCCCTCTTTCATGGCTATATTTTCAAAAAGCTTCCACTGATGTTGAAGTTTAATGTCGATTACCTTCTTTGAACCTTGAAATTCTGCTTGAAGAATGTCCCATGCAATTTTTGAGGTGGCTGCCCCCATTATCCTTTAGTAGATGCTCTTGCTTACTCCTTTATTCAATATGAGGAGAGCCTTTGCTTCTTTCTTTGCTTCTTCCCCATCAGCTTTGAGCTTAGCAGGATCTTGTTCTTTCTCCTTCCCTTTGGATGATGCGACTGTCTCCTCCTTCCTCCCTTCTTTCACTAGCTCCCAGAGCCCTTGGTATTGAAGCTGAAGACGAATGTGGGTGGACCAAAACTCATAATGTTCCCCATCAAAAATGGGTACACCGGATTGGGTAAATTGAAACATGTGGGTGGAATTTTGAGTTGCCATATGATGAGTAGAGATATCGGGAAGAATATGAAGCTTGCTTCAAAGGATTACAACCTTGCTCTGATACCACTGTTGTGACATGAGGGTCAAGAGAAAATAAAAAAACAAATTCATAGAGGAAGAAATCAGGAGATAGAAATTGACAACTCATTCATTGATTTTTATTACAACATTTTGCAGGTGCAATACAAATATAGAGAAAGTAAGCATCAGGTTACACAATGGGAAAATAAATTTCTTCAGGTTCCAATGTTGGCTGTTTCGACTTCTTCAGTTACAGGTAATCGTTGCTTTGTTTTCTGCAACATTTGTCATCAAGATGTCTTCTCCTTCTGCTCCTTCCTCTTTCCTGACGTCTTGGCTTCTGGTTTGGATTTATACTCTCTGCATTAATTACTTTGACAAAAATGAGGGAGCGAAGAGGAGAGCTGCAGCGGCAGCGGCGACGCCAGGACCTAGGACTGCAGCGGCGGCGGCGAAATGTTTGCGGACGAGAAAATTGGACTGATTGCGGCATTTGAGAAGAAAGGCAAGGGCCTGGAGAAGATTCGGTAAGGAGGTCGCTGACTGTAGGAGGGAGATAAACCACTGTTCGGTGCATCACCTTCCTGATGGAGCAGAAGAAATAAGATTTTGCATTCGTCCTCACCAAGCCCTATCACCGGCGACTAGGACAAAGACATGCTCTGGGTGAAAGCAGGAGAAGATAGTGAGGGAAAAGTTGGAAGCTGCTTTCATGGAGATGAAACATAGGAAGGAGGCGTTGCGACATGCCCGTGAATCCCGCTGAAGTTGATCTCTCTGCTTCAGATTCCAACCAGACGGGGCTGAGGTGAGACTGAAGAGGAAGATCTTTCGACACCTAGCTATGGGTGAGCAAAACACGAATGACTTCAGGAGAGGAGAGCCAGTGTAGCTGTTTATCGAGCTGCGGTGCTGGTTATATTTGGACAGCAAATCTATTTACGAATCTATTTACGCTAATGACAGCCCATTCTACTGACCATTATGTTAATAACATATCAAGAGAATTTTTTTTTTAAAAATCAAAACTATGTAAGCTATACCAAATTTGAAATAATTAGCACCTTAAAAAACCTTCAAAAATTATAGAAAACAATATATATGTTAGATAATACACGAGGCGTAATTAGTCAAATATAATAGAACAAAAAGTGCAAATTAAAACTAGCTGCATAATTTGCGACATAGAGAAGATCTTCATTTTTTCACAAAATTCTAAATGTAGAAATTGAATGTCCTGCATTTAGTAGAATCAAAGTTATTAAATTTGCAAGGTATGAAGGTGAACAATGTCTTTACAGCCCAAGCATAAATTTCTATCGGATTTGGAGTTGGCCAATCCAAACACAACTAAAATTCAATCTACTCAATACTATTCAATATTAATTGAACTACAGATTTTGAACTGCATATGCAGTTTATCGTTCAAAATTAATTGAGTCGTCGCATGTTGTAGTTCAAAATGAACGGCATATGCAAATTTTGAATCTACAACAGAGCTTGAAAAAGTTAGTTTTATGTAAGCTAAACAATCTGGAGAAAAGGGCCATGGAAACAACAAAAATCGAACTGGTTGGCGGATTAGGTTTTGGCTGGATAGCAAAAATCAAACTAGAAACATCTTGAACCAACCAAAACAACAACAAAATCGAAATGGAAACAACTTAAATCTAAGATAGGGAAAAAAAATCCTGTTTTAGAGAACAAAGGAGTTGCAAATGACCTATATTTGGGAAAGAAGGTGGTTTCGATGGTAGTGAGACACGGTGGGGGGCATTTAGCATCAGTACAGAACGTTTGACGGAGCTAGCGAGCGGCAGTGGCGACCAGGAAAGGAATGGCTGTGTGCGATCGACACTGAGGAGGGTAGGGACAAGGGCTCTGCTTGGTACGCTGGTGGCGGTCATGAACAAAGAGGTTAAATTGTCATTTGTTAACCCCCACCTAAGGAATTTCATCCACTTTTAGGTGATCCTTAACGAATGACGTTTTAACCCATGCGTTTACGACCGCCACCACCGTGCCAAATGGAGCCGATATGGTTTTCGCGAACACGATTGGGAGGGATTTCCATTGGCGGTGGATAGGTTTGGGATGCCAATATGTTGTATATGTGAGGAGAAAAAATGTGTTTTTAAAAAAATGGTTTGCCAATAGCTAAATGCGGTCTGCCAATAAAATTATCCATATTTTTTATGAACAGTGTTATTGGAAATTATATTTACGATAATGACAGCTTATGACAGATCGCAAAAATATAAACACGGAGCATTTTGTTAATGACAGAGCATGAGAAATTTTTTTAAAAAAATAAATAAATCAAAATTATGTAAGTTATACAAAATTTGCAATAATTAACACCTTATAAATTCTTCAAAAATTATAGAAAACCACATATAAGTTAGATAGTACATGATGAGTAATTAGTCAAAAATAATAGAACCAAAAGAGAAAATCAAAATTAAATGCATATATTGCGCAAAAAAGAACTCTATTTTATCACAATATTTTGAATCTATAAATTAAATATCCTGCGTTTAGCATAGAATCAAAGTTATTAAACTTGCAACGTATGAAGGAGAACAATGCCTTTACAGACCAATAATAAATTTCTATCACATTTGGAGTTGGCCAATCCAAACACACAACTAAAATCCAATCTACTCAATACTATTCAATATTAATTGAACTGTAGTTTTTGAACTGCCGTTTTGAATTGCATATGCAGTTTATAGTTCAAAATTAATTGAGCCATCGCATATTGCTGTTCAAAATGAACGGCAGGTGTAAATTTTGAATCTACAACAAAACTTGAAAGACTTTCTCATGTAAGCCAAAAAAACAAATAAATTCGGGAAAAAGGAGCATGGAAACATAAAAACTCGAACTGGTTGGCGGATTAGGATTGGGCTGGAGAGCAAAAATCAAACTAGAAACCTCTCGGATCAACCAAAACAACGACAAAATTGAAATGGCAACATTTAAATCTAAGAGAGAGAGAGAAAAATTCTGTTTTAGAGAACAAAGGAGGTACAAATGACCTAGATTTGAGGAAGAAGGTTGATTTGGCGGAGGTGAGACACGGTGGGGGGCATTTAGCATCGGTGCAGAACGTTTGACAGAGCTATCGAGCGGCGGTGCCGACCAAGAAAGGAAAGGTTGTGTGTGATCGGCGCCGAGGATGGTAGGGACAAGGGCACTGTTTCTCATGGTGGTGGCGGTCTTTAACACGGAGGTTAAATTGTCATTTGTTAAAGCCCACCTAATTAACTTAATCAACTTTTATGTTCAAACAGATGATGTTTGTCAGGTGATCCTTAACGAATGACGTTTTAACCCATGCGTTTATGGCCACCACCACCGTGCCAAATGGAGTTTAGGTGGGTTTCGCGATCACGATTGGGAGGGATTTCCATGGGCGGTGGATAGGTGTAACTCCTCCATCCATCATATGAAATATAACAGAGGGTCTGGCCCGGGCTCCACGTAATATTCCACAGACAGTCAGCGAGGTTACAGGTTGAAAATCATAAGACCAAACGAATCCTAACTCATAGCATTCTAGCGGAATCTTCATGGGTTTAATTGAACTCAATACATGTAAATGTCCACTAATATATATATAATAGGAATGTTTTACAAAATACACAAAAGTTCTGATCTTAAGGCCTTACAATTATATTTCAACAAGGTGGTTTACAAACATTAGCATGCAGGCCGGCCACACATGAAAACAATACATTTAATCTCTTGGCCTTCGAGGGACGACATAACATCAAGGGCTGCAACCCGATATTTGCCGCTCGGCTCTCCAGCACCTACATAGGGACACTCCACAACAAGGATAGAAAACAAGGCATGGTCAGCTTTAGCTGACTAATTTATAACGGCCCTACCCCATAACCGGGGCAGCGGTATACCTTCCCTGCATGCATAGCAACCATATATAGATATATCACAAGTAGGCACAACTCAAGCACCATTCAATAAATCAAAAACATCTGCATCAACTGTCAAATGTTCCGTGCACACAGGACACATTCTTAGTGTACTGTAAAAAACAATCCCACCACCGTCCAAACGTCTGAGACTGACGGCAAACTATTACCATTAATGTCTGACATACAACCAAGACTCTCCTCCCTATTGACAGCATTAATTACCACGTACCTTAGGTCTATTAACCTGACAAACGGAGGGTACATATTAGTCTTTTCCCGTTCCTTAAATCGCCATGACATAGCCAAAAGTCGAGCTTCCATGGCTAAGTAGACAGACACGTATAACACCCCCTATCCGTCACATAATATATAGCAGTATGTCCGGCAGGGGGCCCGATGTCATATACCATAGATAGACCGAAGAGTTACGCAATGAAACCATCGTGCCAAAAACCAACGTCCTACACAGCGTACATTCTAACAGAAGCATTTTAAATGTTGCAAATTAAGAACCTAGCCATAACATGAATGTCCACTAACAAAAACCCAAAAAGAATGAACGTACAAATACACAAGTACTTGGCCTTATGGCCTTACAAAAGTTTACTCAAATAAAAGTGTCTTCCAAACCTCGGCACGCAGGCCGGTCACACATGAGAATAAAAGTAAACATTCAAAATTTAGTCCTTCGAGGGCCGGCTCATCAACAAGGGCTTTTGCCTGCTATTTGCCACTAGGCTCTGTAGCACCTGCAAGAAACAATCCACCGAAGAGATGGCAAACAAAAGCAACGGTCATCTACAACTGACCAAATTATAACGACCCCGCCCCGAAACTTGAGACGACGATGCTCCTTCCCGACATTTATTAGCATAGCTTAATAGTAGTGAAATTACATATCATCACAGGCGTAGGCTCACACGGCCACACACCCCGTGCTCTCAGGGCACATTCTCGGTGAACCCGGTCAAAATCCGCGGTCTCACCACCGCCCCTTGGACGGCAAATCTCGGGAGCATTATGGTATTTCTGGCCTATGCCTAAGACCCTCCATCTATGCCAATGACGAGTACTACATACCTTAGGTCTCTCTAACCGAACTACATAGATCGGGTACAGTTCCGCCTAACCCGTTGCTCACACTGCAACATCAATTTAAGTCATTTGCGCGGGTCAAGCTTCCCCAAGTCCCAATTCGATCACACACTTTACATAACACAGTTATGTGCAAGTTGGCTCCCAGGCCACCAAGATGGCAGAATCATGCATCTGCCTAGTTTTTCGGGTGCACCTTGGAGTTAGTTTGTAACACCTCCCCTATAATGACTGTATAATATGGGTCCGCCGGGGCCCCACAACATACGGATGCCATAGCTTTAGTATTATAAGATGATATAACTACCCACACTCAAAACTCTTTGCACAACACAGCGGAAACATAAGCAAGACTAGAAGTTATCCACCACTACAAGAGTAATAAAAAGGTGGCCTTATGGCCTTACAACATAAGAGAGTCCAAACTCACATAATACAATAATCATGAAAGTGCATAAGCACTCCTAGTCTACCTCGGCGTGCAAGCCGGAAAACATGAGTCTCAAACATACAATATCATATAAGTAGAGTTGCAAAATAGGGGAACACTTCATGTGGCTTAGTCCTTTCTGACCGGCGAGCTAGCTCCTGCTTGCGATCCTTGCCCTGTAAAAATTATTAGTAACGTGGGTCAGCAAAGGCTGACCTCAAAATGTGTAACCAACACATCTCCTCCCGGCCGCCCCTAACGTACACCGGGGAACCCTCCAACCTGCAAGTCAGCACTTCGTATGCAACATATAAATATAAACAAGAAGTGCATTAAGAACAAGCTTGAATGTCTCAAACATCATACATGTTCTCTACTGGTTGAGCATATAATATAAAAAGGGGCCTACTTATGCAACATGTATGCAACCACCCGGGTTTCACCCAAGGCACCCTATAGCGTATGCATTTAGCACAACATCACATCAATTGGGTACTCATCGTTTCCCCATTGGCATTAAGCCTCAAACAAAAAGGGAGACACAATTCCACCCAACGGCACACAAGCCGCCACATTGAACTCTTGCCTAGGCCCCACCCGCTCAAGGTCTTAGACCCGGGCTTGCTTGCAAGCTCTAACATCTCATGTCAGGATTCCAACAAACACAACTGACTGATTCTAAGAAACCTTGCTGGACCCCACCCGCTCGTGGCCTCATTGCCCGGGCATGGCCCCATGCTTGGCATTCTCGTCAGTCTCACAGAAGGGGACTAGTCTCGTCGGGACACTTTCCACACATGACTTGCACGTCATGGGATAGCCAGCCGACCACGGAGACACAGTCGCGCTTTGGCACATCACAAACCAAGACAATTCCACCATAGTCCCTCATGTGTACTACAACGTTCCCGCGCACCAAGAAAACCATCTACTACTCATGCAGAGCTAACCTTGTCCACCAAAGAAACCATCTACCTCCATTGAGGAGCTAACCTTGTCCGGTTCCGACTACACGTACTCACTTGAGTAAAAGGGGAAAACATCATCACATCACAAACGACATCTTGCCGCAACAGATCTCTATGAATCCTTAAAGCTCGTATGCAACATCACCGAGTCGGACTAACGGTCGCGACTACGGCTTCACCCACCATGCCTAATCCACTAACAGAGTGGATCTCTAATGCAAACATGCCGGGGACAGACTCAATCGACCCGGAGGTTCCTCTTGAACCTTGGCAACCCAAACCCCTCTCATTAGCTGGCAGGGCTGGAAGTCACTTGGTGTCATCCTTAGACCCCGAGCAGATCCTGCTATCAGGCTCTCACCTAGTTGGCAGGGCTAGAAGTCACTCAGTGTCACCCTTGGACACCGAGCAGATCCCGCTGTCAGGCTCTCATCTAGCTAATAGGCCTGGACGTCACTCGGTGTCATCCTTAAACCCCAAGCAAATCCAGCTCTCATGCTCCCACCTAACTGACAGTGTTAGAAGTCACTCGGGGAAATCCCACTCCCCAGATAGTGTAACAAGTTTGGTTTTTCTTCTAAAAATAGAAGAGGAGAGCTAGGCATAGGCGAGTCCGGGCTCGCCAGTGTAGGTCGGCCTCGACAAAAGGGTGGTGAGCCAGGCCCTTGGACCTCACTGAAGGGAGGCGGATCCCGCCAGGACACCTCGCCCCCCACTTTGTTTTACTTGGGAAAAGCTTGTGAATTTGGTCTTATATTGATAAGGTTATGGGCAGCTCGCGAGCGAGATGGGGCGAATCCTGAGAATCAGCGAACTCTAAAAATACGCTCTAAGGGGTGAGTCCTAACAACTATCCTACTCGCAAAATCTATCTATATGAGGTCTACTGGGGAAGTGCTCGGAGGAAAACCGGGAACAGCAGAGAAATCCAGAATGAAAACAAAAAAATATATAATACTATTGTTATGGTGGACACAGAAGGTATCAAAAATGTTCTTTCATTAAGAAATAATATTTACAGATCGAGCAAGCCTCGGCGAGATTGCAAAAAAGAGGAAGAAATTTGAAGGATCAGCCCTTGCCCCCCTCGCCGGACTGGTGACCATCCCCCTCCGCTGGGCAGATCCGGGAAGTCCTTCTCGAACAGCTCGTAAAGGCTATCTTCCTTCTCGCTTGGCGGCATCGCGGGGAACAACCTCGGCATCTTGTCCAGGGCTGACATCTCCTCGCATCCCTCCACCAACACTCCAATGTCCATTATCTAGAGGGTGTATTTGACGGCCTGGATGGAGTTGATTCGCAGCCTCTCGGCGAGGTCGGCCTCGCCAAAGATCCTAGGGCTCTTGTAAGAGAAGCCAGGCTTGACGTCGTGTGCCGGGAAGAAGAACTCCACCTGATCGCGGACCTTACACCTGAGGCTCGTGTTATCCTCTGTCAGCTTCGCATTCGCCCGGTCTAGCTCGGCAAGGCGGGCGCGTAGCAGGGCTATAACAAAGGGAATGACAAAAGTCAGGAAGGTATGCAGGTGTATATATATAGTCGCTGGTGTACCGCACCCAAAGAATCCCTCCAATCCACCCCGCACTCGCCGAACACTTGGGGTTGGATGTTTCTTTCCGAGCTTTGCCAAGCTCAAAAAGAGCGGGGATTGGGTACAACCCCGTATCCGGCGAGTGGGGTGAACCAGGAACCAGAACAGCCGGCTCAAATCACCCAGGCCCCAGGAGAGCTCGGTAGAGAAACCCGAGCCCTAGCTCTGCATTCGTCGATCGCGATCTCGGCATACGCCGAGCTAAGTCAGGAATCGTCGAGCTGAGGTCGACTAATGGAGGGCGACCGATGGGTGAGCATGCCATACCAGCTCACTGTCACACAAAGGAGCTCGTCAATAGCTGGCGAGCAGCATTTTCTTGGGTGGTCGAGCTCCCCAGCTCGCCCAGATCTATGATGTACTTTTTTACTATTTTGCCCCCACCGGTCTGCCCATAGCCCTTCAAAACAGTGGAGTTTGGCTGTTGGCAGACCTAGACAATGGTATTTTGGTAACTTCAGGCCAGTTTAGTTTGGTTATTGGCAGTTCGAATTCTGAAAACTATAAATAAGACCCAAGGGATACCACAGAAAGCATGCTTCCAGTGCCCTCTTGCTCCATCTCTCAAGTGCTTTCCGAGGATACCTTAGCTCGGCCTTTGGCTAAGGAGTGGATGTGCTCTTAGATCTTCTGGGTGTGTGGTGGGTCCTCCCCGCCTAGCCCTTAGGTCAGGTCATTCTTATCTCCCTTGTTGTTTTACTTGCAGGAGCAAAGTAGGTGCGCGACCACCCCTTTCCCGAGGGTGAACTCCATAGGAGATCGATTTTTGGTTTCAACAATCATCAGTCTGTCTAACTTGGAGACCCAAGAAGAATTTAACTCACCCATACTGCTCATCTCAAACCTCCATTGCATAAGTTTTGCAAAATTTCTACAAAGGTTGTTTTCAGTTGATCCAAAGATAATGTTATCAACATATATCTGGACTAGGATGATCTTGTCTTTTGATTCCCTTAGAAATAGAGTTTTGTCTATTTTCCCCCTTGAGAATTTGTTGTCAATGAGGAAGTTAGACAGTGTTTCATACCAAGCCCTACGGGCTTCTTCCAATCCATATAGAGATTTCTTAAGCCTATACACATAATTAGGATAAAGAGAATCTACAAAACCTAAGGGTTGTTCAACATAAACTTCCTCTTTTAAGTCACCATTCAAAAATGCTGACTTTATATCCATCTGGAATACCTTGAACCCTTGATAAGCTGCATAGGCAAGGAACAGCCTTATTGCTTCCAACCTTTCCACTAGGGCAAATGTCTGGTCAAATTCTATTCCTTCTTCCTATCTGTAGCCTTTTGCCACCAGTCTTGCTTTATTCTTGACTATAATGCCACTTTTATCTAACTTGTTCTTGTAGATCCACTTAGTCCCTATGACATTATGATTCTTTTGTTTAGGAACCAACTTCTAGACTTTACATCTTCTGAATTGATTCAGTTCTTCCTGCATGTCATCAATCCAGTTTGAGTCTTGTATGGCCTCTTCAAATTTCTTGGGTTCCATTTGGTATAGGAAACTTGAGCAAAGAACTGTGTTCAAGTTCTTGCTCCTTGTCTGAACACCATATCTTGGATCACCAATAATTTGGTGTGTTTGATGATCCCTTAGATGTCTAATTACTGGAGGTAGTCTATCTACAACTTAATTTCCTCCAATCTCCCCACCATGCTGTACTTAATTGTCTTCATCATCATCAGCTTGTGAGTTTTCTACTCCCCCTGGACAACATCCATCATTTTCCTCATCTTGTCTTGCAGGTTGGTCTTCACTAATGGTTAGCTTGTCCATCTTTTCCTTCAAACCTGTAGAGCTACAAGGAGTGCTAGATAGCTCACAATTGATTAGCTTAGATTCATCAAAGACTATATGGACAGATTCTTCTACAACTTGAGTAGTCAAGTTGTATACCATATATGCCTTACTACTATTGCTGTACCCAACAAATATCCCATCTTGGTATTTGGCAGCAAACTTTGTTAAATGAGACTTGCCATTGTTAAGTTCATAGCATTTGCTACCAAAGATCCTAAAATAGGATATATTTGGTTTTTTACCTTTCATAATCTCATAGGGTGTCTTCTTGTGGCTTTTGGTGATGGAAGCTCTATTAAGAACATGACATGCAGTGTTTACTGTCTCAGCCCAGAAATATTCTGGGAGAGAAGTGTCACATAGTAGTGTTCTACCATCCTCAATAAGAGTCCTATTCTTTCTTTCAGCAATACCATTTTGCTGGGGAGTTCTAGCTGAGGAAAACTCTTGATGAATCCATAGTTCTTCATAAAATCTTGTCATGCATTCAGACTGAAATTCATTCACATGGTTACTTCTGATTATGACCACTGAATTGTTAAGTTCATTCTGAATTTGCCTAACAAAATTTTAGAAGACATTATGGGTTTTAGATTTTTGCCTCTGGAAGAAAACTCATGTAAATCTATAATAGTCATCCACAACCACAGATGTATAGACTTTCCTACCAAGACTATGAACTGGCATAGGACTAAATAGATCCATATGCACAAGGTACAAAAACCTCACTGAGTCTTTGGTATCAAGAATGTGGAAGGAGGACATGGTTTGTTTGCCTTTTTGACAAGTTGAACATACACCCTCCTTGATGCACTTGACTTGAGGACCATTTCTCACTAACACTTTACTAAAGAGTTGACCAATGGTCTTGTAGTTAAGGTGAGCAAGCCTCTTGTGCCATTTGACACAATGAGAAGCTTTCTTATCTGCAACTAGGCAAACCGGAAAATCTTTATTCTTACTCACAAAATTTAGAAAATGAACATTTCCTTTTCTATAGCCTGACAAGATGACCTCTTGATCACTTGTCCTTCTAATTTGACACCTCATTCTTAGTGAAAGAAGTGTCATAACCAAGATCACTTAGTTGGCTTATGCTTATTAGGTTATTTTTCAGAACTTTCACATAAGCCACTTGGGTGATAGTGATAGAGCTATTGGAAATGTTACCAAACCTTTGATGACCCCCTTTTCAGATCCACCAAAGATCACTTTGGGTCCATTATCTATGGTAGAGTAATCCTCCAGCATCCTTCTTGTTCCAATCATGTGCCTTGAACATCCACTATCCAAGTACCATATTGGGGTATGGCCACTTGGACTCACCTGCATCAAATAAAATTACTTAACCTTAGAACCCCAATAATTATTTGGTTCTAGGTTCAGGTTAGACTGAAACTTGACATACTTGCCTACAGCCTTTCTGATAGGTAAGCTTGCATTTTTCCTAACTGTAATGTTGTGTCAACAATCAATGACATAATGACCCACTTTTCCACAACACCAACACTCATATCTGTTGTATCTTCTTTTAAGTACAGTCTTATCAACATTGCTATCAATAGTCCTTTTATTGAGTGTTGGGGCTGGTGCATCAAACACTAATGATTCCTGAAGAACATGGTGTGTTTGCTAATGGGCTGCCCTATTGGCATTTGCACCCTTGTCATTCTGATCACCAAGATTACAGTGACCATGTGTAATGTAACGCCCCGAAACTCAAAAGAGCGACGGGTGACGTTTTGGGCTATTTTTGGGTTCTGGAAGGAGGCACACGGCCTGGGACACGGGCATGTCCCAGGGCGTGTCAGGCTTGTGTCGTCGAGTTGGTCGAGAGGTCGATGAATTTCGCTCGACGTTGTGTAGAGACAGGGTACACGGCCTGCAACACGGGCGTGTCGCAGGGCGTGTCAACACTCAGTCCGTGAAGTCGACACTCTGCGCTCGACGAAGTGTCGAGACATGGCACACGGCCTGCGACACAGGCATGTTGCAGGGCGTGTCGACCCATGTCGACACTCGTCCTGGGGAGTCGACGAATTTTGCTCGACGAAGTGTCGAGAGAAGGCACACGACCTAGGATACAGGCGTGTCCAAGGCCGTGTCGTGAGCTCGATGAACTTCGCTCGACGAAGTGTCGAGTGTCGAGACCGTGAAAATGGCCTGGAGCCCAGGCGTGTTTGAGTGGACACGGGTTAGGACACTGGCGTGTCCAGGAACCCGTGTAGTTCTCGGGTTGTTTTCGGTATAAAAAGATGGGGGCACACAGCCGACCACACGGTCGTGTCAGGTGGAACACAGGCGTGTCAGGTCGAACACGGGAGTGTTCGATGCCCGTGTGATGTTCCAGGCACGTCGATTTTGACGGTGAATGGGGGACACGGCCCTGGACACGGGCATGTGCCAGGCCGTGTTCGGTCCAGATTGGATATTTCAGTCCCGAATCAAAGCCGTTCGTTTCTTTAATTGATGATCCAACGGCTGGGGGTTGTTCCTGATGGGATATACCCGAGATTGGGCCTTAGAAACCCTCACCTTTAATTGAGTGGTTATCTTTCTAAAGTTTAGAGAGAGAGGAGAGCCAAGGAAGGAAGAAGAACCTAGATCCGGCCATTGGAGAAGCTTCGAAGCTCCAAATCGCGAGCCGACTCCGGATCCATGGAGGCGAAGAGAGTGCGGTGCTTTTCATCCGCTTACTTTTCCATGGCGCTAAAGAAGAACACTAGGATAACGATTCTCTTCTTGAGCATGTGAAGCTCTCATTCTTTGCATAGGAAGCCCGCTCTCGCGAGTTTGCGGTGAGTTGGAGGCATTCCTTCGGGTAGATATGTAAAGTCCCCATTGTGTAGAGTCTGTAAGCGAGAACGGACATAGGCATGATGTGTGAAGCCTATCCGGACATGTTGGTCTGGATCAGTGATGTTGTATTGCATAAATGCTGGAGAAGACTCCGTGAGATTGGTTGTTTTTCGGGTTTTCTACATGGTAGATTGCAGCAGGGAGCCTTGGGGATTAACCCTAAGGTGCACCCGGAAAACTGGGCGGATACGTGATCTTGCCAACTTGATGGCCTGGGATCCAACTAGAACATAACCGGGTTATGTGAAATGTGATGGAAATGGGACTCGGGAGAAGTTTGACTCGTGCATATGGCTTAAACTATCGTTGTGATGTGAGCACGGGTTAGATGGAACCGTACCCGTTCTATGTCGTTCGGTTAGAGTCGTTGGCATAGATGAGGGTCTTTGGCGGTCAATGGCTTAAATTGTCGTGACCCAGGCCAAGAAGACAAAATGCTCATAGGTTTGGCCGTCAAAGTGGCGGTGGTGAGATCGGAATGTCTATGGCTTTAATTGACGTGACATCTGTAACACCCCCTATCTGTCACATAGTATATAACAGTAGGTCCGGCCGGAGCCCGACGCCGTATGCCACAGACAGACCGGGTGGTTACTCATGGAAACCATCCAACCAATCATAACGTCCTGCACAGAGCATTCTAGCGGAAGCAGTATTATAAAAGTTGCAATAAAGAACCCAGCACAAAAGCATGAATGTCCACTAATACCAAATAGGAATGTTACAAATACACCAGTACAAGCCTTAAAGTATTACAAAAATTGTTCACTTCATATTACATGTTTTACAAACCACGGCACGCAGGCCGGTCATACATGAAATAAAATAATAAACACTCCAATTAGGCCTTCGAGGGCCGGCTTCGCAAAATGGGCTTTAGCCCGCTATTAACCGCTTGATCCAGCAGCACCTGTAAGCAACAAACCACCGCATGGTGGCAAAACAAGGCAACGGTCAGCAATGCTGACCAAATTATAACGATCCTGCCCTCAGCTCGGGGCGGCGATGCTCCTTCCCTGCATTTCATTAGCACAAGCGAGCAATATATCAATATTCATTTCATCACAGGCGTAGGCTCATGCGGCCACACACCCCGTGCACTCAGGGCACATTCTCGGTGAACACAGTCTACGTCTGCCGACTCACCACCATCCCATTGGACGGCCAATCAATGAGCAGTTTGCCTTCCCGGCATGGGTCACGGTAATTAAAACCATAGACCGCCGAAGACTCTCATCTATGCCAACGGCTCTAATCCGAACGACATTGAACGGGTACGGTTCCATCTAACCCATGCTCACAACGCAACGGTAATTTAAACCATATGCGCCCGCAACAGTAATTTAAACCATATGCGCAGGTCAAACTTCTCCCGAGTCCCGTTTCCATCACATTTCACATAACCCGGTTATGTTCAAGTTGGCTCTCAGGACACCAAGTTGGCAAGATCACGCATCCACCCAGTTTTCCGGGTGCACCTTTGGGTTAATCCCCAAGCCTCCCTATTGCAATCTACCGTGTAGAAAACCCGAAAAACAACCAATAACACGGAGTCTTCTCCGGCATTATGCAATCCAACATCACCGATCCAGTCCAACATGTCCGGGTAGGCTTCACACATCATGCCTATGTCCGTTCTCGCTTACGGACTCTAAACAATGGGGACTTCACATATCTACCCGAAGGAACGCCTCCAACTCACCGCAAACTCGCGAGAGCGGGCTTCCTATGCAAAGAAGGAGAGCTACTCATGCTCAAGAAGAGAATCGTTACCCTTGCGTTCTTCTTTGGCGCCATGGAAAAGTAAGCGGATGAAAAGCACCGCACTAGCTTTGCCTCCGTGGATCCGGAGTCGGCACGCGATTTGGAGCTTCGAAGCTCCTCCAATGTCCGGATCTAGCTTCTTCTTCCTTCCTTGGCTCTCCTCTCTTTCTAAGATTTAGAAAGACAACCACTCATGAAAAGTGAGGGTTTCTAAGGCCCAATCCCGGGTTTATCCCTTCAGGAATAACCCCTAGCCGTTGGATCATCAATTAAAGAAACGAACGGACTTTGATTCGGGACTGAAATGCCCAATCTGGCCCGCACACGGCCTGCCACACGCCTTTGTCCAGGGCCGTGTGCCTCATTCGCCGTCAAAATCAACTCGCCTGGAACAACACACGGGCATCGAACACGCCCGTGTTCGACCTGACACACCTGTATTCCACCTGACATGGCCGTGTGGCCGGCCGTGTACCCCCATCGATTTCTCCTGAAAATAACCCGAGCACTGCACGGGTTCTAGGACACGCCCGTATTCATGCCCATGTCCACCTCAACACGCCTGGGCTCCAGGCTGTGTACACGGTCTCGACACTCGACACTTCGTCGAGCGAAGATCGTCGACCTGACGAGAAGGCCTCGGACACGCCCGTGTCCAAGGCCATTTGCCTTGTCTCGACACATCGTCTAGCAAAGTTCGTCGACTCCCCGGGACGAGTGTAGACACGAGTCGACACGCCCGTGGCGCAGGCCGTGTTCCCAGTCTCGACACAATGTCGAGAGCAAAATGTTGACTTCGCCGGCTGAGTGTCGACACAAGCTTGACACGCCCTGGGACACTCCCGTGTCCCATGCCGTGTGCCTCCTGCCAGAACCCAAAACTGGCCCAAAACGTCCCCCGTCGCTGCTTTGAGTTTCGGGGCGTTACAACTCTCCCCCTCTTAAAAGAATTTCGTCCACAAAATTATATAAAGGAAAGATATGTACAAAACCAAAATTTGTACCTGAGCGGAACAACTCCGGATACTCGTCAAGCATGGTCTGCTCTCGCTCCCAAGAGAGCTCCTCACGACCGCAATTGTCCCACCGGACCTTGACCATCCTGATCTCTTTATTGCGTAGCCGCTTGACCTCCGAGTCCTCAATCCGCATGGGCTTGACCTTTGTCGTCATCCCACTATCCACCGGCACTTGATCAACCGCGATCACTTGCGTAGGCTCTTGCACCGCCTTCCGAAGCACCGAAATATGGAATACATCATGTAATCCACTAAGCTCCACTGAAAGCTTCAACTGATAGGCTGCTTCACCAACTCACTCAAGAACCTCAAACGGCCCAAGGTACCTCAGGCTTAGCTTTTTCAATCGCCGCACCCGCGAGACACCCTTGAACGGCTTGATCTTTATGTACACATAGTCGCCCACAGCAAACTCCACGTTCCTGTGCTTGACATTATAGTGCTTCGCTTGCCGGTCCTGAGCGATAATCAACATCTCCCGAATGGTTCTCACCAAAGAAGTAGCATCCTCCACTTCCAATTGCTTATACAACTTTGACTCACCCGTTTCTAACCAAGACAACGACGTGCGACATTTTCTACCATATAGGGCCTCGAAGGGCGCCATTTGAATACTCGCTTGGTAGCTGTTGTTGTATGCGAACTCCACCAAATAAAGGTAGTCTTCCCATTGCTTTCCAAAATCAAAGACACATATGCGGAGCATGTCTTCCATAGTTCTATTGACCCTCTCGGTCTGCCCATCCATTTGCGGATGGAAGGCTGTGCTGAATTTCAACTTTGTCCCCAACATTTGTTGCACTAGCCTCCAATCATTGGAGGTGAACCGCCCATTTCGGTCACTCACGATGCTGCGGGGCACACCGTGAAGCTGTACCATGTTATCCACATAAAGTTTTGCCAACCTCTCCACCGGATCATCCTTCCTATGCGGAATAAAATGCGACACCTTCGTTAACCGATCCACGACCACCCAAATGGTGTCGTTCCCCTTTTGCGACCTTGGCAAACCGTGCACAAAGTCCATAGAGATGTCGTCGAATTTCCACTCCGGAATAGGCAAGGACTTAAGAAATCCTCCCGGCTTTTGGCACTCCGCCTTTACCAAGGCGCAAGTTTGGCACTTCGCTACGTAGAGCGCCACATCTTTCTTCAAACCCGGCCACCAAAACAGTTTCTTCACATCGCGGTACATCTTCGTGCTCCCGGGGTGAATCGAGTACTTGGTATGGTGTGCCTCGTACAACAATTCCACCTGCAAATTATCCACACTTGGGACGCATAGACGACCGTCTTTTCAAAGCAATCCGTCCTCCACAACGAATTGGTAATTTGACCCATCCAGAGCCTCTACCATGAACTGCTTTATATGAGCATCCATATCCAAAGCCTGCCGAATACGATCAGCCAGGTCATATTGGACTTCAGTCCAATTCAGAACTGCTTCAGCACTTGATTGCCTATCCACACAAACAATCTCCAACGCCTCCAACTCCCGCACCAACCGCTCATCATGCACCGATAGCCAATTGGCTTGAGCTGGGGCTCGGTGACTCAACGCGTCCGCAACCACATTCCCTTTACCAGGCACATAGTGGATCTTGAATGTATAGTCCCCCAGGAACTCCATCCATCTACGATGCCGCATATTCAGATCCTTCTGATCAATCAGATACTTCAAGCTCTTATGATCGGTGTAGATATCAATCTTCACACCGTACAAATAGTGTCTCCACAGCTTCAAGGAAAAAATCACGGCCGCTAACTCCAAGTCATGGACCGGATAATTCCTCTCGTGTACTTTTAGCTGTCTCGAGCCATAAGCTATTACACTTCCGTGTTGCAGTAGCACGCAACCCAAACCACTTCCTGAAGCGTCGCTATAAATCTCATAGCCTTCGGTCCCACATGGAGAACTCAGCACAGGCACCGTGGTCAACCGACACTTCAACTCCTCAAAAGCTCGCGCGCACTCCGGCGTCCAAACGAACTTATGCTCCTTCCTCGTCAAAGTAGTGAGAGGTAATGCTATCCGCAAGAACTTCTCTACGAAGCGCCTATAATAGCCGGCAAGCCCCAGAAAGCTCCGGACTTCCGCTACCGTAGCAAGCTCAGGCCACTCCCGTATCACAACAATCTTCGCCGGATCCACAACAATACCCTCTCCACTCACTATATGACCGAGGAACGTCCCTGAGGATAACCAAAACTCGCACTTCGAGAACTTGGCATACAGTTGATTCCTCCTTAGCGTCTCCAAAACCAAATGAATATGCTTGAAGTGATCTTCCTCACTTTGCGAGTACACCAAAATATCGTCGATGAAGATGATCACAAAATGGTCCAAGTACTCCCTGAAAGTCCTGTTCATCAAATTAATGAACACTGACGACGCATTAGTCAGCCCAAATGACATGACCGTAAACTCATAATGCCTGTATCTCATACTAAACGCTGTCTTCGGGATATCACTCTCCCTTATTCGCAGCTGATAGTACCCATCCTTGAGATCCAACTTCGAGTACACCGTCGACCCGACTAACTGATCAAAAAGATAAACAATCCGGGGGATCGGGTACTTGTTCTTCTCCGTCAGCTTGTTGATCTCCCGATAATCAATACATAGCCTAAAGCTTCCGTCCTTCTTCTTAACGAAGAGGACCGGCACGCTCCAAGGCGAAGAACTCGGTACATACCCTTGCTCGAACAACTCTTGCACTTGAACTTTCAGCTCCGCCATTTCCTTAGGCGCTAGCCGATAAGGAGATCGTGACACAGGCTTTGCACCTGGCACTAGCTCAATCGTAAAATCTATCTCCCGTTGAGGCGGGGCTCTATGAAGATCTGCGGGGAACACATCAGGGTATTGTGATATCACTGAGATACAATCCAACGCGGGCTTCGGATATGCAACCTCCACTAGCGTAAAGAGCAGTTCTGCACCGGCATAAACCGCCTTCACCATCTGAAGAGCAGACATCAACATCCTACTCGAACCCTTTAAGCCCGTAAAAGTCGTTTCACGACTTGCTCCCAGCTTGACTTCCTTACTGCCGCAATCTATATGGGCCTGCTGCTCCGAGAGCCAGTCCATGCCAAATATGACGTCGAACTCCACCAACGGAAGTAACGACGCCTGCAGATCGAACTCCTGATTGCCAATACGAATCTTAACATCCCAGATCCTATCCGCGCGCATCGAACACCCATTGGGCAACAACACATCCAACTTATCCTTCGCCATCGAAGAAGGGACTCCGATGCGTGATATAAATCCCTCGGATAAGAAGGAGTGTGAAGCTCCCGTATCGAAGAGTTCTCTTGCCGGATTTTCACAAATCAAAACAAATCCTAAACAAGCAGTGGTAAGGTAACATGTGCATAACAAGTATTTAAAGAAATTGACTTGCTATAAATTAAACTGTACCTGTCACCACATCAGCCTGTTTGATGGCCTCCTGTTGGCCAAGATTGTACACCCTTGGTTGGGCCGGAGCATTATGGGATGCGGTCGACTACACCGCCCTCCCCTTCTCTTCATAAGTAGCTCCCGGCTTTCTCTCGGACTTAGGACGTCCGCTCCAACAGTCACGGGCAAAGTGCACCGTCTTTCCACAAGTAAAACATGCCCCCGGGGTCCGACTCATAGTTGCCCCAGAAGCACCAGAAGGAGCTGGACCCAAAGTCTTATACTTCTTGAAGAATCTTTGATAGCCATACTTTGAAGTAGTCGGCACTTTGACTCCAGATTTCTTCTCACCAACGTTCCTCTTTGCTTGAACATTCTTCATGTCCTTTTCCAAGGACCGGGCCGTGTTGACCAAGGTCAAGAAACCCTGCGTCATCGGCCCCGAGAGTAGTAACCTCAACTCATCTCTCAAGCCTTCGTAGAATCAATTCGTCTTGCGCTCCTCATCCACAATAGTGGAGCTAGCATAACGACTCAGACGAGTAAACTCGTGGAGATATTCATCCACGCTCCTCTCACCCTGAACCAACTTCAAAAACTCATTCTCCAACGCTATCTTCTGCGTCGAAGGGAGGTATCTAGCCAAGAACAATCTCGAGAACTCCTCCATCGAGACATCAACAAGTTTCCTACCTCTCAATAAGTGCAGCTCCAAACCTTCCCACCACATTCTCGCTTCACCGTCCAAAAGGAACGTAGCGATGGTGGTCATTTGCCACTCCTCCGTCTCTGTTGCTGTCATGACTCTTTTCACCCAGGAGAGCCAGTCTTCAGCTTGAGATGGGGTTCCCAACCCCGAGAATATCGGAGGGTTAAAGCTCATTACAAGCTTAAGCTGTCTCTCGGCTGCCCTCCTTGGCACCACCGGCTCCACTACCACCAGTTCCACTCTCCTTGGCTCAGCCTCTTGTAGCGGTAACTGCTCCATCGCAGGAGCGGGCTGCTGCGTTTGCCTTGCAGGCTGCGCATTTATCACGGCCAACACTGCTTCGGCCACCAATCGTATGTTCTCAGCCGATAGAGGTGTTGCAGGAGCAACATCTGGTGCACTTCTATCCTCAGAAACTCGGCGTTCCGACGGCCCAACACCACTTCTGGTCACCTATAGTGGTACAAAACACCATTAAGCGACCAAATAAAATTACAAACAGCAATTATAGGAACACCCAGGTTCCTCAAACACGTGTATTTTCATTCCTATGTGGACATTCATGGGTTCTTTTACTGTTATAATGATGACGCACACAATGTGCTCACCACCCCTTAAAAAGAATTTGCCCACAAATTCATTGTAAGCCCGACCAAAACCAGTAGTCTGATACCAAATTATAACACCCCTATCCGTCATATAGCATATAGCAGTAGGTCCGGCCGGGGCCCGATGCCGTATGCCACAGACAGACCTGGTGGTTACACATGGAAACCATCCAACCAATCATAACGTCATACATAGAGCATTCTAGCGGAAGCAGTATTATAAAAGTTGCAATAAAGAACCCAGCACTAAAGCATGAATGTCCCCTAATACCGAATAGGAATGTTATAAATACACCAGTACAAGCCTTAAGGGCTTACAAAAATTGTTCACTTCATATTAAATGTTTTACAAACCACAGCACGCAGGCCGATCATACATGAAATAATACAGTAAACACTCCAATAGGCCTTCGAGGGCCAGCTTCACAAAATTGGCTTTAGCCCGCTATTGACTGCCTGGTCCAGCAGCACCTGTAGGCAACAAACCAACGCATGATGGCAAAACAAGGCAATGGTCAGCAATGCTGACCAAATTATAATGATCCCGCCTCCAGCTCGGGGCGGCGGTGCTCCTTCCCTGCATTTCATTAGCATAAGCGAGCAATATATCAATATTCATTTCATTATAGGCGTAGGCTCATGCGGCCACACACCTCGTGCACTCAGGGCACATTCTCGGTGACCACAGTCTACGTCTGCCGACTCACCACCATCCCATTAGACGACCAATCAATGAGCAGTTTGTCTTCCCGGCATGGGTTACGGTAATTAAAACCATAGACCGCCGAAGACTCTCATCTATGCCAACGGCTCTAATCCGAACGACATAGAATGGGTACGGTTCCATCTAACCCGTGCTCACAACGCAACGGTAATTTAAACCATATGCGCCTGCAATGGTAATTTAAACCATATGCGCAGGTCAAACTTCTCCCGAGTCCCGTTTCCATCACATTTCACATAACCCGGTTATGTTCAAGTTGGCTCTCAGGCCACCAAGTTGGCAAGATCACGCATCCGCCCAGTTTTCTGGGTGCACCTTTGGGTTACTCCCCAAGGCTCCCTGTTGCAATCTACCGTGTAGAAAACCCGAAAAACAACCAATAACACGGAGTCTTCTCCGGCATTATGCAATGCAACATCACCGATCCAGACCAACATGTTCGGTTAGGCTTCACATATCATGCCTATGTATGTTCTCGCTTACGGACTATAAACAATGGGGACTTCACATATCTACCCGAAGGAACTCCTCCAACTCACCGCAAACTCGCGAGAGCGGGCTTCCTATGCAAAGAAGGAGAGCTACTCATGCTCAAGAAGAGAATCGTTGCCCTTGCATTCTTCTTTGGTGCCATGGAAAAGTAAGTGGATGAAAAGCACCGCACTAGCTTTGCCTCCGTAGATTCGGAGTCGGCTCGCGATTTGGAGCTTCGAAGCACCTCCAATGGCCGGATCTAGCTTCTTCTTCCTTCCTTGGCTCTCCTCTCTTTCTATGATTTAGAAAGACAACCACTCATGAAAAGTGAGGGTTTCTAAGGCCCAATCCCAGGTATATCCCTTCAGGAACACCCCCCAGCCGTTGGATCATCAATTAAAGAAAAGAACGGCTTTGATTCGGGACTGAAATGACCAATCTGGACCGCACACGGCCTGGCACAAGCCAGTGTCCAGGTCAGTGTGCCTCATTCGCCGTCAAAATCGACTCGCCTGGAACAACACACGGGCATCGAACACGCCCGTGTTCGACCTGACACACCCGTGTTCAACTTGACACGGTCGTGTGGCCGGCCGTGTACCCCCATCGATTTCTCCCGAAAACAACCCGAGCACTGCACGGGTTCTAGGACACCCCTATGTCCATGCCCGTGTCTACCTCAACACGCCTGGGCTCCAGGCCGTGTACACGGTCTCGACACTCGACACTTCGTCGAGCTAAGATCGTCGACCTGATGATACAGCCTCGGACACGCCCGTGTCCTAGGCCGTGTGCCTTGTCTCGACACATCGTCGAGCAAAGTTCGTCGACACCCCGGGACGAGTGTCGACACGGGTCGACACGCCCTGCGACACGCCCGTAGCACAGGCTGTGTGCCATGTCTCGACACTCCATCGAGCGCAGTGTGTCGACTCCGCGGGCGAGTGTCGACACGGGTCGACACGCCCTACAACACGCCCGTGTCGCAGGCCGTGTGCCCAGTCTCGACACAATGTCGAGAGCAAAATGTCGACTTCGCCGGCTGAGTGTCGACACAAGCTTGACACCCCCTGGGACACGCCCGTGTCCCAGGCCGTGTGCCTCCTGCCAGAACCCAAAACTGGCCCAAAACGTCCCCTGTCGCTCCTTTCAGTTTCGGGGCATTAAAACATCGACTGGTTCACTGAGAATGTGCCCTGAGAGCACGGGGTATGAGGCCGTACGAGCCAACGTCTGTGATGAAATGAATATTATTATATTGCTTGCTTATGCTAATGAAATGCAGGGAAGGAGCATCGCCGCCCCGAGCTGGGGGCGGGATCGTTATAATTTGGTCAGCATTGCTGACCGTTGTCTTGTTTTGCAACCGTGCGGTGGTTTGTTGCTTGCAGGTGCTGCTGGACCAAGCGGTCAATAGCGGGCTAAAGCCCAATTTGTGAAGCCGGCCCACGAAGGCCTATTTGGAGTGTTTACTGCTTTTATTCATGTATGACCGGCCTGCGTGTCGTGGTATGCAAATCATTTAATATGAACTGAATAATTTTGTATGGCCTTAAGGCCTGTACTTGTGTATGTACAACATTCCTATTTGGTATTAGTGGACATTCATGCTTTAGTGCTGGGTTCTTTATTGCAAGTTTTATAATCTGCATCCGCTAGAATGCTGTGTGTAGGACGTTATGATTGGTTGGATAGTTTCCATGAGTAACCACCCAGTCTGTCTGTGGTATATGGTGTCGGGCCCTGGCCGGACCTACTGCTATTTGCTATGCGACGTATAGGGGGTGTTACAATTTGGTATCAGACTACTGGTTTTGGTCGGGCTTAAACTGAATTCGTGGCCGAATTCTTTTTAAGGGGTGGTGAGCACATTATGTGCGTCATCGTTATAACGGTAAAAGAACCCATGAATGTCCACTTAGGAATGAAAATACACGTGTTTGAGGAACCTGCGTGTTCCTATAATTGCTGTTTGCAATTTTATTTAGTCGCTTAATGGTGTTTTGTACCACTCTAGGTCACCAGAAGTGGTGCTGGGCCGTCAGAATGTCGAGATTCTGAGGCTAGCAGTGCACCCGATGTAGCTCCTGCAACACCTCTATCGGCGGAGACCATAAGATTGGTAGCCGAAGCAGTGTTGGCCATGATTAATGCGCAGCCTGCAAGGCAAACGCAGCAGCCCGCTCCTGCGATGGAGCAGGTACCGCTGCAAGCGGCTGAGCCGAGGAGAGTGGATCAGGTGGTAGAGGAACCAGTGGTGCCAAGGAGGTCAACCGAGAGACCGCTCAAGCATGTCATGAGCTTTAATCCTCCGGTATTCTCGGGGTTGGAAACCCCATCTCAAGCTGAAGACTGGCTCTCCAGGGTGAAGAGAGTCATGACAGCAACGGAGACGGAGGAGTGGCAAATGAACACCATTACTATGTTCCTTCTGGACGGTGAAGCGAGGATGTGGTTTGAAGGTTTGGAGCTGCACGTATTGAGAGGTAGGAAACTTGTTGATGTCTCGATGGAGGAGTTCTTGAGATTGTTCTTGGCTAGATACCTCCCTTCGGCGCAGAAGATAGCGTTGGAGAACGAGTTCCTGAAGTTGGTACAAGGGGATAGTAGCGTGGATGAATACCTCCACGAGTTTACTCGTCTGAGTCGATATGCTAGCTCCACCATCGTGGATGAGGAGTGCAAGACGAATCGATTCTACGAAGGGTTGAGAGATGAGTTCAAGTTACTACTCTCGGGGCCGATGACGCAGGGTTTCTTAACCTTGGTCAACACGGCCCGGTCCTTGGAGAAGGACATGAAGAATGTCCAAGCAAAGAAGAGCGTTGGAGACAAAAAAATCTGAGTTCAAAGTGTCGACTACTTCAAAGTCCGGCTATCGAAGGTCCTTCAAGAAGCATAGGACTTCGGGTCTAGCTCCTACTGGTGCTTCTGGGGCAACTATGGGTCGGACCCCGTGCGCATGTTTTACTTGCGGAAAGTTGGGGCACTTTGCCCGCGATTGTTGGAGCGGACGTCCCAAGTCCGAGAGAAGGCCGGGAGCAACCTATGAAGAGAAGGGCAAGGCGGTGGAGTCGACCGCGTCCCATTATGATCTGGCCCAACCAAGGGTGTATAGTCTTGGCCAACAGGAGGCCATTAAGCAGGCGGATGTGGTGACAGGTACGGTTTAATTTATAGCAAGTCAATTTCTTTAAATACTTGTTATGCACATGTTACCTTACCACTGCTTCTTTAGGATTTGTTTTGATTTGTGAAAATCCGGCAAGAGCACTCTTCGATACGGGAGCTTCACACTCCTTCTTGTCCGAAGGATTTATATCACGCATCGGAGTCCCTTCTTCGATGGCAAAGGATAAGTTGGATGTGTTGTTGCCCAATGGGTGTTCGATGCACGCGGATAGGATCTGCGATGTTAAGATTCGTATTGGGAATCAGGAGTTCGATCTGCAGGCGTCTTTACTTCCGTTGGTGGAGTTCGACGTCATATTTGGCATGGATTGGCTCTTGGAGAAGCAGGACTATATTGACTGCGGTCGCAAGGAAGTCAAGCTGGGAGCAAGTCGTGAAACGACTTTTATGGGCTTAAAGGTGCCGAGCAAGACGTTGATGTCTGCTCTTTAGGTGGTGAAGGCGGTTCGTGCCGGTGTAGAACTGTTTTTTACACTAGTGGAGGTTGCAAAGCCGAAGCCCGCGTTGGATAATATTTCAGTGGTATCGGAGTACCATGATGTGTTCCCTAGAGATCTTCCTGGAGCCCCGCCTCAGCGGGAGATAGACTTCACGATTGAGCTGGTGCCAGGTGCAAAGCCTGTGTCACGATCTCCTTATCGGCTAGCGCCTAAAGAAATGGCGGAGCTGAAGGTTCAACTGCAAGAGTTGTTGGAGCAAGGGTATGTGCGCCCAAGTTCTTCTCCTTGGAGCGCGCCGGTCCTCTTTGTTAAGAAGAAGGACGGAAGCATGAGGCTATGTATTGATTATCGAGAGCTCAACAAGTTGACGGAGAAGAACAAGTACCCGATCCCCCGGATTGATGATTTTTTTGATCAGTTAGTCGGGTCGACGGTGTACTCGAAGTTGGATCTCAAGTCCGGGTACTATCAGCTGCGAATAAGGGAGAGTGATATCACGAAGACAGCGTTCAGTACGAGATACGAGCATTACGAGTTTACAGTCATGCCGTTTGGGCTGACTAATGCGCCGTCAGTGTTCATGGATTTGATGAACAGGACTTTTAGAGAGTACTTAAACCATTTTGTGATCGTCTTCATCGACGATATTTTGGTGTACTCGCAAAGTAAGGAAGATCACTTCAATCATCTTCATTTGGTTTTGGATACGCTAAGGAGGAATCAGTTGTATGCCAAGTTGTCGAAGTGCGAGTTTTGGTTATCCTCAGTGGCATTCCTCGGGCATATAGTGAGTGGAGAGGGTATTGCTGTGGATCCGGTGAAGATTGTTGCGATACGGGAGTGGCCTGAGCTTGCTACGATAGCGGAAGTCCGAAGTTTTCTGGGTTTTGCCGGCTATTATAGGCGCTTCGTAGAGAACTTCTCGCGGATAGCTTTACCTCTCACTACTTTGACGAGGAAGGAGCAGGAGTTCGTTTGGTCGCCGGAGTGCGCACGAGCTTTTGAGAAGTTGAAGTGTCGGTTGACCACGGCGCCTGTACTGAGTTCGCCGATTGGGACCGAAGGCTATGAGATTTATAGCGACGCTTCGGGCAGCGGTTTAGGTTGAGTGCTGCTGCAATACGGAAGTGTGATAGCTTATGGCTCGAGACAGCTAAAGGTGCAGGAGAGGAACTATCCGGTCCATGACATGGAGTTAGCGGCCGTGATTTTTTGCATTGAAGCTGTGGAGACACTATTTGTACGGTGTGAAGATTGATATCTACACCGATCACAAGAGCCTGAAGTATCTGATTGATCAGAAAGATCTGAATATGCGGCGGCGTAGATGGATGGAGTTCTTGGGAGACTATACATTCAAGATCCACTATGTGCCTGGTAAGGGAAATGCGGTTGCTGACGCGTTGAGTCGCTGAGCCCCAGCTCAAGCCAATTGGCTATCGTTGCATGATGAGCGGTTGGTGCGAGAGTTGGAGGCATTGGAGATTGTTTGTGTGGATAGGCAATCAAGTGCTGAAGCAGTTCTGAATTGGACTGAAGTCCAATATGACCTGGCTGATCGGATTCGGTAGGCTTTGGATATGGATGTTCATATGAAGCAGTTCATGGTAGAGGCTCTGGATGGGTCAAATTCCCAATTCGTTGTGGAGGACGGATTGCTTTGGAATGACGGTCGTCTGTGCGTCCCAAGTGTGGGTAGTTTGCGGGTGGAGTTGTTGTACGAGGCATACCATACCAAGTACTTGATTCACCCGGGGAGCATGAAGATGTACCGCGATGTGAAGAAACTGTTTTGGTGGCCGAGTTTGAAGAAAGATGTGGCGCTCTACGTGGCAAAGTGCCAAACTTGCGCCTTGGTGAAGGCGGAATGCCAAAAGCCGGGAGGATTTCTTAAGTCCTTGCCTATTCCGGAAAGGAAATTCGACGACATCTCGATGGACTTTGTTCATGGTTTGCCAAGGTCGCAAAAGGGGAACGACGCCATTTGTGTGGTCGTGGATCGGCTAATGAAGGTGTCGCATTTTATTCCGCATAGGAAGGATGATCCGGTGGAGAAGTTGGCAAAACTGTATGTAGATAACATTGTACGGCTTCACGGTGTGCCCCGCAGCATCGTGAGTGACTGAGATGTGCGGTTCATGTCCAATGATTGGAGGCTTGTGCAGCAAATGATGGGAACAAAGCTAAAATTCAGCAAAGCCTTCCATTCACAAACAGATGGGCAGACCGAGAGGGTCAATAGAACTATGGAAGACATGATTCGCATGTGTATCTTGGATTTTGGAAAACAACGGGACGACAATCCTTATTTGGTGGAGTTCGCGTACAATAATAGCTACCAAGCGAGTATCCAAATGGCGCCCTTCGAGGCCCTATAATGTAGAAAATGTCGCACGCCGTTGTCTTGGCTAGAAATGGGTGAGTCAAAGTTATACAAGCGATTAGAAGTGGAGGATGCTACTTCGTTGGTGCGTACCATTCGGGAGAGGTTGCTTATCGCTCAGGACAGGCAAGCGAAGTACTATAATGTCAAGCACAGGAACGTGGAGTTCGCTATGGGCGATTGGGTGTACTTAAAGTTCAAGCCGTTCAAGGGTGTCTCACGGGTGAGGCGATTGAAAAAGCTAAGCCCGAGGTACCTTGGACCATTTGAGGTTTTGGAGCGAGTTGGTGAAGCAGCCTATCAGTTGAAGCTTTCAGCGGAGCTTGGTGGATTACATGATGTATTCCATATTTCGGTGCTTCAAAAGGCAGTGCAAGAGCCTATGCAAGTGATCACGGTCGATCAAGTGCCGATTGATAGTGGGTTGACGGCTAAAGTCAAGCCCGTGCGGATTGAGGACTCGGAGGTCAAGCGGCTATGCAATAAAGAGATCAGGATGGTCAAGATCCGATGGGACAATTACGGTCGCGAGGAGCTCTCTTGGGAGCGAGAGCAGACTATGCTTCACGAGTATCCGGAGATGTTCCGCTCAGGTACAATTTAATTTTGTACAAGTCTTTCCTTATATAATTTCGTGGACGAAATTCTTTTAAGAGGGGGAGAGTTGTAACGCCCCGAAACTCAAAAGAGCGACGGGTGACGTTTTGGTCCAGTTTTGGGTTCTGGCAAGAGGCACACGGCCTGGGACACGGGTGTGTCCCAGGGCATGTCAGGCTTGTGTCATCGAGTTGGTCAAGAGGTCGACGAATTTCGCTCGACGTTGTGTCGAGACTGGGCACACGGCCTGCGACACGGGCGTGTCGCAGGGCGTGTCGACCCGTGTCGACACTCAGCCCGCGAAGTCGACACTATGCGCTCGACGAAGTGTCGACACATGGCACACGGCCTGCGACACGGGCGTGTCGCAGGGCGTGTCGACCCGTGTCGACACTCGTCCCGGGGAGTCGACGAATTTTGCTCGACGAAGTGTCGAGAAAATGAACACAGCCTAGGACACGGGCGTGCCCAAGGCCGTGTCGTGAGCTCGACGAAGTGTCGAGTGTCGAGACTGTGAACACGGCCTGGAGCACAGGCGTGTTCGAGTGGACACAGGTTAGGACACGGGCGTGTCCAGGAACCCGTGTAGTTCTCGGGTTGTTTTCTGGATAAAAAGATGGGGGCACACGACCGAACACACGGCCGTGTCAGGTGGAACACGGGCGTGTCAGGTCGAACCCGGGCGTGTTCGATGCCCGTGTAATATTCCAGGTGCGTCGATTTTGAGGGCGAATGGGGGACACGACCCTGGACACGGGCATGTGCCAGGCCGTGTTTGGTCTAGATTGGACATTTCAGTCCCGAATCAAATCCGTTCGTTTCTTTAATTGATGATCCAACGGCTGGGGGTTGTTCCTGATGGGATATACCCAGGATTGGGCCTTAGAAACCCTCACTTTTACTTGAGTGGTTATCTTTCTAAAGTGTAGAGAGAGAGGAGAGCCAAGGAAGGAAGAAGAAGCTAGATCCGGCCATTGGAGGAGCTTCGAAGCTCCAAATCGCGAGCCGACTGCGGATCCACGAAGGCGAAGAGAGTGCGGTGCTTTTCATCTGCTTACTTTTCCATGGCGCCAAAGAAGAACACTAGGGTAACGATTCTCTTCTTGAGCATGTGAAGCTCTCCTTCTTTGCATAGGAAGCCCCCTCTCGCGAGTTTGCGGTGAGTTGGAGGCGTTCCTTCGGGAAGATATGTAAAGTCCCTGTTGTGTAGAGTCCGTAAGCGAGAACGGACATATGCATGATGTGTGAAGCCTATTCGGACATGTTGGTCTGGATCGGTGATGTTGCATTGCATAAATGCCGGAGAAGACTCCATGCGATTGGTTGTTTTTCGGGTTTTCTACATGGTAGATTGCAGCAGGGAGCCTTGGGGATTAACCCTAAGGTGCACCCGGAAAACTGGGCGGATACGTGATCTTGCCAACTTGATGGCCTGGGAGCCAACTAGAACATAACCGGGTTATGTGAAATGTGATGGAAATGGGACTCGGGAGAAGTTTGACCCGCGCATATGGCTTAAACTGTCATTGCGATGTGGGCACAGGTTAGATCGAACCGTACCCGTTCTATGTCATTTGGTTAGAGCCGTTGGCATAGATGAGGGTATTCGGCAGTCAATGGATTAAATTGTCGTGACCCAGGCCAAGAAGACAAAATGCTCATAGGTTTCGCCGTCAAAGTGGCGTTGGTGAGATCGGAATGTCTATGGCTTTAACTGACGTGACATCGACCGGTTCACCGAGAATGTGCCCTGAGAGCACGGGGCGTGAGGCCGTGCGAGCCAACGTATGTGATGAAAAGAATATTGTTATATTGCTCGCTTATGCTAATGAAATGCAGGGAAGGAGCATCGCTGCCCCGAGCTGGGGGCGGGATCTTTATAATTTGGTTAGCATTGCTGACCGTTGCCTTGTTTTGCCACCGTGCGGTGGTTTGTTGCTTGCAGGTACTGCTGGATCAAGCGGTCAATAGCGGGCTAAAGCCTAATTTGCGAAGCCGGCCCACGAAGGCCTATTTGGAGTGTTTACTGCTTTTATTCATGTATGACCGGCCTGCGTGCCGTGGTTTGTAAATCATGTAATATGAAGTGAACAATTTTATAAGGCTTTAAGGCCTGTACTTGTGTATGTACAACATTCCTATTTGGTATTAGTGGACATTCATGTTTTAGTGCTGGGTTCTTCATTGCAACTTTTATAATCTGCTTCCGCTAGAATGCTTTGTGTAGGACGTTATGATTGGTTGGATGGTTTCTATGAGTAACCACCCAGTCTGTCTGTGGTATATGGCGTCGGGCCCCGGCCGGACCTACTGCTATATGCTATGCGACGGATAGAGGGTGTTACATGTAATGTCATGGTCATACCTGTTAGTAGGCTGCATCACTTTCCTGAAAGAAATAGGGGGTTTGGAGGCTAGTGGCTGAAATGGGGCTTTGCCTTTTCTTTTAGAATTAGCTGCCCTAGTTCTTCCCTTGAAGCCTAATCATGTCTTACCCTTTTGGAGGATGTAGTCATCAATTAAAGGTACGACTGACTTTGGCTTTGAGAATTTAGCCACAAGATCCTTCTCTCTTTGAAGTCTAACTTCCAGACTCTTGATTTGATCATTTTTGATGGTAATTGTACCCATCTGAATAACAGTTATGTTTTTCAGTTTGATAACTTCATTTATCTTCAAATCCATTATTTTTGCTGAATCTGATGCACCCAATTGAAGAGATGCAATTTCCTTAGCCTATTCTGTGATAAGGATTTTGCTTCTCTTAAGAGCTTGCAATAGATCACCATACTCATCAATTAGTTGATGAACATCCTCTTCAGATTCAGAGTCATCCTCATCTCTTGATGCAGATGCCTCTGATTCTGATCCAGTATAATAATCAGATCCTGGAGATAGAATATTTACCTTACTGGGACCAGGCTGATCCTGACACTAATCTTACTCAAACAAAGTCATCAGCCTCTGCAATGATGATCTTCAATCCCATTTATAGAGTTTAGCAATTGCAAGAATTCTGATTCTACTGGATCCTCTTCAGTAGTGAATAATCCAATATAGGCTTCAGCTTCAGCTTCTTCTCCTGAATCTGATGATGAGGAATCAGTCCAGCTTTTCTGCTTCTTTACAACAAAGGATCTCTCCTTCTTGCCCTTATTTTGATGTTTCTTCTTGTCATTAGATTCCTTTCTTTTATCCGGTAAGTCAGCAACAACATGTCCAGACCTATTACAACAATAGCAAACAATCTTAGAAGAAGTTAATTTGCTAGGTTTTGTGCAATACCTGTCCTTTTTAGAAGATTTCTTTTTCTGGTAATAGTCATACTTGGACTATGAGAAGGATGGCTTGGTTCTCCACTGTTTTTTCTTCAAGAATCTTTGGAATTGGCTTGTGAAGGCAGCAAAATCTTCATCCGAATTAGGGCTCTCTGATGTGTTGTTGTCAGAATTACCTGTGTTAACTTCAGCAGCTTTCCTAGGAGGAGATGGAGATATCCTCCTGTCCTTCTTTGGGGTTTCAACCTTGAAGGCCACAAATTTCTCTTTGTACTCCGACCTATTGCCTTTCTCTTCCTCCTTTCTGGCCATAAGCTGCATCTCATAAGATAGCAGTTTTCTAAATAGAGTTGGAGGAGAAGTATCTGCAAGTTTGGCCACTTCCCTGATTACACATATCTTGGTATCCCAGTCCTTGGTCAGTGATCTAAGAAACTTATCATTAAGCTCATATGTGCTAAAGACTCTTCCATATGACATTAGTTCATTAACTATTCTGAAAAACTTCTTGTAGTACTCAGTTATGCTGTTTGTTTTGGTTTGTCTAAAGCTTTCATATTCTTGATTTAACATGTATTTTCTGTCCTCTCTTACTTCTTCTGATCCCTCCATGTAGACAATCAAAGTGTACCACATCTCCTTGGAGGTTTTATAGTGAACCAAGTTTTGGAAAGTTGAGTCATCTATAGCACTAACTATTATGTTTTGTGCTCTCTTATCCATAGTGGCTAAGATGATCTCATCCTTTGTCATTTCAGAATAACTTTTTGGAGTCCTTAGGTTGGTATCAAGAACTGAGATGTTCATAGGAATGAATGATCCTTCTTTAACTGTAATGTAGATTCTTGGGTCAGATGCTTCCATGAATAATCTAACTCTCTCTTTCCATATGCCAAATATTTCCTTTCTACATATAGGTAGTTTCATGGATTCAAGTTCTTTGTAATTTTCACCTGAACCCATTTTGTCTAACTGATAACTACCTTATAGATCAACTCAGACTATTAAGTCTATTCTCGAGCAACCTGGCTTCGATACAACTTGAAAGAATTGGTTTCAAGATATCCTAAGCACCTAGAGGGGGGAGGGGTGAATAAGTTCAATTCCTTTTTATTAAGGTAGATAAAATATATTACTGTTAGATAACTTATTCAGCAATTATCACAACACAGTTTAAAAACAAACACATCCAACACAGAATGAACACAGATTTATAGTGGTTCCCCAATAGATGGGTACATCCACTTTCCCCCTTCGCCTATCTAGCAGTAAACTAGATTCGGCCAAACTCCCTTATTTCTTCTCAGATCCTCAAATCTTACAACTCAGAACCCTGAAAGGTTCCTACAGCTCACACTTCACCAAGTGCTATAACTCAGATTCTTCCAGAGAATCCTACCTGAGAGTGAGTCCACACTCCTACAACTCAGGCAATCCAGCCCTACCCCATCCTCTTTCACAAGGCCTACAACTCAGAGAAATTAATCCCCTACCTCAGGCACTCAGCCCTACCTTAGCCTTTATAAACTTAGGATTACAACTCAGAGAGATAACTCTCTTACACTTAGATCTATAAAAGATCCTATAGAGAAAATTGATTATAAAAAGAATAAATCCTTCACCCAGGTAGAGAGAGAAAGGGGTGAAGGCTTCTTGATCAGTTTTTGATAGATCTGACTGCTTAAGATTCAACCTGTCTTAGCTTCTTCAAAGCTTCTTGAATTTAAAGAAAGTAAGGTTGATCTTCTTGAAGTTGGAGAAGATCCTTTATCCAGCTTCCTTCTTCTTTCAGATGTAGATCTGAATTAGTTTTTCAGACTTTTTCAGAATCTGCCCTTAGAGACTTGTTGATTTCAGGATCTGAACTTCTCTTCTTATTAGATCTCTCTATGTTTGATGATAGAACAAGTCTTTATATATATCCATCTGAGGTTAACGACTGATCCGATTTATAACGGCCTTCTAACAGCTCTGACATATGCAACAACTTTGCTAGTTATGACAGCTGTCAAGTCTTCAGTCGTGACACCTGATACTTCATTGTATTCTATCTCAGCAGAAAAGTGTCGAGACAGTACTTCAAATGTGTCGACACAAATAGACCATGTGTCGACATAATTCTTGATGATGTCGACACAACTCTCATAATGTCGACACAACCCCTCTTTATCTTCTCAACACAGCTTCTGTAGAATGTTTCGACACAAGTCAAGTGTGTCGATAGAATAGCTTCTAGTCTCGACAAAGTTGGTGTTGATAGAATTCTTGTGCGTGTCGACACAAGTCCTGTGTGTCGACACAGTTGTGGTCGACGGAATTCTGGTGTGTGTCGACACAAGTCATGTGTGTCGACATAATTGTTGTCGATAGAATTTTTGTGTATCGACACAAGTCCTATGTGTCGACACAATCTAGCTCATGGTGTCGACACCTTTCTACTCAAGTGTCGACACTTGTACTTAGAAACGTTTTCTGCATTTCCTTAACCTGCACATTGAAACTTAACACACCATCAAATACACATTGATGAATATCATTGAGTTAGGTGAGGCTTCTCCAAATCAGATATACAGTTTCCAATGTACCCAACATTCTTTATTCCACGAAAACACACAGATATCACATGTTCACCCCCTCTAAGTGATTTAGGTTAACTCGAGGTACTTTCAATTGTTATTAGAGGGACATTTTGTTCAACATAAGGCTAACAACTTGAACAAGATCCCATATTTAGCATTAATAGATTCCTCTTAGTAGCCATGGGCAGAAGCAAGGACATGTCTTCTGTTAAGTTGTTGGTATGCACCAAAGAGACCTTTCCCATGTGGAAAGAATGAGTCTGATTCTTCATAGAAGCTGTAGATCCGAGGATTTTTCAGATTGTGGAAGAAGGACCTCATATACCTACAGAAGCCTCAGCTCTGAACCCAGCCATCATGATTCCTAAGAAAATGATGGATCTCACCAAGTATGAAATTGCCCTAGTCTTCTTGGACAAAAAGGCTAAGAACATTATCGCTAGTGCAGTGGACCACTCAATGCTTCAAAACCGATTCCACTGCAAATCTGTTAAGGAGATATGGGACTACCTTATAGTTCTGATGAAAGGAACAGAAGAAGTTAGAGATGATCGCAGATCGTTGCTCAATCAAGAGTATGAAGTATTCAAGCAGGGATCAAATGAGTCAAATGCAGACAATTTCGAGAAATCCTTTAAGATTGTCAAAGGTCTCAGAAACAATGGCCGCACCTTCACTAATGGTGAATTGAAGGTGCATTAAAGTGATTCTGTGTCACGCATTCCAAATGGTTAAGCAGACAAGGGCAACCTTCAAGGGTATTGCTGAAAAAGATTCTTCGAGAAGTCTGTACTTAGTTCACATGGACTTATTCGGTCATACACTAATTCACAGTTTAGGAGTTAAAGTATATACGCAGGTAATTGTGGATGACTACACTCATTTTACTTGGGTGTTCTTTCTGAAACACATGTCAGACACATTTGATTCTTTCACTAATTTTGTCTGGAAATTCAGAACGAATTGAACTACTTTGTGGTCAAAATTAGAAGTGACCACGAAACAAAATTTGAGTCTGGTGTTATGACAAATTTTTTTTTAAAAAAGGTATCTTTCATGAGTTTTCCTCCCAGCATACTCCACAATAAAATGGAGTTGCTGAGATAAGGAATAGAACCATCATTGAAGCATGTACATCAATGTTGAATGATGCTTTAATTCTAGAGTACTTCTGGGCTGAAGCAATCAACACATCTTACCACGTGCAAAACAGAGCTCTAATCAACAAGAACCATTGTATGACTCCCTTTGAACTATTGAAGGGCAGAAAACATACTGTATCCTAGATTTGAATCTTTGGAAGTAAATGCATCGTACTTAATAATGAAAAATATCACCGCACAAAGTTTAGAGGAAAATGTTTTGAAGGTATATTTGAAGGGAATGGTATCCATAGTAAGGCATATAGGATTTGCAATAAGAAAACTCTGGTGGTAGATGTGTCTATTAATTTTGTGTTTGATGAGACAAGCCTGCTCCAAAGCAGCTCGTCTAGTATTATTTGTGCAGATGCTGGAACCAGGTTCAAGGAACTAAGCTTAGATGAAGCAGTCAAGGAAGATACTCTAAGCTCAGTCAAGGTCGTCGATCCAGGCTTGGTGGATGAAGAACTTGTAGATGAAGAATTGCTTCCACCTATAGAGGATGCACCATATATTGCAGAACTGCTGGAGGGAGAGCAAGACACATAGTGTTCAGACACCTAAGAGATCACCCAGCTGACCAAATCATTGGAGAGCCAGGCGATGGAGTTAGAACCAAAAGAGGTATAGATAATGAGTTATTACATCTTAGTTTTCTGTCTCAGGTCGAGCCAAAGAAGTTTGAAAAAGAAAACGAGGATGCCTCTTGAATCATGGAAATACAAGAGGAGCTCAACCAGTTCGAAAGGTGTAAAGTCTGGGAATTGTTTCCTAGAACCAAGGGACAGAACGTGATCGACATCAAATGGATCTTCATAAACAAGCTGGAGGAACATGGAGTCATCATCAAGAACAAAGCCAGGCTTGTAGCTCAAGGGTATATACACGAAGATGGGAACAACTTCGAGCAGACCTTTGCTCCAATGGCCAGGCTCGAGGAAATCAGGTTGTTTGTTGCATATGATTCCCTCAAAGGCTTCAAGGTCTATCAAATGGATGTGAAGTCAGCATTCCATAACGGGAATCTGAAAGAGAAAGTATACGTACCGCATCCCCCAGGTTTTGTTAAACCTACTTTCCTTGAACATGGTTATTTTTTTAATAAAGCTCTATATCGCTTAAAACAAGCTCCCCGAGCATGGTATGAGACGTTGTCTAGCTTTGTTTTAAGAACAAGTTCACAAGAGGAAAGATAGACAAGACATTATTTCTTAGGGAAGTCAAAGGAAAGATTTTGCTAGTGCAAATCTGTGTTGATGACATTATATTTGGCTCTACGGAAGAGGACCTTTGCGAGATGTTTTCCAAAATGATGCAACAGAAGTTTGAAATGAGCAGTATGAGTGAGCTGAAGTATTTATTAGGACTTCAGGTGAAACAATGTGTTGGGTACACTGTTAATATGTACCAGATTTGGAGAAGCCTCATCTTAATCAATGATATACATAAATTTGTATTAGATGTATGCTTGAGTTTCATTGTGCAGGTTTAAGAATTGGAAGAAAATTTTCTAAGTACAAGTGTCGACACTTGTGAAGAATTATGTCGACACTTGTGAAGAATTATGTCGACACTTGTGAGGAATTGTGTTGACACCCAGGAATTGTGTCGAAACCAAAAGAAGAAGTTGTGTCGACACCCAGACTTGTGTCGACACTTGTGAAGAATTGTGTCAACACCTAAAGTAGAAGCTGAGTCGACACTCAGACCTGTGTCGACACCCAGGAGTTATGTCGACACTGAAAGCAGAAGCTGTGTCGACAATCAGGAGTTATGTCGACACTGGAAGCAGAATTGTGTCGACACACAGGACTTGTGTCGACACATTTAACAGATGTTGTGTCGAGTACCAAAAGAAAGATTATGTCGACAAATGGAGTGTTGTGTCGACATCATCAAGTCTTGTGTCGACACTTAGTCCATTTGTGTCGACACATGTGAAGCAGTTTGCTGAGTGATTCTTGCTGAGTTGGAAAGTCTTTGAAGAATCAGCTGTCATAACCAACTGGTCTGACACCTTTGTCAGAACTGTCAGAAGACTGTTACAAACCAGATCAGTAGGTAATCAGGAGGTAACTCTATATAAAGGACTGGTTCGATAGAACAGTTGGCAAGGAAAAGCGAACACACAACACTAAGAAGTGAATCCTTCAGAGAGAGTTTTCTACAACAAGAAAAGTGGAATCGTCTAATGGATTAGCATGGTCCTAGTAAGGTATACAAAATCTATAACTTAACTACCCAAGTTATGGAGGAATCTGTCCATGTTGTATTTGATGAGTCTATGTTGATTAACAGTGAATTGTCTAGTTCTTCAGTTAGTTCTACAGGTCTAACAAACAGGCTGGAAAAGCTGACCATCAATGAAGAGGTACCTGCTAGGCTGGATGAGGAAAAAGATGCTTGCTGTCCAGGGGGAGAATAAGACTCACTGGATGAAGAAGACAATGAGCAACATCAGGTTGAGGAAAATGAAGAAGGCCATGAGGTTGATAGATTTCCTCCAGCAAGAAGACACTTGAAGGATCATCCTGCATACCAAATTATTGGTGATGCAAGTCAAGATGTTTTAACAAGAAGCAAAAGTATGAACACAGTCCTATGTTCTAGCTTCTTATCACAAATAGAACCCAAAAAGTTTGAAGAAGCCATGCTAGACACAAACTGGATTAATGCTATGCAAGAAGAGCTGACTCAATTCAAAAGATGTAATGTATAGGAACTGGTTCCAAAACTAAAGGATCACAACATCATAGGAATAAAGTGGATCTACAGAAACAAACATAATGAGAATGGCACTATAATCACGAACAAGGCCAGATTGGTAGCAAAAGCCTACAGGCAAGAGGAAGGGATTGACTTGATCAAACATTTTCCCCAGTAGCAAGGTTGGAGGCTATAAGATTTTTCTTGGCCTATGATGCATATCAAGGGTTTAAGGTATATCAGATGGATGTAAAGTGAGCATTCCTGAATGGTGACTTAAAAGAGGAATTCTATGTTGAATAACCCTCAGGTTTTGTAGATTCTCATTATCCTAATTATGTATATAGGCTTAGGAAAGCTCTATATGGTTTAAAACAAGCCCCAAGGGCTTGGTATGAAACCTTGTCTGCTTTTCTTATTGAGAATAAGTTCTCTAGAGGAAAGATAGACAAAACTCTATTCTTTAGGGAATCTAAAGGCAAGAAAATCCTAGTCCAGATATATGTTGATGACATTATATTTGGTTCAACTGAAAACAACCTTTATAGGAAGTTTGCCAAACTTATGCAAGGGAAGTTTGAGATGAGCAGTATGGGTGAGCTGAAGTTCTTCTTGGGACTTCAAGTTAGACAGACTGATGATGGATTGTCCATATCTCAGTCTAAGTTCACCAAGGAGTTGATTAAGAAATATGGAATGGACTCAGCCTCCAACATGAAAACTCCAATGGGAACAAGTATGCCTATAGGCAAAGATGAGATAGGGAATCCTGTTGATGAGTCTTTGTATAGAGGGATAATTGGCTCCCTACTTTATTTGACTGCTAGTAGACCTGACATCATGTATGCAACATGTGTCTGTGCTAGGTACCAAGCTTGCCCAAATGAATCTCATTATACTGCAGTTAAAAGAATTTTGAGATATCTTAAGGGCACACCTAATCTAGGCCTTTGGTACCCTAAGAATAGAGATTTCTTACTAACAGGTTTCTCAAATGCAGACTCTGCAGGATGCAAAGAAGACATGAAGAGTACAACAAGAACCTGTCAATTCCTAGGAGAAAGGCTGGTGTCATGGTGCAGCAAGAAGCAAACAAGTGTAGCTATATCAACAACTGAGTCTGAGTATGTAGCTGCAGGTAGTTGATGTCCACAGTTGTTGTGGATAAAACACCAACTAGAAGATTATGACATCAAGGTAAGTTGAATTCCACTGTTTTCTGATTCTACCAGTGCTATTTCTATTTCTAAGAATCCTGTATCACATAGTAGAACCAAGTATATAGAAATTAAGTTTCATTTCATCAGAGAACATGTTGAGAAGGAAGATATTAGTCTAGAGTTTGTGAATACAAATAATTTAATAGCTGATATATTTACAAAACCACTGGATGAAATTAAATTCAATTATTTTAAAATTGAATTTGGTATCTTGAACCTAGAATAGGTTAGCACATGCTTCCCTAAGAAGAATATGTAAGTACAAAATTTCTCAGGAAAGTTGTCTAAGTACAAAGTTTGTGGTGTCGACACACTCAGTATGTTGTGTCGACAAAGAAAAAGGATGTGTCGACACAAAAATAGTATCTGTGTCGACAGAAGAATAGGTGTTGACACAACCTTGTCGAGACCTTATATCTAGAGGATTTTTCATGTCGACACACAAAAGGTGGTGTTGACACAACTATATCAAGACATGACTAGCCAGTGTCGACTCTGACACGAGTATGTTGACACCTAGACGTTTCGACTAAACCTATATTTTGTCAAGTCCTAGGTCATTGATGTTGACACATGTAAAAATTTTGTCGACTAAGGCTCGTATTTTGACCTTCCCTTTACGCTAACACTATAAATATGTAAAGCCAAAATTTGGTCGACTATGCTTTCAGAAATCTAGGATCTACACCTTGTGTCGACAAAGGCCTTCTCTTCTTTTCTCTTTCATCTCTCCGGACAATGGCGCCTCACCAGGATGATTAGGTGAATGAAGGATATGAGTTGGTTCGTGGAGGATTCTCGACAGCTTCACAATAAATCCAGGGTGTCATTACCTTAATGTCTGATAATGGTTTAGAATTCTTGGTCTCGGAACCAACAAAAATTTGGAAAAAGGAAGTAATGGAATTCTATTCATCTGTTACTGTGGACACAGAAGGGAAGAAGATCAAAGCCACAGTTCAGGATTCTCGAGTTAGACTAACACTAAAAACTATCAGGAAATCACTCCAACTTACCATGGTTAAGGATGATGAAGAAATTGTTCTATCCAGGACTAAAGAAGCACTAAGTTGGTGCGGGCTAAACCCTAATATAAAGTTTGGATCATCTATTGCCCAGAAAGGGATGAATTCCCAAGGAAAGTTTCTGTCTGAGGTAGTTGGCAAGGTAATTCTTTGTAAGACTGGTGGACATGACAGAATTACAGTCCATATGTTCAATCTGATGACAAGGATTATCTTCACTATAAAACAGACTGGGCATCAATAGTTTTTGATAAGGTTCAAGAAGGAATAAAGAAACCAAATCTGGGAAGGATTTTGAGTTTGTGTCTATCCGCTATAATACCAGATGTTTTGAACTAACTTCCAGGAACCAAAATCAACCACATGAGAAGGATGGATGTGAGAATTCTATCTAGATGGGATAGAGTATTGACAAAGAAAGTATCTACTCCACAGAAACACGTTCAGAATGATAAACAACAAAAACAGGTTATTCAACAAGCAGAATCCTCCAGTGATTCTGAAGAAGAAGTGGTCTTCAGTTCAGAAGAAGACAGGCCACAAAAAGAAGCACAAGATCAAGTGGAGAGAAGAATGCTCTTAGAGAAACAGGTAGTCTCTACTCCAGGGGGAGAAAATCCTGAACCAGCAGTACAAGACACTGTACAAGTTGAGCTGCCTGCCCAAGGGGGAGGTATTACTGAAGCTGCTCTAGAAAGTGAGCATGCTGCTGATACTATTATGGAAATAGTGTCAGAAATCAACAATGAAACACTACTAAATGTTGAGTAAGAAGCACAAGGTGAGCAAATAAAAGATACTACTCAAAATAATCAAGTAAGTATCTCCTATATAGAGCATGACCTGGACAAAGATCTGGATGTCCAGGGAGCACCTTCTGTTTTCCAAATAAATTTTGTTCCTCCTGTTCAGATGCAGCAAGAGGTAACTATGAAAGAGCTATTCCCTGAACAACCAACAGTAGGGACTGAGGGGGAGCATCAAATCATAGAAAAAGAACTACCTGGAATTGAGGGGGAGGTATCTCAACATGCCCCAACTGATAAGGAACCAGTGAATATACAAAGTTCCTCAGAATCTTCTGATCTTGAAGAAGCCACTATGTCTAAGAAAAGGAAGTTAGCTGCTTTAAGGAAACGGAGCTCAGGCTATAAAAAGGCCTTACAAACAATCACACCACCAGCTGCTCCAAGCTTGGATTTCAGTTCCCTACTGGTCCAATTACAAGTGAAATTAGATGAGCAAAGGCAGTCTTTGGAAAGGTATGTGGATGAAACACATAAAGATTTGCAATTCCATCTGGCTCAAGATATCAAATCAATCAGATTTGAAGTAAATCAAAATAAAAAGGAAATGAAAGATTGCTTCCCCAAGGGAGGAAATGCTGTGGTATACTTGGAAAAGCAACAACAAGAACTCAACACTAAAGTGGAAGACATTGTAGTTAATCTAGGATATGTTCTTGAGAATCAAATCAGGATGAATGAAAATCTCAAAGAGTCACACTTTGCCATTCTAACACAGATTGATAATATAACAACTGCTGTCAAAGATGAAGTATCCAAGCAGATCAAAGAAGATCTAGCTGCTGTTCAGGAAACATTTACAAAATCTCACAAGAATATTTTTGATTTCTTGCAGAAGTTCAGGAATTATTACAAAGAAGGAACAGATTATCTTGTTAACCAAGTCAGATTTCAGAAGGATGATCTGAGAGATCATATTGAAAGAGAAGTCATAAAGAGGGAGAGGGTGTTAGTCAAAGCCAGCTCAGATTATGCTAAATGGATATCAAATAGCGTCAGAGTAACTCTTGGATATCCCCCTTGTGTGATGATGATAATGTTGCTGAGTCTGGTGTGCAACCTGCCTATATTAAAGGAGATCAACCTGAAGTTGCTCAGGTCATTTACCCTCCAGCTGATTTTGACATGATTCACCAAGAAGTTCAGTCAATGTACAGCCCTCCACAGGAGATTAAAAATATTATTATTGAAAAAGTGCAAATGTCAGTGGCTGCCAAGGAAGTTCAAAAGGAAGCAAATTTGTCCAAGAAAAGCTTTAGAGAATCGGCTGAGTTGAAGCCTGATTTTGAGGAATGGAGCCCTACTTCCAGGAACATTATATTGACTGCTTGGAAAGCTGTGAAGGACAAGACCCATGAAAGGGGTAAATGGTATAATGAGCAAGAGTGGAATAAGTATCAAGCCAGGCAGGAAGCCATTCTTCAATTAAGAAGGAAAGCAAAAGCTAGGATGTTACTAGCAAATGCTCTGGAGCCTAGCAAGTACTTCCCAAAGCCTTTTCATTATTTTGAAAGGCAAAGGATAAGGGCTGAAGAATAGAAAAAGAAGGATCTGAAAGAAAAGAAACCTGCTAATGATGCTGAACCTACTATGCAGGCTCAGATTAGATCAGGAAAAGGCATCGTGATTAAGGAGCTTAGTCAGTTACAGGATAGTTAGTATGTATAGAACAATGTAATCTTTTGGCTTTTGTTCTAAAGAAAACTGTGTAAACTTAAAATTTCTCTCTGATTAAATGAAATCAGTTTCAGTATTCATTTCAGTTGTTTACAATATTTATATGTTACCCTGCAGTGAAATGTATGTACATCTATTTATTTTTATGTGTTTTATTATGAGTGATGTATATCTTTGACTAAAGGTTATGACTTCTCCAAAATAGGGGGAGATTATTGGGTACACTCTTAATATGTACCAGATTTGGAGAAGCCTCATCTTAATCAATGATATACATTAATTTGCATTTGATGTATGTTTGAGTTTCATTGTGCAGGTTTACGAATTGGAAGAAAATTTTCTAAGTACAAGTGTCGACACTTGTGAAGAATTATGTCGACACTTGTGAGGAATTGTGTCGACACCCAAGCATTGTGCCGACACCAAAAGAAGAAGCTGTGTCGACACCCAGAATTGTGTCGACAGTTGTGCAGAATTGTGTCGACACCTAAAGAAGAAGCTGAGTCGACACTCAGACCTGTGTCGACACCCAGGAGTTATGTCGACACTGAAAGCAGAAGCTATGTCGACACTCAGGAGTTATGTCGACACTGGAAGCAGAATTGTGTCGACATACAGGACTTGTGTCGACACATTTAACAGATGCTGTGTTGAGTACCAGAAGAATGACTATGTCGATACATGGAGTGTTGTGTCGACATCATCAAGTATTGTGTCGACACTTAGTCCATTTATATCGGCACATGTGAAGTAGTTTGCTGAGTGATTCATGCTGAGTTGGAAAGTATTTGAAGAATCAGTTGTCATAACCAACCGGTATGACACCTTTGTCAGAACTGTCAGAAGACGGTTACAAACCGGATCTGCCAGTAATCAGGAGGAAACTCTATATAAAGGACTGGTTCGATACAACAGTTGGCAAGGAAAAGAGAACACACAACAATAAGAAGTGAATCCTTCAGGGAGAGTTTTCTACAACAAGAAAAGGGGAAACCCTTACGAAGGCAGATCCAGATCAGTCTGCAAGGAAGATTCCGATCTCATTCTGAATTCATGGAGGAAGCTATCTGAAGAGGAACTTCTACATCAAGTGAAGATCAACCTTATTTTGTTCTATCAAGATGCTTTGAAACGGCTCAATCGGGTTGGATCAGAAGATAAGTTTATTCAAGAACTAATCATGATGCTCACACCAGTGAAGAGATCTATTTGGTGAAATTTTTGTATCTCTTAATCAAACAATTTCTGGTAGGATCTGTTGTTACATCTGAGTTGTAAGCCTGTAATTATAAAGGCTGTGGTAGGGCTTTTGCCTGAGTTGTAGGAGTGGGGTTTCACTCTGAGTTGTAAGCCTATTGATATAGGCTGAGGTAGGGCTGAGGCCTGAGGTAGGGTTCTTGGGGAAGAATCTGAGGTAGGACTTGTATAAGTCTGAGCTGTAGGAACCAATCTGGTTCTGAGTTATAAGATCTGTGGATCTGAGTAAGTGGAAGGAAGTTGGGCCGAATCTAGTTCACTACTAGATAGGCGAAGGGGGAAAGTGGATGCACCCATACCTTGGGGAACCACTATAAATCTGGTGTATGCTGTGTTGTGTTCATTGTTCTGTGGTTTACATTGTTTCTGTGCTGAGATAGATTTTTCTATTTTCCTAAAATTTTGAAGGAAAATTAAAACCTATTCACCCCTCCCCCCCCCGCTAGGTGTCTAGGCTCTTGAAATCAAGTCTTTTACAATGTGAAGATGGAATTTTCATCTCTCAGATGAAGTTCATCAAGGAGCTACTTAAGAAATTGAGAACGCAACCTCTATGGGACACCAATGGGTTTAACTATGTTTCTACACAAAGATGAGAAAGGGAAACCATTTGATGAAACCAAGTACAAAAGCATAATTGGTTCCTTGCTCTACCACACTGCTAGTAGACCAGACATAATGTTCTCAACATGCGTCTGTACTAGATTTCAGGTGAACTCAAAGGAATCTCATTACGTCGCTGCAAAGAAAATTTTAATATACCTTAAGGGTACACCAAATCTTGGCTTATGGTACCTAAGAAGTAATGATGTCGAGCTAATTGAGTTTTCAGATGCAAATTTTCAGGAAGCATGGATGACAGGAAAAGCACTTCCGAGACCTACCAATTCCTAGGAATAACGATTATCTCATAGAGCAGTAAGAAGCAGAATTATGTGGCAACATCAATTCCAAATTCGGAGTATATCTCTGTAGGTAGTTATTGCGTACAGCTTCTATGGATCAAGAATAAACTTGAAGACTACAACCTAAAGTTAAAAGAGATTCTAATGTATTGTGACACATGAAGTGCAATAGCGATCGCGCATAATCCACTCTCTCACAAACGGACAAAACACATTGATGTGTGATATCACTTAATCTAGGAGCATGTGGAGAACAATGATATATCCCGGAGCTATGTCCCATCGGATAAGTAGGTCGCTGATATTTTTACGAAGTCGTTGTACGAGCCCAAGCTCTAGTTCTTCAAAAAGGAACTGTGCATTCTGAATAATGATTTGTGACGATGGACAAGAAGAGAGGAAGTTCCTCAGGAAACTCATCAGTAAAGAACATTTTCCCATGGAACATTTATCGAATATCTTACAGTAATCTTGGTGATTCGTCAGAAATTCACGTCTACACTCGACGAATCTGACTTTGTGTTTGGTGTATCTTGCCCAATTTCACTTAGGTCAAAATTTTACTTTCTATATTGGATCCGAAGAGCCGTAGAATATAAGGTAAGCGCCTTCCTAGGTCAAATTTAAAATTATATATATATATAATCAAGAGTCGGGGCAACCACGCTACATTTCTTCAAAACCAGACAACCAAATTTGCCGAATTTATTCCTCCCGACTATTCGGCTCCCACGAATTCCTCTTCATCCCCCTCCCATGGCCCTACTCTCATTCATCTTCTCTTAGGTCAGTGATAGCAGTCCAAGCCTATTCCAAGATTCCAGCAAGGTTTTCTGATTTCCAGCAGCAATTTCCTCTAGAGGTTTTAATCTAATGGCTTATTCTCATCGTTCCGTTAGTGACAGCAATCCTCCCCAACTGGCAGTTCAGTCCAGAAATTTTTGTAACATTCTCTGATTATTCATGGCTCCTCGAATCCCCAGTGGGTTGCTAGGGGGTGGAGAATTGGTTCGAATAGATTTTTCTTCAGCTTCAGATGAGTTCAGGAACGTGATCGTGATGTTGGAGACAACTGGCCTAACATTTATTGTGAAACACCTCTGCAAGGTTTTGGACAAAGATGTCCTTGAGTTATTTCAGAATGTAAAACTCCGACGTGAATATAGTGTCATCAAGAGCAAAGTTCGTGAGACTTCAAATAAAGTGACGGCCTCTCACCTCACCCGGCTCTTGAGGCTTCCAGCCTGTGACGAAGCAGATCAACTCGAAGAGGATGATTTTAAAGAGCAATGTTGTTATGTGGATTTCAAAGAGGAACCAAAGCTGTTAAAAGGAAAGGGATGAATGAGGAAGGAAAGCTGTTGTCAGATAACATCAGAAAATTACTGTTATGCAAAACTGGTTCACATGAATACCCGATTTTGGTCATTGTTGATGAGACCAAAGCTGTTGATAATGCAAATGATGGGTCTGAGCTAGTTTCAGTGGAGAAACTAATTGTCCCTCTCCCAGAGATTATTCCTTCTTCATCTTTTGAGGGGGAGATGACTCAGTCCTCGATATCAGTTACTACATGGTTGCTAGGATTATCAGCAACCTTGAGAATCGAGTTGCCAAGGATACATGTACTCCTCTAGTTGTTCACGATGAGGTAGTGGATGTTTCTAATGCAGAAGGAGATGCAGAGGAGCATCCTCGTGTCCCAACTGCATATGAGCCGATGCTGATTTCTAAAGCTCGATTATCTCCAATCCGTGAATATCTGCCCTCTCTCCCCAGTGTTCCCTTTGAAGATGTTCCTAGTTCCTCTACTGATAGTTCCATTCTGAAGACCTTAGATGCTATGTTGGCAAGACTGCAAGCACATTTTGAAGCCACAATGTAGCAAGTTCTGAACAAGGTCAAGGAAATGGAGAAGGATCTTAACAATAGCCTAGCAGGAGTTAAAATCCAGATTGACAAGCTTGATGCTAAGATGGATTCATTGTTTGTTTAAGGTGGCAAAGCTATCACTCTAAACATGTAAGGGCTCAAGTATACTTTAGAAGTTGTTCAAACTATTAATAAGAAATCAGTTATAATGACTGATGCTCACAACAGATCAATGGGTCAATTTGACAAGATAATGGAAGCTTATACCAATGTTGTAGCTGTAGAAGTCAGAACGGGGGAGGATGAGGCTAAAGCTAAGATGACAGACCTTGAAGTTTCCATGGTATAAAACTTCAAAGGAGTTAATGACTACAGTTATGATAATTTTGTGTGGCTACATGGTCAGATATTTAGCTCTCAAGTACATGTTTTCCTGCTCATGTTGAAGTTCATCCTACTGAGGATTACTCTCAACTTTGGACAGACACACAGGATTTCACTCAGAACACTGCTACTGATGCTCAAACAGTTGAAGATATTTCTCCTGCTCCAGTCAATAAGAGAAGAAAGTATGGTGAAAGCCCTTCTGCTGTGAGATTAGAGCCTGCCAGAGAACTGCCAGTCAGAGATAGAGATATGGGTGAAGTGTGGAGTCGAACTTCAAGAGGAATTATTCTAGACACCTTCACCTTGGTTGATCTTGGAAATGAAAATAGATGGAAATGCTACGATCAAGATGACTAGAATAAGTATGAAACTGCCTCTGTCAAGAGAAGAATACACCTCAGAAATCACAAGAATGATGATTCTACGCCTCCAACCTATCCAAAATATTTTCCTAAGACAAGGGCTTATTATGTAAGGCAGTGTCAGAAGGATCAAGGTAGACAGGACTGATGTACTATAGGATCAAGCACATACCCAATTGTTCCAAAAGCCCGGACTGTTGGAAAGGGTGCTACTTAATTTTTTAAATAAGTAGCAGAGCGCAACGGATCAAGTGAAGGAACGCCGAAGCCAACAATCCCCCCCACCCCGGCGTCTAGCACAACCTGTCGGCTTAGAGGTGGTGTTACCACATGTCCCACATAGCTCAGAGGTGGTGTTACCACATGTCCACGGTTGCCTGACCTGCCAGACCCACACAGGTAGAAGGGAAAAATAGGGATTTAATAGCGCCTCCCCCGGTCTTGAACCCGTGACCTCCTCTGATACCAAATGTAGGATCAAGTGCATACCAAACTGTTCCAAAAGCCCAGACTATTGGAAAAGGTGCTACTTAATTTTTTAAACAAGTAGCAGAGAGCCATGGATCAAGTGAAGGAATGTCGGACCCAACATGTTCTTTTTTTCTTTTGATTGAGATGTGGATTTTGGTTGCCCCAACTATGAACTCTTAAATGATATATATATATATATATATATATATATATATATATATATATATATCTATAGTATCTTAAAAAGAACTATCAATTACATGTCCGTGACAAGGTAAAAGAGACATTGAATTAATCATAACCATCCATTCATTTCATATGAGTTTCAATAAAAAAAGGAACCGACCTGCATTAAAAAAGCACGCCAAGCTAACTCCTCCAAACCCTGTTATCCCCGACATCTCCCAAGCAGCAGCTCCTCTGCGATCGCACCAGCAACCCTTTCCTCCCCGACCGGCTCCTCCTCCGCGCTCACCATAATGAGTCGCCGTCTCACCGAAAAACCGCTGCTCCATAGGTTGCAAAAAAGGTTTTACTCTGCTCTAAAGCCCGCACCGCATTCTACAGCCTTCGCCTTCTTCACCACTCCAGTTCTAGGGCTGCGAAAAAGAAATCTTCCACGAAAACGACTTCTGCCCTCTACAATAACCAAGGTATGCACCTCATCTCTGCAGGTCACCACCGAGATCTACTCACCTCATGCGTCTTCTATAGGATGGACAGAGACGGCCGCGATCTCTAGGAAATTTTAGAGCTTCATCTCTAGGGAGATCGCGCTAGCCGTTCTACCTTCAGATTCAGATTCATGCATATCTTCTTCCATTCGTATCCTCTAAAAGAGATACGCAAGATCTGTTTTTGTTATTGAGGTTCCATCCATGAAAAGCCCTTATCTACCACCTCTCTCTCTCTCTCTTTCTCTCTTACTCTCCCACTTTTACTGGCCTAATTATATGAAAATTGATTTTGTGGATGCAAATGAAACAGGAAGCGATAACTACAAGATCTGCTACCAGGGAAGGAGGTTATTTCTGAGGAGAGCAGGAAGAAAACACCCGTTGGAGCTCTGTTTCTGTGAGGTTGCAGGATAACCTCCTCCTAATATCGAACCTCAAAATATTTCCATGGTTGGTTTGTAAGTTCTTCATATATTTTTAAAAGTTCTGCACCATAAAATGGTTTCTACACATCATGAAAATTTTTTCAATTGCAAAAACTTTAGAATGAGTTATAAGATGCTCATTCCTTAGTTTAGAATGAGTGATTAAATGTGAATTCATTAAGATTTGATTATTCATGTTCATTTTTCTTCATGAATCATGCAATTTCCCATTATAAAAGAATTCTTTCCAGCTGTGGATGCAAATCTCCAAACCCTCAGCTCAATGCCACTGATGAATCTCCAACCCTTGACTGCTGCTATACATTGATTGAGATTGAAAGCTCAAAATATTTAGGTATTATATTACGTTGGATTGGCCATCGGAAATAAATTAAAATAATGGCAGTTAGAATGTGCTATTTTTTTTGTTGTAAAATTTTAGAGAAATTTCATTTCAAGTTTTTAACTTTTAGGTAAAGAATTGAGTAATATGGAATCAGGGTAATAAATATAATAGCCCAAATGAACTTATAAGGAACATATGTTCAACAGACCATGAACCATCCCCACATGTCAAAAGTTTAAGTGCATTTGACATAAAATTGGCAGAAATTTTAAGTGCTAAGAATGTCTTTAAACTATGAACCAACACAAAATAAAAATATGTTGAAAATATGTCTCAACCAAACATACATTTTTATAATACCAACAAATAAATCAAAGTGTTAAATAAACTGTTAATAAAAATGCAACTTTCTTGCATGGTGTTGATATTCAAGATGTAGGCCGACTCCTTCCGTGCCAGATTTGAAGTGGTTCCTTCCGGGTGAGCCAAGAATGCTAGGAGAGGCATATTTGTAAGGGGTTTGAAGAAGCCCAATAAGTTAGGAATCTGAAGATTTCTTTGTATGATATAAATATACTATTTATACTCCCATTTCGATCACTACCCCTTCAACATAAATATCTAAAAAATAATATGTAATGCTTCAAAATTTGCATACATTTTTAATGCTAAAATCACCAATGATAGAAATCGGATGTTCCTGGCAAGAAGACATTTTTGATTTATTCACCTTCGTTGACCTCCAATGACAAAGAGGCGAGAGCATCTTCCTCCTTCATAGTGATCAAAGGGTAAATAAAAAATACAGCATATTGGTACAAATAAAGATAGGATTCAATAGCAGTCTTGAATTGTTTTAGATTTCTTTACTTTTCAACTTTTTCGTAAATGTGATGTGGATTTCATAGCAATTGGAACATACTCCTGTTAGCTTTAGATATGCTTTGCTTTTCATGATATAGTTATTGAGGTACTATGATGTTCCCCCATTGTTTAGATGTTAGCCTCTCTGCATAATTATTTGAGTTTAGAAGCATTTTCAATGTATGCCTTCTTAGTCCTCGATTATTTTTTTGCTGCAGTTTTTTGGCTTTGACTTCAGAGGGTATCCGAAAGGGCACCTGATTGTCTGGTAGTGCCGACCTGACCTTCAACTCCACAACGACATGCTTGCATAAAGTTCTCCCCTAACCCTACAGATAAATGTAAGTTAATCATGCTAAAAGATTATATTTTACTATTGTAGTTTTAGCACTTATATATAACTGTTGTAAGTAGGCTCTTATACATTACTGTTGTAATTAAAGATCATTTATTTAAAATGATCTTTATATTTATATGATTTGGGCTAAATATTGTGCATGTGTACATGAGATATAATTTTAGTTTCCAATTCAGTTTAGACCTTTAGCTTCTTTTTTCATTTGCACTTTCATTCCAAATTTTGGTTCCCGTTACACTGTCATCATTACAAGCCAGGATTTTGGTTTCAAATCAAGTAATCCCAAAAGCCTTGTAGTAACGACAATGGGTATATTGCAATGTAAAGAAAAATACAAAATAGTTATGTATAGACCCACGACCAATATCTCACCCACCACAAATGCAACACCTATGATAAATGTCGCCGCTGACGACAAATATCGTCGCCGCTACAAATGTCGTCGCCACGACAAATGTCGCACCCACGACCAATGTCTCACCCACGATCAATGTCTCACCCACGACCAATGTCGCCCCCATGACAAATGTCGCCCTCACGTCAAATGATGCCCCCACGACAAATGTCGGCCCCCCGATAAATGTCGGACCCACGACAAATGTCGGCCCCACGACAAATGTCGGCCCCACGACAAATGTCGGCCCCACCGACAAATGTCTTTACTGGGAATGTGCTCTGTTTCTAATTTTAAATATCTTTTCAATTTTATGCTCTATGATTATTCTTGTTGTGCAATTCACCTTAGCATATAGGATTCTGACTTCTTCAAATAGGGGGAGATTATTGAGTTATTGTATCCACAATAACCCTTATTTGAAGAAGCGTCATGTTAAGCTTATAAGATGAATTGTGATTGTAATTGATATTGCATTTTTAGTTATGTACTTGCAGGTTTACATTGCTAAGTATGCACCAATGTCATTTTATGGTGGGTCAGTAAACATAGGACTATACAATATAATCCTTCATTGTGTGGCCATTGTGTTGACTCACGTGTAATCTCTCTATTATGGTATACTTTTATGCCAAGTACATGAGGAAGATCAAGGAAGAAGAAGATCTCGAATTCAATAGAATAGAAATTTTACCCAAGTAAAATTCGTCGAGTATCGAAAGGAATATTTGTCGAATTCATCGAGTATCATTGATATTCTTCAAACTCATTGTATATATTTACTAGCACTCGTCTAATTCATCATATGTACTTGTGGTAGAATATTTGAAAAGTTGGAAAAATGTTTAAGTAAAATTCGTCGAGTATCATCAAGTATACTCGTCGAATTCGTCGAATGTATCTAATGATACTCGCCGAATTCATCGAATATACTTATCGATAAACGCCAAATTTATCGAATCGTCTCGACGTTACTTCTCTGGATTTTCCTAAGGATAATTCATCAACAAACATGGCTCAATCAGGTCATAGAGTGCGTCGACCCAAGAACATCACGCTCTGAGTTGTCTAATTGAGAGTTCTCGTAAATCTCCACGCAATTCAAAAGATTGCTCCACAAGAGGAGGCAAATTAAGAATCAGTCCTCCTTCTTGGACTTCAGAAGATCACATCGTGATGATGATCGGTCTAAGAAAAGCTACAATCGAGGGAACAGGTATAAATCTAAACCAAACTAACATTCTTCATTTAACATAGTTTTTTATTATTGCAACAAGCCAAGACACGTGATTACGGAGTGTCTGTACAAGAAAAGGAAGGATCCAAGAAAGAAGACAAGAGATCCTACAAAGATAAAAGGAAGGAAGAGAAGAGCTTCGTTGCAAAGAAGTCCAAGAATCTCAGCGATAGTGACTCAAGTGAGTCAAGCTCTGAAGATGAATATTCTTACTTTGGGCTCATGGCTCATTCAGATGAGGAATTAGGCGACTCCCAATTTCATCAAAGACATATCCTTACTTCTTTGGATTTTCTTAAGGCTAATTCGTCGACCATCATGGCGTCGAATGCGTCGACTGCGTCGATGGCGTCGAGTGTGTCGACTGCATCGATAGCGTCGAGTGTGTCGAGTGAGTTGATGGCATCAAATGCGTCGACAGAGGCGAGTCTGCTATATTATACTTGTCGAATTCGTCGAGTATACTAGCTGATACTCCACAAATTTGTCAAGAATGTTTTCAGCTTTGGGGTTGAGTAGCTAGCTGGTTTGAGCTCGATTTCTCTAAGACAATTCCGCATATATTTATTATTATTTGGCCAGTATAATAGCTATACTCGATGATACTCGATGAATATGACATAGGATAAATTTCCGACAGTTTTTTAAATTCAGGCTCGGGTTGGATGACGGTCATGCACAGTAAATTTTTCAAAGTCTAATTATGTTGTTTCTTTTAAAGCCATTGCTATTGATGTTGTCTATAAATAATTAAGGTAGATTTTTAAACTTCCTAATCCCTCTAATTATTCTAATTTTCAAATCGAGAAAGATTCTAAAAATGCACATCATCGGCTTCCTGTACAGTACACAAAAGACGATCGGCCGACAACTGCAAGCAGAGCATGATTCTATCATCATTTTTCGAATTCGACTGGATCTGAGTGTTCAGAATATCTCTGCTCCTATAGATTTATTCGATTCAAGGTTCAAGATCCAAGTCTTCAAAGTCTTCCAAGCTTTTGAGTTGCATTGTTCTCCAAGACTATTCAAGATCATCTTTTCGAAGAACAGCAGATAGAAAACTCCAGATCTTGTAAAGATTGTGTTCTATTATTTTGTAATACTCTTTTACATTTGTAGGGTATCGTATCTCCGAGTTGTAGATCCATTTGTGGATCGAGTGGTAGATCTGTTTGTGGATCGAGTCATAGATCTATTTATGGACCGATTTGTAGGAGACATTGTTCTTCGAGTGGTAAGAGCGTCGTCTCTGAGTTGTAGGAGTTGCGTCTCCGAGGTGTAAGATTTGCTGTAATCTGAGAAAGGTGAATTAGACAAATCTAGCTCTTCATGGTAGATAGGCAAGGCGGGAAAGTGGACGTACCCAACTCAGGGAACTACTATAGATCTCGGTGTTTTGTGTGCTTAATTTTTCAAGTATTTTTATTCCGCGAAAATACACAAACATCGCCTATTAAACCCCCTCTAGGTGATTTAGGATCACTCTATATACTTTCAGCGATAACTCTCTGTTTCTGTGTGTTTATTTTTCAGTAATTTTTATTTCGCAAAAAGATGCAGAACTCACCTATTCACCCCCTCTAGGTGATTTATGTTGACTCTAGATACTTTCAATTGATATTAGAGGGAGGTTATTCGATATAATGCTAACACCTTGGATAAGATCTCCTATCTAGTTGTCAAGAGATACCGCTTAGTTGCAATGGACATAAGCAAGGATATGTCTTCGATCAAGTTGTCGGTGTGCACTATGGAAAACTTCCCATATGAAAGAAAAGAGTCAAATTCTACATGGAAGCTGCTGATCCACGCATATTTCAAATTATGGAAGAAGGACCTCATATTCCAACACAGCCCTCTGCTATGAATCCTACTATAATGATTCCAAAGAAAATGATGGATATGACTAAGGATGAAATTGCTCTAGTCTCCTTGGATAAAAGGCAAAGAATATCATAGCCAGTACAGTGGATGACTTAATGCTACAAAACCTATTCCAGTGCAAATCTGCCAAGTAGATGTGGGACTGTCTCATAGTTCTCATAGAAGGAACTGCAGAAGTTAGAGACGATCGTAGATCTCTGCTGAATCAAGAATACGAGGCATTCAAGCAAGATGCTAATGATATATTGCTGACAGTTTTGAAAAACTTCCTCAAGATCATTAATGGCCTCAAAAACTATGGTCGTACCTTCACTAATGGTGAGCTGAATGATAAATTCCTCAGATCCCTGACAAAGGAGTGGGACACAAAAGTGGTAGCCATTAGGGAGTTTAGAAAGCTGCCCGAGATTGATCCCCAGAATCTATTTGGAAAACTCCTATCATATGAACTGCAAATGAATACTCGAAAGAAAGAAGTGCAAAGCAGCAGACTTCAAGCAAAGATAATTTGGTAGCTCTGAAAGCCGAAGGAACAAGAAAATCTAAAGTTGTGTCACCAGTATCGACATAAGCTCCAGATGCCACAGAAGACTCTGACCCAAGCACATCAGACTCTGAGTTGTCTGATGGAGAGTTCCCGCTATTCTCCAAGCAATTCACAAGATTGCTCATTAAGAGGAGGAAAATGAAAAATCAGTCCTTCTCCTTGGACTTTAGAAGATAACATTGGATGGTGATCGGTCTAATAAAAGTTAAAACTGAGAGGATAGTTATAAATCTAAAACGAACAAAAATTCTTCATCTAACATAGTTTGTTATTGTTGCAACAAGCGAGGACACGTGATGGCGGAGTGTCCATATAAGAAGAAGGAAGGATCCAAGAAAGAAGACAAGAGAGACTTCAGAGGTAAGAGGAAGGAAGAGAAGAACTTCGTTTCAAAGAAGTCAAAGACTCTCAGCGACAGTGACTCAAGAGTCAAGCTCTGAAGATGAAGAAGCCTACTTCGGGCTCATGGCTCAATCAGATGAGTAAGTAGGTGACTCCCACTTTCATGGGAAGGTAAACTCTCACAAAATGCTCTCTGAATCGAAAACTTCCACTAATGGTCATGAAGACTACTCTTCTGAGGAAGATGAATCTGACTTGATAGTTCAGCATCAAGAACTTTTGAAAGCCTTTGATAAATGTCCTAAGATAGTAAAAAGACAATCAAAAGAGATTACTTCTCTCAAGGCAATGGAGTCAAGCCTTAATGTGGAAATTGCTGAATTAACTCCTCTCAGAAATGAAGTTCACTCTTTGAAAGAGGAACTAAAATGCTCTACTGAACTGTTAAGCCGGAAGGAGAAGTACTTAGATGAGTAAGAAGAAAAGCTCTTGGTGGAAAGGAAACTTGTTGAAAGTTACTCTAAACAAAAGAGCATTCTTCCTCTCATTGATGAATTCTCTACTATGAAGAAGGATAGTGGTCTTGGCCATATAGTTCAGAAAGGTAAGGCTGCTAAGAAAGCCGTTACAAAAGGCAAAGGGAAGTCACATCAAAGTCAACCCTCTTTTATGAAGGTTATCTTTCCCTCAAATTAATACGACTTTAAGACGTCCTATGGACACTTTGCTTGGCCTACTTATGTGGAGCCTAAAAAGTGCTACCAAGGATGGACCCATCCATGATACTTTGGTTCTAGTGCTCTCAAGGTACCTTATGAGGAAATAACTCTCAAAGAGTATGGTACTTACTTTTATGGACCAAATTTTAAGAAGAATCCCAAAGCCAAAACTGTTATCCCAAGGCTAAGAAAATTGTGAATCCTTGTGTGTGCTTTAATTAAGAATCTTCCACTTCCAAATCAGTGGCCCCTGATAGAACTCCCATTCAAAAGGAAAAGTAGGAGTACAAGAGAAGGTATAATAGGTTTGACCATTGGTGTTTCAGCAAGATTCGTCTCTTTGTCATAGATTGTTGGTTTCATCTGGTAAAGCCTTAAAATCCCCTAGGTAGCAGTGCGAGACCGACCACTCCCAACATTAATGTTCCAAGTGGTGTTAAACTAACAAGGAACCAAGGTCCCAAATCTATTTCGGTTCATAAGGGAAAATGATTTATGATTGCAGGTATGTTCAAAGGCGAACAAAACTCCAATCTAGTAATGACTTTTAATAATAATTGAACTTAGTTTTCAAATTAATAAAAGAAAACTTGGCTGTGGAGGTTCCACAGATATGAGCTCACCTAGCTATAGGGATATTGCTCACCTGAACGCTACGACTATTAGACCAATCGTTTGTCCGACGAAGGATTCCACTTAACGCTCGCTTTACGCTAAGAACCCCGCTATTGGGTGGGGAACCCAATTCGGAAGAATTACGCTTATCATCTTTCGAGGGTATGCACACAAATCTCTTTACCCAGGGGTGATCTGTCCATACGCACGGCCTCTCGGCTTGCTAGTGTATGGATAACGGAAATAGGTCCCACACATCGATTTGTGGTCCTACGCGTCGTTAACCAAGGGTAAACCTTAAGTCCTAAAATTAAAGTGAAAATTAAGAACTTTAATTATTTCAAATCATTTTTTAATGTCCCAATTCTCTTCGATGCCGAGGCTAAAAGCGATTAGCCACACATCGGTATGGGGACGGCTTTATAATTTGATGAGGTGCGAGTTCATAATTAAATGATGGCAAAGTAATCCATGGATGCACCCCACAAAACACAAAAAATTTGGCTCAAAAAATTGAACCCTTGGCCCTCACAGAAATGGGCAATTTATAGGAAAAAAAATCCATGTACACGCCCTCCAACACGGGCGTGTCAGGGGGGCGTGTCAGCACTGTGCGTGATGTCATCTGGCAATTTGATGGCATAGTTGACTTCGGGCTGGACACGTGTCGGTCACACGACGGTCACGCCCCAGGTCACGGGCGTGACTTTGGGCGTGTCGGGGAGGTAGAACTGGGCGCGGGTTGTGTAAAAAGTCACCTACCGCATCTTGTCGGCCAGGCGGAGGAGTACACGTATCGGTCACGCCCGTGTCTCTGTCTACATGGGGCGTGTCGAGTTGCTCGACGATCATCGAGAGCGGAACGTCAAGCTGGAGTGTCACGGCCACGGTCACGGGGCGTGTCAAATGACACGGGCGTGACCCCGGGCGTGACTAACTTTTCTCTTCAAAAATAACGGCTTTCCACGGGTTTGACGTGTCACGCCTTAGTCACGGGCATGACCCAATGTACACGGGCATAACATGTCAAAATTTTGACTTTTTGCTGAAAATTTCAGAAATCAAAATTATGGTAATGTTAGGTAAATATTTACAAAAAGGAGCAATTATTAAATAAAACTAACTAAAAAACAATAATAAACTAAAATATCATAATAAAAACATATAAAAAATGCGTATAATTATAACTTATCGAATACCCTCATACTTAAGCTTTTGCTATTCCAGAGCAAAAGTTTGAGGTGAACTTATAAGGAATAGAAAAAATTCTAAGTTTAGCTACCACTTAATTAATTATAAGAGAAATCTAAATAAATATACGGGGTGTAAGAGTTAAGTTCTAAAATTATGTAGACAATTTAAATAGCCCAAATATTTTGGCCAAAAGACTTCTTGATATAATCAAATAGAAAGCAAAAATTGTACTGGTTAGATAAACAAAAATAGTTTGGAATTATATGAACTTTAGCTTATAGGAGTTTTACTGGAAATAATGCAATTTATAAATTATGCTCTCAAAAAGATTTTTGAATTAATTCTAGAATCGTGAAATTGGCTAAGGGGGTTGACGTTGGTATATGAAGAGGGTTTGGATATTGAGGTGAGTTAATTTTTTCTCGAACCTCCATTTTTTTTCTTTTGGATTATTAGGAAAATGAAATCTTATTTTCCTAATATCATTTTTTAACTTCATATTAAAATTTACCCAATGTATATGTGTGGGAGTAATGAATTTTATCTGCTTACTCCGTATCATATAATCTTTTTAAATTATTGGGTGCCTATGTTTACAGAATGAAATATTATTCTCATTGACATAGGATTTTTTTATAATAATTTTTTTTTGTTGGGATAGAAATTTTATCATGCCAAGTAAGGCATGATAAGAGGAGAAAAGAAAATTAGATTTTTAATTAAAATATTTTTGAGAGCAACCTTAATAAATTGTACGTTCCAATTTTTCAGAAAGCTAAAAGTAAACATAATTGAATTCTATAGTCATTAGTTTCTAACATAATACACGTGCTCCTATCAATGAAAAATTAGAAGTAGTACCTAAAACGAGTTCGCTATTTTTAACAAATCATAATGAATTCTTTAAAACTTAACCCCGGCTATTTAAATATTTCAATCGATAATTAACAAACAAATAGCAAATAGGGAATTAATAAAATTCACATATAAATAAACTCAAAACAGAATTTTTGGATAGCAAGAAAATTAAGTATGATATACTTGATTTATTTGTTTCAAAACAATTTTTTTTTATTTTTATAGTTTTTATCATCATTTTTTTGTGTTTTTAATTTATTTTCTTTTTTTGAATTTTTGTTTTGTTTTACTCGATTTTTTTTATTTTTGAACTATTATCTTTTAATTTTTTTTTTGGTTTTTATGCGTAAGTCTTTAATATATACATATACATACTAAAGATGCATAAAATTGTTTTTTAGATTTTTAAGTTTTGAAATTTTTTTGTATTTCTTAAGAAAATTTTCATTCTATTTACAAAGATTGAGAGAAAAAGAAACGTTATTTACAAGAATTAGAGGGAAAAGGAAGGGGGAGAGAGAAGAGTATTTACAAAAAAATATTTACAAAGAAAAATATTTACAAAGTGATACTAAATATTTTTTGAAAAAAAAAAATTTGAACTATAATTTTTTGGAATTTTTGTTTTATATATTATTTTGTGATTTTTGTTGTTTTTATATTTTTTGAATTTTTGTTTTCAAGGATATTTACAAAAATATTTACAAAATGAAACTAATTTTTTTTGGGATTTTAGTTTAATAATTTTTTTTGGAATTTTTGTAACAAAAAGAAAGGAAAAGAAAATTTTTTGGATATTTCATTTTTAAGTTTTTTTGTTTGTTTTTTCATTTTGAAATGAAGAAAAGTAGAAGTGCAGAAAGTAAAGCACGAAAATACCCCCATACTTAAGTCCAACATTGTCCCCAATGTTGTAACGTAAGTATGCGGAACAAACAGGAAATGCAATAAGTACAAAAAAAATAAAGAGCGGGGGGGGGGGGGGGGGGTAGAAGCTTTCCTAAAATGCGTTTAGGGAGGCCGATCAAAAACCTCGTGTTTATTAGAAAAAGCAGCAAACATAATAAGGAAAGAGCGAAAAAGATAAGCGAGGGGTGTCTCCCAAGAGTGCTTTGTTTATAGTCGTGTAGGTTGACTATTTTGGAGGGTTTATAATGCGGAGGAAAGTTATGGTTTCGTTAAAACCAATCACTGGATCGCCCGCTATATAAGACTTTAACCGATGATCGTTTACTTTTAACGAACATTTTTCTGGGTGGGAGACGAGTACGGTTCTATATGGAAAAACTTCTTCAACTAGGAAGGGACCGGACCATCTAGATTTTAGTTTACCCGGAAAAAGCCTAAGACGTGAATTGTAAAGAAGGACAAGATCGCCCGGAGAAAATAATTTTGGGGACTTGATTTTTAGATCGTGATATAACTTAGAACGCTCCTTATAGAACTTATTGCTCTCATAAGCGTTTGCACGCCATTCATCAAACTCGTTTAGTTGCAGTTTTTTATTCTGACTGGCTAAGTTGGAGTCGAGGTTTAAGAGTTTTAAAGCCCAAAGAGCGTGATGCTCTAGTTATACGGGTAAATGACACGCTTTGCCATAGACTAACCGGAATGGCGTACAACCAATTACAGTTTTGTATGCCGTCCGATATGTCCACAACGCATCGTCGAGTTTAACGGACCAATCTTTCCTATTTAGTGAAACAGTTTTTTCTAATATTCGCTTAATCTCTCCATTAACTACCTCTACTTGGCCACTAGTTTGCGGGTGGTAGGGGGTGGCGAGTTTGTGCGTGACTCCTTATTAAGCTAACGTCTTAGCCTTAAGAGCATTACAGAAATGCATTCCCCTATCACTAACAATTGCGCGAGGCGTGCCGAAGCGAGAAAATAGTTTTTTAAGAAATGTAACGAGGAGTCGCGCATCGTTGGTGGGGAGAGCTTGCGCTTCCATCCACCTCGATACGTAGTCGACTGCCACTAAAATATACATATTTTTGAAAGAGGGAGGTAGGGGGCCAACAAAATCTATGCCCCATAAATCTAAGACTTTGCATTCTAAAAACATGTTTTGGGGCATCTCGTCACGATGAGAGATGTTACCCGACCGCTGACAGCCATTGCATGCGCGCACAAAAGTGTCCGCATCTTTGAAGAGAGTGGGCCAAAAGTAGCCCGCCTCTAGCGCCTTCCGAGCGGTCCGGTTGGCTTGATAATGCCCACCGGCTGGACCCTCATGGCAGTGCTTAAGAATTTGCAAGTACTCCACACCCGCAACGCATCTTCGGACCGCTTGGTCCGCGCAGTTACGAAAATGAAATGGGTCCTCCCAAAAGAAGTTTTTCAAATCAGAAAAGAATTTCTTCTTTTGATGACTTGAAAATTCTTTTGGAAGCACCCGCGCGACTAAGTAATTTGCTAAATCTGCGAACCAAGGAGAAGATGACGAAGAATTATGAATGTCAAGGAGGCGTTCTTTGGGGAATCTGTCATTTATTTCAGATTCGACGAGCCCTTCCGCACCCAGATTTTCTAAGCGGGAGAGGTGGTCTGCCGCTAGATTTTCCGCGCCCCTCTTATCTCGGATCTCCAAATCAAACTATTGTAGGAGGAGAATCGATCGAAGAAGGCGGGGCTTCACATCATTTTTAGCTAATAAATATTTAAGAGCGGAGTGATCGGTAAATACGATAACTTTAGATAGCGTTATATACGAGCGAAACTTATCAAAAGCGAAGACGACGGCTAAGAGTTCCTTTTCCGTTGTCGTGTAATTTACTTGTGCGAAAGTGAGCGTCTTGCTAGCGTAATAAATAGGATAAAAATGTTTTTCTACGCTTTGGCCAAGAACGACACCTAAGGCAATATCACTAGCATCGCATATAATTTCGAACCGAATGGACCAATTAGGGGCCACTAAAATTGGTGAGGTGATAAGTTTTTGTTTTATTAAATTAAAGGCGGACTCGCATTCGCTACTAAAGTTGAAACGTGATTCCTTTTTCAAGCGGTGAGTTAGCGGCTTTGTTATTTTGGAAAAATCTTGAATAAAACGTCGGTAAAAGCCTGCATGGCCTAAGAAAGTCCTAATAGATTTTACGTTTGTTGGTTGTGGAAGTTTTTCTATGATTTCTATCTTGGCCTTATCCACCTTTATGCCCTTAGATGAAATCATATGGCCGAGGACCAAACCTCCTCGAACCATAAAATTGCATTTTTCCTAATTTAAAATAGGGCTTGTGTCCTCGCACCGTTGAAGGACACGATCTAGATTGTGAAGGCAATCGGGAAAAGAGCGTCCGAAAATAGAAAAGTCATCCATAAAGACTTCCATAATGTCTTCTACTAGCTCGCCAAAGATCGCTAGTATACATCTTTGGAATGTAGCTGGCGCATTGCAGAGTCCAAATGGCATTCTTTGGTATGCGAAGGTGTCAAACGAGCAAGTAAAAGTTGTTTTCTCTTGATCATCGGGGGAAATGGGGATTTGGAAAAACCCCGATAAACCATCAAGAAAATAATAATATGGATGACCGGATAAACGCTCTAAAATCTGGTCTAGAAACGGTAGTGGGAAATGGTCCTTACGGGTGGCATCATTAAGTTTTCTATAATCGATGCACACTCGAAAATCCGTAACAGTACGAGTTGGGACAAGCTCATTATGCTCATTAGCCACTACGGTTAGACCACCCTTCTTGGGCACGACATGCACGGGACTAACCCATGCACTGTCCGAAATAGGGTAGATAATCCCCGCATATAATAACTTAATAATCTCGGCTTTAATGATGTCTTTCATGTTTGGCTTAAGACGACGTTCCGGCTGAATCATTTTGCGGAAATTATCGTTAAGAAATATCTTATGGGTGCAAAAGGAGGGGTTAATCCCCTTTAAGTCCGAGATTTTCCACGCAATTGCGTGGCGATGTTTAAATAAAACTTCCAATAAATCGGAAGTCTCCGAATCACTCAAGTCCGAAGAAATAATAACGGGAAGTGTATCACCTTTTCCTAAAAAAGCATATTTGAGTGATGTGGGTAAGGGTTTGAGGTCTAGGATGGACGGTTCTTCTAGGGAAGTTTTAATTACTATATCTTTCTTACCAATTGGTTCAAAGGCAAGTCCATAGAGGTATCCTCATCGCATTGAAAATTTTCGAGCGCAAAAATATCGTCATTTAAAAATACGGACTCGAAAATGGGAGAAGAACAATCTTCAAAAAAGGTATCTAAAGAATAGCAGAAATCGTCGCTCGATGACAAATTGTTCATCGAGGGATTAATAGAGAAAGTAACTTGATCGTCTCCTACTCAGAGGAGAAGACTACCATTACTAACATCTATTAGTGCGCGGGAGGTGACGAGAAATGGGCGACCGAGTATTATTGGTACCTCGGCGTCCTCCTCGATGTCTAAGATGACGAAGTCTACCGGAAAGGTAAACTTGTCTACTCGGACAAGGACGTCCTCCACTACCCCGATAGGGAACTTAACCGAGCGATCCGCTAATTGGATGCGCATATTCATAGGACTAGGAGTACCCAAACCTAAATGTTGAAAGAGCGAGAACGACATCAAATTAATGCACGCCCCTAAATCAGCTAAGGCTTATTTTACTAATATATCGCCAAAAAGGCACGGGATGGAAAACCGTCCCGGGTCGTTTTGTTTTGTGGGCAATTTATTAGTAAGAGCCGCCGAGCAGACACCGTTGAGAGATACATGCTAAATATCCTCTAATTTACGTTTATTAGAAAGTAATTCTTTTAAAAATTTCGCATATTTGGGCATTTGCGAGAAATCCTTGCAAAAAGAACATTAATATGAATTTGTTTTAATAATAAAATAAATTTTTCGTATTACGTGTCCTTACACTCGTTATCTAATTTATGCGGATACGGTAAGGCCTTATTTAAAATAATTTTTTCGTTTAAATTCGATAAAGGTGACGTAGACGAAGAAGAGGGAAGAGGGTCGGAGGTGAAATATGCACCTGAGGGTCGGTCCGTTTTGGATCGACCACCTCCTTTTCGCTACGGAGGGTTATAGCGTTGGCGTTCTCCCGCGGATTGGGCTCCGTGTTTCCTGGCAGTGCCCCGAGCGCGCGCTCGGACATCATCCTCGCCAGCTGTCCAACTTGTTGTTCAAGTGTTTTTAGCGATCCGGTGATGTTCCGGATATTTGACTCGTTGGATGCAATATACTTCAAAAAAGTTTCCTCCATCGGGGAGGGTTTTGGAAGAGGAGGAGGGGACAGAAATCCGGGCCCATAAGAAATAGGGGGACACTGAGCATTGTTCGGGTTGCTCCAAGAAAAATTGGGGTGAATCCTCCAACCCGGATTATAGTTATTACTATAAGGGTTGTTGTTGGGGTTGAAGGAAGGACGACCCGAATTTCCCATGAAATCCACGAACTCTTCAGCCACGCAGACGTTAGGGGGAATAAAACAAGGCGGAGTGGAGGATACAACAGTCATCTCTGCCACCTGCTTTGTTAACCTTTCAACTTGAAGGGTTAAGAGAGCAGTGGCATCCACTTCAAAAAGGCCGGCCGCTGGCATTGGGCGTCCCCGCGGGACGTTCCATTGATAGGCGTTCATAGTCATCTCTTCGAATAAAGCCTAGGCAGCATCGGGGGTTTATTTATTCAAGGTACCCCCGGCAGCCGCGTCAATCATTTGACACATCTGAAAGTTAAGGCCGTTATAAGAAATTTGTACCTGCAACCACGTTGGCAGCGCGTGGTGCAGGCACCGGCGGAAGAACTCCTTAAACCGTTCCGAAGTCTCATAAAGAGACTCGGGTTCGTTTTGCACAAATGAAGAAATGTCCCCCCGCAACTTTGCAGTTTTTTGCGGGCGGAAAGTACTTCGTTAGGAACCGCTCCGTCAACTCAGCCCATGTGGTGATACATCCTCGTGGGAGGGAATTCAACCACGCCTTGGCTTTGGACTTAAGGGAAAAAGGAAATAAGCGCAAGCGAATGACATCATCAGTGATGCCATTAATTTTGAAGGTGTCGCATATGTCCAAAAAGTTGGACAAGTGGACATTCGGGTCCTCATCCGGCAGTCCATCGAACTGTACGACGTTTTGGACAATTTGAATGACACTCGATTTTATTTCAAAATTATTATTCGCCACCGTAGGGCGAACAATACAAGACCCAGTATCGTCCAAATTCGGCCGGGGGTAATAAGATATTGTTCGCTCGGCGGCCGCGTTCAGATTAGGGTCGGCCATTACTACGACACAGGGTTCGCCGATAGATTCTTCGGGCTCTAAAGAAGTAATTCGGCGTTGAGATCGAATACGCGCATGGGAGTGTTCAACCTCAGGGTCGAAGTCAAAATCTTATGACTCGGAGGGTTGTCCACGGGTCATACACCCTAAAAAACGAAAGAAACTATTTTTTTGTTTTTGTTTGTTTTTTTTAGAAAATAAGTAAAAGTAATAGACTCCAGAATTCAGAATAACAACTCAAAAGACTCCCCGACAATGGCGCCAAAAACTTGATGGCCCACGAACAGACTCTTATTATGGTTGGTTTGATGAGTCGATCGCCGCGGGCTTTCTAAGGTAGGCAAGTGCACCTATCACAAGTAGTACTCGATATTCGGGAGAATATCGAGGTCGTATTGTTCTCGGGGTCGGGTTGATTATTCTTACTCCTCCAGGAGGACTATTATTTTACTGAAAGTAAGGCATAGATTTTAATTAACTAAAGAAAAGAGAAGTGCGAAAACGATTTATAAAAGTTCGATGAAGGGTTAACGCTCGGCATCGAATCGGATTAAGAATAAAATGACTTTTAATAATAATTCAACTTAGTTTTCAAATTAATAAAAGGCAACTTGGTCGTGGAGGTTCCACAGATATGAGCTCACCTAGCTATAGGGATATCGCTCACCTGAATGCTAAGACTATTCGACCGAACGTTAGTCTGATGAAGGATTCCTCTTAACTCCCACTTTATGCTAAGAAACCCGCTATTGGGTGGGGAACCCAATTCGGAAGAATTACGCTTATCCTCTTTCGAGGGTATGCATGCAACTCTCTTTACCCAGGGGTGATCTGTCCATACGCAGGGCCTCTCGGCTTGCTAGTGTATGGATAACGGAAATAGGGCCCACACATCGATTTGTGGTCCTACGCGTCGTTAACCAAGGGTAAACCTTAAGTCCTAAAATTAAAGTGAAAATTAAGAACTTTAATTATTTCAAATCATTTTGTAATGTCCCAATTCTCTTCGATTCCAAGGCTAATATCAATTAGCCACACATCGGTATGGGGAAGGATTTATAATTTGATGAGGCGCGAGTTCATAATTAAATTATGGCAAAGGAATCAACGGATGCACCCCACAAAACACACAAAATTTGGCTCAAAAAAGTGAAACCTTGGCCCTTACAGAAATGGGCAATTTATAGGAAAAAAGTCCAAGTACACGCCCTCCGACACGGGCGTGTTGGGGGGGCGTGTCAGCACTGTGCGCGACGTCATCTGGCAATATGACGGCATAGTTGACTTCGGGTTGGACACGTGTCGGTCACGCGGTGGTCATGCCCCAGGTCACGGGCATGACTCTGGGCCTGTCGGGGAGGTAGAACTCGGCGCGGGTTGCGTAAAAAGTCACCGACAGCATCTTGTCGTCCCGTGGAGGAGTACACGTGTCGGTCACGCCCGTATCTCTGTCTATATGGGGCATGTCAAGTTGCTTGACGATCATCGAGAGCGGAACGTCGAGCTGGAGTGTCACGGCCACGGTCACGGGGCGTGTCAAATGATTCGGGCGTGACCCCGGGGGTGACTAACTTTTCTCTTCAAAAACAACGGCTTTCCACGGGTTTGACGTGTAACGCCTTGGTCATGGGCGTGACCCAATGTACAGGGGCGTGACATGTCAAAATTTTTAGTTTTTCCTGAAAATTTTAGAAATCAAAATTATGGTTATGTTAGGTAAATATTTACAAAATGGAGCAATTATTAAATAAAACTAACTAAAAAAACAAAAGTAAACTAAAATATCATAATAAAAACATATAAAAATTGCGTATAAGTATAACTTATCAGAAGCCTACTGCTAGAATTTACGCTAGTCGAAGATGGTCCAAAAGTAATCTTTGTAGCGCCTGACAGGGGAATCACTAAAGGCTACGGTTTTATTTCCAACGACATAGTCTCCTTCACAGACGTAGCTTATGTTGAAGGATTACAACATAATCTGATAAGCAAAAGTTAATTTTGTGACAAATGCTACATCGTTGAATTCTACAAGGACAAGTGTCTGATAAAATCATCTCCTAATTTGGAGACAAATTTAACTAGCACTCGGAGTAGAAATAGTTTCTGCTTAAATTTTCTCTGTTTAGACAACTCTACACCAGTGTGCTTTTTCGCAAAAGATAGTGCGTATCTCTATGACCAATTACACACGAGATTAGCATATATTAATTTCAAAACTATAAACACTTTACTTTCTCACAACTTAGTGCATGATGCCCCAGCATTAAGTGCCTTAAAGAGAGTCCATGTCACACATGTCAAATGGGTTAGTAGATAAGGGCTACCTTTAAGGGTATTTCTGAAAAAGATTCCAATAGAAGTTTGTAATTACTTCATATGAACTTATTCGGTCCTATGCCAATTCACAGTTTAGGAGGTAAAGTCTATACGTTGATCATTGTTGTTGACTACTTTGAAAGTGAGGGGTTAGATCAGGAATACTCTAGAGGGGGGGGGGGTGAATAGAGTATCTTTACAAAACTTTACAACTTTTTGTTGTAAATAAAAATTTCAGCAGAGTTGATTAGTCCTGAGATAAACTAGACTATCACAGATGCTGCAGAACATAAACTGATTAAACACTAACATAGCTATCCTAAGTAGCACAACCACTGCAAGAAACAAAAGAAAGGAGCAACCAGAGAACACACGAAATTTATAGTAGTTCCCCAAGCTTGGTACATCCACTCTTCTACCACCCTGGTAGGAATCCACTCATATTTTTGATCAGGTGCCTGACACCAATGAGCTTTTGATCAGGTCCTCAAAAACCAAGCCTCAAGTCTTTTGATCAGGTGACTTGCAACCAGGGATAACTTTTGAAGGGAGTTAAGAACCCTTTATACAGTGGGGGATGAGAGATTGATTTTGTCTTCTCTTTCTCAAAGTACAACTGAAAAGATGATGACTAGTTTTAGTCATCGTTTTTGGGTTATTCTAGTAGCTTATTTTCCTAAGTTTTTGTTACAATTATGTGTTTTTTGTATGCTTGTTATGATCTTCTTTTTAATATAATGTTTATGTTATGTTTTGTGGCTATTTTATATTTTATGTTTAGCTTTATCTATAAATATTATTATAGCTTGTATGTTATGTTTAATTTAATGTTTTATGTTTAATTTTATATTATATGTTTAACGTGTGTTTTATTTTGAATATAAATATTATGTGTTATGTTATTTATATGTTGTATGTTTTATTTATATTATGTATTTTGTTTTGTGTATTATATAATCATTAACTAATGTTTATTTTGTTTTAATGTAGGAGCAACCCTTGAAGCTACCCGAGCCCCTACATGATGCAGCTAAAGCATATGGTGCAGCCCACTTCACATTTGGAGCAGCCCTTGAAGCTACCCGAGCCCCCTATGCAGCCCAAGCAGCTCTCCTAGTCCAACCCGAGCCCAAGCAGCCCACCTAGCTCTAACCCGAGCCCCTCCCTCAAGAGCAGCCTACCCGAGCCACCAAACAGCCCATTAAAGCCCACATTGGCCGGCCACACCCCCTCTCTTTCCTTTATTCTCTTGCCACCTTTCAATCCATGCATGCATCATAATATTCTCTCTCCCTCCTCATTGATTTCTCTATCATTTAATATTGTATTCATGCATTCCTCCATCACATGGCCGACCCCTACATCCACCGCCTTTCTTCATCTCTCACTCATGCTCATTTAATTTCATGCATTCCCCCTTATTTAGTTTATTTCTTTTTTTTATTTCCCATAAATATCATGCATGAATCATCCCTCTATCTCTCTCCCCTCATTAAATACATCATGCATGAACATTCTTCCCCCCCATGGCTGGCCACCCTTGATCTCCCCCTTCTTCTAGATGCTTCCCTCCTCTCCTATAAAAGGAACCCAAGACCCATACTTTAAAGAGTAGTTTTTTCCTTTGGAGTTAGATTGAGAGGTTGGATTGGATTTTGGAGAGCAAGTGAAGTGCTAGTTTAAGTGGAGAGTGCTTGTGAGTGTTAGTTTTATTATTGTATTAGTTTTCTTTTCAATTAGTGCAAGTTTTTTTCATTAGTGCAAGTTTTCTTTATAGCATAGTCTAGTCTTTTTAATATTGTGTGTACTCTTTTTGTTTGCAAGTAATGAAAATATTTCTCTCTTATTTTGTTTTGTCTTCCCTTTCAATTATGCGTAGCTAATTTCCTATAGCATTCGATCGTGAGGATCCATGAAGTGAGATGAGAGTTTATTTTCTTTCTTAGTTTTATTTTTGTTATTTCATGCTCGATCCTTCTTTGATTTATTTTTTTGTCGACTCCGTATTTCCGGTATACGGTAGTAGGCTTGGGATCTCATATTTGAGTAGCCGAGAGGCTCATGAATGTGAAAGATCACTCAAAGAAGGAAGGAGTTGAATGCAACCCTAGAGATAGGACGACGTAAATCCTCCGGATTGGAGTCAAATCCAATAGTGCGGATCACCTCGATAATGCAACTTTAGCCTTCTTTGGTTTGTAAAGAGATTTCGATCGAAGAGTCTATAAGTTAGGAGACCTAATGCTCTAACGAGATTTTGTCTTATTTTCGGATCCGTCACGGTCGAGTATGATTTGCAAAATTAAAACTATCTTTATTTTTATCTCTCTCATCTAATTTCATGGTGAATCATTGATCGAATGCTAGTTTTTTATTATAAGTTTTTCGTCTCGCAAGTTGTATTTTGTTTTATTCTAAAAAATTCTCAAATACCATTAGTTTTCCGGTAGGATAATAGTTAGAGCGTGAGTCGAAGTAATTGACAGCCCCGTGTTTAAATACGACCTTGGTACTACGATTCGACAGGTACGCTTGCCTGTTCGGGTTTTGGCCCATCAAGTTTTTGGCGCCGTTGCCGGGGACTTTCAATATTTTGAAAACGCTTGCGCTATTACTTCTCCAAAAATAAAAAAAAAATTATAATTTATATATTTAAATATTTATAATCAATCCACTTCACCTTATTTCTACCCCACCTAAAATCTCTCGAAAAGGGTAAGGGGCTTTAAGCGCCACCATTTTACCTAGTATCGGGCGAACCCTTCACCGGGTAGTCCTCGGGAAGTTCGAGAGCCAAGCCGTCTAAAAAAAAAAATCTTTTTTTCAAAAAACAAAACAAAATTTTTTTCCTTTCTTTTCCCTCTTTTTCTTTCTTTTCCAAGCTTTCATTCTCATCTTCCCTCATTTTCTTTACTAGTGCATGACCCGAGCGAATCCGTCGCTACTTGTTGATTTGGACCCAGAAATCGAACGCTCCTTTCGGAGACAACTACGATTCGGGGCTTCCACTTCTCAAACAGCGGTTGAGGATTCCTTCGGGGATTGTAATTATCCTGAAATGGGAGATCCCAACCCAGGAATGGCTCAACAAAGGACTATGTCCGATTATGCTCGACCCAACCTGGAGGGGACTGAAACAAGTATTGTTCGACCTGTAATTGCGAACAATAACTTCGAGCTTAAGCCTAGCATCATACAAATGGTGCAGCAATATGTACAGTTCGACGGATTACAAGATGAAGATCCGAACTTGCATATTGCAAATTTTCTTGAAATCTGTGACACCTTCAAAATAAATGGTATCTCAGATGATGCTATAAGGCTAAGACTCTTCCCCTTCTCCTTAAGAACTAAAGCCAAACAGTGGTTGAGCTCTCTTACAAGAGGATCAATCACTACTTGGAACATTTTAGTCGATAAATTTCTTGCTAGATATTTTCCTCCTGCTAAAACTGCAAAGTTAAGAAATGACATAACTTCTTATTCTCAAATTGCTTCTGAGACCCTCTATGACACTTGGGAGAGGTTCAAAGAACTTTTGAGAAGATGCCCTCATCATGCTCTGCCTGTATGGTTACAGGTTCAGACATTTTACAATGGGCTAAATCAAGAAACTAAGCAAATGATAGATGCCGCTTCCGCTGGTTCCTTGGACCTCAAAACTCCAGAAGCCTCTCTTGAGCTTATCGAGGACATGGCGATGAACACTTATCAGTGGAATTCGTCTAGGACTCGTCCATCTAAACCTGCAGGTATCTATGAAGTGGATTCGGTTTCGCAACTGGCGCTACAAGTGGAAATGTTAAACAAGAAGATTTCGGAGATGACTGCTTCCTCCGCCGCTAAGGTATATGAAAATGCTGCTGCTGCCGAGCAGGTGGATTATCTGGGGAACATACCCAGGCCTGCTCAAAATAATTCTGCCAATAATTTTTCTACTTTTTCGAATTTTTCTTCTCCTCCTGATTTTAATGGTGCTACGAATTCTTGTCATCCTGGATGGCGTAACCATCCTAATTTTTCATGGAGTAATAATGCTAACGTAGTACGCCCACCGCACGATTTTACACCACCACCACCACCACAACAAAATTTTCAAAAACCTTCCTCTTTGCAAGAGATCTTTGCTAAGTATATAAGCTCAAACGATGCTACTATTAGAAACATAACAGGATCAATTAAAAATTTAGAAAATCAGGTCGGCCAACTCGCCAAGGCTTTTTATGAGAGACCACCTGGAACTCTTTCCTCGAACACTGAGCCTAACCCAAGGGAACACGCAAATGCGATTTCCCTTCGGAGCGGTAAAGTTGTTAACGAGCCCACCATAAGGGAAGAGCCAAGGGTGATTTTCCCTCTTATTTTTACCCCCATGGAAAATGACAACTTAGATCTTGAAAAAGAAAAATCTACACTTGAAAAAGAAAAGGATAGCTCTATTATTTTTGATTCTGAAAAAAAAGACAAATGGTTTTCAAAATGATCCTCCAATTGTTCTAAAGGAATTTCCGCCACCTCCTTATCCGGCTAGACTTAGGCAAGAAAAATTAGATAATCAATATCAACGCTTTCTTGAAATATTTAAACAAATTCATATTAATTTGTCGTTTCATGAAGCGATTAGACAAATGCCTAAGTACGCCAAATATCTTAAAGATTTATTAACGAACAAAAAGAAATTAGAACATTTATCGCATGTAACGTTAAATGAAGAATGCTCGGCGGTCGTTAAAAACTCTACTCTTCCTAAAACGATAAACGATCCGGGTAGTTTTTCCATTCCTTGCGTCTTTGGTGATCTTTTCGTTAAACACGCGTTAGCGGATCTAGGAGCGAGCATCAACTTGATGCCTTTTTCTTTATTTAAAAAGCTAGGTTTGGGCACTCTCAACCCTACGCGCATGAGTATTCAGTTAGCCGATCGTTCGATTAAGTATCCGTTAGGAGTCGTTGAGGATGTGTTAGTGAAGGTCGACAAATTCATCTTCCCGGTGGATTTTGTCATTCTCGATATTGAAGAGGACATCGAGGTCCCTCTTATCCTTGGTCGACCTTTCCTAGCCACCGCTCGCGCAATTATAAATGTGAGTGAGGGAAAACTTTTTCTGCATGTAGGAGATGAGGAAGTAATATTTGATATTAATAAATCGATGAAAAACTCTTTACAAAATGATGACTCTTATTTTTTCATTGATGATTTAAAAGAAGACTCCTATTTCCCTCCAAATGATTTTTCTTCTTCCTTTTTTGGACCCTCATCAACTATTTTTGAAAACACTGTTATGTCCGTACAAGCACCATTCGAAAATGACGCTGATTTTGGACAACAAAATCTTATTTTTGAAAATGATAAAAATTTGCCAAATTATTTTGAAAAACCACCTGACCCTGCAGAAAAAAATTATCATGTTAAGAACTTCCGCCAGCATAAAAATTTTAAACCGGGCGATCAGGTTCTTCTTTTAAATTCACGTTTACGTATTTTCTTTGGAAAATCTAAATCTCGTTGGTCTGGACCGTTTGCGATCAAGGATGTTTTTTATGATGGAACTGTGTTACTTTCGCACCCCGATAGGGGGGATTTTAAAGTAAATGGCCGTAGACTTAAACTTTATTTTTCTAATGATTATGTGCCTCCTGCAAAGGAGAATCTTGTGTTGGACTCTTAAACATTTATCTTGTGTGAGACATTTTTTTATTTTATTTTTGGACTTATTATTATTATTCTGAAACTCTTTTATTCTGACTTTAAATGATTGTAATAAAAACCATTATCGGGCATCTGCCCATGGACTCTATCTATTTTTTGCTTTTATTTTGCTCTTCCTACTGGAGGCCAATCAAGTCCATGTTCGTGGTCGCCGCTTCGCCGTTGCTGATATCAGATGGATCAAGTCATACCTGCTGACGATCAAGTACTCTAAAAAGCAAGCATGGGGGAGCGACATCCGCCTTCATCTCACGAACCCAGGGAAGTCCTGTTCTTATTTATTTATTTTTCCTGCATTTTTCTTTTTCTCTTCTTCTCAGTCCCCTTCTCTTTTTCTTTATGTTTTCTTCATTGAGGGCAATGAAGGATTTAAGCATGGGGGGTCTAGTTTCTTTTGGTCTTTTCTTTTCTGTTCTTCTTCTTTCAAAAGAAAAAAATTTATGTCTTAAATTAGTATAGTATTTTATGTCATCAAAATCTAAAATCCAAAAAAATTATAAAATATAAAACCCAAAAAAATTAGAAAAACAAAAATCAAAAAAATCTATTTGAAAAACAAAACCTAAAATTATTTCTATCTTTATTTTTATGTTTCTTCTAGTGAAGTGTAGGCCCGTGCGGTTTTTGTAGTTCTATGTAGAATCCTTTGAAAATGTTTTCTAAACTTATCATTTTATCATAGTTTAGTTCTACTAGTTTCTTTTTCTTAAATATAGGCATCCGATTTTTACGTTTTAAGTTAGCAATTTGTAGTTATGTCTTTTTATTCGGTTAGTTGCTTACGAATGGTTGCTAGGTAATGTTATCTCTTTTTCATTTGCGGGGTAGTCTTTCTTGGTGTCTAGAACTTGTACCAAGCTACTCTCGAAGCATTTGCGCCGTTTTTACGTTCTTTAGAAATGATTTAGGCCACCATTTGAATAGTTTGAGCTTTTCTTGCCCACCAAAAACAAAACCCTTGCAAAACAATTTTGGGCCTTTTCCTTTTTTCTTTGTTTTTAGCTCCACCTTTCATTTCATTATGTTCACCAAAGCCAAATATCTTTCCTATTTTTGCACTATAAATTTGAGCTTAAAAATTATTTTTGTGGGAAGGGTATTATTTTTGAAATGAATAGGAAATTCTCAAGCTTATTTTTGGAGCTTTCTTATCAAATGTTATTCAAAAGAAAAAAATTGTGAGAAAAAAAAAATATATCATTACAAAATCAAAAAAATGAATGCAAAAAGTTTATGTTTGGCCAAGTTTATAAAGAAAAATTTTCATGGCCTTGTTTTTTTAGTTTCATATTGGAGAAATGACATACTTGTTATTTCTCATTTTTTATTATGCTTTATTTATTTTTGAGCTCACCTTGGTTTAGTGCCTAAAACTTTCATGTTTATCTTTGATTCCACTTCCTAATCATTTACCTATGCCAAGTTTTAATGCCTAGTAGAAGTCCTAATGATCTTAGAACTTAATTTCGCGTAGTGGAGAAAGTGTGAACGTACAAGCCTATGGCCACCATCATTGATGGATTTCTTTGGAGGTTATCTTGGAGTGTCTTAGGGTTAATGTTTATCTAGCAACCTAGTAGTTTGTTAATGCGCCGTTTATTTAGAACCTCTACTTTTGTTGTCCTTATTTTCATTTATTTTGGATGCCTTGTTTTTAAGATTTAGAAATGTGTAGACTTTTCTTATGTTCTAATGATATTTTCAGGTCTCCACTTTCAAATTTTCTACTGTGCACTTCTCACCCCACTAGTTGTTAACATAGGAATTAGGATAGTTTAATTTTTCATGTTTTGTTTTTCTTAATTATGAAACCTAAATTAGCTTTGTTTATTTTCTATTTCCTTCCCTAGTTTTCATCTTTATTTGCTTGAGGGCAAGCAAATGTCTAAGCATGGGGGAGTTTGATGACTAGTTTTAGTCATCGTTTTTGGGTTATTCTAGTAGCTTATTTTCCTAAGTTTTTTGTTAGAAAGTAGCAAAAAAGAGAGAACAAGCGGATAAGATTTTGAATAATTGAAATTTTATTATCCAAAAAAGATAACTATTACAAAGGTATGCCCTCCCTTATATAGAATGGAGGAGAGATGAGAGAATACAAATAAGAGATGTGGGACTAAAAATTTACAAGCTAAGCGGACTGTACAAAGTAAACCGCACAAGCCGTGCGGTTAGACAGAAGGACTAACCGCACGGCTACAACAAGAGAAGCAGAGAAGTTGCCTGTGAAGATCGCTAGACCGCCCGGTTTACAAGCCGGCGAGTCAAACCGCCAGACCGCGCGGTCTTCAACCCGCCAAGACAGACCGCCCGGTCACCAACTTCAACACTCCCCCTCAAGCTGGAGCATATATATCAATCATGCCCAGCTTGTCGCAAACATGCAGAAATGAGGCGGAAACTGGCTTGGTGAAGATGTCAGCCAGCTCTTTATCAGACGTGACAAACAGAGTGCAAATTTGTTCTTTTAAAATCTCTTCACGAATGAAATGGCAGTCAACCTCAATGTGCTTTGTTCTTTCATGGAATACCGGATTTTTGGAGATGTATATGGCGGCCTTGTTATCACAGAACATAGGTAGAGGATGGTTGTACACCTCTCCTAAATCTATCATGAGAGCCCGCAACCATTTCAACTCACAAGTGGTTGACGCCATACTGCGATACTCAGCTTCTGCACTGGACCTGGAGACAACAGACTGCTTCTTGCTCTTCCAGCTCACCAGATTTCCCCAACAAAGGTGCAAAAACCTGAGGTTGACTTGCGATCCCCTTTGTCATCAGCATAACTTGCATCTGAGTATGCTTCAATCCTCAGATGACCATTCTTCTGAAAAAGTAATCCTTTCCCAGGCACTGCTTTGACATACTCCAAGATCCGCAAGGCGGACTGTAGATGACACTCCCTAGGCGCTTGCATGAATTGACTCACCTTGCCCACAGCATAGGAAATGTCGGGTCTGGTCAGTGTGAGATATATGAGCTTACCAACCAGACGCCTGTACCGCGAACTATCTGAAAGAGGAGGTGAATCATCTGTCCAGGTTTTGTCCTCCCCAGTAGCCATGGGGCATCGGGCAGGTTTTGCTCCAGTTAATCCTGCCTCTTTTAAAAGATCAAGGGCATACTTACGCTGAGAGAGAACTAAGGAGTCGGGCTTCCGAGAGAGTTCGATCCCCAGAAAGTACTTTGGAGAGCCCATATCTTTAGTGATCAGATGTTGGCGAAGATGTCGCTTTGTCAGGGCTACCCCTTCCTGGTCATCGCCAGTGAGAAGAATATCATCGACGTACACAGCAAGAACAACCATCCCAGAAGGAGTTTTGCGAATAAAGAGAGAGTGATCAGCAGAGCTTCGCACAAAACCAACAGCGGCCACAATGTCGCTGAACTTGTCAAACCAAGCTCGAGGACTCTGCTTGAGGCCATAAATTGCCTTCTGCAGCCGGCATACCCGTGTCTCCCCTTGAGCAACATACCCAGGAGGTTGCTCCATGTAAACGGCCTCGTGAAGATCACCATAAAGGAAGGCATTCTTGACGTCCAGCTGAGAAATCGGCCAATCCCGATTGACGGCCACAGAGAGAAGAACCCGGATAGTGCTGAGACGAGCCACAGGGGAGAAGGTGTCAAAGTAATCAACCCCATAGGTCTGAGTAAAGCCCTTAGCAATAAGGCGAGCCTTATACCGATCCACAGTGCCGTCTGGGCTAAATTTGACCACAAAGACCCAGCGACAGCCAACAACATCAGTACCGAAGGGAGGAGGAACAAGATTCCAGGTACACCGCTCAGTTAGGGTCGCCATTTCCTCATCCATGGCCATCTTCCAGTGAGGAATAGCAAGGGCCTCCTGATAGGAGCGGGGTGTGGCAGTGGCAGAGATAGCCAGTGCAAATGCCCTGCGAGAAGGGGTAAGACGATCATAGGAAACAACAGCAGCAAGGGGGTGTAGGGTACACGTCCGCACCCCTTTGCGAAGAGCTATAGGAAGATCCAGGTCAGCCGGGCCCGCGGCATCCAGAGCATCCGTGGTAGAGAAAGCTAGCCCGGGAGAAGAGAGCGATGGCAGCGGAGATGAGGGAGAGGGTGGTGGAGAAGGGAGAGAGAGAGGTGGAGGAAGAGGAGGTGGTGGAGACGGTGTAGGGGTGGAGAGTGTAGTAGGAGGCGAGGGAACGAAGGGAACAGAAGGAGAATCAGAAGCTGGGAGAAGAGGAGAGGAGTCATCCGAGAAGTAGGAGGTATTCTCGAAGAAGGTGACGTCAGCAGAGATGAACTGCTTACGAAGGACGGGATCAAAGCAACAGTAGCCTTTCTGAGTGGTGGAGTACCCCAGAAAGACACATTTGGTGGAGCGAGGGGAGAGCTTATCACGGGTGGCAGAAGGGGTATGCACAAAGGCAGTGCATCCAAAGATTTGGAGAGGAAGAGGAAACGGCTCCTTGCCCGGATACAAAATGGAGAACGGGGTTTGGCCGTGGAGAACCGTGGAGGGAATGCGATTGATGAGGTAGCAGGCAAGGAGAACAGCATAGCCCCAATAGGAGCGAGGAACATGCATCTGGGTCATCAAGGTGCGAGCGACATCGAGAAGGTGACGGTTTTTGCGTTCGGCCACACCATTTTGTTGTGAAGTATAGACACAACTAGTTTGATGAAGAATCCCATTTTGCATGCAGAATGTAGAGAAGTCACGACTGAGATATTCTTGGGCATTATCAGATCGAAAAACTTGGATAGAAACACCAAACTGAGTTTTGATCATGAGATAGAAGGATGTCCATACAGAGAATAATTCGGAGCGATCTTTTAATAGATACACCCACGTACAGTGAGAGAAATCATCAATGAACGTGACAAAATAGGAACTACCCCGACCAATGGTAAGAGTAGGAGAAGGACGGGTAGAGCTACGAGTGTGCTTTGGAGGGAAGGAGGAGCGGTGATGCTTGCCAAGCTGACAGGCCTCACAGTTGAGCGGAGGACTTTGAGGAGGAAGGTGGGGTAGAAGTTGACGAAGAAGACGGGGAGGAGCATGACAAAGGCGGAGATGCCATTGGAGAAGATCTGTGGAGGTGGAGGAGAAGGTGGAAAAAGCAGAAATGTTGTCCAGGAAGTATAAGCCGCCACTCTCAGTCCCAGTAGCAATCGTCCGTTGGGAGTCCGGATCTTGAAAAGAGCAAGAAGTAGAAGTAAATGTGACGGAACACTGTAATTGCTTGCAAAGAGAGCTAACAGATAATAAGTTGCACGGGAACTGGGGCACGTATAGAGTATCCGCCAAGTGAAGAGACGGAGTGACATGAACTATCCCTCTTCCATGGACTGATGATGAAGAGCCGTCAATCGGGATTGGCCGATTTCTCAGCTGGACGTCAAGAATGCCTTCCTTTATGGTGATCTTCACGAGGCCGTTTACATGGAGCAACCTCCTGGGTATGTTGCTCAGGGGGAGACACGGGTATGCCGGCTGTAGAAGGCAATTTATGGCCTCAAGCAGAGTCCTCGAGCTTGGTTTGACAAGTTCAGCGGCATTGTGGCGGATGTTGGTTTTGTGCGAAGCTCTGCTGATCACTCTCTCTTTATTCGCAAAACTCCTTCTAGGATGGTTGTTCTTGCTGTGTACGTCGATGATATTCTTCTCACTGGCGATGACCAGGAAGGGGTAGCCCTGACAAAGCGACATCTTCGCCAACATCTGATCACTAAATATATGGGCTCTCCAAAGTACTTTCTGGGGATCGAACTATCTCGGAAGCCCGACTCCTTAGTTCTCTCTCAGCGTAAGTATGCCCTTGATCTTTTAAAAGAGGCAGGATAAGCTTTTGAACCAAGAAGAAGCAAGCTGCACGAACAGGGCAGCGGACAGAAACAAGCCGCGCGAACAGGGCAGCGGACAGAAGAGAAGGCAAGTCGCGAAACAGGTCGCAGAAAGCGGAAAACAAGCCGCGAATAATAGAGAGCGCACAGAATTAGGAGGAAATGACCGTATCCTCTGATACCATGTTAGAAAGTAGCAAAAAAGAGAGAACAAGCGGATAAGCTTTTGAATAATTGAAATTTTATTATCCAAAAAAGATAACTATTACAAAGGTATGCCCTCCCTTATATAGAATGGAGGAGAGATGAGAGAATACAAATAAGAGATGTGGGACTAAAAATTTACAAGCTAAGCAGACTGTACAAAGTAAACCGCACAAGCCGCGCGGTTAGACAGAAGGACTAACCGCACGGCTACAACAAGAGAAGCAGAGAAGTCGCCTGTGAAGATCGCTAGACCGCCCGGTTTACAAGCCGGCGAGTCAAACCGCCAGACCGCGCGGTCTTCAACCCGCCAAGACAGACCGCCCGGTCACCAACTTCAACATTTTTGTTACAATTATGTGTTTTTTGTATGCTTGTTATGATCTTCTTTTTAATATAATGTTTATGTTATATTTTGTGGCTATTTTATATTTTATGTTTAGCTTTATCTATAAATATTATTATATCTTGTATGTTATGTTTAATTTAATGTTTTATGTTTAATTTTATATTATATGTTTAACGTGTGTTTTATTTTGAATATAAATATTATGTGTTATGTTATTTATATGTTGTATGTTTTATTTATATTATGTATTTTGTTTTGTGTATTATATAATCATTAACTAATGTTTATTTTGTTTTAATGTAGGAGCAACCCTTGAAGCTACCCGAGCCCCTACATGATGCAGCTAAAGCATATGGTGCAGCCCACTTCACATTTGGAGCAGCCCTTGAAGCTACCCGAGCCCCCTATGCAGCCCAAGCAGCTCTCCTAGTCCAACCCGAGCCCAAGCAGCCCACCTAGCTCTAACCCGAGCCCCTCCCTCAAGAGCAGCCTACCCGAGCCACCAAACAGCCCATTAAAGCCCACATTGGCCGGCCACACCCCTCTCTTTCCTTTATTCTCTTGCCACCTTTCAATCCATGCATGCATCATAATATTCTCTCTCCCTCCTCATTGATTTCTCTATCATTTAATATTGTATTCATGCATTCCTCCATCACATGGCCGACCCCTACATCCACCCCCTTTCTTCATCTCTCACTCATGCTCATTTAATTTCATGCATTCCCCCTTATTTAGTTTATTTCTTTTTTTTTATTTCCCATAAATATCATGCATGAATCATCCCTCTATCTCTCTCCCCTCATTAAATACATCATGCATGGACATTCTTCCCCCCCATGGCTGGCCACCCTTGATCTCCCCCTTCTTCTAGATGCTTCCCTCCTCTCCTATAAAAGGAACCCAAGACCCATACTTTAAAGAGTAGTTTTTTCCTTTGGAGTTAGATTGAGAGGTTGGATTGGATTTTGGAGAGCAAGTGAAGTGCTAGTTTAAGTGGAGAGTGCTTGTGAGTGTTAGTTTTATTATTGTATTAGTTTTCTTTTCAATTAGTGCAAGTTTTTTTCATTAGTGCAAGTTTTCTTTATAGCATAGTCTAGTCTTTTTAATATTGTGTGTACTCTTTTTGTTTGCAAGTAATGAAAATATTTCTCTCTTATTTTGTTTTGTCTTCCCTTTCAATTATGCGTAGCTAATTTCCTATAGCATTCGATCGTGAGGATCCATGAAGTGAGATGAGAGTTTATTTTCTTTCTTAGTTTTATTTTTGTTATTTCATGCTCGATCCCTCTTTGATTTATTTTTTTGTCGACTCTGTATTTCCGGTATACGGTAGTAGGCTTGGGATCTCATATTTGAGTAGCCGAGAGGCTCATGAATGTGAAAGATCACTCAAAGAAGGAAGGAGTTGAATGCAACCCTAGAGATAGGACGACGTAAATCCTCCGGATTGGAGTCAAATCCAATAGTGCGGATCACCTCGATAATGCAACTTTAGGCTTCTTTGGTTTGTAAAGAGATTTCGATCGAAGAGTCTATAAGTTAGGAGACCTAATGCTCTAGCTAGATTTTGTCTTATTTTCGGATCCGTCACGGTCGAGTATGATTTGCAAAATTAAAACTATCTTTATTTTTATCTATCTCATCTAATTTCATGGTGAATCATTGATCGAATGCTAGTTTTTTATTATAAGTTTTTCGTCTCGCAAGTTGTCTTTTGTTTTATTCTAAAAAATTCTCAAATACCATTAGTTTTCCGGTAGGATAATAGTTAGAGCATGAGTAGAAGTAATTGACAGCCCCGTGTTTAAATACGACCTTGGTACTACGATTCGACAGGTACGCTTGCCTGTTCGGGTTTTGGCCCATCAAAAGACTTTTTTGGATTTGATGTTAGCAAAGGCTCCCCCTGAGATGTAGAATGGTTCAGGAAATTGGAGCTTTGCTGCAGGGCGATAGACCTTCAAACTGTTGCTTTGACCAGATGAGCTCCAGGAACATCTTGACAAATATTTTAGTTGTTGTCCTTTGAAGAATACTGGAAGAAGACAGAAGAAGACTCTTGATTTTGATTAGATGTTCTTCTTCTTCTTCAGATTGCTGGTGTCTTTACTCTAGAGCTTGTTTCTCTATATCACTGTATTTTGTATGATTGTTGTTATGTTGCAGAGCCAATATGTTGTCTTCTCTGTCTGTATATTATTTCTCAGTCTCTTTTTTTTGAGAGAAGGAAGAAAATCCCCTTTTATGTTTTCCACATTATCTTCCTTTTGAAATTTGAATTTCTTCTGCATTCATTGATGACGGCCTGGAGAATATTTTGCATTGAATGATTTCCCCAACTATCCCATTGAAAAACGACAAACAATAATCCTGAATAAAACCATAATCAATGCCCCGACTAACGGTAATATTCAGAGAACATTTTAGCATTAATTACTCAGGAATTATTGCAATAGAATAAGGACATATGGATGAAAATAACTAAGTCTGGAATCGTCGAACAGAGAAAAGAATTCGTCGAGCTGAGTCCACAGTTTGTCAAGCTGAGAAGTTAAGTTCGTCGATCTGATAATAACTGTTCGTCGAGATGAGATCCAAGATCGTTGACCAAAGAACAGACGTCTGCTTTCTCCAGAACCTTGCCAATTCTGTGCATGAAGTTCATCAAGCTGATAATCTAAGTTCGTCGACTTGAGTTCAGCAAAGTATTTCTGGACATAGAATATTATAGATGTCTCTGGAATGAAATGTTGAAGTGGAGTTGCCAGAAATCGTCGACCTGAGAACTAGATTCGTCGACCTGAGAACTTCTAACTGCTAGATAAGTCTTGCCAGGAATGTGGTCTAAGTTCGTCGAGATGAGAAGGTGAATTCATCGACTGGAGTATGATCCTGGACTTGTAATATTTACTTGTTTCTGGAATAAGATGTTGAAGTAGAATACCCATAGATCGTCGACCTTAATACCAAGTTCGTCGAGTGTATTTCAGAGAAATTCTGGACATGAAATGTTGAAGTAGTGTCAATAGATTGTCGACCTGAATACCAAGTTCGTCGAGTGGAGTCAGTGAAATTCTGGACTTGAAATGTTGAAGTAGTGTCCATAGATCGTCGACCTGAGTCCCAAGTTCGTCGAGCTCAGCTCAGAGAATTGTCTCTGAGATCGTCGAGCTGAGCACAGCTTTCGCCGACCTGTGTTCCATGAACGTCGAACTCATTTTCAGAGTCTTTGATATTTCTCTAATTCTTGAGTCTTTATGCAGTCTGTTGATAGCTGTTCCACATAGTGTTAACTCTAAGGACTTGGCCTATACTCTAAGACATAACCATGACCCTGGCCATACATGTTGGGTCAGATGATCCTAACTTAGTGAACCTAGCCTAAATCAAACTAGGGATCCAACAATCTCCCCCTATTTGGGTGAGGTCACTAATTACAGACTCACAAAGAAACAAAAATTTACAAACCAAGAAAACATATATCTGACAGGAAAAATTAGTATATGCAGCAAATATATATACAATAAGCTTTGTATCAGGAAATATAAAAAGCAATTTTCAAACTAACTCAGAAATATTAAAGATAGTTCAAGTATCATTTCTTTTGCATTTCCTCCTTGTGCTTCTCCTCTTTGCCTTTTTCTCCAAACTGAGTAAATATGATTTCCCTGTTGGGATTTGCAGCTTGCACCTTTGTCATAGTCATGGCAGCAGCCCCTATGATTTTTTGAGATGTAGCACTGGGCACTACTGCTTCTGGACGCAGTTTCATATAGTCATCAACTTTGGAAAATTTATTAGCTTTAACAAACCTGTTCAGCTCTTCATTTCTATACTTGGGCATTGTTGTGTATTCAGATGGATCCTTCCCTTCAGCTCTAACTTTGTTGATCATGGAAAGGCTAACAAGTTCCTAGAACCTGGCCATCCTTGTTGTTGTAGCTATTTCAGGATCTTTAAAAGGTACATGGGAAGCAGGTCTGTTGGAGCTTTCAGTTTTTTGATGTTCAGGGTGTTGTTGCTATTTTTGTTGTTGATACTGTAGCTATTATTGTTGGTGCTACTTGCTAGATGCGTAATGTCTTTGCTGGCTGCTTCCCGAAGATGAAGATCTACTTTGTTGTCTTTGGTATGTATGAAACTGGGTAGACTTGTGAGATGTTGTGCCTGAAGCACCAACAGCTGGAGGATGAGGAGGAGGAGGAGGAGGATCCTTTCTATATCTTTGAGTGCGAGGAGGTGAATAACTTCTGCTCTTCTTTCTCTCTTTTTGTTCATTCTTGGACAGCCACATCCATGCTGGCATGCCCTTGTAAGGAGTGATCTTCTGGAGTATGTAATAAGGTGTGTCATTTGCTGTGTTGGGCTTTGGAGCAGGAGGTGGAGGAGCTTTCTGATGAATTGTAAATATACCTATTTTTATGTAAATTAATTAAGTCATTTTCATTTCTTTTCGCTATTTTTGTTTAATTTTCTTTGATAAATTGTTTCTTTTTTTGTAAAAATTATTCTAACTTAAGTTATTTTTGTTACCTGAAATTTTCAGGAAAAAGTGCAAAAATTGGCAAGGTCACGCACGTGTAATATTGGTCACGCCCGTGACCAGGGCGTGACAGTTCAAAGCCCTTGAAATCAACAAAATTCTGAAGAAATTGATGGACACGCCCAATGTCACGCCCGTGTCCTTTGACACGGCCCGTGATACCAACCCGTGTCACGCGCGCTCGACGTTTTCAGCTCGACGATTGTCAACCAAACCGACACGCCCAGAGTCACGCCCGTGACCTGGGGCGTGACTTCTCTTCCAGACTCGACAAAGGCTCTCGACACAACGCGCTCGACATTCGTCGAGACCAACCCGACACGCCCCTGTAGACAGAGACACGGGCGTGACCGACATGTGTACTCCTCCACCTGGCCAACAAGACTGCACCCGCGACTTTCGACGCGGCCCGCGCCCAGATCAACCTCCCTGACATGCCCAGAGACACGCCCGTGACCTGGGGCGTGACCGCCGCGATACCCACATGTGTCCTGCCCGAATTCAACTAAGCTGTCACCTTGCCCGATCAGCTCAGGAATAGTGCTGACATGCCCCCCGACACGCCCGTGTCCGAGGGTGTGTCCCATGAAATTTTCTGTCTATAAATTCCAATGTTCTGCTTGAGTTCCTGTTCCACTTTTTGGGCCATTTTGTATAAGGTGTTTTACTGCTCGGATGAGTTGCAAATGCTATGTAAGGGATATTTTCTCCCCCTCTCCTTAGTTTTCGTTTTCGTTCCTTTGTAACTCATTTTTTTAACTTAATAAAATGTGTTTTCATCTCTTTATTTGGCTTTGGAATGAATCTAAACAACCTACTTCTTTGCAATCTTATTTTTCTTTTGCTTTCTTTTCTTTATTTATTTTTGTACGGGTGTGTGCGTGTACGAGTATAGATTTGTCTTTTTATGTTTTAGTTTTGTTTATTTAGATTAGTTTAGTGTTAGTATTTTTCTGTACTCGTTATCTTCATTCTTATAAAACTATAAAAACAGTTATAAAAGTTGTTTTTGATTTCTTTTAAATTATGCTCTTTAGGATTGTAAAACTTTTCGTTCTCATTTAGCTTTATTTGCACTTTTAAGCATTTTTATAAAGTTATAAGAATGAAAATATAGCCCTTTTAATTTTTCAAGCACTTATATTTTCATTTAAAACTTTTTGTTCGTTTAATTTTTTTCGTCTTATTTTTATTCATTTCTACCGCATTATAGCTGTAGAAATGTATTTGTTATTATTTTTCGAGCACTTGCGTTTTCATTTTTATTTGCAAAACTTTCTTCCCGTTTATTTTTATTTTCACTTTTTATGCATTTCTACTGCATTCTAGCGGTAAAAATGCAGTTGTTTTTATTTTTCATTAAATTAGTTTTTGCAATTTTATACGTGTGCGCATTTACTTCTGCCTACTCGTTAAGAGTTAAATGGTGTATTGTTTTACTTTATTCAAGTAGTGTGCGTGTGTTTTACTTTTCTGCACTGTGCGTGTGTTTTACTTTCTGTAGAGTGGGTGCATTTATTTAGTACTACTCGTTTGAGTAGGACCCGCATTAATTTTTCTCCTACTCATTTGAGTAGGACTTGTGTGCGTGTTTTTTACTTTCTGTCGAGATTGTGCGTGCGTTGCATTTATTTTGTCCTACTCATTTGAGTAGGACTCGCTTTTATTTCTCCTGCCCACGCATTTGCGCCGGGACTCACATTTTCTGCTTTCGTTTCAGTCCTACTCGTTTGAGTAGGTCTTGCAATTTTCTGCTTTCTTTACAGCTTTCCTTTACTGCTTTATTTCCTGCTTTCATTTTACTATTTTATTTTATTGCTTTCACCGCCTGCCGTCCCCATTCCGATGAGTGGCTAACCGTTCTTAGCCCTCAGTATCGAAGAGCATTGGGATAGAAAAAATATCTTTAAATAATTAAAGGTCCTTATTTTGTAATTAATTAAAATTAACTTAAGGTTTGCTTAGGGTTTACGACGCGTAGGATCACATATCGATGTGTGGGCCCTATTTCCGTAGTCCATACGCTAGTTAGCCGAGAGGCCGCGCGTATGGACCGATCACCCCTCTGTAAAGAGAGTTCCGCACTAACCCTCGAGAGAGGAGGCGCCAACTCTACCGGATTGTGTTCCCCACCCAATAGCGGGGTTCTTAGCGTAATGCGTGCGTTAAGAGGAATCCTTCGTCGGACTAACGTTCGGTCGAATAGTCTTAGCGTTTAGGTGAGCGATAGTCCTAGAGATAAGTGAGTTCATTCTATTGGAACCTCCACGGCCAAGTCTCCGCCTTAATTGATTTGAAAATTAGGATCTCTTTTTATTAAAAGTTTATTTTAGTTCAAATTCTATTCGATGTCGTCGAGCTATGCTCGTCATTGGCTCCACCTTTTTTTCTGCTTTCATTTTTCTGTCATTTTTATTATATATAAAATACCCGACAAGTAATTATCAGAAAAATAATAGTCCCCTCCAGGAAATAGTAGAAATAATCGAACCGACCCCGAGAATAATACGACCTCGATATTCCACACCGAAATATCATGTACTACACGTGATAGGTGCACTTGCCTCCTTTCGTTAAAACTCGATCTAAACCGTTTTATATCCAAATAAATAAATCCGCGCGCCCCGTTTTCTAAATAAATCCAAGTCCGCTTTCATTAAATAAAACCGCCCGAGGCGCCGCAAGCTCGTAATAATTTTTGGAGTTTTAACCCGCATCAAGTTTTTTGGCGCCGTTGCCTGGGGAATTTTCGAGTTGTTATTTTGAACCCTGGAAATCTATTAATTTTAACTCTATATATATAAATTGGCCAGTTTAATAATAATAATAATAACTACTTTAAAAATAATAAAAAAAAACAAAAAAACTAAAAACTAAAAATCCAAAAACCTATAAAACCAAAAAAAATCAAAAAAATAATTAAAACTTAAAAAAATTTTTTTTATGAAAAAAACTCAAACTCTAAAAAAAACAAAAGCCTAAAAATCTAAAAAAAAACTAAAAAACCAAACTAAAAATCAAAAACAAACAACGAAAAAAAAACAAACTCTAAAAACTTGAAAAACCATAAAACTTAAAAAACTAAAAACTCTAAAAAACTAAAAAAATGAAAAACTATAAAACTTATTAAAAACTAAAAAACCAAAAAACACTAAAAACTCAAAAAAAATCTAAAAAGACATTCTAAAAACCATCACAAAAAACATCACAAAAAAATCTCTTATATATTTTGTTTTTGATTCTTTTATTTTCGTTCAAAAAACAAACAAATTTTTTACCCAAACAATTATCATAATAATAATAAACACTGGACATAAATAAACGTTTTTTTAATTAATTAAACATTTATCTCTATTTTCTCGCTTCGGCGGACACTTCACTCTTATGCGCGCTAGGGGATCGCTTTTTTTTTCTCGCACTCATATAGCTAAGACGTTAGATTTGAGTCACCCTCACACTTGCCATCCCCTACCGCCCACACTCTTTAGGCCGAGTTTATATTTTCGTTTTATTTTTTATGTTATATTTTTGCTACTTCTTCTATAATAATGCAGGGTTTCAACCCGAGCCTCCCCGTACTCGTCTAAGGGAAGCTTCTACCCTCTCTTTTAATTTTTGAAACTATTTTATTTTGTAAATTATTCATTCTGCATACTTAGATTGCAAAATTGGGGACAATGTTGGGTTTAAGTATGTTGGTGTTTTTCTATTCTGCATTTTTATATTTTGTACTTAGCAAAAAATACAAAAAAATGAAAAAATCAAAACCTCAAACAAATTTTCATTGTTTTTTATAACAATCAAAAACTTAAAAAAAACCATAAAACAGAAAAAATCAAAAAAACAATTTTGTTTACTTTAATTTGTAAAATAATTTGTAAAAACTCTTTCTCTTTCCCCCCTCTCTTCTTCTTCTTTTTTTAAAAAAAAACAAACCAAATAATCTCTCCCCACTCTCTCTTCTTCTTTTTGTAAAAGCTCACGTTTTTAGCAAGCCTACGGCGTTCGACTCATCGAACCAACCACTTAAATAAGAGTCTGTTCGCGGGCATTCGAGTTTTTTTTTATTTTGTACTTTTTTTTGTAAAAATCTCTCTTTCCCCACTATCTTCTTTGTAATTAACACTTCTTTCTCTCCTCTTTCTTGTAAATAACTTATCAAAATACAGTAAAAAATGAAAAAAAAAAAGTTTCGAAAAACCAAAAATCCTAAGAAAAGAAAAAAACTCTAAAAATTCAAAAAAGAAGATAATAATCACAAAAAAATCCAAAAAATGATAAAAACTCTAAAAAATCCAAAACAAAATTTAGAAATTATGTAACAAATAAATCGAATATAGCACATCTTAACAATTTTTGCTTTCCAAATATCTAGTTTTGAGTTAATTTATATGCAAATTTAACTTATTCTTTGTTTACTATTCGTTTATTAATTAAAGTTCGATAGATTTAAGTGTCTGGGGTTAAGATTTAAAAAAAAAATTTATGTCTTTTCCTTATAATAGGGAACTTGTTTTTCACCATCACTTCTAATTTTTATAAATAGAAGCTCATCTTTTATGTTAGAAAATAACAATCATGGATTTCAATTATTTCTACTTCATGCTTTTAGAAACATCGGAACGTTCATTTTAAAATGGTTGCTCGAAAAACTTTTTTATTAAAATGTATTCTTATTTTTGAAAAAATAAACCCACCTCCTTTTTTTCATGTCTCACTTGACATGCTTACCCATATTTTATCCCTTAAAAAGATCTTATGTCAATAGGAATAAGATTTCGTTCCGTAAACATAGACACCCAATATTTAAAAAGATTATATATTACGGAGTAAGAGGATAAAATTCATTACTCCTATACATATACATTAGGTTATTTATTATTTATGAAGAAAGAAAAAATCTATATGTTAGGAAAATAAGATATTATTTTTCTAATTATTCAAAAGAAAAAAATGGAGGTTCGAGCAAAAAAATCACCCTCGCCTCTAAAATTTCAAAGCCCTCTTCATAAACCACCAAACCACTTATCCTATTTCAATGATTCTATAATTAATTTCAAATTTTTTGAGAGCATAATTTTTAAATTGCATTATTTCTTTTAACATCTTTTAAGCTAAAGTTTTTTATATAATTTCAATCTATCTTTGTTAAACTAACAAAAATAAATTTTTGCTATCTATTTGCTTTATCTAGAAGTCTTTTTAAAACTCTTCCTCTATTTATAACATTTTCATAAATTAGGTTTTAACTCTAGTACCCCAGATGTTTATTTTGATCTTACTTTTAATTAATTCAAGCGGTAGCTAAACTTAGGATTTCTTTAATTTCTTATAAGTTCATCTCCAACTTTTGCTCTGGAATAGCAAAAGCTTAAGTATGAGGGTATTTGATGAATTGTAAATATACCTATTTTTATGTACATTAATTAAGTCGTTTTCATTTTTTTTCGTTATTTTTGTTTAATTTTCTTTAATAAATTGTTTCTTTTTTTGTAAAAATTATTCTAACTTAAGTTATTTTTGTTTCCTGAAATTTTCAGGAAAAAGTGCAAAAATTGGCAAGGTCATGCCCGTGTAATATTGGTCACGCCCGTGACCAGGGCATGACAGTTCAAAACCCGTGAAATCAACAAAATTCCGAAGAAATTGATGGACACGCCCATTGTCACGCCCGTGTCCTTTGACACGGCCCGTGACACCAACCCGTGTCACACGCGCTCGACGTTTTCAGCTCTATGATCGTCGACCAAACCGACACGCCCAGAGTCACGCCTGTGACCTGGGGCGTGACTTCTCTTCCAGACTCGACAAAGGCTCTCCACACAACGCTCTCGACATTTGTCGCGACCAACCCGACACACCCCGTGTAGACAGAGATACGGGCGTGACCGACACGTGTACTCCTCCACCTGGCCGACAAGACTGCACCCGCGACTTTCGATGCGGCCCGCGCCCAGATCAACCTCCCCGACACGGCCAAAGTCACGGCCATGACCTGGGGAGTGACCGCCGCAATACCGACACGTGTCCTACCCGAAGTCAACTAAGTCATCACCTCACCCGATCAGCTTATGAATAGTGCTAACACGCCCCCCCCCCCCCCCCCCCCCCCCCCCCCCCCCGACACGGCCATGTCCGAGGGCATGTCCCATGAAATTTTATGTCGATAATTTCCAGTGTTCTGCTTGAGTTCATGTTCCACTTTTTGGTCCATTTTGTATAAGGTGTTATGATGCTCGGATGAGTTCCAAATGCTATGTAAGGGATATTTTCTCCCCCTCTCCGTAGTTTTCGTTTTCGTTCCTTTGTAACTCATTTTTTAACTTAATAAAATGTGTTTTCATCTCTTTATTTGGCATTGGAATGAATCAAAACAATTTACTCCTTTGCAATCTTATTTTTCTTTTGCTTTCTTTTCTTTATTTATTTTCGTATGGGTATGTGCGTGTATGAGTACATATTTGTCTTTTTATGTTTTAGTTTTGTTTATTTAGATTAGTTTAGTGTTAGGATTTTTCCGTACTAGTTATTTTCATTCCTATAAAACTATAAAAACGGTTATAAAAGTGGTTTTTGATTTCTTTTAACTTATGCTCTTTAGGATTGTAAAACTTTTCGTTCTCTTTTAGCTTTATTTGCACTTTTTAAGCGTTTCTATAAAGGTATAAGAATGAAAATATAGCCCTTTTAATTTTTCAAGCACTTAGATTTTCATTTAAAACTTTTGGTCTATTTAATTTTTTGTCTTCTTTTTATTCATTTCTACCACATTCTAGCAGTAGAAATGTATTTGTTATTATTTTTCGAGCACTTGCGTTTTCATTTTTATTTGCAAAACTTTCTTCCCGTTTATTTTTATTTTCACTTTTTATGCATTTCTACCGCATTCTAGCGGTTTATTCTTTTTCTTTATCAAATCAAACAGGATCTGAGCCCAGTTTACTTTCTTCTTATTGACCACATCACACATAATCATGAATTAGTGCCTGTTGATGTAGTCATAAGCAGTGTGCTAACCAAGCAACACTTTTCCCACTATATCTGCTAGGAATTTTAACTCAGCAGACAAGTGTTTTTCAGCAATTTGTTAAGGTTTCCTCCAAAATAACCCATGAGACTGAGCATCTCATCATATGCTTCATTCTCGATCTCCAATTCTTCTGTTCCATTATTTAATCAAAATATTTCAGTTAACACTACAGGGGTGAGGGAGATGGCATTACCCTATATTGTTCCTGTGATTGTATTTTCTTCTGTGTTGGAGGAAGTATAGACTCACTCCCTAATTTCTATTCCAGATATCTTGATCCATGTGGATAACAGATTTTTCAGTTGCTGGTCTTCGAGGTGTTACAGGATTGTCAGGAATATAGGGTCTGAATGTTGAAAGGAATCGAAGTCGACATCAAAGCCCGTGTCGAATTTTATTGCTCTAAGAGTTCTTGCTGGAATCGCCATTAGAGTACCTGCAAGAGAAAAACGATGATCAAGTGCAAAGGAACTGAAAGCGCGGGACGGAGGTCGAAGTAAACCTAGATATAAGGTTTTCCAGAATATGAATCGACAAACTCCGTTCCACGAAAATTAAGAAATTCTTCGACCTGAGCTCAACGAAGTAATTGATAGTTAAATAATTCGTCAGGCTCAGTCTGAAGATTTGAAGACATTTCGTCGAGCTCCGTTCAACGAAAGCTTTCTGAAGCAGCTTCGTCGATCTCCGTTCGACGAACATAACTTCACTCATAGAGAGTTTGTCGACCTCCATTCGACGAATATCTCAAGAACTTTTCTCTATTCATCGAACTCCGTTCGACGAACTTTGGAAAATTCGTCGAGTGCGGACAGAAAATAAACTAAGTCTTCTCCATTGATCATTCCAAGCTGATTTATAAAGAATAAGTGATTTCTCTCATCCAGAGGTTTGGTGAATATAACAGCTCTTTGTAAATCAGTGTAAATATAGATAAGTTTAATTTTGTTTTTGTCTACACACACTCTAATGAAATGATGTCTAATGTCTATATGTTTAGTACTACTGTGATGGACTAGATTTTGTGCTATGGATATAGTACTTGTGTTATCACATAAGAGAGTTGAATTATTTAAGTTGAAGCCATAGTATAGTAGTTGATTCTGAATCCACAACATCTATGAACAGCAGCTGCCAGCTGCAATGTACTCTGCTTCAGCAGTTGAAGTGGACATAGATGATTGTTTCTTACAAAACCAAGACACTAATCTCATCCCAAGAAACTGGCAAGTTCCTGAGGTCCTTTTTCTGTCAACCCTGCATCCTGCAAAGTCAGCATCTGAGTATCCAGTTAACTCAAATTCTGACTCGGTAGGATACCATAGGCCTAGACTAGAATAACTTTTTATATATCTCAAAATTCGTTTTAAGAAAATTAGGTGAGATTCTTTAGGGTTCACCTGGAACCTTGTACAAAGACATGTGGCAAACATAATATCAGGTCTCCTTGCTGCAAGGCATAGTAGGGACCCAACAACCCCCCTATATAGTTTCTGATCCATGGGTTTTCCATGTATATCATAGTCTATTACAACATTTGTAGCCATGGGTGTTTTCTTTGCTGAGGCATCAGCCATCCCAAACTTCTTTATAAGCTCGTTAGCATATTTAGCTTGGGAGATGAAGATGCTATCAGGGAGCTGCTTCACTTGGAGACCAAGGAAGTAGGAGAGCTCACCCATGCTACTCATTTCAAATTTAGAATGCATGATGTCAAAAAACCTCTTGCATAATTTGGAGTTAGTAGACCCAAATATGATGTCATCCACATATATTTCTACTAACAAGGTTTGATCCTTATGATGTCCAGTGAATAAGGTTTTATCTACTATGCCTCTAATGAATTTATGCTCTAACAAAAAGCTAGCTAGGGTCTCATACCAAGCTCTTGGAGCTTGCTTTAGACCATAAAGAGCTTTATGCAATTTTACTACATGATAAGGATGAGTTGGAGAGACAAAACCTGGAGGTTGTTCAACATAAACCTTTTCTTTAAGTACTCCATTCAGAAATGCACTCTTCACATCCATCTGATACACCTTGAATTTCTTATAGGCAGCATAGGCCAGAAAAATTTTGATGGCCTCAAACCTTGCAACTGGTGCAAAGGTTTGATCGTAATCTATGCCTTCTTCTTGCATGTATCCTTGAGCAACAATCCTAGCCATGTTCCTCATAATTGTACCTTGGGCATCTAGTTTATTTCTGTATACCCATTTGGTTCCAATGACTGGGTAGTCTTGGGGTCTTGGAAAAAATCCCAAACTCTGCATCTCTTAAATTGATTTAGTTCCTCTTGCATAGCAATGATCCAGTGGGGATCCTGCTCAGCATCATGTATAGATTGAGGTTCAACCTGAGAGAGAAAACAAACATGCATCAAATCTTGGTTGAGTTGATGCCTTATCTGCACACCTACTGACATGTCTCCAATCACATGAGATCTAGGGTGATCCCTTAGTGTGACAAGATCATTTGGTGGAGTTGGTTCAGCAACAACATTTTGAATTAATTCCTTTTGTGGAATTATATTTGATGTTGGATGACGTTGAATTTCTTCCAGCTGTTCTTCTTCACTGTCTTCATCAACCTGTGGAGAAGGATGTGTTGGGGCCTCTTGGGTGAGGCTTAGTCCATCCAAATTCTCACACAAGTGAGGTACTTGTAAAGTGTTATTGGTAGAAATCTCTTTCTCCTTGCAAGACAAGTTAGCCTCATCAAATGTTACATGTATAGACTCTTTAACTTTCATGGAGGATTTGTTAAATACCCTATAAGCTTTGCTTACTTGGGAATATCCTAGAAAAATTCCCTATTCAGCCTTAGCTTCAAACTTTCTAATATATATTTTGTTGTTAATATGTATATAGCATATACAACCAAATACTTTAAAATAGGTGATTTTAGGTTTCTTCCCATTAAGTAATTCCTAGGGACTCGTATTCTTTAGTTTATGTATTAAACTTCTATTCAGGACATAATTTGTTGTGCTTACAGCCTCTGCCCAAAAGGATAGGGGCATGTTAGCATCTGCAAGTAATGTACCTGCAGGTTTAATTTGGGTCCTATTTTTCCTTTCAGCTACCCCATTTTATTGGGCAGTTCTAGGAGCTGAGAAGAAGTGCTTGATACCTTCATTCTCACGGAACTCATGCATAAGAAGACACTCAAACTCTGTACCACACTTCTGATCAATGCAACATGAGTATAGTACTCAATCTGTATGGTCCTGAGAAAATCTGTAAGAACTTTAAAGGTATCTGACTTAGATCTCATAAAGAACACCCAAGTGAACCTTGAGAAGTCATCTACAATAACCAAGGTATAGGATTTCCCTCCTAGGCTTTGTAAAGTAATGGGTCCAAAGAGATCCATGTGTAGTAAGTACAAGATCCTAGGTGAATCACTTTTATTTACTGATTTAAAGATAGATTTAGTTTGCTTGCCTAGTTGACAAGACCTGCAAAGACCCTCCTTCTTGAAGGGACCAAAAGGTAAACCTCTCACAAGGGTTGTCTTTTGATAGCCTAGCAATATTTTTCATGTTAATATGACCTAGCCTTTTATGCCATAGTTCATTCTAAGTACTAAATATATTAAGTAAGCAGATATTTGACTTGGCAGACTAAAAATCAACTAAGTAAATGTTTCCTTGTCTATTTCCAATTAAAATAATTTGTTTTTCTTTATCAGAAATAGTGCAAGAAGTTGAGTTGAAATGTACCTGATAACCTTCATCGCATAATTGACTTATGGAGATGAGGTTATGTTTGAGTCCCCTTACCTAAGTCACTTTCTTGAAGGTGACTGCTCTAATTTTCACTTCTCCATAGCCTTCTGACTGACCACATTTTGAATCACCAAAGATTACCTTTGATCCCATCTTGGACTTGTAGTTAATTAAATTGTCCTTGATGCCAGTCATGTGTTTGAACCATCCAACATGCAGTTATCATGTTTGATTATTCACTGGACAACCCTTTACCTACAATGAAAACAGTTAGTTATTCTTGACCCAGGTTACCTTGGGTACTTTATATTGCTGATATGAAAAACTAGATATCACAGAAAATTCTGGTTCAGATTTGTATCCTAATGGATGATATCTTCTGTGTGGAATTATCCAATCAGCTAATGGATTAAATGGTTTTCTGGATTTAATAGAATTGTTGTTATAGTTATAATTTTTGTTAAGACTTTCTGGGTTCGACGAAATATTGTGAGTTCGTCGACCAGAGTTCGACTAATTGTGATAAGATCGTTATTCTCGGCTCAAAGAATGAACATGGTCATTTTCTGTTCCCCAAGTTCGTCGATCTCTGCTCGACAAACCATACAGAGTTCATCGATCACTGTTAGACAAATAATTATAGCTAAAGATTGCGTTCAGAGTTCGTCGACTAGAGTTCGATGAACTGGCCACATTTCATCGATCTGAGTTCGACGAAATCTGCTGAACTTTGTTTTTTACTTATTTTCTGGTTTCTGTTATTTTGATTTTTAAGGTTGGGCCTTTATTCTTTGATTTGTTTATTAGTTATCATCTCTTTGCCTTTAGTAGAAACAAACTTGATGGGGGTTGACAAAATATTCTTCTTAAGAATGGGGGGAAAACTTGATGAAGCACCAAAGCCCAGCTTGCCATTCTGTCTGGCATTTACAGTGCTTGTTATGTCTATCAGCTTGAGGCTTCTCCCATTGAGAGATTCCTCAAGTTGTTTGGCATCACATAGTTGTGTCTTCAAAGAATTGATTAGTTCATTAGCTTCATTTAGTTCAGCCTTTAGCCTATTGATTTCAGAGATAACAATTTCTTGGTTTCCTAGTTTTTCCCTAAGTATCTTAATTTCTTTTTCTGAATTTATTAGATCAATGCACATAGTTTTAAATTTAGATTTGAATGAATCAGAACTATAATCAAAAGAAGAAAATACCTGGTCAGCTTCAGATTCTGAAGCTTCTTCCTTGTCAGATGCATCTTCATCTGACTGGTATCTGGAAGCATCAATGGCCATGAGGCATACTTCTCTGGCCCTTGCCTCTTCTTCTTCTTCACTAGAGATGGAGGATGTTGATTCATCCTCAGTTTCACTCCAGGATTCAACTACAAAGCCTTTCTCCTTCTTCTTGTATTTGTTGGAGGATGGCCTGCTGCTTTGATGTCTTCTAGAATCCTTCTGTCTTCTCTTCTCGTTCTTCTGATTTTCTGGACATTCTGAGAGGAAGTGTCCAGGTTTCCTGCAGCCAAAGCAAACCACTTCTTTAGTGGAGGTTTTGTCATACCTTGGCTTGTTATCCAATCTGGATGATCTCATCCTGAAGTCTTTCCTTTCAATCTTATAAAATCTTTTGGCAAGTAGACCCATCATCTCTTCATTTATTGTTGGAGTCTCTGTCTCCTCAGCAGCCTTGAATGCAATGATGTGCTCCCTCCTTACTGGTGGAGGTGTACTTTGATCAGCTGCCTCTCTGGATTTGATGCGTTGCTCATAGGACTTTAGCTTTCCCAAAAGAGATTCAATGGAAATCTCATTTAAGCTCCTAGCCTCCTTGATGGGCCAGATCCGTGAATCCCATGAGCTTGGGAAACACATAAGGATTTTGTCATTCAGCTCTGTGAGGGTGATGTCCTTATCCAGGGTCTTTAGCTCATTGATGATTGAGCTCAACCTATTGTACATGCCGGCTACTGATTCTGCTTCCTCCTTCTTGAAATTCTCATATTGGGATATGAGATTGGATCTCCTATCCTTTCTTTCATCAACAGATCCAGCTACAATTTGATTGAGAGAATGCCAGATGGCTTTGGCTTATGTGCATTAACCAACTTTTTGAAAAATGTCATCTGACATTGTTTGGGCTAGAATATTGATGGCCTTGACATCAATAATTTTTGCTTTTTTCTGGGCCTTAGTCCACTCAGGTGGTGGAACTGCATTTGTGCTTGAGGTTACTGTAGAAGCAGATGCTTGAGGAGGACCTGTCATAATGACATTGAAAATATCCACATCAATAGAGTTCGTATATAACTTGATTCTTGCCTTCCAGATGGCAAACCTATTTAGTTTGCAAACTGGAGGTCTGGTGCTTGCATAGTCTTTGTTCTGTGCCATGCTGTTTGTGAATATCTAATAGAAATGAAAAGACAGATCTAACTCAGGATCTTTGGTTCAAGGGTTAGCTTGTAAAACCAAAGGAATACAGGTTTTGATACCAATTGAAAGTGAGGGGTTGGCTCAGGAATACTCTAGAGCGGGGGTGATTAGAGTATCTTTACAAAACTTTACAACTTTTTGTTGTAAATAAAAAATTCAGCAGAGTTGATTAGTCTTGAGATAAACTAGACTATCACAGATGCTGCAGAATATAAACTAATTAAAAACTAACACAGATATCCTAACTAGCACAGCCACATCAAGAAACAAAAGAAAAGAGCAACCAGACAACACAAAAAATTTATAGTGGTTCCCCAACCTGGGTACATCCACTCTTCTACCACCCTGGTAGGAATCAACTCAGATTTTTGATTAGGTGCCTGACACCAATGAGCTTTTGATCAGGTGCTCAAAAACTAAACCTCAAGTCTTTTGATCAGGTGACTTGCAACCAGGGATAAATTTTGAAGGGAGTTAAGAACTCTTTATACAGTGGGGGATGAGAGATTGATTTTTTCTTCTCTTTCTCAAAGTAAAACTGAGAAGACTTTTGTGGATTTTATGTTAGCAAAAGCTCCCCCTAAGATGTAGAATGGTTCAGGAAATTGGAGCTTTACTGTAGGGTGATAGGCCATTCAAACTGTTGCTTTGACCAGATGAGCTCCAGGAACTTCTTGACAGATATTATAGTTGTTGTCCTTTGAAGAATCCTGGAAAAAGACATAAAAAGACTCTTGATTTTGATTAGCTGTTCTTCTTCTTCTTCAGATTGCTGGTGTCTCTTGTCTAGAGCTTGTTTCTCTATATCACTGTATTCTGTATGATTGCTATTATGTTGCAGAGCCAGTATCTTGTCTTCTCTGTCTGTATATTTTTTTCTCAGTCTCTTTTTTTTGAGAGAAGGAAGAAAATCCCCTTTTATGTTTTCCAGATTGTCTTCCTTTTGAAATTTGAATTTCTTCTGCATTCATTGCTGACGGCCTGGAGAATATTTTGCATTTAATGATTTCCCAACCTGTCCCATTGAAAAACGACAAACAACAAACTTGAAGAAGACCATAATCAATGCCCCGACTAACGGTAATATTCAGAGAATATTTTAGAATTACTAATTATTGCTAACTAAGGAATCGTATTCGTCGAATAGAAGTGGAGAAATCAGATGGATGAAAATAACTAAGTCTTATGTGGAATCGTCAAACAGATGAACTTAGAATATTTTCGTCGAGATCGTTGACCTGAAACCAAGTCGTCGAGTGGAGTTGAACTTGTGGAAGTTGCCAGAAATCATCGACAGAGAAATTATGGACTTGAAATGTTGAGAACTAGATTCGTCGAGCTCCTGATTGTCTTTGAACTTCTATACGTGCTAAGTTAGATAAGTCTTGATATTTCTCTAAGTCTTGAGTCTTTATGAATGTGGTCTAAACTTGGTTCGTCCACCCTGGCTGAGAAGCTATAATTCAAGTCGACTAGGAGTAGTGATCCTGGACTTCAAGGTATCTTTCATATTTTCATTGTAATTCTGGAATAAGAATGTTGAAGTACAACTAGAATACCCATAGATCTTTTGGGTGAAGTGTCAACACACTGTCTGCAAAACAAAGCATACAACAAGCCATTAAGACACCATATGAACTCTGAAGGGAAGAGTGGTCCTACTTTAGCATCTTTCAGTAAATACTTCGTGTTGAATTTTCTCAAAGTGGTCATCAAGATAGTCTAATGCCAAATTAATATCCTCAGAACTATCAAGATCACACCTTGATCGTGCGGAAACCACGAAAGCAAGCTCAACAACCAAATGCAATCACAGGGGCAAGCTGATCATATATTCTTTTATTCCTTCTTGACAATGTGAGGTATACATGGCGAGACATGATTTCGCCAGTATACATAGGAAAACAAGAAAGATTACAAGTCAAACAAATCTAGCGGATAGTACTAGAGACCGCCGAGACCGCCCAGTCCGCCGAAGTGGCCGAAGCTGCCCGAACTACTGCTGCTGCTGCTAGAAGTCGAATAGAACACGGAGTCTGCCGAGACCGCAAGGTCGCGCGGACATACTGTTATTCGCTAACTGCTACAAGCCGCTGCTGAACTGAGGAACAGACTACGTAGACCGCCGAGTTCGGCAGACAGGTTATCGAACTTGGAAATGTTGAAGTAGAGAAAACTGACAAGTCGTAGAAGCGACCTGCTAAAACCTGCTGATTGAAATCGCAAACTTCACTGATGGTGACCGCAGTCAAAGCCAAACTCCTTGCTCCTCAGTGTTAGCCGCGCAACCTGCAAACAACAAACTGTTATCTCTGCTCAACCTGCGCAGATAGCAAAAAAAAGACCGCAATAATTAACCAAGCCCTCACTTACTGTTCACTCAGTTACTGTAGATGTGTCGGGGGTGTCTATTTATAGGTGAGGTGAGCAGTGTGGTCACCACCCTAGTGAATAGAGTCACCAACCCAGCTTAAGCGCTAACACAACCCAACCCGCCAGGTCCGTAAGGACTTGGCCAGACTTCAAGCCTCCAGGCGCCAGGTCAAAATCCAATCCGCCACCAAGAGGACACAAGGCCAGCCCGCACAATACAAGCACGGCGCCAGTCCGCCCAATGCAAGCATAGCACCAGTCCACAACTCAAAATGCGGACACACCCGCAACTCATGCTGCATCAGTCCGCAACACAACAAAACACGCGGACACATCCATAACACATGATGAATCATTCTGCATGTTGTACGCAGACAAAGAGGCAGTCTGCATAGCTTGACAATAATGCCACCGACCGCCACAAGTCCACGACCAATAGGCAGTCCTCCCGATCAAAAGAGGACTCTATGGACTCTGCGGACACCATGGACTTGTGACAAAATGACCAAGTCCAGTAGCCCATCAAGCAACTGGCGTGAGCACAGCGAACATAGAAGACTCAGACCGCCAATCAGCAGGACAGTCCACCACAAGGATGTGAAACATCCATCGCAACATGGAGAGATCGAAAAGAACAAAAGCCCGTCTCCAAAACATCCACAAATGCGAAATCCGTGGATGCAAAAGACAAGTCCGCCAACACATTGCAGATAGAACTTCCAATCCGCATGGTTAACAACAAGTGCTGGCTAACTGCTAGGTTGCTGATCAAGCTGAGCACTGTAAACAGACCGCCAAACACAGTCTGCTCAGGCCGCTCGACTAGAAGCCCAAGCCACCAAGTCTTCAATGGACATACACCATCCAGGCCGCACACCAGTCCGTCCGAGGTGTCACACCAGGCCGCACAGGCTGCTCCTCAAAAGCAGCCAAGCTACCACCAAGACCAATCCAGGTCACCCAGGCCTCAACCAGCAGTCTGCCCAGCTCGCTGACTCAAACCGCTCAGGCCGCTCAGACCGCCCGGCCTGATCCATCACCCACTTTCACTTCACAAATTTCAACACTCCCCCTTGAAGTGAGAAGTGGTGATCAAGCCCAGCAACCCTCGTAACTGTTGAAATGGACCCTTCAACAACGTCTTCGTGAAGATGTCAGCAAGATTATCTTCACTCCGAACATGCCCGACCACAAGAGATCCCTCCAACACCTTCTCCGTTATGAAGTGGTGCTCAATCTCAATATACTTGGTCCTTGCGTGACACACTGGATTGTTCATCAGTTTGAGAGCACTCTCATTGTCACCTCGGAATAAAGTAGGATCTTCCACTTCCTCATGAACATCCTCTATCAGCCTCCTCAGCCAGATGGCTTCTCGAGCAGCCAAGGCCGAAGCCTTATACTCAGCTTCCGTGGTAGACACAAACACTGAGTCTTACTTCTTGCTACACCATGATATGCAAGCTGATCCACATGTGAAGACATAACCCGAAGTTGATCTTCGATCATCCGAGTCACCACCATAATCAGCATCCGTGTATCCAAGCAAAGAAAACAACGTGTCCCTACTATAGAGGAGTCCCATATCAGAAGTTGTCTTGACATACTTCAAGATGTCCTTTACCGCTACCAGATGAGACTTCCTTGGTTCAGCAATAAACCGACTTACTCGGCCAATAGCGTAAGCAATGTCTGGCCATGTAATCGTTAAGTAAATCAAGCTCCCCACTAGTGCTATGAACACCAAGGGAACAGGAAGATTCCCTCCTTCATCTCGTCGAAGCTTCAAACCAAGATCTAGTGGAGTACAACAACTCTTCCCTTCGTCCATACTGAATCGATTCACAATGCGATCTGCATATCCTTTCTGCCAAATGAGTATTGCGCTCTCCTTCCTCTCCACTTCAAGACCAAGAAAGTGATGAAGCTCTCCCAAGTCTTTCATCTCAAAGAGAATAGTTAGCTTAGCCCTGAGCCTAGCCACCTCCTCCTCTTAATTCTCTGTGATGATCATATCATAAACATACAGCAGGACCAAGAGTTGAAGATCCCCCTACTTCTTGATGAACAAGCTAGAATTCGAGTTGGAAGATAGATAACAGCAGAAATGTAGATACTCTGCTATCTTCCCAAAGCAAGCTCTAGGATGTTGCTTCAACCCGTAGAGAGTCTTCCTAAGTTTGCAGACATAGTCCGGATGAACTTCAAAAACAAAACCATGTGGTTTATCCATGAAGATGTACTTATCAATCTCTTCGTAAAGAAAAGCGTTCTTCACATCAAGCTGCCACATTCTCCATCCCTTGCTAGCAGCCAAGGCGATCACCACCCGAACCGAAGTCATCTTTGCAATTGGACTAAATGTCTCCTCATAGTCTTCTTCATACTGTTGTGAGAATCCTTGAGCAACCAGGCGAGCTTTGTATCTATCAATGCTCCCATCAAACTTCTTCTTCAACTTGTATACCCACTTGCAAGTCACTAGAGTAATGCCATCAACCTTGGGCATAAGGTCTCAGGTTTCATTCATCTTGAAAGATATTGTCCCTAAGCACCTAGAGGGGGGGGGTGAATAGGTGACTTGAATCTTTTTAACTTTTTAGGCAGCAAACAGATAATATCACAGAATTATATCTAATTGAACACAGCACATACATTCAACAATCACAGACACTCAGCAAACACAGTAGACACAGAGTTTTATAGTGGTTCCCCAAGCTTTGGGTACATCCACTTCCCCCTTCGCCTATCTAGCAGTGTACTAGATTCGGCCAAACTTCTCCACTAACTCAGAACCCAAAACAGGCTCCTACACCTCAGGCCCAAGGCCCTACAACTCAGCTTTTCCACAAAGCCTACACTCAGCCACAAAGGCCTAACACTCAGCCACAAAGGCCTACACTCAGCCACCAAGGCCTACACTCAGCCACAAAGGCCTACACTCAGAGATTTAACTCTCCTACCCTCAGCCTTTATAATTACAGGCTTACAATCTCAGATCCCTAAGGATCCTACAAGTTATAATGAATACAAAATGTATAAACTCAACAACTTAGATGAAAGAGAGATAAGTTGTGAGATTCTTGATGAGTTCTTGGAAGAACTCAGCTGAAATCAATCTGACTTGGCTTTCTTCAAAGCTTCTTGAAAGTAGAACACAATAAGACCGATTCCTCTGTTGTTGATCCTTGATCTCTGCTTCTTAAGATTCAGACCAATCTGAATCTTTCTTCTCAGCTGGGTTCCAACAGCTGCTTTCTTGGATGGAGCTCTCTCTCTCCAACTTCTTAGATCTTCACTTGAAAGCTAGATCTTCTTGTGTGTTTCTCTTGTGAATGATCACTTGAACCACTTCATCAATCCTCTGATCAATCTTTTTCTGTAGACAGCATAGGCCTATTTATAGGCCTTCTTCATGGTAACCGGCTGGTCTGGTCCATAACTGAATTCTGACAACTCTGACAGGTGCTGTAGACCGGCTGGAATGGCAGCTGTCAAGTCATCCAGTCAGTTCTTGAAAATTCTCTGTCTGTCTGAAAGTGTCGAGACTTTCTGTCTTTAAGTGTCGACACTTATAGACCAAGTGTCGACACAAGTTGTCTAAGTGTCGACACAACTCCTTGTGTTGTAGATTTTGTATCTCGACACTACTTCTTCTTCATGTGTTGACACTGAAATTGAGTGTCGACACAAGTACTTGTACTTCAGTATCTTGCTGAATTCTTCTAAGTGTCGACACATCTCCTTTGTGTCGACACATCTTCATGTGTTGAAACTGTTAAGTGTCGACACTGCTTCTTGTTGTCGACACATCTCTTCAGTGTTGATACTTGTTGAGTGTCGACACATTGCTCTGGGTGTCGACACTTTCTTCTTCTATCGAGACTCTGGCTGAGTGTCAACACATCCCCTTAGTGTCGACACTTGTATTTAGAATATTCTTGAACTTTGCTAATCTTTACTAAGTGTCGAGTCTTCAGCTAAGTGTCGACACATTATTCTGGGTGTCGACACTTACTTCCAGTGTTGACTCTTCTGTTGATTGTCGACACATTGTTCTGGGTGTCGACACTTACTTCAAGTGTTGACTCTTCTGTTGAGTGTCGACACATTGTTCTGGGTGTCGACACTTGTACTTAGTCTCTGCTGACTTTTGCTGAGTGTCGACACAGCCTCCAAGTGTCGACACTTTCTGATGTAGACACATCTTCACTGGGTGTCGACACAACTGTTAAGTGTCGACACAGCTTTACTGGCTTTTCTTCATTGAGTGTCGACACAGCTCCTTGTGTCGACACTTTCTTTCTGGTGTCGACTCAGCATCCCTGGTGTCGACACAATGACTCCAAGTGTCGACACAGCTTGTCTAGGTGTCGACACAAGTCTTCTTAAGTGTCGACACTTTCCCTATGGGTGTCGACACATGGACTTAGAAACTTTTACTTCTTTCCTGCAAATACTTAACCTGCACATGTAAACTCAAAAGACATCAAATACATTTTGATGTATATCATTGAGTTGGGTGAGGCTTCTTCAAATCAGGTACATTTAAACCAATGTACCCAACAATCTCCCCCTATTTGGAGAAGTCATAACCCTTAGTCAATGATATACACCATTCATAATAAAATTACAAAATGATGTAAAGCAGGATTATATATAGCAGGGTAAACATAAACATGTATCAATCACACATGTATACATAGACATCATTACAGAATAATTATGAAACAAATTTATTACACAACAAATTTATCACACAAAATATTGTTCCAATACTTTGTCATATACAAAATTCTAAAGTTTACAGAATGTTTTATATCAAAAGAATACATAGTAAACTTAAGAAATTTTCTAAGCTATTTCTGTTCAGCTTCCTTAATGACTATTCCTTTTCCAGCTTGAACTCTGGCTTGAGCAGGAGCTTCAGCATCTTCTGTTTCAGCAGGCTTCTTACCTTTCAGCTCCTTCTTGAGTTCCTCAGCCTTAATCTTTTGCCTCTCAAAGTAGTGGTAAGGCTTGGGAAAGTACTTGCTAGGCTCCAGAGCTGTAGGAGGTAGCTTTCCCATTTTGGCCTTCCTTCTATATTGAACTATGACCTCCTGCCTTGATTCATGTTTCCTCCATTCAGCTTCAGAAAACCACTTATTCCTGTCTTGAATGTTATCTTTGGCTGCTTTCCATGCAGTCAAAATAATGTTCCTATAGGTGGGGCTCCACTGCTCAAAGTCAGGTCTTTGTTCAGCTTGCTCCCTGAACCTCTTCTTTGATAATCTGGTTTCTTCTTCAGCTTGCTCCTTCCAGATGGCTTCCTGTAAAGCTTCAGAGACAGGCTGAACAACTTTCTCTATTATGACATTGTCCTTACCCCCAGGTAGGCTATACATAGACTGAATGTCAGCATGGATCATGTCAAAATCTGGAGGAGGGTAGATAACTTGAGCCACTTCTGGTTGCTCCCCTCCTAAATATGCAGGATGAATTCCAGATTCAGTAACATTGTCATCATCACGAAGAGGAGGATAACCCAGGGTAGCTCTGATGGAATTAGATATCCACTTGGCATGATCAGAGCTTGCCTTGACTAACACTCTCTCCCCCTTTATGACTTCTCTTTCAATATGATCCCTTAAGTCATCTTTTTGAAATCTCACTTGAGCATTGAGATAATTAACTCCATCCTTGTAGAAAGGTCTTAACCTTTGGAGTTTTTCAGAGATGATCTTCTGAGATTCTTGAATGGCAGACTTAACAGCAGTGATTTCTTCCTGGAATACTTTGTCAAATTCAGTTTTAACAGTAGCAGTAGAGGTAGAAGGTCCAGCAGCTAAGTTCTTTAGTTCAGTGATAATAGCATTGTGAGATTCTGTCAAATTATCATTCATTCTAAGTTGATTTTCAAGTACATATCCTTGCTTCAGGGCTATGTCATCAACTTGAGCCTTAATCTTTTCTTGGTGTGTAGCTAAGTACACTACTGCATTCCCCCCTTTGTGGAAGCAGTCTGTCATCTCCTTCTTGTTAAGATTCATTTCAAATCTTATTGACTTAATATCCTGGGCCAAATCAAACTGTAATGATTTCTGCCCTTCATCCACATAAGTCTCTATTGCTTTTCTATGCTCATCCAGCTTGATCTGCATAGCAACCAGTAGAGCACTATAATCAAAAGCTGGTGCTGGCTATACTATAGGCTGTGGTGCTATGGTTTGTAATGCCTTCTTGTAGCTTTGGATCCTTCTTATGAAGACTTGAAATTTCTTCTTCTTAGCCCTTGCAGCATCCTCATCTTCAGAAGCTGAGGAGCTGGCTATATCTACCCTTTCCTTTGGTGGTTCTTCAGCAGCTTGGGGCTTGTCAGTCTCATGCCTTGCAGGCTCTTCAACAAATAATACTTGCTCCCCCTCAAGTGGAGCATTTTCCCTCTCAGCAGCATCAGTTTGCTTGTCAAAATCTGCTAGATCCAGATTTAGGAATAAATCTTCCATGGTTTATTCTTGTGGAGACTGAGCAGGAGAAATTCTGGGCTCTTCAACCACTGGATCAGAAACAAATTGAGCTGCAGCAGATGTGTCTTCCATGACAACATCTGGGACTTGACTAGCAGGCTGTGGTTGCTGATAAACATCAGACAAATCAGTATCTTCTATAGGAAAAACCAAAGCATTAAGCTCAATAATTACCTCTAGAATTGTTTCTGTAGCTTGCTCACTCTCTAGAGTAGTTGGTTCTTCTACAGCTAGAGACTCCCCCTGGATGTGATCCTTGTGTATGGGGCTAGCTAGAGGTAGCTCCCTCTGGATCTCAGCATCTACTTGTTGTGCTAGAGACTTCACAACAGTTCCTTCCTCATTTTCATCTGGTGAGAAGACAACTTGTTCTTCACTGTCTGAGCTGCTAGTGGACTCTTGAGCCACTGGGGCAATTTTACTCTTCTTCTTTGGGGGTGATACTTTCTCAGGAACTTTCTTTTCAGGGGTTGGCATCTCCTTAGTCAACACCCTGTCCCATCTGGAAAATATTCTTAAATCCATCTTCCTCATGTGGTTGATTTTGCTTCCAGCAGCTTGTTGCATAACCTCTGGTATGGTACCAGCTAGGTATAGACTTATGATTCTGCCCAGGTTGGGCTTCTTCAAGCTTTCTTTGATTTTCTCAAACACTATAACAGACCAGTCAGTGTTTAAAGTGAAGATAATCCTGGTCATAATACTAAACATGTAGGCAGACACTCTGTCATGCCCTCCTGTCTTACTGAGGATTACTTTGCCAACTATCTCAGAGAGGAATTTCCCCTGGCTATTCATTCCCTTCCTGTTAAACACAGATCCTATTTTCATTGTAGAATCTAGACCACACCAGGTCAATGCTTCTCTTGTCTTAGAAGCAGTTACTTCATCCTCTTCCTTAGTTCTTGGTAGCTGTAGAATCTTCCTCAAGCTCTTAGGTGAAACCTTCACCTTCTCACCATGAACCCTGGATTTGATCTTGAATCCAGTTTCATCTATCTTAGCTCCATTGAGGAATTCCAGAACTTCCTTTTTCCAGATCTTTGTAGGCTCAGAAACCAGAAATTCTAACCTTGAGTCGGCGACTAGGGTTATCACTGTCTTGATTTCTTGGTCTGCATCCCCAAATGCGTCGCGCACTAGTTCGTAGCCTTCGTTGATGTTCTCCTCAAGCTTTGGCGCCATTAGGGTTGAAGAATTTGAACTGAGTGATGAGAGGCGTCGACACAGAAGTTTTGGTCTCGAAACTTTTGAAAGCGTGTCGACAGACAAAGGCAAAACCCTATTTATACCTTTCTAATTTTGAAGATGAAAAGGCGGGCAGCCAACTTGAATGGTGTCGACACTGGCGATAAGTGTCGACACTGACTTATAATGTCTCGACACATATGTGTCGACACAAGTTTAGTCAACAGATTATATGTGTCGACACTTGTTTATGTGTCGACACCACTCTACTCGACATTTAGTCGAGACTTTACTTAGAAAATACTGAGTAAACACTAAGTGTCGACACCACCTTGGTTGTGTCGACACCTACTTGTCATGTGTCGACACTAATATTATGAAGGGTCGACACTAACTTCCTAGATGTGTCGACACCTTTTTCCTGAAGTGTCGACACAGAAATCTCTATGTGTCGACACCTTTTTACTTAGCCAATTTCAATACTATAAACTTACTCTAAGTTTATCATTCCTAGTTCAATCTTAAACCTATTGAACTTAGCTTCTTCTAGGGGCTTAGTATACATATCAGCTAGTTGTTCATCTGCTTTAACATATTCAAGTAAAATATCTTCTCTTTCTACATGCTCCCTAAGAAAATGATATTTAATTTCAATATGTTTTGTTCTACTATGAGATACAGGATTATTGGCTATTGAAATAGCACTAGTAGAATCACAGAAGAGTGAAGTTCTACTTACCTGAAATCCATAGTCCTCTAGCTGATGTTGTATCCACAGAAGTTGAGCACAGCAACTTCCTACAGCCACATACTCTGATTCTGCAGTGGAAATAGCCACACTTGTTTGCTTCTTGCTACTCCATGAAATCAGTCTTCCACCTAGGAATTGACAGGTTCGAGTAGTGCTTTTTTCTATCTTCTTTGCATCCTGCAAAATCTGCATCTGAATAACCTGTTAGATCAAAATCCCCATTCCTAGGGTACCAGAGGCCTAGATAAGGAGTGCCCTTTAGATATCTCAATATTCTTTTGACTGCAGTCAAATGAGACTCTTTAGGGCAGGCTTGATACCTAGCACAGACACATGTAGCATACATGATATCTGGTCTACTTGCAGTCAAGTATAATAGGGAGCCAACTATACCTCTATACATGGTTTCATCTACAGGTTTCCCTGCATCATCCTTGCTAAGAGACATACTTGACCCCATAGGAGTCTTCATGGTGCTGGATGAATCCATACCATACTTCCTTATGAGTTCTAGGGTGAACTTGGACTGGCATATGGATAAACCACTCTCAGTCTGTCTTACTTGGAGACCCAAGAAGAACTTTAGCTCTCCCATACTACTCATCTCAAATTGACCTTGCATTAGCTTTGCAAACTTTTTGCAAAGGCTACTTTCAGTAGACCCAAATATAATGTCATCTACATATATTTGAACTAGTATTACTTTGCCTCTAGATTCCCTAAGAAATAGAGTCTTGTCTAATTTCCCCCTTATGAACTTATTCTCAATGAGGAAACTAGACAGGGTTTCATACCAAGCCCTAGGGGCTTGCTTTAACCCATATAAAGCTTTCCTAAGTTTATAGACATGATTAGGTAGAGTTGAATCAACAAAACCTGAGGGTTGTTCCACATAGACTTCTTCTTTAAGATTACCATTTAGAAATGCTGACTTGACATCCATTTGGTAAACATTGAATCCTTGAAAAGTTGCATAGGCCAGGAACATTCTAATGGCTTCCAGTCTGGCTACTGGAGCAAAGGTTTGATCAAAATCAATACCTTCTTCCTGCCTATATCCTTTAGCAACTAGTCTTGCTTTGTTCTTAATGATGACTCCTTGTTCATCCATCTTGTTCCTATAGATCCACTTGGTTCCAATTATATTGTGGTCTTTAGGTTTAGGAACAAGCTCCCAGACCTTGCATCTCTTGAATTGATTGAGTTCTTCTTGCATAGCCTCAATCCAAAGAGGGTCTTTGATGGCTTCTTCAAACTTCTTAGGTTCAACTTGGGATAGAAAGCTGGAGTAGACTGCTGCATTCAGGTTTCTGCTCCTTGTTTGTACCCCTTGTCTTGGATCTCCAATAATCTGTTCTACTGGATGATCTCTAAGATGCCTATTGGCTGGAGGCATCCTGACTTCTGGTTGAACCTCTTCAGTTTCATCATCCTGCTATACTCCTTGTACTTCTTCTGCATTTGGTACATGTAGTACTCCCCCTGGACAACAGCCACTGTCTTCTACTTGCTGTCTTGCAGTAGATTCTTCTTCTAGAGTGAGCTTGTCCATCTTCTTTGTTAAACCTGTGGGGCTGCATACACTACTAGACAACTCATTGTTAATAAGTTTAGTCTCATCAAATACTACATGTACAGTTTCTTCTACAACTTGAGTTGACAAGTTGTAGACTCTATAAGCCTTATTGTTGTTGCTGTACCCAACAAAAATTCCCTCTTGGGACTTGGCAGCAAACTTAGTCAAGTAAGACTTTCCATTGTTAAGTATGAAGCACTTACAACCAAAGATCCTGAAATAGGATAGGTTTGGTTTCCTGCCTTTCACAACCTCATAGGGGGTCTTGTTGAGGCCTTTAGTTATGGTAGCCCTATTAATAACATGGCATGCAGTATTGACTGCTTCAGCCCAGAAGTATTCTGGTAGTGAAGTATCACTTAATAGGGTCCTACCAGCCTCAATTAAGGTTCTATTCTTCCTCTCAGCAATGCCATTTTGCTGAGGTGTTCTTGGTGAATAAAACTCTTGAAATATCCCAAAGAATTCACATAGTTTTGTCATGATATCAGACTGAAACTCAGTACCATGGTCACTTCTTATTTTGACCACTGTACTATTTAGTTCATTCTGAATTTGCTTGACAAAGCTATAGAAGACACTAGGTGTTTCAGATTTCTGTCTTAAGAAGAACACCCAGGAGAACCTTGAGTAGTCATCTACAACTACAAAGGTATAGACCTTCCTACCTAGGCTGTGAACTGGCATTGGACCAAAGAGATCCATATGCAAGAGGTATAAACACCTCACAGCATCTTTGTTTTCTATGCTTCTAAAGGTGGATCTATTCTGCTTGCCCTTTTGACAAGCTGAGCAAATACCATATTTAACACACTTAACTTGAGGACCATTCCTCACTAACTCTTTGCTAAAGAGTTTTCCAATTGTCTTGTAGTTTAGATGAGCTAGCCTCTTGTGCCATTTGACATAATGAGAGACTGTCTCATCAGCTACAAGACACACTTGAGAACCATTGGTCTCACACATAATGTCTAGGCAGTAGACATTCCTCTTTCTATAACCAGTCAAAATGATCTCTTGATCAGTTGACCTCTTGATATGACAACCATTCTTAACAAATGAGATATCATACCCTACATCACTTAATTGACTTATACTTATTAGGTTGTGTTTCAACCCTTTAACATAAGCCACTTGAGTGATGGTAACTAAGTTACTAGAAATGTTACCAAACCCTTTGATGATTCCTTTTTCAGAACCACCAAAGGTGACTTTTGGACCATCTTTAATTGGAATATAGTCCCTTAGTAATCCCTTTGTTCCAGTCATATGTCTGGAACATCCACTGTCCAAGTACCATATTGGGGCATGAGAACTTGGACTCACCTGCAAAACAGATTAATGAACCTTAGAACCCAAAGAATTCTTGGGTCCTTGGTACTTGTTAGTTTGCATTCTGAGAAAGCTACCTACTGGTTTTCCAATAGGCAGTTTGCTACTCACTTTGGTACTAGCATTGTACCAACAGTCCATTGCAAAGTGACCAACCTTGCCACAACACCAACACTCAAACTTATTGTACCTTTGCTTAGGTACAGTCTTAGCTGTTTTATCCACAGCTGGCTTGTTGAGTGTTGGGGCTTTGCCCTTAGACTTGGACTTGGACTGAACAGTCCTTGCAGGTCTTGTAAAACCCAGTCCAGCCTTGCCTTTGTGATGAACAAATTCATCAATTAAAGGTAGAACTGACTTAGGTTTAGAAAACCTAGCAACTAAGTCCTTTTCCTTCTGAAGATTAATCTCCAGAGTCTTGATTTGATCATTCTTATATGTTATAGTTCCCATTTGAATCACAGTTATGTGCTTCAATCTGGCTATCTCATTAAGCTTTTGATCAAAAGACTTCTCAAACTCAGTTGCAGCAGCTTTAAGAATAGCAATTTCATTTGCCTGACTTTTGGCTAGGGACTTGCTCTTCTTGTAAGCTTGCAACGGAACCTTGTATTCATCTATCAACTGATGAATATCTGCTTCAGACTCAGATGCACTCTCATCATTTGATGAGGATGAATCTGATTCTGTACTGACACAAGAAATTGAACTAAAAGTTGAAATTTGTACCTTACTAGGTCCTGGCTGCTCCAGGATTTTGTCATTTTCAGTCAATGCCATTAGTCCTTGGCACTGACAGTCTTCTTGTTCATATATAAACTCCATCATCTGCATGAACTCTTCTTCTTCTTCTTCAGCAAACAACCCTATATATGCCTCAGCATCTGACTCAGTTTCTGAAGAAGAGATATCTGACAGGGTCTTCTCCTTTTTGGCAACAAATGACTTTTCTTTCTTGCCTTTGAAATGAGTCTTCTTCTTGTCACTAGACTCCTTTCTCTTCTCTGGACAATCTGCTATCACATGACCTTGTCTATTACAGCAATAGCACAAAATTTTTGACTGTGTAGCTTTGCTAGACTTTGACTTTTTCTTGTCTTTCTTTGAAGATCTCTTTTTCTGATAAGAGTCTTCCTTTCCCTGTGATGTAGAAGGCCTTCTCCTCCATTGTTTCTTCTTTAAGAACTTCTGGAAATGTCTTGTAAAGGCAGCAAAGTCTTCATCACTTTCACTGCTTTCAGACTTTGTACTGACTGACTCATCTGACTCAGATTCTGCTGCTCTTGGTGGAGGAGAAGGTGACTTACTTCTATACTTTCTGGGGGCTTCTGATTTAAAGGCCACTGTTCTTTCCTTGTGTTCATTTCTTGTGGATTTCTCCTCTTCTTTCCTCACTGTCAACTGTATTTCATATGACAGTAGTTTGCCAAACAGTGTAGGTGGAGGAATTTCTGCCAACTTAGCCATTTATCTAATGGCACAGATCTTGGTGTCCCAATCTTTAGTTAGGGACCTTAGAAACTTGTCATTGAGTTCATAATTACTGAACTCTCTGCCATAGGACATGAGTTCATTCACTATCCTATAGAACTTCTTATAGCACTCAGTTATGCTATCACCCTTTCCTCGTCTAAAACTTTCATACTCTTGATTTAGCAAGGATTTTCTGTCTTGCCTTACTTCTTCAGAACCTTCCATATACACAATAAGAGTATCCCACATCTCTTTGGCTGTCTTACAGTGTATTAGTTAGTTGCATCATCTATGACACTTACTTCTGAGCCCTCTTATTAGTGGCTAGAACAATTTCATCCTTTGTCATTTCTGAGATGGTGTTCTTTGATTTGCATCCAAGACTGACACCTTCATGGCACCCTTCCTTTACTCTAGGGTCTTCATAAACAGCCTCACATATGATTTCCTTCCTACCATGGATCCCAACTCAGTCTTCTTGAGATCTGTACTTGACTTAACCATCTATCTCCTCAGACACACCTGCCTCTGATACCAGAAAGATATAAGCACCACATCTTTTTAACTTTTTAGGCAGCAAACAGCTAATTGAATACAGCACACATTCAGCAATTCAGCAAACACAGTAGACACAGAGTTTTATATTAGATCTAGCAGTGTACTAGATTCGTTCAGCATACACCTCTACTCAGCTTTTCCACAAAGCTTACACTTACACTATACACTGCCTACACTTCTCAGAGCAACCTCTTATCTCAGATCCCTAAGGATCCTGGAATATGAACAATTTCAGTTCCTTTGTCTGATTTCTTGTAGAGAATTCCTCTTTGGTGCTTCTTAAGATTCAGACTAATCTTCCTTCTTTATTCCAACAGCTGCTTTCCTTGGAAGACTTCTTAGATCTTCACTTGAAAGCACCTTGATCACTTGAACCACTTCATCAATCCTCTAATCAATGGACACATATGGTAACCGGCTGGTCCGGTCCATAACTGTGATAACTCTGACTAGCTGGAATCTGTGAGTCAGTTCTTGAAAATTCTCCTATCTGAAAGTGTCGAGACTTTCTGTCTTTAAGTGTCGACACCTAAGTGTCGACACCTAAGTGTCGACACTAGTCACAATGCCAAAGATTTCACTTCCTACACTTCAGTAGGTAATTGTCATCTCCTTTGTGGATCTTCCCGACATTCTCTTCAGTGTTGATATTTGTCATTGCTCTGGGTGTCGTGTCGAGACTCTGGCAGTGTCGGTGTCGACACTTAGATTCTTCTTTGCTAATACTGTCGAGTCTTGAGCTGTCGACACCTCGAACTTCCAGTGTTGAGCCGACACAGTCGATGACTCTTCTCGACACAGACACTTGTACTTAGTCTCTGCTGACTTTTGCTGAGTTCGACACAGCCTCCAAGTGTCGACACTTTCTGATGTAGACACATCTTCACTGGGTGTCGACACAACTGTTAAGTGTCGACACAGCTTTACTGGCTTTTCTTCATTGAGTTGACACAACACTTTCTGTCTGGTGTCGATCAGCATCCTTGGTTCGACACAATGACTCCTAGCTTGTCTAGACACAGCCTTCTTAAGTGTCGACACTTTCCCTCTGGGTGTCGGGGGGGGGATGTATATCATTGGTTGGGTGAGGCTTCTTCAAATAGGTACCCAACACATCTTGACTCATGAATCCTTGACTTCATTAACAGGTTTCGCTCATAGGCAGCAAAACTTACTGAGTAATATCCTCATCTCCAGAAGGCTTAACTCTAGCTTCATTAATCCTGAGTACCAGCAAGCAACAGGAATGATACATCAGCAGAATTTCAGCAGTCACATCAAAGCTCAAGCATATGACATCAGTAGACAAACAGGATGTTTCATATAGTGGTGCATCCCCTTGAAGCATCCGGGACATTAGCAAGTTGATACCCGAATCACACTTTTCTCCCAACATTCGCCTATTCTAGCCCACAAGGACCTAGGAATATCTTTCGCATGAAGCCAACACTTGCAGCTTTTCGTGAGATGACGGATCTTCCGCTCCGCTACTCCATTTTGTTATGGAATATAAGCAGAAGTAAGCTCTCTTTGGATCCCGTGCTTCCTGCAAAATTTAGAAAACTCGAAGGAGACAAACTCACCATCGTTTTCTGTTCTAAACTTCTTGATCTACAAGTTAAGCCGACCCTCCACTAGCTCCTTGAACTCCACAAACACTTGGAAAGCTTCTGACTTCTCCTTCAAGAAATAAACCCAAGTGTATCTTGAGTAGTCATCAGTCAGAACAAGCATGTATCTGCTTCCACCAAGGCTAGCAGTCACTATTGGTCCCATTAAGTCACCATGGATACACTCCAATGGTCTCTTGCTCCTCGTTTGTGACTTATCAAATGGAAGGTGATGAGCCTTGCCGTACTGACATCCCGCGTAAACGTGACCATCACCAAAGGAAGACAGCTTAGGCAAGCCTCTTACAAGGCTCCTGTTTGCCATGGCTTTCAACTTATCCATTCCTATATACCCCAGCCTTTCATGCCATATAACAGCGCTATCGTTTGCTCTCATCCAATCAACATAAGAGTTAGTTGCAAGAACAAACAAGTTCTTTACTCTCCTCCCAACATGAGCAACATCAGTATTAACTGCTGATACGTTGTGAAGGAACTTCACTTTTGTTGGCCCAAACAGAACGTGATAACCCGCGTCTACTGTATTGGTCATAGAGAAGAGGTTCTTCTTCATGCTCGGTATGTGATACACACTCCTTAATATGAGTAGCCCCTTATCACTAACCAAAGACACAACCCCATCCTTCTCTACAACATAAATAGTATTATCAGCAGTTATGATAGCTTCGTTACCTGAGTAGGCTTGCAGAGAAAAGAACTTCGACTTGTCTCCGATGAGGTGATGACCATACCTGGAGTCCACGATCCACTCATCATTGAAGTAGACATCGGACAAAGCACGGATACAAGTGTCCGTCATGAAAGCTCCGCCCCATCCAGCTTCTTCAGTACTCAAGCAAGCTTCCTCCTTGCCTGCAGCATGCCCAGGCTGCAGTTTCACCTTGCAGTCACACTTGAAGTGTCCTCGCTGATGACACCTCTAGCACTTCAAGTTCTTCTTCCAATCCTTCTTACGAGAAGCGCTCCTCTCTGGCTGATAAGAAGTTGAAGGATTATTTTCACCAACAATGTTCTTCTTCTTCCCTTCCCATCTATTCTTCTTCTTGCCTGTGAACAGTTCTTCACTACCTCCTTCAGAGATTGTCACTACTGCCATATGTCTTGCCAAACTTTCCTTGGAAGCAAGCAGTTTCTCAAGCTCCAGCAGAGATGGCTGAGTTGCCCAGCCTTGAACAAAAGTTACAAAGGCAACATACTCCTTTCGCAAGCCGCGGATTATGTGCCTTTTCAACTTGGCCTAAGAGATAGGCTCATCAGGATCAAGCACTGATATCTCAGCACATAGGCTCTTCATCTTCAAAAAGAACTTCGAGCTGGTCAGGTCTCCTTGAATTGTCTTAGCCAACTCATTCTCTAGGAACTGTAGCCTCGCCACATTCTTCCTGTTGAATAACCCATCAATAGTTGTCCAAATATCAGTAGACGACTCACATCCACTGATATGATCAAACAACTCCGGTGAAATAACCCTCTTGAGAGTAAACTCCGCCTTTGGGTTTGTTTTCCTCCATACTCTCACCTGGTCTGCAGTCCCAAAAGCAGCAGTAACCTCCTGCCTTTCGTCGCCACCGACGACGTCCCATAGCTCCTCGCCAAGAAGAAAACTCTTCATGCATGACTTCCACTTCTTGAAGTTAGTCATGGTCAAGAGTTCAATACCCAGACCTCTTGCATAGTTCCCTTCTATTGCAGTAAACTTTGGTTAAGCTTCCAAAAGCATAGAGCAATAACACAAGTTGATTGCCGCTCAAGCAACTGAACCTTGCTCTGATACCATGTTGAATTTTCTCAAAGTGGTCACTAAGATAGTCTAATGCAAAATTAATATCCTCAGAACTATCAAGATCACACCTTGATCGTACGGAAACCATGAAAGCAAGCTCGACAACCAAATGCAATCACAGGGGCAAGCTGATCATATATTCTTTTATTCCTTCTTTACAATGCGATGTATATATGGCGAGACATGATTTCGCCAGTACATAGGAAAACATGAAAGATTACAAGTCAAATAAATCGAGCGGATAGAACTGGAGACCGCTGAGACCGCCCAGTCAAAGTAAGCCGCCGAAGCCGCCCGAACTGCTGCTGCTGCTGCTAGAAGACGAATAGAACACGGAGTCCGCCGAGACCGCGAGGTCGTGCGGACACACTGTTATTCGCTAACTGCTACAAGCCGCTGCTGAATTGAGGAACAGACCACCTAGACTGTCGATTTCGGCGGACAGGTTATTGAACTTGGAAATGTTGAAGCATAGAAAACTAACAGGTCATAGAAGCGGCCTGCTCAGAACGCTGATTGAAACCGCAAACTTCACTGATGCTGGCCGCAATCAAAGAAAAACTCCTGGCTCCTCAGTGTTAGTCGTGCAACATGCAAATAGCAAACTATTATCTCTGCTCAACCCGTGCGGACAGCAAAAAACAGACCGCAACAATTAACCCATCCCTCACTTACTGTTCACTCAATTACTGTAGAGGTGTCAGGGGGTCTATTTATATGTGAGGTGAGGAGTGTGGTCACCACCCTAGTGAATAGAGTCACCACCCCAGCTTGCGCGCTAATATAACCCAGTCTGCCTAGTCCGCAACGACTTCGCCAGACTTCAAGCCCCCAAGAGCCAGGTCAAAAACCAGTCCGCCACCAAGCAGACACATGGCCAACCCGCACAATACAAGCATGGCGCCAGTCCGCCCAATACAAGCATAGCGCCAGTCTGCCACTCAGCATGCGTACACACCCACAACTCATGCTGCATCAGTTTTTAACTCAACACAACATGCAAACACAACCATAACACATGTTGCATCAGTCCGCATGTTGTACGCAGACAAAGAGGCAGTACACACAGCTCAACAACAATGCCACAACCCGCCACAAGTCCACGACCAACAGGCAGTCCGCCCGATCAACAGCGGACTCTACGAACTCTGCGAACACCATGGACTTGTCACAAAATGACCAAGTCCAGCGGCTCATCAAGCAACTGGCGTGAGTATGACGGACACAGAAGACCCAGACCGCCAATCAGCAGGACAGTCCGCCACAAGGATGTGAAACATCCATCATAACATGGAGAGCTCAGCAAGAACAAAAGCCCATCTCCAAAACGTCCACAAATGCGGACTCCACGGATGCAAAAGACAATTCTGCCAACACACCGCAGATAGAACTTCCAATCCGCCTAGTTACAACAAGTGTTGTCTAACTGCATGCCGCCGGTCAAGCTGAGCACTGCCAACAGACCGCCAAACACAGTCCGCTCAGGCCGCTCCACTAGTAGCCCAAGCCACCAAGACTTCAATGGTCATACACCATCGAGGCCCCTTACCAGTCCACCCAAGGTCGCACACCAGGCCGCACAGGCCGCTTCTCAAAAGCAGCCAAGCTACCACCAAGACCAAGCCCGGTCACCGAGGCCGCAACCAGCAGTCCGTCCAGGTCGCGGACTCGGACCGCTCAGGACGCTCAGATCGCCCGGCCTGCTCCATCACCCACTTTCACTTCACAAATTTCAACACTTCGTACTTAATAATGGGAAGTATTATCGCACAAAGTTTTGTGAAAAATGTTTTGAAGGTATTTTTGTAGGGTATAGTAGCCATTGTAAGTCTTATAGAATTTTTAACAAGAAAACCATGTTGGTATAAGAGTTTATAAATGTTGTATTTGATGAGATATGAATGCTTCATTGCAGCTTGACTAGTGTTGTCGGTGTAGTTGCAGGTACTAAGTTAAAGGAACTAAGCTTGGAAGAAGCGGTCAAGTAAGATGCTCCAAGCTTAGTCAAATCCAACGATCCAAGTATGGTGGATGAAGATTGACTAGATGGAGAAATACCTCAGCCTACTGGAGATGCAATATATATGGCAGAACCTACTGGTTGGAGACGAAGAAATCTAGTGTTCATATACCTAAGAGATCACCCTGTTGATCTTATCATTGGAGAGCCAGGCGACGGTATTAGAACTAGAAGAGGTACTGCTAACAAAGTTCTACATCTTAGCTTTCTATCTCAGGTTGAGCCAAATAAGATTGAAGAAGAAAACAAGGATGATTCTTGGATTATGGTAATGCAATAGGAGCTCAATCAGTTTGAAAGATGCAAGGTTTTGGAGCTGGTGAACAGGCCCAAAAGACAGAACGTGATCAGTTCCAAATCGGTATTTATAAACAAGTTGGATGAAATTGGAGTTATTATTAAGAACAAAGCCAGGCTTGTAGCTCAAGGGTATTGACAAAAAGAAGGGATGAACTTCGATCATACCATGCTCCAGTGGCCCGACTAGAAGCTATCAGCTTGTTTCTTGCATACGCTGCTCACAAAGGCTTCAAGGTCTATCAGATGGATGTGAAGTCAATATTTATTAATGGAGATATAAAAGAGGAAGTATAAGTAGCACAACCATCAGGTTTTGTCAACTCAACATTCCCTGATTATATATATTTTCTTAATAAAGCTCTATACAGCTTAAAATAAGCTCCCCAAGCTTGGTTTGAGACTATTTCTAGCATTCTTCTTGAGGACAATTTCACAAGAGAAAAAATAGACAAGACATTATTTCTTAGGGAAGTAAAAGGCAAGATTTTGCTAGTGCAAATCTATACAGACGACATTATTTTTTGACTTTACAGATGATAACTTTTGCAAGATGTTTTCTAAACTCATGCAAGGAATGTTTGAAATGTGTCGTTCGGGGCAGCTGAAGTATTTGTTAGGACTTCAAGTGAAACAATACGACGCTGGAATTTTCATCTCTTAGACGAAGCTCACCAAAACATTACTTAAGAAATTCAGAATGGAGAACACAACCTCGATGAGGACTCCAATAGGTTCAACTATGTCTCAAGACAAGGACGAGAAATGGAAACCTTTTGATGAAAACAAGTACAGAAGTATAATTGGATACTTGCTCTATCTTATTGCCAATAGACCAAACATAATGTTTTCCACGTACATGTGCACTAGATTTCAGGTGAACTCTAAAGAATGTCATTACGTCACTGCAAAGAGGATTTTGAGATACCTTAATGGTACACCAAATCTTGGGTTATGGTACCCAAGAAGTGATGATGTCGAGCAAATTTGTATTTTAGATGCTGATTTTGCAGGAAGCGGGGATGACAGGAAAAGCACTTTTGGGACTTGCCAATTCCTCGGAAGAAGGCTTATTTCATGGAGGAGCAAGAATCAAAATTATATGGAAACCTCCACTATCGAGTTAGAGTTCATCTCTGCTGGTAGTTATTGTGCATAGCTTTTCCGGATCAAGAATCAGCTAGAAGATTACAACTTAAAATTCAAGGATATTCCGATGTTTTGCGAGTCCTGCAGTGCAATAGCAATTGCGAATAATCCAGTCTTTCATAGCCGGATAAAGAACATAAAAATTAGAAATCATTTCATCTGAGAGCACGTGGAGAACAGGGACATAACTCTCATCTATGTCCCGACAGATAAGCAGGTCAGAGACATTTTCATGAAGCCACTAGATGAGGCCAAGTTCTCATTTTTCAAAACGGAACTGGACATGCTAAACAAGGACTCGTGAAGACCGCTAAGAAGTCAGAAATTTTCTTGGGATGTACATTACTCAACAGACAAAATTTTCCAAGCCAAATTCATCGAGATGAACTCGCCAGAACTCGACGATTCTACAAGATAATGATAGTTTCCATGACGAAACTCGATGAATTCTGCTCGGCTTCTGTGGAATTTCGACGATTCATATTTAGGTCAATTTTTATTGGATCTGAAGAGTCGCCGGTTTCAGGTACGCATTGTTTTCCCCTATCTTAAAACTTTAAATATATAAATATATATAAGTTCTTAGGGTAGAACGTCTTCATTCTGTCGAAAGAGAAGTCTGAATCCCGCTAATTTCCTATTCCCGATGATTCAGACTCTGCGGAAGCAACTACATCATCTTCCCTTACGATTCGTCTCCGACAGCAGTTCCTCTTTGTTTCCTTCAGCAACAACAGTTCAATCGAGGTCTTGGCTTCTCTATTTCAGTCTCTGCCACTGAAGTTCTTCCAGAGCTGATTGTCCCATTCCTTTACTTTCTTTTGTTGCTATCCATGGCTCCTAGAGGTATAAGTGACATGCTCGTAGGGAGGATAGCTATTTTCAACAGGCTTCGTTATGGTCATGGATTAATTCAGTAATATCATTCTAATGTTGGAATCGGTCGGGCTCTCATTCATTCTTGAACACGCTTGCAAAGTTCTAAACAAGGATGTTCTCGAATTTTTCTCAAATGCAATGCTTCGCAGGGAAGACACGGTGATCAAAAGATAAGTTCAACAGATCAGAGTTAAGGTGAAGGCATCCCTCCTCTCAACTTACTTGCGGCTTCCTAAATATGACGAAGCCGATCAGCTAGAATTGGATGATTTCTCCAGGGCTTATCTCTTCTTTGGTTTGCCACGAGGAACATAATCAGTAAAGCGCAAAGGGATGAATGAGGAAGGAAAACTCTTATCAGACATTATCGGAAAGGTTCTGTTATAGAAGACCGGATCCCATGACTACTTATCCTCAGAAATGTTCAAAATTCTGGTAGCAATCATATGCCAAAAGAAAATTGATTGGGGTGCAGTGATGTTTGCAAGAATTAAAGATAGTCTCCGCGCACAGAATTTTGGTAGAAATTTCAGTTTATATTTGAATCAGCTTGACTGTAACACTTTTGATATGACCAAAGGTGTTCCTATCCATCACATGAAGAAAATTGACTCGTCCATCTTCTCTAGGTTGGATAGGAGTATCCAAAGACCAGGTGGATTCAGAATGCAACATGATGTTGAGGAGTGGGAGGAAGTTCCTGAGGAAAGTCTTCCTACGCTCACCCCCATGAAATTCATGAAAGCTCTTGTGCAGGAATCGAAGGAGAGTCTGGCGAACCCCAAGTGGCTACTGATGTGCAAGTGCCCTTGGTAGTTGATTCTTCTGCAGTTTCAAATGCTCCAGAGGCAGTGGTTTAGCCTGCTAAGGTTCATGTTCCAATAGTTTCAGATGTTCCAGAGAAAGATGATCTCCATGTAGTGATTGTTGAAATTGGTAGGGCTGCTTCTACCGCGATAGTATCAAAAAAGGATGATGATGAGAGTGCTCCTGATGACAGTGTGGATGCTGATGTTGATGCTGATGATGAGAGTGCTGCTGCTGCTACTGAAGTTGATTCTATTGAGGTTGTGGATGAGCCCGTTGATGATACTGAGCTAGATGTTGATGATTATGATATTGCTGATGAGGACGAGCTTGTTGCTGATAATGTAAAGGATTCTACTGTGCTTGCTGCCATAGAGAATCTGCTTGTAAGTCTCACAGATGTTCTACCTATAAGGATGGAGGGGGTGCAGAGTCATGCTTCAATCTTCATTCAAACAGAGTTGGATAGATTTGTGTGAAATCTTCAGAAACCGATTGCAAAACTTCCGCGTTGACCTCCAGTGGAGGAAGTCTAGATTGTTGATCTTTCTAATGAGAAAGGAGATGTAGAGGCTCATCCTCCTATCCCAGAGGCTCTAGGTACTAGACTACTGTTTAAGGCTCATGTTTCTCCTATGGAAGAGTCTCCCAGTGACCCCGAGGCAAGTATAGATCTCCCTTCTCCCCCCAGTATTCCTCTTGAAGACACTCCAAGTACCAATTCAGACAATCCTCTCCTGAAGTCTATAGAATCCCGGATGGAAAAAACAACAAGCAAGTTTTAATCACTCTCTGAATAAGGTGCTGAATAAAGCAAAAGAAACTAAAAAGAAATGAACAACGGCCTTGCAGAGATAAATGTACGTTTTGATAAGCTGGATTCAACGCTGGATTGTTGGTTTGTGCAAGGTGGTCAGGCCATTATTCACATGATGGATGGGCTGAAGAGCAACCTCACTATCCTCCAGAATGTTGATGAGAATGGAAAGATAGTTATCAATGACCAGAATGCAGGAATGGACCACTTCGACAACCAAATGGTCTATTATAGCAATGCTATTTCAGCTAAAGTACTTGAAGAGGTCAAAATGGGGGGTGACGAATTGAAAACTAAGGTTAGTGAACTAGAAGCATCAATGAAAGATCAGTTCAAAGCTGTTAACATCTACTGCTATGATAACTTCTGTTGGCAACAAAGAGAGATGATTCCTGGGTTGGCTGAAGCTAGAATTCTAGAACCGATGATACCATATCCTAGTCATGACTATGTTCAACCTGCTCAGGAGTACACTCAATATTGGTCAAAATCTCTAGATCTATCTATTGCTGAAACTGAACAAGAAATTCAAATAGTTGAACACTTACCTCTACCGGCTCAGAAAAGAAGAAGATATGTTGAAGGCCCCTCTTCTATAAGTTCTGAGTCCAACAAATTAATGGTTGAAGTGTGGAGTCCGATCTCCAAGAGCATCATCCTAGACACCTTCAAACTGGTAGACTTGGCCAATGAGAATAGATGGGATTACTATAGCAGGGACGAGTGGCAGAAGCATGAGGTGGCAAATGCTAAAAGAAGGCTACATTTTAGGAAGTACAGATTTGACGACCCAGATGCCCCATCCAGCTCCGCAAAAGTACTATCCCAAGTCAAAATCTTATTTTGACTGGGAGCATCAAAAAAGTCAGGTAAACATGCTTGATTTGTTTTTCAGTTTATGATTGTGGATACTGTTCGCACAATATAGAAGTATATATATATATATATATATATATATATATATATATATATATATATATATATATATATATATATATAATTTAAATGTTTTCATTGGGAATGCTATTATTTCCTGTTTTTATATGTTCTATCTTTTTTTCATGTTTTAAGATTATTGTGTGTACAATTCACCGTAGTTTATAGGGTTCTAACTTCTTCTAGTAGGGTTAGATTGTTGGGTATTGTATCCACAATAACTATGATTTGAAGAATTGTCCCTTGAACTAAGATGAATTGAGTTTGTATTTTATATTGTTTTCTAGTCATGTGCTTGTAGGATGATATTGCTAAGTACAACCCAATGTTAGGTTACATTGGGTGTTGAAACACTAGACAATACAATGTATTCTTTCATTGTGTAGGCAAAAGTGTTGACTCATGTGTATTCTCTCTATTGGGGTGTACTTCTACTTCAAGTACATTAGAGGAATCCAAGAAGATCAAGTTGCATTTTTCAGAAGAGCAAATTTACACTAAGTAAAATTCATCGAGTATAGTAACAGATACTCATCGAATTCGTCGAGTATACTCATCAATACTCGTCGAATTCGTCGTATATGCTTACAAGCACTCGTCAAATTTGTCGTATTTACTTAGGGAATAATCTCCGAATTCCTAGAAATCAGTTAAGTAAAAGTCATCAAATATCATCGTTTATACACATCGAATTCATCGAGTGTATCTATCGATACACGTCGAATATACAAGTCGATACACGACATGTTTGTCGAGTCATCACGATTTTACTTCTCTGGATTTATCTAAGTGTTAATGGTCGAATATCATTTAAATAAACGTAAAGTCAGCTAGGCGATACTCATCGGATTCGTCCAGTATACTAGTTGATACTCGTCGAAATCGTCGAGTATCTCTCCTGCCAAGCTTTGAGTTACATGATTGATCTCGATGGAATTGACTAAGTATATTTTGTCGAGTTTCCAAGTGATTTAATGAGTATACCAATACATACTAAATGAATTATACATAGGGTTATTTCTTCAGTTTTCAAATTTTCAACTCGGTTTGTCCAAATCGCCATGTATAGTGATTTTCGGATTTCTCGATAAGGACGGATATTTCTAGCCATTACAGAAGAAGGTTTCCAATATATATGAAGGGTGGATTTCGATCAACCCTAATCGTGCTTATACACTCAAATCGAAAGTTTCCAAAAAGAGACCTATCGGGTATCGTTCTCGCACTTCATGATTCTCTCTCGCCCGACGTCAACGATGCATGATTTGATCATCTTCTACAAGTGTCGACTAGATCCCCATTCTGAGAAGGTTAAAGATTCATTCAGATCTAGTGGATTCCTTGTTCATATCGAGCCTTCAAAATTTTAGATTTTCTTTCTCCTCAAGAATTTCAAGCTTCACTTTTCGGAGGAAAGGAAGACAAAAGTGTTCAGATCTGTAGAAGATTAGCTATTATTGTAAATCCTTTTATTATATTGTAGGAGGTTTTCCCTTCGAGTTGTAGATCCTTATTTTAGGGTCGAGTTGTAGGAGATGTTGTTCTCTGAGTTGTAGGAGACGTTGTTCTTTGAGTTATAGGAGAGTTTGTTCTCCGAGTGGTAGGAGCATTGTCTCCGAGTTGTAGGAGTTGAGGTTCCGAGGTGTAAGATTTGAACAATCAGAGAAAAAGTTGAATTAGCCGAATATATCCATTTGTGGTAGATAGGAGAGGTGGGACAGTGGGCATACACAACACGGGGAACCACTATAAATCTTTATATTTCTGTGTGTTTATTTTTCAATAATTTTTAATCCGCTAAAAGACGCAGAACTCACCTATTCACCCCCTCTAGGTGATTTAGGTTGACTCTAGATACTTTTAGATATCACCATTGCTAAAGTACGTTATGTTGAAGGACTTCAACATAATCTGATTAGCATTAGTCAATTGTGTGATGGTGAATACAATGTTGTGTTCACTAAAATACTTTGCTAAAAAATAAATTCTAGAACAAATAATATTGTGCTAACTTGTTCTAGAAATGGCAATATATGTTGTTGATTTTTTTTTCTTCTAACAATGAATTATGCTTATTCAATAATGAAGTAGATCGGAATGAACTATTGCATAGAAGGTTTGGTCATTTAAACCATAAGACCATGGCAAAGCTTTCAAAGGATGAGTTAGTAAGAAGCTTACCAAAAAAGTAAGTATAGAAAAGTTAATCCATGTAGAGCTTGCAAGCAAGGTAAACAGGTAAAGTCTTCATTCAAATCAATTGATAAGAATGTTTCCCCAAGAATTTTATACGAACTACATATGGATTTATTTGGTCATCCTACCACTCAAAGTTTAGGAGGTAGGTCTTTCAATTTTAATATTGTAGATGCCTTCTCAAAGTTCAGTTGGGTGCTTTCTTAAAAGAAAAGTTTGAAACCTTCACAACTCTCAAAAGATTCATTAAATAAATTCAATCTGAATTTGACACTAAAGTATCTTTGATTAGAAGTGATCATGAAACAGAGTTTGAAAATAAGTTGATTTGTAGATTCTGTAAGGATGTTGGGATAAGGCAAAGCTTTTCAGCTCCTAAAGCACCTCAATAATATCTCACTAATTCAGAACCTTCGAACAGGAAATCCATTCCTTTCAGTGCCATTGAGCCTTTGAATTTCTAGAGTTTTGAACGAGCTTTCGGTGCAGGGAGGCAGAATGTCTAGAAGGGCTCAAAATAGTGTATTTTATTCTTAGCACAGACACTTCATTTATACTTACCTCTTACTTGAGAATGTTGAGAGGCGTGTACATGTCATGATTATCATGAGGAGATCAATGACTAAGATTAATCCCGTAAGATAGCCATAATCAGAAGTCCCTAGGAGAATTCTTTGAGTGGACTCCACGCACTAGACGACTGTAGTTGTCTTAGTGCACTTGACGCGTAGACACTTGGTCTCAGCGCACTCGACTCCTGGACACTTAGTCCACATCTCGCTTGATATCCTATAAGAGTCAATTCTGCTTGCAACACATATGCATGAAAAAGAACTGAAGTTATACTATGTTTAGCTTGCCCGACTCAATTTTGAAGTTGTTGAATTTGGCTTCATCTAGTGTCTTAGAGAAAATGTTAGCCACCTGTTTGTCTATGGGGACAAACTCAAGACAATTGTCTTCTTTTTCTACATGCTCCCTAAAGAAGTGATATCTAATCTATATATTCTTAGTCCTTCTATGAGACACAAGATTCCTAGCAATAGAGATTGCACTAGAAGAATCACAAAATATTAGAGTTCTACTTAGCTAGAGATTATAGTCTTGGAGTTGATGCTAAATCCACAGTAGTTGTGCACAAAAACTACCAGCTGAGATATATTGTGATTTAGTTGTGGAGATGGACACGGCTGTTTGCTTCTTGCTTCTCCAAGTGATCGATCTTCTCCCTAGAAATTGAACGGTTCCTGAAGTGCTTTTCATGCCTTCTCTACACCCTGCAAAGTCTGTATCTGATTACCTGATTAGCTCAAAATCATTATTCCTAGGGTACCATAGACCAAGATCAGGTGTGCCCTTGAGATATCTCAGAATTCTTTTTGCTGCCAAAAAATGAAACTCTTTAGGGCTTGCCTGTTATCTAGCACAAACACATGTTGCATACATAATGTCCGGTCTACTAGCAATTTGGTAGAGGAGGGAGCCAATTATGCCTCTATACAAGGTTTCATCAAGAGGTTTCCCAATCTCATTCTTATCTATTGAAAAATTTGACCCCAGTGGAGTTTTCATTATAGAGGAACTCTCCATTCAAAAATTTTCAATTAACTCCTTAGTGAACTTAGACTGGGAGTTGGATAGACCATCCTCTGACTGACTAACTTGTAGGCCAAATAAATACTTGAGTTCACCCATGATACTCATCTAAAACTGCCCTTGCATAAGTTTAGAAACTTCATGTAGAGGCTCTCATTAGTAGATCCAAAAATTATATCATCTAAATAAATTTGGACTAGAATGATCTTGCCCTTAACTTCCCTAAGGAATAATGTCTTGTCTATCTTCCCCCTTGAGAATTTGTTCTCAGTGAGAAAGTCAGGCATGGTTTCATACCATGCCCTAGGGGATTGTTTCAACCCATACAAAGCTTTCCTTAGCTTTGACACATAGTCAGGAAGGTTAGAATTAACAAAACCTAATAGTTGATCAACATAAACCTATTCCTTTAGGTTACCATTTAGGAAAACTGACTTAACATCCATTTGGAAGACCTTAAATCCTTTGTCTACAGAATATGCAATTAACAGTCATATAGCTTCTAGTTTATCAACTAGTGCAAAGGATTGATAAAAGACAATACCTTACTCTTATCTGTATCACTTGGCAACCAGCCTAGCTTTATTTTTGATGATAACACTAGTCTCATCAAGTTTATTCCTATAAATCCACTTGTTTCCAATGATGTTATGTCCATATGGTCTGGGAACATGCTTGTAAACATTGCATCACTTGAACTGGTTCAGTTCCTCTTGTATAGCCACAATCCAAAATGGGTCTATGTTGGAATTTTCAAATCTATTTTTTTCAACTTGAGACAGAAAGCTTGAATACATAACAATGTTGAGGATATTGCTCCTTGTCGTAACACCTTGCCATGTATCACCTATGATTTGATCCCCAGGATAATCCCTCAAAGGACTAAATGTTGATGGAAATCTATCATCAGCTTCATGTGCTTCAATGGCAGGATCTTACTGGTCTTTACCCAAGTCCTATGTATTAGGATCTTCTTCAAGAATGAGCAAACCATCATCTTCTTCTTGGGCAGAAGAAGGTGAAAGTCTTTAGTTTCTATGGTAGCTAAACACCTAGAGGGGGTTGAATATTTTTTTAGTGCCTTTTAATTTTCCTTCTTTAAGTGTGTTGTGAGTTAGTAGTTTTCAACTTTAAAGACACACCACAAAAGTACACACAGAATATATAGTGGTTCCATAGATTAAGGGTACATCCACTGTCCCTCCCAACTTTCTAACAATGTGTTAGTTTAGGCACTTCTCCAAAGCTAAGCTCCTAAGAGCTTACAACTCAGATCTCTCAGGATCTCTCAGTCTTCTCCAAGACCTACCTCAGGCAAAAGGACCTACCTTAGAGCATGCTTGCTCCGACGATTCGTTGATCCAATGATCACCTACCACTCAAAGAGAATGACTATCTGACAGCTCTAGAAAAGGCCCTACCTCTGATACAAATCTGAATCCTACAACTCAGGTATAATGTCCCTATACACAGATAGACTGACTCTCCTACCTCAAGAAAATAGCCCTACCTCAGGCACATAGGCCCTACACTTAGATCAACAAATGATCCTACCTCAGCCTTTATAAAATAGGCATACAACTCAGATCTAAAGAATCCTATAGAAAAGAAAGTGGTTGTTGATGATTTGACACCAGAGTGATTTCTCTGAGTCTACTACTTCTTCAGTTTAGATGTACTCAGCCCTAACTTCTTCTCAGCAATAAGAAATTTTATCTTCAGTAACCTGCTGCTTATGCTGGAAGTATCTCAAAAATACAAGTCTATGAACTGGCTGATGAAGACAATGATTTGACAGTTCTTTATACATTTCAATCGCTAACCTTGACTGCAGAAATTAGAACTCTGCTTCTTCTTCTTTCTCAAAAATCACTTCTGAACTTGCTATAGCAGATGAAGATAGCTATAGCTAACTGGGTGAAGTTTTAGACCAGTGGGTTTGAACTTCAGCTTCAAGCTCCACAACAATGGCGAGGGAGAAGACAATGAAGTTTTGCTGTGAAATGTTAAACACTAAACATTATTTTACTTTCGCCGATATTATCCCTTTTATATTCCGCCGTCCAACAGCTATTTGACCTGTGGGCCCCACTGAAGTTGTTTGCTACAACTTTGCTTTTATAGGAAAAGTAATACAGTACGCCTGCGTCGCCATTTGTAGTGTACTGTAGCTTTCCCACAACAATTTGAAACTTTGTTGACTCATGTTGACGTCAGCATCTGTGGACTTAGCCAAATTCACAGTTTCATCCCATATGTTGTGTGCGTTGAGTGAATGGCCTTCACTAAGCGCAAAAACCCTTATCCAAATAATCTGCACTTCAAGTCATTGAGTGCATTGAGTGAACCTTAATCAATGTTGTTATATGGAGACCGGGCGGTCTAGCGGTCTGATTCTGGCGGTTTAGAGACCGCGCGGTCTGTCGGTCTCTCTCCTACGGTTTGGTGGCTGGACTGTTGCGGTGGTTGTTCGGGCGGTCTGATGGTTTGTCTCTGACGGCTTAGAGACTGGGCGGTCTGGCGGTCTCCTATGGCGGCTTGTTCCCTGTTTCTTGTGGTGGCCGGGCGGTTAGCCTGTTCATCTAACCGCGCGGCCTGTTCGACTTGTTTTATGTTAAACTGCTTACACCTGTAATTATTTAGTCCCACACTGCTTAATTGTAATCCTTCTCATCTCCTCCATTCTATAAAAGGCAGGTTATACCATTGTAATAGATACCTTTTCTGGATAATAAAATTTACATAACTCCAAATTTTCGGTTTGTTATTTTCTGTTCTCATATGGTATTAGAGGACTCGGTCCTTCCCTCCTGATTATGTGCGCGTTCTCTATCCGTGCGGCTTATTTCTTCCCGCAACCTGTTTTTGCGGCTTGTTTCTTCGTTTTGCGACCTGTCTTCGCGGCTTGATTCCTCTTCTGACCATTACCCGTGTGGCCTGTCCGTGCGGCTTGATTCATCTTCTTAGTCGCTGCACTTTGTGTGCACGACCTATCTCTTTCTTTGTCACCGCGACCTATTTTTCGCGGTTTCCTTGCCTACCCCCCCCCCCCCCCCCCCCGCGCTCTCCCTTAATTCACACGGTCAGTTTCTATTCGTGCGACCTTCTCTCTATCCGTGCGGCTTCATTTCCTCTTCTTTGCTTTGCTTTGCTTTGTGGCCGTGGACTTTCTTGCCGCACATCCTACTTCTGTTCGAGCGGTCTCCTGCTTGATCGTGCGACCACTCTTCTATGGCCTCCACATCCTCCCCGCCGTCCGCCTCGGTGGTCACATCTTCTGGTAGTGCCCACGTTGTTACTAACGGCAGATGGTTGATCGACTCTGGTGCTACCAATCATATAACAGGCAATCCTCAGTGTTTTTCTCTTCTCGAATCACATGATCGGTTACCTCCGATCTTTGTTACAGATGGCTCTTCCTCACTAGTCAATGGGACGGGAGTTGTTCAAATCACTCCGTCTCTTCGCCTGGAAGATACCCTCTATGTGCCCAAGTTCCCTTGCAACTTATTATCGGTTACTTCTCTATGCAAGCAACTACGGTATTCTGTCACATTCTCTCCTACTTCTTGTTCTTTTCAGGATCCGGACTCCCCACGGACGATTGCTACTGGGACTGAGAGCGGCAACATCTACTTCCTCGACAATATTTATGCTCTATCCGACTTCTCCTCCTCCTCTACAGATCTTCTCCAATGGCATCATCGCCTTGAACATGCTCCTCCCTGTTGGGTACATTGGAAAATGTGTACCAGATTTGGAGAAACCTCACCTAACTCAATGATATTAATCAAGTTGTATTTGATGTTGTGTTGAGTTATCATGTACATGTTAAATAAATGGAAAGGAAAATTCTCTAAGTATAAGTGTCGACACTTGGGAATGGATGTGTCGACACCAAGGGCCAGATTGTATCGACACCCAGAATTTATGTTGACACAACAGAAAATCTGTCGACAACGCTGTATCGAGACTAAGGGCCAGATTGTGTCGACAATCAGAAGTTGTGTCGACACATAGAGAAGCTGTCGACACATTCCAGAATTCTGTCGATAACGACTGTGTCGACACACAGAACTTGTGTCGACACACACCAGAATTCTGTCGATACCAACTTTGTCAAGACAAAGAGTGTTTGTGTCGACACACAGGACTTATGTCGACACATTCCACAGAAGCTGTGTCGAGAAGTAAAAGTGAAGCTGTGTCGGCAACAACAAGACATGTGTCGACACATGGACTATGTGTATCGACACATATGAAGTATTCACTCGACATTCTCTGCTACTGTGTCATAGTCCAATGAAGTCTAAAGTAATACAATTGGAGACTTGACATCTGTCATTACTGACATTGCTGTCACATATGTCAGAGGTGTCAGAAGACTGTTTGAAACTGGAACAGTCGGTTACCATGGATGAAGCCTATATATAGATATGCTCTCTCAAAAATCAAAAGACATACAAGATATACAAAACAGAGAAGAGTTAATCAAGCTAATTAATTATAATCTCTGAAGGATTGAGAGTCTAGAAGAAGAGAAAGAAGAAAAAATCAACAGATTATAGAGAGAGAAAAACAAGAAGGAGAGAAGTTCTCATCCAGTGAAGGAAGATTCGGAACAGTCTGCCTGAAGAATTCAGAGCAAGTCTGAAGAAGAATTCAGATTAATTTCTGAAGGAAGCTGATTGAAGATCAACTCCAACACTAAGAAGATCAACCCAACTTTGTTCAGATTCACGAAGCTTTGAAGAAAGCTAAGGCAGGTTGATCCTTAAGAAATCAGTTTTATCAAGAACTGATCAAGAAGACTTCAACCAATTCTCTCTCCATCTGGTTGAAGATATCAACATCTTTTCATCAATAATTTTTGTAGGATCTGTACTAGATCTGAGTGTAGAAGATTTACTTCTCTGAGTTGTAAGCCTAAATTATAAAGGCTGAGGTAAGGGAATCTGTTCCATGAGTGTTAGGCCTGTGAAAGAGGCTAAGGTAGGGCTTTTGCCTGAGTTTTAGTAGTGGGGTGTCACTCTGAGTTGTAGGCCTGCGGAAGAGGCTGAGGTAGGTCTTGTGCCTGAGTTGTAGGAGTGTGGATTCACTCTGAGTTGTATAAATCAGTCTTGGTTCTGAGCTGTAAGATCTGAGGATCTGAGAAGAAGGAAGGAAGTTAGGCCGAATCTAGTACACTGCTAGATAGGTGAAGGGGGAAAGTGGATGTACCCATCATTTGGGGAACCATTATAAATCTCATGTGCAATCTGTGAATGCTATGTGTATGTGAATGTTGTGTTGTATTTTCTGCTAAGTAATTTGGTAAATTAGATAGAATTATCTGCCTAAGTCAGAAAAAGAATTGAACCTATTCACCCCCCCCCTCTAGGTGTTTAGAACATCTTAAAACCAATTCTTTCAAGTGGTATCAGAGGGAGGTTACTCAAATAATAGACTTAACAGTGTGAGTAGATCTCCAAGGCAGTAATCTATTAGACAAAATGGGTTCCATTGAGAATCAGAAGGAGTTTGGTTCCATGAAGTTACCTATATGCAGGAAAGAGATTTTTGGCATATGGAAAGAAAGAGTTAGATTGTTTAGGGAAGCTTTAGATCCAAGAATCTACATGACAGTCAAAGAAGGGCCATTCATCCCAATGAAAGTCTCAGTTCTTTATGCCAATATCAGGACACCAAAGGAGTATTCTGAAATGATAAAGGATGAGATCATCTTGTCTACTATGGATAAGAGAGCACAAAATATAATAGTCAGTGTTATAGATTATTCAACATTCCAAAATTTGATTCACTGCAAGACCTCCAAAGAAATGTGGGACACTCTTATTGTCTACATGGAGGGTTCTGAAGAGGTGAGAGGAGACAGAAAGTCTATACTAAATCAGGAGTATGAAAGTTTTAGACAATCTAAAATAGACAGCATAACTGAATGTTACAAGAAATTTTTTATAATAGTTAATGAACTGATGTTATATGGAAGAGTATTCAGCACATATGAGTTAAATGACAAGTTTATGAGATCATTAACTAAGGACTGGGACACCAAGATATGTGGCAATAGGGAGGTGGCCAGATTAGCAGAAATCTCACCTCCAACATTATTTGGCAAACTGCTTTCTTATGAAATGCAGCTGATGGTCAGGAAGGAGGAGGAGAAAAGTAATAAAGTTGATTATAGAGATAAGTCAGTGACTTTCAAGACTGAAGCCATAAGAAAGGATAGGAGGATGTCTCCATCTCCTCCTAGGAAAGCTGCAGAAGTATTTTCAGAAAGTTCTGACAGTCACACATCAGATAGTCCAAATTCTGATGAAGACTTAGCAGCTTTCTCAAAACAATTTCAAAGGTTTTTGAAGAAGAAACAGTGGAGATCCAAGCCATCCTACTCACAATCCAAGAATGATTACTATAAGAAAAAGAAATCCTCTAGGAAGGATAGGTATATCTCTAAACCTAGTAAATTATCTTCAACTAAGATTGTTTGCTATTGCTGCAATAGGCCTAGACATGTGGTAGCTGATTGTTCTGACAAAAGGAAAGAATATAATGATAAGAAAAAACTAAAAAACAAGGGCAAGAAGGAGAAATCCTTTGTTGCAAAGAAGCAAAAAAGTTAGTCAGATTCTTCATCATCAGATTTTAAGCTGAAGCTGAAGTTAAAGCAAATATAGGACTGTTGGCAACTGAAGAGGATGTAGAAGAGGCTGAGTTCTTGAAGTAGCTGGACTCAGTAAATGGAATTGAAGAGCATTATTGTAAAGGGCTGATGGCCTTGACAGAAGAAGATCAGTGCCAGGATCAGCCTGGACCTAGTAAGGTAAACAATTCTTCAATAGACTCTGACTACTATACTGGTTTAGAATCAGAAGCATCTGCATCAAGAGATGTGGATGAATCTAAATCTGAAGGAGATTTTCATCAACTTATTGATGAATATGGTGATCTGCTGCAAGCACTTAAGAAAAGAAGAATCGTTAACAAAGTACAGGCCAAGGAAATTGCTGCTCTTAAGCTGGACGCACTAGATTCAGAGAAAATACTAGATCTAAAGATGAATGAAGTAGCCAAACTGAAGAACATAACTGTTATTCAGATGGGTACTATTATATTCAAGAATGATCTGATCAAAAGTCTGGAAGTCAAACTTCAGAAGGAAAAGGATCTAGTGGCTAAATTCTCTAAGCCAAAATCAGTCTTACCTTTAATTGATGATTTTGTTCCCAAAAAGGGTAAGATAGGATTGAGATTTGATGGAAATGCAAGGGCTGCCAATTCCAAAAGAAAAGGCAAAGCCCAGTACAGCCTCTAGCCTTCAAACCCCTCATTTCCTTCTGAAAAGTATGGCAGCCAACTAATAGATATGATCATGATATCATACATGGGTATGGTAAGCCTGATATTCTGAATGACAAGGTGTAGCTCCAGCACTCAAGCAAAGAACCACTGTACCAACAGTGTTAAGAACAGCTGACAGCAATGCTGTTAAAACTGTACCTAAAAAGAGGTATAATAGATATCAGTGTTGGTGTTGTGGTAAGATAGGGCATAATGCTATGGATTGTTGGCACAACACCAGTGTCAGGAGGAATGCCAGCTTACCTGTGAGTAAGGCTGCTGGTACGATTATCAAGTTTCAATCTAACTTGAACCTAGAACCCAATAAACATTGGGGTTCTAAGGTAAATTAATTTTATTTGCTGTAGGTGGGTCCAAGTTGCTATACCCCTATATGGTACTTGGACAATGGATGATCCATGCACATGACTGGAACAAGAAGCATGTTAAAGGACTATACTCACATAAAGAATGGACCCAAAGTGATCTTTGGTGGATCAGAAAAAGTGGTCATAAAAGTGTTTGGTAACATTTCTTGTAGTTCTATAACAATCAGTCAAGTGGCTTATGTAAAAGGTTTGAAACATAACTTGATAAGCATAAGTCAGCTGAGTGATCTTGGGTATGACATTTCATTTATTAAGAATGGGTGTTAGATCAAAATGACAAGTGATCAGAAGGTGATCTTGTCTGGTTATATAAAAGGGAATGTTTATTGTTTAAATTTTGATTATGAAAACATGAACTATCCTGTATGTTTAGTTGTAGATGAGAAAACATCTCAATGTGTCCAATGGCACAAGAGGCTACCTCATTTGAACTATAAGACTATAGGCCAGCTCTATAGTTTAGAGTTAGTGAGGAATGGTCCTCAATTTAATTGCATAAAAGAGGGTATATGTTCAGCTTATCAAAAAGGCAAGCAGACCAAATCCTCTTTTCATAGCCTTGATACAAAAGACTCTGTGAGGTTTTTGTACCTCTTGTATATGTATCTATTTGGTCCTATGCCAGTTCATAGTCTAGGTAGGAAAGTCTATACTTTTGTTGTA